>WHUY01000020.1:0-600000 GCA_015179035.1 Tirmania nivea
GTGTACAACTTAACTTTAAATACCCCTAATATATTAAATATTTCATTTATATTAAAACCTTAATAGTTAGGCCCTTTTTTGATTATATCTACTAATTATATTTAAAATAATTATAGTCTAAACTTATCTTCTTAATCTGACCTCAATTTTATATATAATACCTTTTATATTTTAAAACTCAAACTATATTAACAAAATGATTATATTTAGTTCTCTAATAGACAATTTCTAGAATTAGAACTAATTAATAAGAATTGATATAAAGTTGAAAAGATATTAGAACTTAGAACAGTATTACAATCTAGTAAATATTAATATAAGGTTAAATAGATAGGATATACCCTTAAATATAATTTTTAAGTAAATACTAAAGATATTACTATTGAAATTCTTTAGGATTTCTAAGTCAGAAGAAGTTTAGAAGATATCTTTAAGAGATAATATACTAAAAAAAGAAAATAAAAACTTTAGATAAGAGACAAAACTTTTAGTTCTTATTTAATAAGAATAAAACCGTATTATGAATAAAACCCTTAACAACAAATATATTAATACTAATGTACTTTAATTATTCTTCAAGATAGGATATATAGAAGCTAAGATTGTAGAATGAGAATACTAATATAGTAAATTCATTCTAAGTAGAAAAATATAATAAGAAATATTATTTCTTATTATTTTATAACTGTTAAATCTAGTAGTTAGTTATTTTAATAAAAGTTGCTATCTTGTATATACCCTCAAGGATATTGCATAGCCTCAGTATAGCTCTGTATAGTATAACTTATATTACTATTTCCTATGACTTATATAATACTATCCTATAGTAAATATTATACTTTATATATTTTAATTTATTAGATATATTATTAAATAAGTATAAAAAAAGCTCAAATTTCCCTTAAAATCTCCTTTTCAAACTACTTAGAATATAGATAATAACCTACTATAGATCAGTTAATTAGTAATAATCCAAATAGAAATTATACCTATTAATTAATATTTCTAATAGAATTCTCTATTTAAAGATAACTACCCTTTTAAGGTAATCTTTTAATAGAACTAATATATAAAAATATCTATTTTAATAGATATTAATTGTATAAATAGTTCTAAATAACTACTATCTAGTATTATTTATTATATATACTTCTACTCTTAATATTACTATATCTCTATTATCAATACTCCTATACTTATACTATTAAAACTCTTATACCTCCAAAGTTAGTATTGTTAGGTATCTTATATTAATACTACTATATCTTATAAGTAAGTATTACTATATCTCTATTATCAATACTAGTATACCTTTAAGATAAGCTTTACTATCCTTCTAAAGTAAATATTTTTATCCTTTCTATATTAATAATACTATCTCCTCTAAATTATATATTACTATACTTCCACTATTAATATAGCTATATCTCCTATATTATAACTACTATACTTTCTATATTAATACTTTTATATCTCTACTATCAATACTACTATATCTTTAATATTAATATACTTAAGCTTATACTATTAATATTACTATATCTTTTATATTGATACTTCTATACTTCTACTATTAAAACTAATATATATTTATTCTTGATACTTCTATATCTATATATTTAATATTACTATATTTATTATATTAATATTTTTATATCTCTAAAGTAAGTATTACTATCTTTTTTATATTAATACTACTATACTTCCTATATCAATACTATTATTCTTCCTATATTAAGATTACTATACTTCTTATATCAATACTTCTATACTTTTACTATTAATACTATTATACTTTTAGTATTGATATACTTATATCTATATTATTAATATTACTATACCTCCTATATTAATATTTCTATACTTCTACTATTAAAATTAGTATGCCTTTACTTTTGATACTTTAATACTTGAATAGTTAATATTACTATATCTACTATATTAATACTTCTATATTTCTATTATTAATATTACTATACCTCCTATATTAATACTTCTATACCTTTACTATTAATATTATTATACTTCTACTATTAATACTTTTATACTTCTATTATTTATATTACTATACCTATACTATTAATAGTAGTATGCCTTCAATATAAGTACTACTATGTTTTTACTATTAATACTAATATACTTTTATGCTGAGTACTACTATTTCTCTAATATCAATACTTTTATATTTTCAATCAGTATAGTACTATACTTCTAATATAGACCTTATATAGCTAATATCTATTATAGGATTAGTCTATAATTATTAGTAAACTAACTAGTTAAGATAGTAGTATAGAGACTATTATTTTTAGGTCTATATTCTTAGTAAACATTATAATATATAGTTCAAATATATATTATATATTAGTTAAAGTTAGCTAGTAATATAGAGATATAAGTATAAATTTAATTTATAATAGTATAGTTATATATATGTTTTAAAGATTATTAACTTTTATATATATAAATATTTTGAAATACTATTAGTATTTACTATATTTAATTATCTATATATTTTATACTATATATATTATAGTAAACTCTTATATTCATTTCTTATATATAGTAAGTCTTTACTATAAGAAAGCCTTAACCTATCTATTATAAACTAAATACTCAAAGTATAATACTAATTAACCTATTGGTACTTACTAAATCTATATAGTTCATATATTTTTAACTTACTTAGTAATTATTTAATAGTATTATAGGTTCTTAGTAAGTACTTAGATTTTAATAAAGTAGAGTAAGTCAAGTTAGTAAGTAGATAACTTATAATAGATCAAGTTGATAACTTGATAATTTATCTAACAAATTGAGTTTTTATAAGTTAGATTAGGTTGAAATTAGTCTATTATATATACTAAATATATACTATAAGGTAAATTTAATTTAGACTACTATAATTAGATAAAAAATAATAAAAGATAGAGAAGTAATAAAAATAAATCCCTATATACTTAGTAACTTTTTCGTATTCTTATAATTACTTTTTTACTAATTTTATAGAATTTAAAGTTATATTTAACTATATTAAACCTATTCTATATTATATATATAATAAATAAGTAAATAAAAATACTTATAAATTAGTATATATTAGTTAAAGTAATAAAATACTAAATATATTCTCCTTTAATATATATTAACTCACAACTATTTAGTATAAAAATTAATCTATTCTAATAGTAACTAAAAATTATTAAAGGCTATATTTATCTAGTAATATATTATATAATCTAAGTTTTCTAGCTTTCAACTAGTAGTAAGTATCTACTTTGCTTTAAAAAGAGTTTAATTTGTAGAAATCAGTTTTTATTTATTAATTTCTATCTTATCTAACTTTTTAGAGTCCTTAAAGACCTTTATATTAATATTAATCTTTACTAGTAAGTTTAAGCTATAATTAATAATAGTTACTAGTATTAGTAAGTTTAGAATTAATACAAAACTTTCTATTTTAATAATTTCCTATCTTACTCTTTTCCTATAATATTTTTCCCTCTTAGTATATTAGATTTCTATATTACTAGAGATAATTTGGGCTTAAAAAGTTTATAAACTAATATAGTATTATAAGCTAATAGATATCTTATATTAAAGATTATTTTTATATTATCTATAATTATTTTAGTAGCTACTTCTTTATTAGGCTCTATAGTAGTAGTATTTATATATTCTAAGCTACTTTAGTAGTAATTGTAATTGAATTTACTTACTATACTATAAATATTACTAATATACTAGTAAAATAAATTAAATTACTACTAAAATTAATATAATTAAAATCAAAAATAAAAATTAAGTAGATATATAAATAATACTATTAAAATATATAAACTATATATAAGTAGCAAAAAAAATCTAGTAAAGCTATTATTTAGATAAGTTTAAAATATTAATATTGAAAGAAGCTAACTAGATATTAAAAAGTTAATATATTAGAAGAAAAATATAATATAAAGTATACTATAAAGGATTAATTATAGATAATATAAAAGTAATCTTTAATATAGAATATCTATTAGCTTATGATATTATGTTAGCTTATAGATTTTTTAAGCCTAAATTATCTTTAGTAATATAGAAGTCTAATATATTAGGTAGAAAAAATATTATAGAAAAGGAGTAAAGTAGAAAGTTACTAAAATAGAAAGTTTTAAATTAATTTTAAAACTATTAATACTAATAACTATTATCAATTATAGCTTAAATTTATTAATAAAGATTAATATATTAGAACTAATTTCTACAAATTAAGTTTTTTTTAAAATAAAGTAGATATTTATTATTAAATAGAAACTAAAGAACCTAGATTATATAATATACTATTAAATAAATATAGCTTTCAATAATCTTTAGTTATTATTAAAGTAAGTTAATTTCTATACTAAGTAGTAGTAAGTTAATATATATCAAAAGAAAGTATATTAAGTATTTTATTACTTTAACTAATATATACTAGTTTATAAGCCTTTTTATTTACTTATTTACTTTATATATAATATACAATAAGTTTAATATAGTCAAATATGACTCTAAGTTCTATAAAATTAGTAGAAAAGTAATTATAAGGTATATAAAAAAGTACTAAATATATAAGAGTTTATTTCTACTACTTTTTTATCTCCTATTACTTTTTTATTAATAATAGTAAATTACTAAGAACTAATTTTATAAATAAGTTTTTATTAGTTAATAATTTACTAAGTTTATTTTTTATTACATTAATTTAACTTACTTTTATTTAATAATTAATATAATTCTTACTAAGTTTTCTATTTTATATTTATTATTTTTTTACTTTATCTAGCTTATACTATTATAAACTTCTATTATTATAAATTACTTTTAATATTATAAATAGCTTTTACTATTATAAATTACTTATATTATAAAAGATTACTTTTATTATTATTAATTATCTATACTATTATATTTATACTATTATTTCTTATATTTATTATTACTAATTGTTTATACTATTATACTTATTTTTTTAATTAGTAATTATTTATATTATTATAGTTACTTCTTCTATTACTAATTATCTATGCTATTATATCTATACTATTATATCTATACTATTATAAATTATATCTATTATTACTAATTATTTATACTATTATAGTTATTATATTTATTATTAATTATTTATACTATAATAATTATATTTATTATTATTAATTTTTTATATTATTATATCTATACTATTATAGATTATATCTACTATTACTAATTATATATAAAATTATAGTTATTTTTTTTATTATTAATTATCTATACTATTATAGTTACATCTTTTATTACTAATTATCTATACTATTATAGTTATTACTCTTATTACTAATTATTTATATTATTATAGTTATTATTATCTATTTTATTACTATTATTAGTACTTATTAATAATTATTTATATATAAGTGTTATAGCATAGATTATAACGTGAACTATAGATGTGACTCTAAGGAGTATATATAGACTTGAGGATAATAGTATAGTCATAGATAATAGCATAGATGTAAATTATAGTATAGATAATAGTATAGATATGGATAATAGTATTAGATAATAGCATAGATATAGTTAATAGTGTAGATATAAGGCAGCTTATATTACAAACTAGAATATACAAGATATTGTATATATAGCCAAAGACGAAGACTATGGACAATAGGTAATACTAGTATCAACTACTAGGCAGCTAAGGATACAAGGTATTATAAGGACATAGACTATAGATGAGACTATGGATGTAGATCGTCAATGTGTACTATTGGATATATACGTAGCCGAGAATAAAGACTATGCACAATAGGTAATGCTAGTATCAACTGCTAGGCAGCTAAGGATATAAGGTATTGCAAGAATATAGACTGTAGATATAGACTGTAGATATAGACTGTGGACAAAGACTATAGATGAGATTACAAACGTTAAGCAATACTTGTATCAACTGCCAGTGATACAAAGTATTACAAGGATATAGACTGTAGATGAAGGGAGCATAACCTGTAACTGCTACCAGAGTATGAATGGGACGTAGATGTAAAGAATTATATTAGCTAAGTTAAAGTACAAGATATTATATGAAGAGTAAGAATAAAGAATAGAAGCGATAGCTTTCTATATATATAATAATCCTTACCCATGATACTTATTTTGATATAAGTTCTTTTCATTACATACATAAGAAAGCTTATACATGTGATACTTAACATGATGTTATCTATGATGTAGGTGATAGTTCATAGTATGTGTATATTACCTGTGATGCAGGTGATAGTCTGTGATAGTTTATAACAATTCATGATAGTTTATGACAGGAACTATAATATTATTCCCTCCCAAGGGCCAAAGTTCCTTGAGACTTAGTCAGAGTCAGATGGTTTCTGGGCAAAAATAATAGCCAGAATATAAGAGCTCGCAAGGGCCAAAAACAATAAGTATGAGGCAAGAATGATACAGTGGACCATAAGAAGTAGAGGTAATAGTAGTAGATACTAAAGACACATAGTATAAATACTATATAAAACCATGCAGAAATATTGAAGGGAAGCATTCCTCAGAAACTATTCAAAGTCAAAAGTCTACAGGGCCAAAGAACACTAAAGAACTAAAGCAACCTATGCAAAAATAGTAGACAAGAAGAATAAGGCCAGAAACTTTGTACCAATACTAAGTAGATATGATATCGATATAGAATTGAATACAGATCAGCATGAGGTAGGATAAAATACTACCTTAATATAGAGCAAGAAAAATGATATACAGAAGATCACCAAGAATAGTGAAAATAGCTAAGAAGAGTGAGACAGAAGGGTGAGAACACTATGAAGAGAAAAATAAGTATCTCAGGAGAAACTTGCTAGGCTGCTGAAAGGCATCAATATCAACTCTATAAAGTTTCAGTCTTGTGAGCCATACTGGAAGGGCTTGCTGAGCTATTAGAAGGCATCAATGTCGACTTTATAAGTTCTAATCTTATGAGCCATTCTGGAGGGGCTCACTAGACTACTGGAAGGCATTAATATCAACTGCTTGAAGTTCCAGTCATAAGAAAAACAGCATGAAGGAGGATACTAAGAATAGTGAGACAGAAGAGTAAGAATGCTGTGAAGAAAATAATAAACATCTTAGGAAAAATTCACTAGGTTACTAGAAGGTATCAATATCAATTCCATAAAGTTCTGGTCTTATGAGCTATTGCAAAGAGGCTCACTGGGCTACCGGAGGGCATCAATATTAACTACATAAAGTTCTAGTCTCATAAGCTATTCAGATAAGGCTTGTTAGGCTATCAGAAAGCACCAGGCTATAGTACTGGGCTATCAAAAAGTATTAACCTCAGACTCGAGAAGAGAGATGATAACCAGGAAAACATAGTAGAATAAGAAATGATATAAAGATAGCACACAAGAAGGGAGCCAAGAATAATAGGAAAACAATGAGAACAAGAATATGAATAATATGAACAAAGAGAACAATAGAAATAATGGAAATAATAAAAATAAGAATACTATGACTAAGTAGGACAATAATTCAAAAAGTGTACACAATATGGATGACGTGATAAGTGGGAACGTATAACAAGGTCATCTGAAGAAGATCTTAATGTTGGCATCGAGAGTACACAATGTAGATAGTATAATGAGTAGAAAAGTACAAAAAGGTTACTAGAGAACATCTTAATATTAGCGCTAAAAAGACAAATATGACAGATATATCGACTTGTACTTAGTTGACTATATATACTTAGGTTACAGGGTCATGGTTATGAGGTTTTTATATAGCTTGCTCTCTTACTAGTACCATATATTCATTCCCCCTCCTTAGGAAGATCTCCTAACCTTCTTATTGTTATATCAGGCTAACAAACTCTATTCCTAGAATAGCTAGAGTAATAGTGATATGGGACCTGGATATAGTATAATGAAGAGTCTATCAATATGGGACAGACAATAGTAGTCATATAGATTCGTTAGCTATATTGTACTTCTAGTATCCTTACTATATTTAATAACAGTATATAAGTTCATTGACAGTGGGTTCGAACAGGCCCTATTAGTAAAGAATAGCAAGAAGAGCGAAAGGTTATATAATAGGACGTATAGGATGTAGCTCCTCACATGAGTTTCTATGGCTATTGATAGGGTAGCAGATAGGGTTAGTAATACAGTAGGGGTATTAGTATAAGTAGTTAGACCAGAAGTTGGTGACTAGAGGCAATTGCTGAATTGTGACTATAGAGCTCATTGCTAGGTATCAGGATAGTAACAAAGAGTGATAAATTTATTGAAGGTAGTTAATTCAGGATGAGACATAAGTTGCTTTGGTTATTGCCATTAAATTTCTCTAGGTTAGGAACCTTCTCTACTCGATTTCCTCCCTCTTTTTGGTTTCTAGGTAGGGTGGTACTAATGTCATACATAGCTTGCAATTGAGTATGCAAATCATCGATGACTACTTCCTAGAGATCTATATATTCTCTGGCCTCTTGCAATAATTGTTGCAAGTTAGTAAGTTGGGTTTGTAAGGTAGTGACATCTATGCTTCGATTAGGAAGGACAAGAATTCGATCCAAAAAGGTAATAGTTTCTTATATAATAGTGGTATAGTCAGTATTAGTGTTGGCAAAGTGCACTTCTGCTCACAAATGCATAAGCAGGTCTATGACTTCTTATAGTAGTTGAATAATAGATTAGGTTGGTCGAGACATGGTAATTATAGGACGAAGTAGTACTCAGTAGAGTATAGACATACAATGTAATGTTATGGTATAAACTATGATATGAACTATGGACATGACTCTAGGGAGTATACATAGACTTAGAGACAATAGCATAGTTATAGACAATGGCATAGATATGAACTGTGGCATAAATAATAGTATAGATATGAGTAATAGCATTGGACAATAGTGTAGAGATGGTTAATAGCATAGATGTGAGGCAGCTTGTATTACGAACTAGAATATATAAGACATTGTATACATAGCCAAAGACGAAGACTGTAGATAATAGGCAATACTAGTATTGACTACTAGGTAGCTAAGGATATGAGACATTGCAAGGATATAGACTGTAGACAAAACTATAGATATAGATTGTCAATGTATGCTCTTAGATACATACATAACTAAAGATAAAAACTATAGACAATAGGCAATGCTAATATTGACTGCTAGGCAGCTAAGGATATAAGACATTACGAGAATATAGACTGTAGACATAGACTGTGAATATAGACTATGGATGAAGACTGTGGACGAGATCGTAGATATTAAGTAATACTTATATCGACTGCCAGTGATATAAAGTATTATAAGAACATAGACTATGGATGAAGGGGGTACGACCTATAACTGCTGCTAAAGTACAAATAGAACGTAGACATAAAGAATCATATTAGCTAAGCTAAAGTACAAAATATTATATGAAAAGTAAGAATAAAGAATAGAAGCGATAGCCTTCAATATATATAATAATCCTTGCCTATAATACTCACTTTAATACAAGTTCTTTTCGTCACATATATAAAAAAGCTTATACATATAATACTCAATATAATGTCACCTGTAATATAGGTGATAGTTCGTAATATATATATATCACTTGCAATGCAGATGATAGTCTATGACAGTCTATGACAATCCATAACAGTCTATGACAGCAACCGTGATAATAAAATACTATACTTAGTAAGTATATAAGTATAAGAGAAGTTAATATAGAGACTTAATAAGTATTTTATAAATTACTAAATAATTAGTAAGTTAGTATAAAGTTAGTTACTACTAATAATAATTAAAGTAAAGTAAAAACTAAATAAGTTATTAAAGTTATAAACTCAAACTAACTTACCTTATAGTATATATTATCTATATAACTTTCTAATACTATATACTATATAGTTTATTAGTACTATATATTTATTCTTTTTTTTAGTAAGATCTTATAATTTTTTTATTATTATATTAAGTTAACTATTTTCATTACTAAAATAATTAAAAAAATAGTAATATAGAATTTAGATATAATATGATAAAGAGTCTATTAATATTAAATAAATAATAGTAGTAATATAAATTTATTAATTATATAATTATATTTAATAGAGTAGTAAAAATATAATATAATATAATAATATAAACTATAGTATAAATAGTATAGACTATAAAAATAATTTTAAAGAATATATATAGATATAGAATATAGTTATAAATATATATTACTTAATAGTATAGTATAAGTAATATAATTATAAAAATATAGTTAAAAGATAATACTTATATTAACTATTAAGATATAAAGTATTATGAGGATATCGATTATAAATAAATTATAAATATTAAATAATTTTAATATTAGCTACTAAAATATATATTAATAGCTATAAATATAATATATTATAAAAATATAAATAAAAACTATATACTTTTATATATATATATAGATAATTACAAAGATTAAAAATTATAAGTAATATTTATAATAGCTACTAAGATACTTATTAATAAATAAATAAAGATATAAGATATTCTAAATATATAAATTATTAATATATATATTTACATATATATATAGGTAAAGATAAAAATTAAATATAATAGATAATATTAGTAAAGATATTATAAAATAGATATAGATTATTAATATATACTTTTAAATATATATATAGTAAAAAATAAAAACTAAAGATAATAGATAATACTAGTATTAACTACTAAAAATATAAAGTATTATAAAAGATATAAGATAAATATAATAAAGTATAACTTATATTAGCTTTATAATTACTATTAAATATAAATAAGATATAGATATAAAAAATTATATTAGTAAAGCTAAAATATAAAATATTATATAAAAAAAAAAGAAAAAAATAAAGAAAAAAGCTAAAAAATCTTTTATAAATATTAACTATATACTATTATATATTTTAATCTTAATATAATAATAATAATAATAGAAAATAATTAAATTTTTAATTTTAATATAATAATAATTATAAAAATTAATTAAACTTCTACTTTTATTAACTATTACTCTATTTACTATATAAAGCTATATAGTTATTTTAGTATTTAAATATTAATATATACTTATTTTAATAGATTTTATTATTTACTAATTACTTACTTTATATTTACTAGTATAACTATCTATTTATATTATTATCTAAAACTTTCTTAATATTAAGTTATAATACTATTATTTAAACTAAAATATATAGAAATAAATAAAATAGAATAATAATACTAAATATAATAAATTTATTTCAAATAAAGAAGTATAATAAAAGATATTATTTTTTATTATATTATTTTATATTTTAAATTTTTTATATTTATTATTATTAAGTAATTAGTATTTTATATTAAAAAACTAGTTTTTAACTATCTTTTAATTATTAAATCTAGTAATTAATTATTTTAATAAAATTTATTATTTAATATATACTCTTAAAGATATTATATAACTTTACTATAGCTATATATTATATAACTTATTATATAATTTTTTATTCTATTTTATATTACTTTTATTAAAAGTATTAATTATTATATATATTAATTTATTAGTACTATATTTAAATAGATATAAAAGAACTATTTAATTCTTTTTAAAATTTATTTAATTTTTAAATAGACAATACTTTTATAATAGATTAGTTATTTAGTAATAATTTATAAATAAAGATTATATTTATTAATTAATATTTCTAATAAAACTCTATATTTAACTATAATAACTATCTTTTTAAAGCAATTCCTTTATAGAACTAGTATATACAAATATCTATACTAATAAATATAAATTATATAAATAGTATCAAATAATTATTATTTAATATTATTTATTATATATATAATAATATAACTAGATTATAAATAGTAAAAATAAAGTAAAAATTAATAATTAAAAATATTTATTAAGATATTTATATCTAAAATAAGTTTTTTGAAAAAGAATATTTAAATATATCTACTAAAAAGAAAATTTTACTTTTATAAATATTATATAAAAAGAATATAATTTATAATTTAATATTATTTTATACTTATAAATAATATTTGATTATTTTTATTTTATAATTATAATAATATTATTATTATATAACTCATATACTTATTAATACAAATATACTAATTAAAATTTAATTTTTTAGAACTAACTTTTATTAATCTTTTTATATTTAATTTTTATTTTAAATAAATTTAACTATTAATTATATTTTAAAAGTTTAAATTAAGTATTTATTTAATTAAGTAATTAACTAAAATACTCTAGTTAAATAATTTTATTTTTTTTAAACTATAAAAATTATATTAGTATTAGTATAACTTTTAATTTATAAAAAATTAATTTATTTATACTACTTTTATTTACTTTTTTTTTGATATTTTATTTTCTTAATATTAAAAAATTTATAATTTAAAAATTTTATTAATATTTCTCTTAAATATTATTTATATATTATTCTAAAAACTTAAATTAATATACTTTAAATATTTTTTATATTTTTTTTTAATAATTTAAATTAATATATTTTAATAATTATATTAACTAATAGTATAATTTTTTATAAAGAAATTAAATTATTTATATAAAAAAATTAAGATCTATTATAAATTTTTTTCTTTATATAATAATTTATTTTTATTTTTATATTTAGTATTAATATTTTATTTATTTTACTTAAATATAATTTAAATTATTTTACTTTCCTATTTTTTATTAACTTAAGTTTTATTTAAATCTTTTATTATTTTTATTATATATATAATATTTATATAACTATTTATAAAAGTAATAGATAAAATATTTATTTATTATTTATATTATAAATAATATTTTAAAACTAATTTATAATAAATAGTATTTTTAATATATTAATTAATTTTTAATATTAATTTTAAAATTTTAAATAATATATATAATTATTATTATTTTAATATAAATAAATAATTTTATAAACTAATTATATTATAATTTTATACTATAATATTTTTTAAAATTTAATAATTATAATTATTATTTTAATTTTTTACTCTATTTTTAAATATATATAAATATATATATATTTATATTTTATTATTTTAATAATATTTAATTATTTTTACTTTATTTTTTTATATTTTATTTAATAAAATAAATTACTATAAAATAATTTTAATATTAGAAGTTAATATTTATTATATATAATATAAAAGTATTATTATAGTATTATAAAATTATTAATATAATATATATATATTTATTTTATAATAACTTAATAATTTTATAATATTTTAATTTATACTAGTATAACTTAAATTTTAAAATATATATATTTAAAAACTTTTTTTTTATATATATTTAATTATACTATTTATAATTATTAATATTTTAGTAAAAGTATCTTATAGACTTAAGATTTCTAAGTACTTATCTGAATTATTTATACTCTATTAAATCTAGTATCTATAAATAACCTTTACTTTGTAGTCTGGTGCTTAGCTCCAATCAATCAGGCCGTAACTGACATCATGAATTTCATTATACATAAGGCATGGACAAAGGCATAAACTTCGCATACCTTGCAAAATCGCTCTCAGGTTCACGTCTGTCCGCACCTGAAACATCTTCGGAAAGCAGTATATCTCGGGTGTTCGGTATGGCTAGTGATTGTTTTCTTCAAGCGCCCAGAGAAACTACGGGGATCCACTCCTGTACGAAATGTACTCCACAATTTCCAACCTCCTCTCTTTCCTGCTTCCCCTGCTGTAGCTGTTGGAATAGAGTAATCGAGCAGCATCCCAGTGTTTGGTCATATGGTTAGGATCATTGTTAGGTGCCCCAGTCGGAGGAAAACTGGGTGCGATGGGAGAATGGAATTAGCGATGGATGTAATCATTAGTGTGACCGAGTCGGTGATATATCACAGGCTACGAACTCCTTGAACTAGATTCTTTCTTCAGGAATTATCTTCTCTGTGCAGAAGCGGCGTACCTGGACCAATCGGTGTAACGAGTGGAAGAGAACTAAACTTTAATTGTATTATTTTACCTCCTGTCCTTATTCACTTCATTGGAGGAACATATCAAAACAGTGGTAGCAGCGAATCCACAACAAAGGAAGACAGACTAGCGCCAACCGAACCAGGCAATTAACAAACATGAGGATCCATTAGAGAGAGAAAGGTCTTAATTTATAACTTTTTAGACTTTAGCTCATATCAACACTGAGCTCTAGAATGGCTTGTTGAACAGAAACCAAAGGCCCACTCTAATGAAAAACAGCAAGGCATGAACATAATGTCAATAGACATAGAAACCACCAAGATTCACATACCTCTTTATCCCGCAATGTGAAGAAAGCACGGGATTATCCATCAATCAATTCCGGCATAGCATTTGACCCACCAAGCATGTACCCAACCATAACCAGCATCGAGTTCTTGGGCTTAGCCTCAGATACGCTACACTCTCTCAACTCCTCGTGTTTGCAGCCAACCGATTCTCCAGCGCAGCCCTGTCTGCCTGTTTCTTTGCCGCAATCTCCTCCTTCGAAGCATCATATCTAATATTCCTATCCCTTTGGTTCATTGGATTCTCTGGACTCTTTTCAAACTCCTTCCTAATCATCTCCTTCATCTGCCCCAACCTCAACCCTGGATGCTCTACCCTCATCTCCGGCAACTTTCTCTCCTCAAACGCTGCATAGGCAGCTTTCACTCTCCTTTCCGGGTGTCTATCAATCTCTTTCCCGCCTGCACCAGTTGTCAAAGCCAATGCATCCAACGCATCATCAATCCCACTTGCCACCAACGCCGGCAACACCTTGCTATCTTCCCCACCTATACCCGATAAGGTGGCATCAATTCCTCTGCTAGGCAATGGCACAGGGGCTTTCTTTGCGGATTTATCTTTTGTTGCGCTAGGTTTAGCGCTCTTCAGGGTCTCCATCTCAGCCTTCAGTAGGGCTTCTTTCTCTGCTTTCTTCCGAGCTGCTTCTGCCTTTTTTTCTGCTTCGGCTTCCTTCTTTGCTGAAGATTTGGCACCCTTAGCCCATTCTTGATCCTCTGCGGCTGCTCGTTTACTGTCTTGCACAGCTTGTTTCGCAGCGGCACTGGCGGCCTTTTTGGCGTTCCCTGCTGCTTTCTTGCTATTCTCAGCTGCTGGTTTCTTAGGCATCGTATGTGATTATAAGAAAACTGGGAGTATAGGTAAAGGTGAAGTTCGGTGGACCTAAGACTTTGAATTTAGCTCACACGAAATGGATAGTGGAGCATGCTGATACAGCTTTTATCTACAGATCTATCCAGGCACGTGATGAGGCAGCTTGGCACGATGACCAGTTACTAATGATAGTCCCAGCTTCCCCGCCAAGTTCTGGCTTGGCAGACCAGCTTAGCATTTAAGATATCAAATGTACATAGGTAACTAAAATAGAACTATATTTATTCTGATCAATAATTTAATAGCAAAATTTTACAAATCTGTAAATTTTTTCGTACATGTGCCTCCAGCAAAAGGGAACTTAACGAGTATTTCACATGTTATTTCTTCACCCAGAACCAATGCTATCTTTACTGGAAATGAGCAAATGCTCGATTTATGTGGTATTGGCTTTATTAAGAGACCATCAAATCCGCATTTAAATTCAGAGTACCCATATATAAGCGTAATACGAGCATGTACTCTCGTGTGTCCCCGCCTTCCACCTGCCACCTAGTCATGATAGTGCAACGGTTTCTTATCTGGCAGAAATTCTGCAGAAAATTCAGCTTGTAATGAGCTACCATACAATATATGCTACCTTCTGATTAGTGACAGTATCTCACTTGGAAAGCAATGGGATGTACACACTGTATCAACGAAGCATTGTGATTTGAATTTACCAAACTCCTTTATTGTTGTCTCTCCCTTAGTATCAGGTGAGAAGTCAATTTCAATCATTTGGCTAGTCTGCCTCGAAGCATCCAGATCTAAGTAATTATGGGGTGATATCATTATGCTACCCTGTGCCGTAGTCGAGACAGTATTTGGGAGGTCTCCAGTATGCGCAACGTGATGCATTCCGAGGTTAAACCAAACGACACTAAATAACATGATTAGTGGACGATAATAGAGCTGCCATTGAGTTCTCATACAGATCTTCCTGTAGAAGGGACTCCCCGTTGAAAAACTTGTCAAAATTAATTAATGGATCCTGGGGATTCATGAAGTTTGCTGCCGAGCAACTTCGACGTTCTGAGTCTTTGTGTTTAGTAACATAAAGATGATGTTTGGCAAATTCCGCAGCCTTCAGTATATAGGGAGAATCCTGTATGATAAGGTGAGTCGGTGATCCAGAGGCTACATGAAGCACTGATAAGCATGGTCTCCGTGTAAGAGAAATCCTCGAGTTGAGGGTAATCAACTAACCTGGAAAGATTCTATAGCCGGGATATTCACCATATTTATTCTTGGCATCCTTATTCATTATGACATACATCTCGGCTGCATTCTTTGGCCAAATAAGCTTCCCATTGTCTTCATTTTCGATAGAACCTCTCTTAAGCTTCATGGTTTTCCTCGGCATTTCAGACCATTGATATCTGTGCTAAACTTATTAGTTCATACATGTCGTTTTGTAAACGAATTACGCACTTTTCGGTAGTAGGTAAAAGTGATATTCTTTCGAATGTATTCTTCTCACCCAAGATGTCGATGTCGGCCTTGAAGTTAATGACGTGAGTATGCAAGCTTCCACTTAAAGCCTCATGTATGCGGTATCCATAATCCTCGTTATTCATATAAAATGCCCCTTGGATATAACCACTGGCCCTAACCTTAACCTCGATACTCCCATCAAGAAAGAAATTATAGTCAAATGTGTAGTCATAATTGCCAATGCTAGCAACCGCTCTCACCACTAAGACTGTATTCCTTGTAGCAGAAGCATATCCTCGATGGTGGCCTTCAAGCGACATCTTTTTAGTCGATGTGTGCCGTTGTATCGTGTAGCCGGCGTCCTGTTCAAAGATACAAATAGAGTTCCTCTGATGCGTCGTATGCCCATTCTCATGGACCCGGTTATCCAGAAAAGTTGCATATTCGGGGCAGTCGTAGCCTGGAATCAAGTTGTACACTAATGAGCCAATGCCATAGTAGGAATCCAAATAGCTTGTACCCGAGGACATGGGGTCATTGCCAGCATAATGCGACATAGCCTCCTGCAGCCCAAGTTCGTAAACGATTCGTTTCCCCTGGAACTTTATTTGATGTAGAGATGGTCCCAGATCTCTCGAGAATCCAATATAAAAGCTGAAATCCATCCATTCAATGTATTTGTTTTTCTTGTCCAAGAGAAACCGAGGGCCCTCAGCTTGCACGGCCATGGGCGGAGGAAGTTCATCCAATGGAAGTCGCTTCCCTTGCCTCTTCGTTGTCATCCAATCCCCCTGCACGATTTTGTTCAGCTTGACGAACCCAGGTGTATTGTAAGCTTTCCGGAACTCAGTAGTTGAATTATACATGATATTGTTGTACAGGAGAGCCTTGAAGGCCCACCCTTTTGGATCACGTCCTGTGACATCTTCAGACAGTATTAGGCAAAGTCCCACCATGTGACGAGCAAAATATGAGTTGTTGTACCAAACTTGAGATATAGGCCTTGAGGTAGGAGCGTCTCGGCATTGTAACCGTTTTGAGGAAGGCCAATGAATTCAAACCATCGAATGATTCTTCCGTTTTCCATCTGTAATGGATCTATCATCGAGAGTCCACTTGTATCGTTGCCTTGGCCGTCTATAGCCTAGAATCGCGAGAGCTAAATGAGTAACGAGGTCCCAAATTTCAATAGCTAGAATATGGTAGGAGAACACTGACAGTTCCAAGTAAATCATATGTAATATCTGCGAGCTCGATTGCTATTGGTATGATAAACTCGTTTAACCTTTTGTGATCATCTGCATCATACCAACGGGTGACCGAGTCCCCTTTGTTGTAGATGTCGCTATATGGCTCCCATGTGGTCTTCTTGCTAATTGGAAATGGCCCGACCTATTCAAGGCTGTTCAGCGAACTTGTCTTGATACTGCAATGCAGAATTACCATGGAGACTATACTTTGATCTCATGAACGTAGGGATCCTCACTAGCTCCCTGGAACAGAACCACCCTAGCATAACGAGTGGGGGCAGGGCCATTTCCCTCCAAATAAGCCAATGCATCTCTCTTATTTGGTGATATAAGTTCGGTTACACCAACGAAGTTGTCCCAATGTGTTGCATTATCGTGGTGAGTAAGATTTAGCCCTTGCTTTGGCTCGTAAAGCCAGTCGATTAACTGTGAAACTTCGTAGTTCGAAAGAGTGTCCCAGAGGTTTTCCTTTGGTGACCTCACCGTTCGGCGAGGCCGCTTGCATTCCTCTGCTTTTAAATCGATTCGCACTTTATTTTCTGTCCACTTGTCAACTACTTTGTAAGCCAGGAAAACGGTAATCAGACTTGTAAAACAGCACCTCTGACTGGTATTGATATGAATGCATGTAATAAAGCGAGTGTGACTAGCAAGAGCAAAAAGGAGTACAAACAGAATCGAGTGGTAGCCATAGGCAAACCGTTTCGATTCAGCAAGCAATAAAATAATATGAAGCTTAATGCCCAAATAAAAAGCAGAGAAGCACAACGTTCAAGCGGAGAACAAGATCATCAATCAATATGAAGAACACGATTTTCTCTTATAACCATACGGGATTGAGGGGGTTCAATAATCCCTACCTACGTATATTAGAAAGGTACTACCCCCGGAGGTACATCACAAAAGTCATTTCCACCTTCCTATTTGGGAATAATGGGCTTGGCAGCATTTGCACATACTTTATTGCATATATGTATGTATATTTACTTTGCATATGCATGACATTCCTGCATCAAAGGCCAGCCAGGCCAGTCACACCAAGCCTGCCAAAAGAGATAAGGAGCAATCCATCGTCAGCAACTGCTCCAAATTAAAGAGACTAGAAAAATCCATAACAAGGTATGGTCGCTCTTCCAATGCTCCACCGCTGGCTTGCCAGCAAAGTACGTTGCACACCTCAAATCTCTTGTTGGCATTGGCGAGGTTGTTGATTTGGACGAACTTAACCCAGAAGAGTGGGCACACATACCGGAGACCGATCAAATTGTCAGTGTTGATCCGATTGATATTGCGATCTCAGGTTCTAGGAGGAGCTCAAGTAGAAGGGTTTCAAGAGTTGGTGTTTGTAAGCGCGGGAGAAAACTGGGGCCTCCAGCATATAAGGTGCGGTTTGCACTATAATTGACATTGGGTGTGAGATGGAAGGGGGTTGTGAGATGGGAAGGGGGTGTGAGATGGGAGGGGGTTGTGAGGTGGGAGGGACTCGATATGAGTTGGGGTGTTGTAGCCAAAATATTGCTGTGCATATGCCAAGTAGTTATGTACGCATATCCATGCATATGCAGTAATATGCGGCCTTTCCCAAATAGGAAGGTGGAAAAGACTTTTGTGATGTACCTCCGTACATGGCCCCGGTATACTGATGCATGTTGTTGAGGTTCCACCGCAGCTCATTCGGAATTAATCACCACAGCACAGCATTCCATTTCAATACCCGGGCTGAAGCAAGGGTATTTAAATATGCCAAAATCCTAGTGAACAAATGTCTAGAGAACACTTGCTGATTCATACATTTCAAGGCAAATTCACAGCCACAGGTTGCTCACGCACCAATACATAGAACTCTCGCACTTTGTCTTTTTTTCAAGTGAAAGGAGATCTTGGTTGCTATGCCAGTAGCTATCGTAGCATTAAGACTACAACATTATAGTTTAGCAATCCTAGGTAAATGCAGATTTTCACTGAAATTCTATATCTTAACAAGGCAACAACTCTGTTTCCAGAGTCAGAACACGACTAGGTACCTTCTGCCCGTACATCAGTTATCCTGTCAAATCGAGCTTTGCCTGCTTTTCAAAAGCAACTTAGTCTTACTAGCCGACCAGCTTGACGCTCTGCTACAAAACGCTCAAATAAGGAGATCCTTAATTGTGGTCATAGCTACAGCCAAGAGGCATTAGCGACCAAAATGAACCCCTGCATACTTGAGTAAGCCCGTTGAATTCCATGCACGTATATACAGACTAAACTCATACTATAGTATCTCATGCGTATAGCAACTAAGCAAAACAAACCACAAACTATGATATATGAATAAGAGCAAAAACGTACCCTTCAAGATATATCTTGATTGACCACCGTATCTAGCCCCTAACCTATCAAAGATCACTCAAGGCCCTATATATCTATTAGCATACAAGGTAACTGAGGTTGACGACGATGTAGTTACCCTGATTTGGCAACGATCGCAAATTACAACAAAATTAGCAGGTGAAAGTGGGAATTGAATTCAGATTATGGATCGTTGTATCGTGGGTTCTGAATTGGATGGTGTACCAGCGTCGTCGTATGGGGGTTGAACTTAGCTGAGAAGGCAATTCTGGAGAAGACTGGAGAGATAACATTGATCTTGAATCTTCAGAATAGGTTGAAGTGAAGCTTGTACTCATTCTGCTAAGATGCTCGATCTGTTAATAGTAGTCCCTAGTGTAGAGGGGTTATAAGGTATAATGACTGTCATACTGATATCCTGTGACTGCTCTTCTAGTTGATTTGACACCTCAATATTCTGTAATTGTTGATGAAGATGTGCCAACCATTGATGATTTTTGATGCTGCTGCTCTAGTTCTTCTCGTCGTTTACTCTATGGATTTATATATAGTACTAGCTCCAATCCAATATAAATTAAATAAGATACTCGAAGAAACGTCCTGTCAACCTAATGATACGTTTTGCAACTCTGCACTGGTCACAGGTCCGCCATCTATCACCTATTGACGTAGATGTCCATACTTTTGGATCGAAGGCTCTTCGACACCTTGATTGATTTGGTGTGTGTTCTGAGAGTTCTTGATTAGTGCTTGAAGTGTTGATTTCGTGCGTGTTCTGAGGCTCAGTGAAAGTAGATAGTTAATACTTGGCAGGTTTAATCACGTGGCTGCCCTCGCCAAGAGTGCTAGCATGCAAGATGTCCAGTGAATGAAATAATAACAAACTCCGTTCCAATAACAAACTTCGTTCCAATTGAGAGTATACAAGTCCGCTAGCCTCTAATTGGTGGTGGTGGGTATTGACATACCTCAAAAAAACCCTGCATCTGTAGAATGCGCCGCGGTTCTTCGATTTCTATCTCATCAAGGTCTTCAGAGTCTTTAGAAACCTCTACATCAATGTCAACAACTACCTGCACCCACCCTCCAAAAAAAAGACCCTCCCCTAATAACACTATCCTACTAGCTCCCCTAACTACCTGCACCCACCCTCCAAAAAAAAGACCCTCCCCTAATAACACTATCCTACTAGCTCCCCTAACTCCCAACACCCTCCGCTCCAGCATTAGCAATGGAACGTAACATTCCAACATTCCATGGTCTATTGGCTCTTACGAGACAAGAGGTTTTTACCGCAGAAGTCATTTTGTCTGTATGGAAGAAGTCTGGGCTGTTGGCCAATCGACCTGGATTATGCTCGTGGTTTTTTGAGTCAGCCACTAGTACCTCCTCTAAGCCAACCTACTATGCTGCCGATACTCCTAGCAGGATGAAGCAGATAGCAGATGGCTGCCGAGATTGAAGCCAAACTTCCAGCTGACATAACTGGAGTAGCGCTAAAAGAGGAGTTTCAAGCATGCACTGGCTTCATAATTCAGAAGGTTGCTATACCGAGATATTGAGAAGCGATCGGCCATACCCATGCAGCTTCGAAAAAGTAAAACTGTCAAACCATCTACCAGCAGAGTATATGTAGGCAGGGTGTTGGCTCAAGAGAAGATTAATCAGGGTATTGCACAATTAATACAACGAAAAGAGGAAACGCATGAGATAGAGCGGGCTCGATATTGCCATAGTATGATGTTTAGTCTGTATATAAGTTGGTTTCTAGAGCTAACAAACGGAAGTACAATGCTTCTACTTGTTGGCAATAGACCTTTGTGGGATTTTGAATCACTAACAACATAGTTTCAGTTAGTATAAAAGAATGATATGCTTCTCATCAAACCCCGAGGCTTCTGGAGTCAATGATGTGTAAGAACATAACAATTCCATTTTCCTCTTGAATAGCTTCGTTATCATGTCCTATAGCTAGATATATTCAATCTTCCAAGGTTTTAGGCTTATCTTCTCGTCTTTACTTTGCTTTTGCTTATGGCAGTGTTCTGAGTAGGTACTCTGTACAGATGTTAGCATCAATAATGATATAGGTTGTGGGACTCTTCATAGTGGTATGATGCTCATGCTTAATAACAGTCCTCTAGTCTGTCATTAATAGTAACAGAAATAATTCCTGTTGCGGTCACTATCATAAGGATATAAAAACCAACAAAACAATAATAAAGCTTATGAAAATGTCCAAACAATACCACTTCAAGCTTGAAGAACAGCATAGTGGAGTAAACCGAGCTGTTGAAGGTAAGCAAGAATGTGCGGTACCACTTAAGCATTCTCTGAAACGTCTTCACCATTAATTAATTAAGGCGTTGTCGCTGTTGGTTGTCCATCTGATACTGGATATTTTGAAAAGATAGAACTACGTCTAAGCTGGTTAGGCCAGACCTGTTGTACATAACGACGTGCTTAATAACTGACCAGGATGTGCAAAATCTTGATAATGTGTCAGTCCTTGCAGACTAGGTTGCCACAGCCTACTTTGCATGCGCTAGCCAAAAAATACGGATATCATAAGTTATTATCAGTACGACATGGGTCTGCAGCGGGACGTGCGCAAGTGTGGCAGAGGCTCGAACAAGTATCACGAACTTGAGCTACCCGTGGAGATGCTGTCCCAAACCTCATGTTGATTGCCTTGATCAGCAAAACTCACCTGCTGCGTGCCCATGTCGTACTTGAAATTATAACCTATGATATCGAGTACATAGGTACATCACTAAATTGCCCAAGTACCCAAGTACTTTTACAGTTAAACCTTGCTATACACTGTTCCTTTTCCTCCACAACTACAACACCTCTGAAGGAGACATATCGTGTGAGAGAGCGCCAATTCAAGTTTACGACATGGTTGGGGCTGTTCTTCACTAATAAGTTCAAAAGCAGCTTCTGGATTTTATGGGAGTATATTTGTATATAGTTATTTTTTAGAAGCAATAAATCTCCACTCCGGCCTGGTTCTCCTAGAGTCCAGTTGTATAACTAGGAATATGTGTGGGAAAGTAAAATTTAACGTGAGTCTTATACCAATCTAGGCTACGTACTGGTACCGTACTATAGTTAGGGCACTCTACGAGGGGTTGTACAACTAGAATGGGTCATGAGACTAACTAGGACCGAAATTACTGCGTACTCTACTCACAGATATAAGACAAGTAGAGTACTTAGATTACGGAGGTGCATAACCAAAAGTTCTTTCCCCCCCTTCCTATTTTGATATGTATGGGCTTGGCGCCAAGCCTACGCTTTTAGGTGACATGGGGCAGTAGGGAACGTAGTCTGGCTCTACGATAGTCTAGTTGGTACAACACGTGCTTTATACCAATAAGACCTACGAAGGACGAAAAAAGAACTTTTTTGCGTGCACTTCATACAGACTACCTTAGCCAATTCTAGTTGGTTTGGCTAGGGTCTTATTTCCAGTATATATGGCAGCACGGTCGGGCCCTTGTGATCACTTAACTGCTAGGATTACATAACCAGACGCTCGAGATATATACCTAATGCTATTTACAACGGCAGGCTACCCTTACTACGAGAGGCCTGTGGCCACCAGACTACTACCCTTAGTCTAGCAAGACTCGATGGCCTATCGCAGTACCAGATGCATTCTTTATGAGATGGTGCCCGCCAGACTACAGATGCATAGCCGAACTATTGTACGAAGTATAAAGTGTAAGGGCATATTGGTACTCCCCTGTATCAAGAAAAATGCATCAATCTATGTCCTGGATGCTACTAGGAGCCTATAGGTTACATATGAAAGGCCAACAACCGCTTACAGAAGTTCACTTTATTGCCAACCGTCACAGACTTGCCCTGAAGATGGCATATCACTCACAGACTCAGCACCTGACAGATTGATAAGTACTGTAGTATCTTGTACGTCGTCTGGAAGTTATGAGGTATACTGCAGTAGATACGAGTTTATATGATGTCACGCTATAGTTTTCCTCTCCCGCAAAATGTCTTGGTACAACAGCTACTAGGCGCATATCCACATGCGTAGTGACTAACTCTTGAGGACACATCGTGGACCACGCCCTATAACGCCCAATAGACCAAACTCAGTATTTAGTACTATGGCATACCTTCTCTCATGAATAAGTGTACTCTTCCTCCAGGTTGGTCCCATAGTCAGAATCGAAATGCACTAGGTGACGTAATGATCCAATGGAGTTATAGGAGGTATAAAGTACAAGCAGATCGAATATGGTAGGCCTAAATTTATCGCTGGAGCAGGCATGTTACATAACACATATAGCTGTTCAACCTCTACATTCAGACCTACACTTCGCTGCACCGGGTTGGGGTATTATTCAGGGTGTATCGGAGTTATTTAGACTCGTACCAGACTAACCAGCTATATGGTTGACATAAACGCGCATACATTCACTTCAAAGTTTAAATGTATCTCAACCAATTATCAGATATCATACCAGATCAACAAGGCTAGGAACGTGCAATACCAAATAAATCGGTCTGGGCATGAGAACAGGAGCGTGCACAATCTGTATCTAATCTGAATTAGGGGTATTCGATCTTGTGAATTAGATATAGGTAGTCTGGTTGCATAACCCACCAACGAAGTAGTATTCTTATTCCCAGTAGTCAAAGTTAGCTCTCAAACTAGTTTGACTTTTAACCTTAGTCCTACTAGGAAGTAATTCTTACCAATACTATACTTCAGCTACTCTTTTTGAGAGTAAATATAAATACTAGACCTAATAGTTTTTACTTTTGCTCTAGTGCCCTGGCCTGGAGCTAGATAGAGTTAGTACTAAGTAGGTATTATATCAAACTTAATGCTATCAAGAGATATTTGCTTATATTTAGATATATATTTGAGTACTTAGTACTACTATTATCTAGAATCTATATTCTAGAAATTTTATATACTCAAGAAAAGACCTACTAGAGTACCTATATAAGTGCAAATGATATCAAAAGTGTTTAGGAAGATCACACCTTACTTACCATATAACAATTTATTCAATGACCTCCATTTACCATCTTTTTCAAAATGTGATCATGTGATTGAGCTCTTCAATTCATGCTAGAATTACTGCGTGGTCAGGAATTACCCTGAAGCCGTCTCGTTGCTAAGTATTCATCTTAATACCCTGAATAGTCTGGTTGCATACAGGTTTCGTCTAAAACTAGATGAGACCGCACAAAGTCAGGAATTTTATCGACGGCTAGATTTTAAGTAACTAAAGGTATTTATCCACAAGCTCCACACATGAAATTGAAGCGTACTGGGAAATACTATGAAGCTGTTTCGCTCAGGCTCACATCTAGTTTTAAATGTAGAGTCACAATACGTCATGACGTCTGGTGCAGCCATGTGGTCGATAGTACGGGACATGAAGTCTGGGTAAGTTGGTATGAGCCAATCTCATTCGCGTGGTAGATTTATAACATGAAGAGGTTCCTAAAATCGTGATGTTTACGCGTACACTTTGGATACAGGAGTTTTCTTTTAGCAAGACCTACAGTCATTTTCCAGAATGAATTTCTTTGTTATAAGTCCAACGGCACCTTCAGGTGGGTTGAATTATCTAATGATGTCAGTATCAGAATAATATTTCCCAGTACATGATACCGCATGCAAGCTAGCACTGCTGGTAGGGCCTAGGTTGTCGATATGTGTTGAACCATACCGATTATATGGAGTGATCGAAGGATGATACCACTCCTTGCAACCAGACTACCACTCCTTCTATTCAGCGCTGAATTAATATTAATTTCAACCCCTAATCAGTAGTAGCTATATGTGTGCATTGCAAAAGGTGAACAGTTTTTCAACCATACTAGCATACAGAGCTACAAGTTTTGAAATCCGCCAACGAGTGCCTGCCATCATGCTACCCGTATGACGCTTGCAAATACTGAATTTGTAAATGACTGGCCTTATTCGATGTGTAAGTTGGGTGTGCAAACGTTCCTTTTCTACACAACCCAAAACCGTTGGATACTCGGGGTGCATCCTTTGGATCCCGCTGCTAGCTTGTCGGTAGCCACCTTGTTTACTTGATATGAATCAGAGGTATCAGAATCCATCGTATGCACATGCAGTTATCCTGCAGTGCCTTTGTGCCGAAAGAAGGGAATCAATTTATAAGGTAGTCTGGTTGGCACAACACCCTCCGAAGGACGATAAGGATAAGAGTAACGATATGTTACTCATCTTGCATAAGTGTGCACAAAGCCACAAGATTCTTTTATGCCATGAATAGGCAGGGAAGAGCTGTGCTTCTTCTGGAAGCAAATCTTTGATGAAGATCCCTACATAAGTATATCTATGAAGTTCTGTATACGTAGAAAAGGAACCCTCAAACATGCACTGTCGAAAAGACCCGATGCCAGAGTTCATGCACACTATCAGCAGGATGGGAACATACCGCAGAACTCGAGTTGCAGATCAAGTCTCTCTTTCCCAATTTAGCCATAATTTGATCTTCCTCGGGTTTAGTGATTAACAAAACAAGGGAACATACCGCTTTCAGAGTCACAGCGCCTCGTTTGATATAGGTATCCTATCGCAGCTTGGCTGTTAGATCATCGTTTTCAATATTGACTACCCTTTCGCCTGCAACAAACGAGCTCAACCTATTATGTGTGGTTGATTTTTTATTCCATAGTAGCGAGAGCCTTGTGCCAACCATACAAAGTGTCCTCACATTTTGGTCACATGGATGCGAGCCAGTCTTATGCGAAACTTACAGATGTTAATATGGTCAGTCCTTGTGAGAATGGAACTGCGTGGGTCGCACGACCTCAGTGGAAGTACCAAGCATGGGTGTAGTACATTAGAGAGCTGGTGGCATGCTGAGTTCAACGAATGTGCAAACAGAGTCATGGGGGGTAAAGGGAATGTTCCTTCATTCAAGTAAAGCATGCATTTCACTCCGCTGCTTCTGTCTGCTTCTATTCTTTGTATCAAGGTCTGTCAAAGAGATCACAGACAAGGTCGGCAAGTGCAGATGCAAAGATATGCCCGTACCAAGGCACAAGATGCCATGCGAGCAATGCATTAGAGAAGATGTATACTGCCGGAGGCACATGGTATATATTCGCAGCCATCGAGCCGATTCTGTTTGTGGGAACTTCTCCGCCAACTAACAGAGGTATTCAAAAGACGACGTCTGAGAGCTTTCCCATTTGAATAAGATAACCTAGGACGAATATTAGCAAATCGTTTAAACATAACGATTTTCACTCGCTAACATATATCAAAACTTCCATACTTATTCGTCCTCTCTTGAGGTATACCGGTTGTGTTCCACATAGAACAGCTATCAACAGCAAGACACCTCAGTAGTTGGGCGCTGACCGTGGATTGCAAGCGAGCGGAGGCACTTCCAGAAACCTCGAGCGCTCGCTCTCCGTTTCGGCAGCACTTTCACCCTAATTTTGACACAGACACCTTCTTACTTCCGGAGAAAGACAGCTATAAGGACACCTGCGCCGGCACGAGGTTGAAGCCAGCCCATTTTAATCATCGTTCAGCGACTGCAGCATACAGTTTCCACGAAACACGCCCGAGTGTCATGATCCTTTGAACCTTACTGCTACTTGGGTATAAACTACAACATAACGAAGGGTAACAGGACGAATCACTCAGTAAGACAACGACATAAAAGGAGCAGGAAATATGCCTCTAAATGAAAATACGTACGGGAATAGCAGCAAAACGCTCGAGAGGGAATTGGTAGATCCTATATATGATCTAAGCGATCCTAGCTTCGCCCAGAAACTGAACTTCCAGCCCCATAAACCTGAACAGGGTCATCTGGAAAATTGCAAGAAGATTCCAAGGTTCCACGGTTTTAAAACGCTAAGTCAGGCGGAGATGAAAGAGCGCAAGCGTGTCCAAGTTCCGGAATGGGAATTCCAGGATAGGGAACATCCGTTCGGCGGTAGGACCGAAAGTATACCAGTCCCCATATATAAAGGATCAATTCTTGAAAAAAGGCAGCAGTCGCTGACTGGGAAGGAGACCTTCGACGGTAAGCATTCTAAGTGAAGAGTACCACCCAATCGCATGCTGGCATTTTGAGGGGAGCGGGACATCAGGGCTGACAGCCCACAGTGTACGAGATTTACACCATGTGGGAGGAAAAAGACTCCAAAACGCAAAGCACACGGCTGAAGGAGGTGGTTATTAGATGGGACAAATTCAACGGGAGAGTCCAGCTCTACGCCCTGGTGTACATGGTTCACCCCAACAAGGTACGTACCTAGGGACTTCCTAAAGTGGATGCTTGGCTCAGATCAGCTGATACCCTACGCAGAAGGCAGAGTCGGGAAAGTTTCTGGAGACGAACGGTCTGGTTGAGCTGTCCATGGTGCCCCACAAAGACAACCCCAAGAAGGTTGCAACGGGCGGCAACTGGGCAGGCCAAGGTGTGTTTCCCCTTCGCGAAAAAGAAAAGTGCAGCGTGTCCAAGAGCTGATGCGAAGCGGTTCGCTGTACTTTCGTAGGGTATTGGGTTCCATATGTCGTGGCGCTCTTTTATGTGCGGCACTGGTCATACGAATATCGGTACTTGTTTGTTTTTATTTGGGGCAACGCCCTTCCCGACACCTGCAAAATGCCTGAACAGCATGGTTGGCGAGATAACGTCCTAGACTGCCCTGTCATTGCTGCTGCAAGGAGGGAGAGCGACTATTTTCTCAGCAAGGCTCGAGACCTTATAAGGGAACCAGGCCAGTTGGGTAGAAAGAAAGCTGTTCACAGTAATGTGCTTTTCACAGGTACGGAAAGAATGACAGTCCCTAGTGCTAGAGAAGGACGTTATCATGGACCGAATACTTCACAGGCTTTCCCACTCTCATCGTCATTACCAAAGACCTCCCACCACGCTGAGCACGTTCAATCGTTCCCTTCCTCACTAAGTCTAGGGAGTCATACTGGTAATTCAGCGTTGCTAGTGTCCCCAGGGTATTATGACCCTGTCCGTGAAGTAAGAACCTACAAGCTTCATAAATCATTGATCCAATACTCAGAATTCGACAAGGAACATCCACAATTGCGCCCCGCAATGGATAAAAGACATCTATTAGTTGGAGTCCAGAAAGGGGGGAACGGACCAATTTCCCACCAGGTGCAAATTGATGAATGGGGAAAGCGGAAACGTTGTCCTGATGAAGTTTCCCCGAGTCTACCGAGGAAAAGGACTGAGCAACAGACTGAGGAGAGAGACTCGGCGGGTAATAATAGGAGCCCTGAAGGTACATATGCTCAGGTGCATGGAGCAGGAAAAGATTGGGAGACGCAAGAACATGAAGCAGCAACTGCGCTGATACTCCTTGCTGGAAATGAATTGCTAGGGCGAGCCGCGATCACTGCTTGAGGGTGCATGCAATGCATATATAACATACCGCTGTTAGAAATAACACTGGGGTTTCCCGGGCAAGAAACGAAGTAAGGAGAGTAACTTTCAAATAAATGTTAGAGTGTCAACCGTTCTGATTGAAATAAAACGGCATTGAACTATGTACACCTGGTTTTAGCTTCAGATAATAGAAAAATATATAATGAAGGTTAGTCTGGTTAATCAAGGTCCTTCGTTCAGGATACCTTTCGATGGCGAGGAACCAGAATCGTCTGATTTGTCTTCACCATGGCGCTATGCCGATTTCAAGCCGAGAACTTGAAACTTCCATTAAGTACGTATACCCTTAGTGCATACTGGTAGGCGAACATCCGGCGGGGAGAAGTATTGATAGTTGTACCGGTATTGTACTGCACCGTTAGCTGTCTGTGGCCCTTGACTTTATTAGTATTGCTCCGGTAGTTGAACATTTACGCTACGAAGGATAAAAAAATCTCTGGTTACGAAGTACAGTGTACCTAGTAATGTACCTAGAAATACGCCTAAAGATGTACCGTATTAGCAGGGTCTCGAAAGCTGCGGCTGTAAAAAAGCTGGAAGTTGCAAGGTTTTGAATCGTTTGTATCTTGGTTGTAGGTGCACGTGATGAATATGAACTTGAGGGAATCCTACCTAGGAAGCTCGGAGCAAAGTAGACTGACGGTAATGTGCAGGTCTTCCGTGGACACAGATAACTGTAACGTATTGCCGGTATCATACTTCTTTTGATGACTATTCTCCAGGGTGCATTCAGTCTCGGGTGTATTCGGTTCGCGCCGACGGTGCATGGCAGCATGCCAGGTTGCTGGTTGCTGGTTGCTAGTGGTTGTTCCGGCATCCCAGCATTACTTAAGAGGCAGCTTGTGCTATAAGGAAATCGAATACATTGCATCTGCTCCTCGATGATTTGCCATATTTCATTAGTTATTGGGACATGGATCTTGGGACTGAGCTAGTCCGATCCTTGCCTCCTATATTTCTCCTTCATATAGCAGTGTGGCGTATGTACCTTTCAGTAGGCGAATCAACCATCGAGGTAAGTAGGGGAACGCGGCCCCCTTCATACAATGCAATAAACTCGCGGTCTTGGGTTTGGATTCGTTATTTTCGCTCTTTCGAAACGTACGTAGGTCGACGGCTGGTTCAGTTACCAATCCCATCATCTCCTGGCCCTACTCCCAGTGAAGTAAAGTACCTACGACCGTAGTCATACATACAGCCCCTTGCCGGCCCAAACCCCCGGTCGCTTCAACACCCTGTTCGAACCCATCGTTGTGGACGAGTGCCGCACTTCAGAAGCTCTTCTAGAAACGTTGGCAGATCTCTCCCCTCTCGAGTCAAACGCCTGAGCTGCCATCACACGAGTTAACGGACTGCAGGGCACCACCAATGGTAAACATCACGACCATTGAAAAGACAATCAGAAGCCATCACTAGTTCCGGCGCCGAACCGTTTCCCCACAACCAACACTATCTCCCTCCGCAATTTTCACCCATCGGCCATATGGATGGAGACAAGAAACTGGTTCAAACGCTGCTTGAGCGACTATCTACCAGGGTAGGCACAACCACTCATCTGCCCCACAAGCCAATGCGCCTTGCTGAGCCCGGCTCATGCGCCGCGATGGAGACTCATCAGTGAGCATGGCTTGCGCCATACTTGCGACATATGTGACTGACTTAGAATCTCGTGCGCCGCTCCTGACGAGTGCGCATGTTTTACCTTTTCTAGCTTCCGAATGAGACGGGTATCAGCGATCTTGATGCAGTTCGGCGGGATGAGGTGGTGAGCTTATCGCGTGGGACTCTCATTGAGGTTTCAAAGTCCCAGGTCGACACCGTGATTCGCTCTGTGGTCAATATGTTAGACGGTATATCACGAGTTCGTTCTACCTCTCACAGTGTGTAATGCTCGCGACAGGCTTGTCCTCTAATAGCTCGAACTCTAGCAATACGAAACCGTACCCCCCCGAAGCCGACCAACACTTATTTACTCAACTCAAACATATCTTGTGGAACTGCTTGCCGATTGTACGAGTGCTCATTGGGATGCGGTGGAAACGAAAGCATACCCAAATGACAGGAACTATACCAATAATATACTCGCAGCGCCCTACATACCCACAAGACCCGCACACCGCCGAGAGCCCCCTTCTTTGGATGATAAGGATGCTAAACATGCCTTCGATTGTATACTCAGATTAATAGCACAGCCTGTGGGCGGTGATGATCACTCCACGGTCAGCAGCTCGAGGCCCATCGTTCAAAGTGAAGAGACGGCGATGGATGGTATTATGGCCAAACCCACGGAATTGACATTGGCCGCACACCGGGTGATAGAGTATCTCACTGCATCCAACTGGAGTCTAGCATACAACATTATGCAGAACAAGTTACGGTATCTGCGGACAACAGCTTCGGATGACGTAGAGGCTAGCGGTCTGCAATTCATGGCCCATATGTGGTTAAACTCAAAGAAACTTTCACTCATTATCCAAGAAATCAGCCAAACTTTCCTACCATTACATAAATCAACGCAAAATATCATAGCCACAGTGCTACCAGACGCAATACATAACTGGATAGATACGAACCCGAGAGATTTTGTGGAACTTCACATGACGCCGCGGAAATTGGAAGGTGGTGCCGAAATGCTGTTCGACATTGCTATGCAGCTTCAGGATAACTCCAAAAGGCGGTCGATATTATGGCCTCTACAGACTGCACTGGTATTATTGATGCCAGATGTATTTTGGTTAGCAGGAATGATGGGTGAAACAAAAGGTTCGACAAATACAGCTAAAAAGGTGATTTTCTTAGAGAACTTGCGGAAATCCCTTCGCCTACCCAGATCGTCGGATATAGCAGCTACATGTCTTGTCAATATCTGTCAAGCTGCAAGTTACTTTCCTCCCGACTCAGACAGTGCTCTTCTTAGTTTTGCACTAGACATACAAAATGAGATGAGGGAAGAGATATTCAGGAAACAATTGCCAGGTCCGGCTATGGAGGAGTCAATGGTAGATAGAGAGCTTATGACAAAGGCGTTCGTCAGCTTGTGCCATTTGTCTATTGACAATGTTATCATCCACCTTGTACCGTGGTGTCTCGATAGGAATTCGCCAGTTTCATGGAAGATATCAGTATTCGCTGGTGCTAGTATGTTAGCTCAACAGGTAAGATTCGCAGCTAAGATGTCTCTGTGCACATTCTAACGTAAACACCATTCTTGGATATAACAGGCAAATGCGAATAATTTCGCCCCATTATTCTCTGCCATTGCTCCTGATGTGCGGGAATACCTTGATGTTTGTGACCATGATCTCTTTGAGTGTTCAGATTATTTACTCTTACAAACAGACAATTGCAATTTCAAAAGCCCCAAACTCCATGAATGGAGGAGGAGGCTTAACGGTCGGTGGAAGATTCCCTCAGTTGAATACCTCAACAGAAAGCATTGCATCTGCAGAATTGTTGCAGCAGATTCTTGACTTCCTCACTGTGAGACCATATGTGCTGAATGAGCTTCCACCCCGAGGGGGGGACAACCTTCACCATTTGGATCCTTACAGCGAAGGATTCATCTCTAGTTTGCTGCTCTTTATGACCGATGAGGATGAAATGGTGAGAAAGTCCGCTTCCGCCTTTGCTAGGAGGTTGTTGGCACAGGATCCACTTGATATGATCTCTTATCTCGAGAAAATGCGAGATAAGGACGGAGTGGAGAAGGACAAAATGTCCACTTATTTTTGGAGGGCAACTTCAATATGTGCAAGCTCACTTGCCAAAAAATTAATGGAGTTTGATTTCCGAGACTCTGGCCTGAAAGGGATGTTAGACATGATACACAACCATTTGATTGGGCGGTTGGGTGTTCTTCACCTCAGGAAGGAGTATTGTGAGGCCGCTGTTGACTTACCAGAGCGCACAATGGCCAACATTTCGCTGGAAGTTGCATTTTTAGTGTTACTCTGTTCCAGTAATTTGGAGACATGCTCAGTTACTACTCACTGCATCGCACTACTCTGTGAGGAAGGAAAATTGACAGCAAATATGGACGAACTCAGCTCATCAAACCTCACGATCATGAGAAATTATGATGTCTATTCCGAATTATCTTTACAGAGCTTTAGGTTAACAGGCCCCGTCGCATTTCAGAAGCGCCTTCGAAAACTGTTAATTAAGATGACATTCCCAAGCCCTGGTATATTGACTGGATGGGAAAAGATCTTTGGTCGGTGGAGGATCCTATGCAAGCATATCCTGACTCCAGGGATAGGAAAGAGCGAAGATGAGATTCAGCGCCTCTACGCAGAGTGGCGAAATTATTCTGGCTTCCTGGCTTCAATTGCTGGTTGCTGTATATCGGATCTTCCCCACAACCTCAGGATTGATGATAGCACATTAGTTGGTCTTCGGTGGATTGATCGTCTGGTGACAGATGGTGATGGATCGCCTCTCCTGGACCGGTTTATGAAGCAATGTCTACAATTGTTGATATGCAGGCAAGTGAACGTTAGGGAGAGTATTCGTGAGGTTCTCGCAACAGAACTTTCCCCACGGCTTTACGGGCATTTATTCCGGTCACTCGAGACGGAGCTTGTGAGCCTATTCGATTTTGACGGTGGGCCCCGAGATGTAGCAACAACTGAAATCCGAACACTTTTTGTTGAGCAGGCAGCCGGGCTCCTCAAGACAATCGTAGAGAGACTCGAAGAATCTCAGGACACATTTTTGTCCGTGGATTTGGGAGCTCTCACACTTACATTAGCTCGCTATTTGCATCCTTTGAAGGATGACTTGACCATCCTTCGGGTAAAGATTAAGATGTGTTTGCTGGTGGAATTGGTCGCTAGGAAGAAAGAAATGCTGAACCTGAGGCAAGAGATCCGGGTGAGGAATCACTTGCTGCAACTGCTCTCAGAGTGGATCTCCCGATCTAAGGTACGAACATTTCTCCACCTGTAGCGATACATAACTGATGAAACTCTTCTGTGGCTAGAACGAAAATGCCGCATCAGTTGGTGGAACACTCAGACGGGATGACCGTCGTGAAGATGAACGCTCTAGGCTACAAAAAGACCTCGATCGCGCTTGTTTACGAGCTCTTGTTAACGTACTGTATCGATTACCACTCCAGCCACTAGAGACTCACCATGATGCGGATCTTGTGGATGCTAAGGCACAAATGTTTTGTACCTATTTTGAAAACTTCCTGGCCTTCCTTGATAGCAATCAACACCCCCAGGATCCGCTTGATCGGTCTAGAGACCTCCAAGCTCTGTCTCTGGGCCGCGAAGAACCCGGTTCATCTGTAGATCTTGCTATAAGAGCTCTGAGCAATCTTTTGAGTGCAAATGTCGATGTTGGCTTAAAATTCTCGCTCGAAATTGGCTACCACGAAGATCTCGAGATTCGGACGGCCTTCATGCATGTGCTGACCGACATCTTAACGCAAGGGACAGAATTTGGCACACTCAAGGACAACGCCATCCAAGAGAAATACGAGAGGCTGGTGAACCTGTTGGTCGACAATACAGAATTTGTTCTGACACTATGCGAATGCTGTCCCAGCACTGAGGTAGACGAGTTGACTATCGCTCTTCTCAATATCTTCGATTCCAAAGGCAAGGGCATGCTGTTGCTTAAAGGTCTGATAGAACGAGAAGTAGCGAACACGGAAAGTGAAACTGAGCTGCTCCGCCGAAATTGTGTGGCTACTAAAATGCTATCACACTTTGCAAAGTCGAAAGGCTCGGACTACTTACGAAGAACGCTCCAAGAGAAGTTGGCACGCCTTGTAGCTTCAGCTGACAAGCTCAATCTCGAACTGGACCCTGCCAGATTGGATCAGAGATTAGGTGATCCTCAAGATCAACTTGAAGAGAATACTGTTCAGATCCAGTACCTCACCAAGATGTTTATCGATGTTATCACAGGCTCCGGGTCGAACGTCCCTGACTCCTTCCGTCAGATTTGTCATACAATCACAACTTGTGTTACAGAAAGATTTCCCGAAGCTAAGTTCACGGCAGTTGGGGCCTTCATTTTCCTCCGTTTTTTCTGTCCAGCAATTGTCGCACCCGACTCTGAGGGGTTAGTCGCGTCTATCCCCCAAAAGGGAATACGACGAGGCCTACTCTTAATAGCCAAAATCGTACAAAATCTAGCCAATAACGTCTTATTTGGCTACAAGGAGCCATACATGATACCTATGAATCAATTCCTTACTGATCATATATATCAGGTTACAGCCTTCCTGAGGGAAATATCGGTAAGTCCCAGTCTGTTGTGAGTTTAAAGAACCCTGCTGACGATTGTATCAGTACCCACCGCAAGACACCGAGAAGCTGCCTCAACAAGAAGGCTTCGACTTTGGGAGTGGGGTAGCCCTGCATAGGTTTTTTTTTGAGAACTGGGAGCCTGTCAGGCAAAAATTGATCTACAAAGAGAGAGCAAAGAGAGCGCGTCCCGGTGTGGAAGCGGAGAACTCTAACTCTGACTACAACTTCACTTCTGTTATGGCAACGTTATCAACTTTAATACCAACGTTGGGGACACCGCCACTGGATATAGCTCTGGGAAGACCAACAGTGTCGACCGCACAACCTGCTTATTCCCGCTACCAGAACTTCATGCTGAGACATTCAGGGAGGAGTGTGGAGTCAATCTTGAGTGGAAAGATGATTTATGACGGTGGCGAGTCAAAGGATGGGACCCCTGTCATTTGCATGATCATGCGAAATATTAATGTTGATACGGTCGACCAAGATTTGCTACTGTACTGTTTCCTGAAGGTTTGGGCCCTTCTCTCTCTTCCGCTGTCTTTCTGCTCACGGTAATTTAGATCGCCGCAAAATTATGGCAGAAGCCTTTCGCAGTCCTCGTCGATGCCACATGTTATAGTATCAATAATGAGTTTTCCGACGAGTTTTTCCGGAAATTGGATACCCTTATGCCCCCCGAGTTGACCCATACCTTTAATAGATTCTACGTATACAATATGAACAGTCTGTACCGCAAATGTTTCAGGAAGACACTACGTCATGCTCTGAAGGACCCAAAGAGTTGCCTGAATCCCCAGAATAATGAGATATACCTTTTGGGGAATCTTACAGAGCTTCAATTTCATTTCCATTTGGGGTCTATTCACCTACCTAAGGAAACAAGTAGTGCCCAATACTATCTTTCTTGCTTTAGATGCTAATTGTGGGATTTCTTTAGTTTCCTTGGTCAGGGATGCACGACACGTTTACAATCCTGTGACTCGGCTTTCCAAAAACAAAGGGCGTATCGACGTGCAAATGAAAGTGGGAACCCAGTATCTTCAGATCAGTACGGTATGTAATTATTGCTCCACGAAAATTAGCTTCACAGTCAATTAACTATCTTCTAGATAAAGAAGCAAGACATATTGCCACAGCCGCAATCACGAATGCAAGCTACGGTAAACGATATATATCGACTGACAGACGTTGAAGAAGCACACACCACAATCCATATTACCGATGAAATGGATGTTTTTGGGATCAAAACTGACAACGGTAAAACTGTCACCTATTTCAGTAGTCCAAAGCGGGCAGATATTCTTCAGAAGATCAAGTCAGCAAAAGCGACCTTGAGGAATTCGAACCAAGCCAAACCCTCTAAACTGAACGAAAGAATTATACGTCCAGAAGATGTACCTGGGACATTGCTCAACATAGCACTTATGAACATCGCAAGCGGTGATCGAGCGCTACGATTGTCGGCCTATAACCTACTATGTTCACTCTGTCAGGCTTTCAGCTTCAATCTCGATCACATGCCAGTTTGGGCTATGGGTCTCAGTATACCAACCGACTCTGTCTCTCTTGTTGTTGGTTTCAGCGAGAAATTAGCAGCCTCTGAGCCACAATTGACCTTCGACTTTCTGCTTGAGTTTTTTGTGGGCTGGGAGAAAGCACATCCACAACAACGGCCATTCATCGTCCTTTATTTAGTTCCCTGGCTGTCTAATTTGAAGTTGCTGCTTTCAACCGCGGAGGGGGAAAACGAGCGGGGTAGGGAGCGGCTAGCAACCATTGCGAGGAGATTGATAGATCTTACCATAAGGGAGCCGCAGCTATACATTTCATTCCAGCAAAATGTGTGGTCAACAATCAGCAAGGATGAGAGTTTACTGGATGTATTCCTTGAGGAACTTGTCAAAGCTGCAATGAATTATGGCTTTGGAGATTCAAGAACCGAAATAATAGGTTCAATCGCATCGTCTTTCAACACTGTAACCATTCGTGGTAAAGTGATTGCAAGACTGAGGAAGGCTCTTAACAGAACCTCAGTACGGGCTACACGGCATCTCATTGATAACAACGGTTGGAATGAGATTTGTGTACTACTTGGAATATGCCTGGCGATATCGTTTGACAGCAGAGTTCAGGCACAACTGTTTCTGCCTGAATTATTTCATATTATCACCCTCGTTGTCAATTGTGGTCCCTTGCCAGTGCGGACTGCAGTACATAGTCTATTGGTCAACACTGTCCATTCGATTTGCATTTCATTCCCACTTGAAGAAGAGAATCTGACCAAGCTTAAGGCTATACTGCATTCTCTTTCTGAGCCACGGTTCTGTCTATTATTCAACCTCTACCGAGCAACACGGGATGCCTCTACCGAGCACTCAGAGCCAGAGAATCCTGTCTCAGCGATGGAGACTATCACAAACCTGCTACTGGAAATCATCTCAGTGGCTGCTCCTTCCGTTGATATGGCCAACATCTGGCGTGCCCGATGGATGAGTCTTGTTGCAAGTACTGCGTTCCAGAGTAACCCTGCCATCCAGCCGCGTGCATTCGCAGTAATGGGATGTCTGGCCCGTGAGGACATTGACGATGACTTATTGTATCAAGTCCTAGTTTCACTAAGAAGTGCTATTGCTCGGTATCAGCAAGACCATGATGCTGAAATGCTAACAAGCATCATTACCAGCTTGACCAAGATGATGGATAATCTCCCGGTCTCGTCAAGATACCTCTTGCAGTTATTCTGGCTTGCAATGGCCCTCTGCCGTGCAGGGTCGGGCTTTATATTCAATTGCGCGGCCAGCCTGCTGGAAGCTGTTCTGAGGGTCATCGATAAGTCTGGGGAATTTAAAAATGGACGGATGGCTCATGTCCTGCTCTCAGGTCGCATTCCAGTCGAAGAAGCTGCATTGCTCATTGACGGTCTCTACGGAATTCATTTCGAGCATGATGGTTTCCACTATGCGGTAACCGCCACATTATGCAAAGGCCTACAAGACTCAACTACGAGAGCTACTTCCCTCAAGACGATGACCGCTTTCTTGGAGGTGTCGGGGAATAACGCAGGCCCTGGTGGTCCTCCACGGGATCCACCGTATTTGGGTTTTGTTGCCACCAGAGCAGGTACATATGAAGACCTCAAGGAGGTATTCTGGACAGCAAACATCCCTTTCACTGCCGAGGATAATAGAGACGGGCTAGAATTCGTTCGGTCCGCTCCTGCCATATCGGCAATGGGGCAGAAGAACCTCCTTCTCTGGTTATGTCTGGCAGCAATCGACTTCAACCACTCTGGCGAGCAAATTCAAATACAAGTCATCCCATATTTGAGCCAGGTTGCTCACGAGCGCCCCGAAGTCTTTGCACTCATCTTTGACGTTATTCTCAGCCGTCTCGAGGAGTTGTTGATGACTACTCAGAACTCGGTGTTATTGAAGCATGTGCGTGCTTTGGTCTGTGCGACGGCTACCAATCCCATATTCGACAATCGACGAATTGCAAGGGAGGCATTGAAAAATGCGTTGGAGGAATATGGGTTCAGCGGGATGTGGTCAGCGACAGATTTAAGGAAGTGCGGAGCATCTGAATCCCAATGTATAGCGTATATTGATGAGCTCATCAAGGTGAAGATGAAGTTATACCCTAGTTAAGAAGAGCATGGAGACTAACAACTTTCTAGCTAATCATCCAATGAATACGGTTCATTTCATGTCTATATTTTGACTCTTTGATTTGGATCCTACTATTCCTAAGGAAAAAATTGGTCGGGAGAAGGTGGGGCGGTGTTTCATTCCTTCATACGCGGCTACTATCCTTCTCTTATTCATGTGGTTTGTGTATCTGCTTTTGGTTATTTTACTCCACACCTTTTTCCTACTTTATGTCTGATGATTTTCTCATTTATGTTCCTATGGGGTTTTTTTGGGCTTCCCATCTTGTGCGTTTTCCCAGATCTCTCTACTTCCGAAGGCCCTAGGCGTTGGAACAATTTCTGCCGCGGAGGACACTATACGATATGTATGTAGAGTAAAACTGTTGATACAAGGTAGGCCGAACGTTCAAGTGATATGTGAATATGCACCTGTGTCCCGTAGGGTTTCGAGGACCAAAAAAGGAACTTCATGCGAGAATCCCATTCAGGGTAACCTTGGCGAATTTCTCACGCTGAGCTCCAAACAAAAGGTTCTGACAGTGAAGTATTACTTGCATCATACTATATATAGCAGCACCAATATACAGCGGAAGCCCATGAGAATAGGTTGTATGCCCTTCATTGACGCCCAACATCTTTATTTACGCTTGTTAGATATACTAACTCCAAATCCAACGCGCCAGTAAACATAAGATATATATCGTACAATAAGATCTCGACTCTATCTCAGACATAGACACTTCCAACCAAAGCTTCATCTCCTACCTACTGAAATTACTGCTCAGCTTCTCCCTCTACGTCGCCTTAACCCAATTCTTTGCCACCGTCCAAAAGTTCTCCATCTTCGCCCTCCCCAGCGCCTCCTTCGCCAACGCATCCGTGGGGCATGGCTTCGTCGTAAACTTCCTAAAACCCTGCGTTTTAAGCTCCCCCTCCCAAATCATCGTGCACCTATTCTGGCTCAAATCCTGCTGTTTGTCTAGCTCGCTTTTCGTCCCTGCGGATGCATCTCCATCAGCGCCATTCATTGTTGCATCTTCGTCTGCGACTTCAGAAGTTGCACGTCCTCCACCGCCATTATCAGTCCAGTCAATTCGTTGGAGAAATAATTTTCTGTACTTCGTGATGGACCATTCGCCGCCTTCGGCAACGACGAGGTTGAACTTTGGGTTGAGGATGCAGATGCCGTTGATGCCGTATTGTTCAGCGAATTTGTTGATTTTGAACATATGTCGGCCATTGGAGAGATTTTCGATTCTGCAGTAAGGATTAGCGTTGATATGAAAGGGGGTGGGCATGAAATAAGCGTAGGAGGGGGAAGAAACATACCTGAAGACAACACAATGTATTCCCTTCGCCAAATCCTTCTCCCGATTTTGCATCAATTTCTCCTCTTTCTGCTCCTTTGTCAATTTCCGCTCTTCGTTCATTTGCAGATGTGTGTTAAACCGATCTGCTATTTCCCGATCAACTCTTGCTTCCACTGCAGTGGGATTTTTGACAGCTTCTTCTCCCATGACTCGCATCATGTTTGCGCGAGTCATTTTTGGTGGTGGAGCTGGTTCAAGGCCAAGACGTTGCTTGGCCTGCTTCTCTTTAAGGTCCTCCATACGTTTTTGACGACGCTTCTTTGCCTGTTCCTTCGCAGTGAGTGGCAGTGGTTTCGGTGGGGGTATATGCTTTTCTTGAGGGGGCTCGAGTTGAATGGGATGCTGGATGTAGATTGTGATAATAGAGTCCTCGGTGTTGATCCGGAGTTGGTCATTGGCGATGTCGTCGTAGGTAGAATTTGTTGTAAGGCCTTGGTCCCACCATTCAATTTCTGGAGGGGCTTCACGGAGGAATGCCTTGTCGGTTTCCATGTCCTCATCTATCCCCACTTTTCTTGCTGTTTCTGCTATTCGCTTCTTCATTGCCTCCAAAGCAGCTTGTCGTCTCAAGGCATTGGCTTGCTCAATGTACTTCCCCTTCTGATTGAATACCAATGCCTTAGAGGCCCTTCCTCTTACCCCTGTTGCAAGGCTTGGGTCGTAATACGGGTTCTTTGCTGGGTCGGAGAAATCCGGGGATGGGCTTGCGGCCTCTTGCTTTTTCTTATTCGACTGCTTCGGCCCTCGAACAGTTGGTGTCTCAGTCCGTCGGTTGGCAAGGGTTGTAGCATACTTGGGCTGTATAGCTTGCTTCTTGTGAACGGAATTGGGGTCTGAGTCGGCCAACAGGGCAGGATGCAGACCAACATCCAAACCACCTCGTGCTCTTACCTGTTCCTCAGGCATCTCTGGCTCCTCCCGGGGTGGTGGTCGTATTGGGATAGATGCAGACACCGGGGGAAGGGTTGGACGACCTGTTACTGGAGCTGCTGCAGCGGCAGACCGGCTGAGGGTCGAGTTTAGGCGTTGTTTCATCTCAGCAAGACGCTGCTGCGCTGCAGACAATGGAGGACCTAGGGATGGCGATACAGAGGGGGGAGCAGGAGTGGGAGTAGCTGACGAGGAGGAGGAGTGAGCCGGTGGTGTCTTCAGAGCGGCAGCGCGAGCAGCGAGTTTCGCTCGAGCTTCGGCCATGATCTTTGCGACGTCGGGTTTGGCCTTTTTGGCGGCATTGCCAACATCACCGTCGGGGTGCTGCCGCTTGAGGGTAGCCGAGGAGTCGGCCATGGTGCTGTGCTGAAAGGTTGTCTGTAGTTGTGGCGTGAGGAAGTGTAGACGACGGGTGCAGCATGAGACCTGATAGTCATAGTCACCAAATAGTGGTGACTAAGCTCATGTCACACCCAAATGACTAAGCCCGCGTCATGCAGAGTTGTTCTACTCAAGACGCCGCCGTGAAATTGAGGCTCAAAAGTTGGAATTCTTGGCATAACCGCAAAATATTTTTGTGCATTCCAATTCTGAGAGCAGGTCTTCTGTTCCCAACAGCAGCCAGCCAACATAATAAGATGTCGACTGCGTGGAATATATCCAGGCCAGTGGCCTCGGAAATCACCAGTGTCGATTTTACTGCGTTCACAACTGACGATATTCTCAGCGCCTCGGTGAAGCAAATCGTCAATCCGGCAACTTTTGACGAAACCTCAATCCACATTCGACCTAACGATGGGGGCCTTTACGACCCTGCGCTTGGTGCCAGTAAAGACCTGGGGACCTCGTACGCTTACCTTTGGGCAACTCCCCAGTCAATGTTAGCTCAATTGGAAGCTCTGTTGTGCTGACGGATTGGATGCTGATACAGGTGCTCGACATGTAATCTGGACTACAAGTTTTGCCCGGGTCATATGGGCCATATTGCGCTTCCTGTCCCAGTCTACCACCCGATATTTTTTGACCAGATGTACCGTCTGCTCAAGTCGACGTGTCTGTACTGCTTCCACCTCCGGATGGCAAAGGCCGAGGTCAATCGCTATGCATGTAAATTGCAACTATTGCAGCATGGACTAGTTGTTGAAATACATGAGTTGGACCTGATAGGAGCGGTCGGGAGGAAGGTTCGAGGGGGCAAAGAGAATAAGGAAGAGGAAGGAGAGGACCTTGAAGAAGGCGAGGAGGAGGACGATGCAGATACACTAATCGATAAAAGGAACGCTTTTGTAAGGAAGACGATCCGGGAGTCTAAGGAAAGTTTTCAAACCCAGAAAACCACCGAGCATATCACGACAGTAACGCGCGAGCGAAGGCTTCTTATTCGGGAGTTCATGAAGGCAACAGGTGGCTCTGGGAAGTGTAGCAACTGCCAAGGGTGAGAAAGCATTGCCCTTCATTGGTTCATGATGATGGGTGTCTGATAACTTTCTTCCTAGATTTTCTCCTGCGTTCCGAAAGGACGGATATAGCAAAATATTTGAGAAACCATTGCCACCGAAACAGAGGGACCAGATGATCCAGTTAGGAATGCGACGGACAAACGCTGCTCTAGATCGAAGGACTATTTTTGCCAAAGAAGTAAAGAAACATAATGTGGGCGCTATGGAAATTGATGATGGGATTGTGCACGAGGTTGAGGATGAGGAGGAAATCGAAGATCTGGAGGACCCACAACTTCTTTCCAATAACAAGGCAGGACGGTTATTGTCTAGTATGGAAGTTCGGAACACCCTACATCGACTTTTCGAAAATGAGAGTGAGATATTCACAATGCTTTACCAGCCTCGGTCATGGGGTAAGAAAGGTGCGAAAAGGCCTAGTGCGGATATGTTCTTCCTCCACGCTATTGCAGTGCCCCCGACAAACTTTCGACCTCCTGCGATGGCCGGTGGTATGACTCGGGAAAATTCGCAAAATACAAGCTTATCCAAAATATTGACCGACTGCTTCCGGATACGAGACATCACCATTTCTATGAACGACCGAGATAGGTCTGTTGTGGGGAAAGCAGACCTACTCCGCCAAATGTACAATGCTTTCGCTACTCTCCAGGACGACGTCAATGCCTTCTTGGATAGCACAAAAAGCACTACTACCAATGCCGCGGCCAAAGCCACTGAAATGGGAATCAAGCAGCTTTTGGAGAAAAAGGAGGGTCTATTCCGAATGCACATGATGGGTAAGCGTGTCAACTATGCTGCTCGTTCAGTCATCTCCCCAGATCCAAATATCGAAACATACGAGATTGGTGTGCCACCAGTGTTTGCAAGAAAACTCACTTACCCTGAACCGGTAACCATGCACAATTTCGAGATGCTTAAGGCCTGCGTTGAGAACGGCCCAGACCACTGGCCTGGAGCATCACATATTGAGATGGAGGACGGGTCACAAATAAACCTTCGCGGAAAGACAACGGAAGAGCGCTACGCACTTGCAAGTCAGCTCCTCACTACACCAGTAGCCTTAGGCAGTTTTTCGAAGAACAAGAAGGTCTATAGGCATGTTCAGGATGGAGACATTGTATTAATGAATCGTCAGCCTACCCTTCACAAGCCCTCTATGATGGCCCATTATGTCAAGGTTCTACCGGGAGAGAAGACAATTCGTATGCATTACGCCAACTGTAATGCCTACAATGCAGATTTCGACGGTGATGAGATGAATATGCACCTTCCTCAGAGTGAGCTTGCTAGGGCTGAGGCCTACCATATTGCCAGTACCAACAATCAGTACCTGGTCGCCACATCAGGAAAGCCGCTTCGTGGTTTAATTCAAGACCATCTAGTCATGGGGGTATGGATATCCAACCGAGATACTATGTTCACCAGGGATGAATACCAACAATTGTTGTATTCATGTCTCCGCCCCGAAGATGGACATGTGACTGGAGATAATGGGGAACCCTTGAACAGAATTTTAACCCTTCCACCGGCAATCATCAAGCCTGTACCAATGTGGACCGGAAAACAAGTTATAACCACTATTTTACACAACATCTGTCGCAGGGATTTGCCAGGCCTCACCATGTCCGCGAAATCAAAGATTAGTGGGGAGAGATGGGGTAGCAAGAGCAATGAAGAAGGTGTCGTGCTGTTCCAGAGGGGATATTTTGTGCATGGTATCCTTGATAAGAACCACATAGGTCCTACGGAATTCGGTTTTGTACACTCCATCTATGAAGTTTATGGACCAGAAACTGCAGGCCGATTGCTGAGTATCATGGGACGGCTTCTTACTAAGTATCTCCACATGCGGGCTTTCACTTGTGGAATGGACGATCTTCTATTAACTCCCGAAGGCAACCGCATGAGGCGAGAAAAACTTAGAGGCGCTGATCAAGTCGGTAAAGAGGTTGCTATGAAGTACGTTGGTCTCACTGACGGGAAGCAAAATGATCCCGAGCTCAGGGCTCGCTTGGAGGATGTTCTCCGAGATGATAACAAGCAGTCCGGTCTTGATCTAGTTACTAATTCACGCACCAAGGACTTCACCTCAAATGTAATTGCTGCTTGTCTCCCAACGGGATTGGTCAAACCGTTTCCAGTCAACCACATGCAGGCTATGACAGTCTCTGGTGCGAAAGGTTCCGACGTCAACTCTTCTCAAATCTCCTGTTTGCTTGGGCAGCAGACCTTGGAAGGTCGTAGGGTGCCTGTCATGGCTAGCGGAAAATCCTTACCCTGCTTTAAACCATATGAAACGGATGTTAGGGCGGGTGGGTATATTGCGGATCGTTTCTTGACGGGTATTCGGCCACAGGAGTTCTACTTCCACTGCATGGCGGGTAGAGAAGGTTTAATTGATACGGCTGTCAAGACATCTCGTTCCGGCTATCTTCAGCGCTGTCTTATTAAGGGAATGGAGAGCACGAAAGTTCAGTACGATAATACCGTTCGGGACAGTGATGGTTCTATGGTTCAATTCTTATATGGTGAAGACGGCCTGGATGTTGCCAAACAGAAGCATCTTAGTCAGCTTAAATTCTGTGCAGAGAACAATGTCACCATGGTCAAGCTGAAGAACCTTAGTGACGATATTGAAGACAAATTGGATCTCGAATATCTCACCGAGAATCAATCTATTCTAAAGACCTTGAAGAAGACTGGTGACTTCACTGCTGTTGATCCAATTATTTCCCGGGTTTCGCCTGCGAAGTATGTTGGAGCTGTGTCAGAAAAGTTCTCTCAGGATGTAATAGAGGTATGTTCTCAGTATATTTCACATATTTTCAAACCTGTCGTTCATCACTGACCTCTTAAATAGTATTGCAAAGCCAATCCGGACAAGCTCATCAAGATCAAGAAGTCAAAACGTAAATCCAAAGCATCCAAGGGCGAAGCTCCAGACATCTCCCACCTACCTTCCTCTATGCTTGATACGATATCTGAGAGTGACTTCTATATGCTCATGTCGTTGAAATACCAACATGCCCTCATCGACCCCGGTGAAGCAGTCGGTATCGTAGCAGGCCAGTCCGTTGGAGAACCCTCCACCCAGATGACATTGAATACTTTCCATTTGGCTGGGCATTCGGCAAAAAATGTCACCCTCGGTATCCCACGTCTCCGGGAAATCGTCATGACTGCTTCTGCAAGCATCGCCACACCAACAATGACACTCACTGTACTCCCTGAGAGGACAGAGAGTGAAGTTGAGGTGTTCCGGAAGAACATTAGCAGGTTGACCCTGGCAGAGATCATTGATGATGTAGTTGTCACGGAGAAGCTCGCAAAGGTTACAGGTCAGACCAAGAGCAAGACCTACCTCGTCCGGCTGAACTTTTTCCCGAAGGCAGAATACGAGAAGGAGTATAGTGTTACTCCCGCCGAGGTTGTGCGTGCGGTAGAGAAAGACTTCATGAGGCGTTTGTCAAAGGCTATCAAAGCTGAGCATAAGGCAAAGGGTGAGGGATCCAGACTCGGAGATTCTGATGCACTCCCAGAGGTTGGGACTTCAAACCGTATGATCTCACAGGAACAAGCTGCCCTTAACCGCGGAGGTGAAGGAGATGATGAAGGCGCGGATGAGGATGACAGCGATGATGAGGGCGGAGATGGAGATGCTACCAGCTTTAAGCAGAAGTCGAGGAAGTATGATGGTATGGGCTACGATGCTCCAGACGAAGGCGAGGAGGCTGCACGAAGAGAGGGAGGTGATGGCGAAGATGAGGAGGAGGGGGATGACGATACAGATGACGAGAAGAAGGCACAGAAGAAACACCTAGAGCAGCAAGCCCGTGCTCGGGAGGAAGACGTCCGCGAAACCCACGCTAACGTCTACCGCTTCAAATTTGACGACAAGGGCGGGAAATGGTGCGAAATTGGCCTCGAATATCCCGCCTCCGCACCCAAACTCCTCATGATCAACCTCGTCGAAAAAGCCTGCCTCGAAACTGTCATCCACCAACTCTACGGAATCAAAGCCGTCACATGTATCCCCGCATCTGAGCTCGCAAAGGACCCCTCCGTTCCACCCGGAACTCGCCGCCTAGTTACCGACGGTCTCAATTTCCCTGAAATATGGCAACACTGCGGAACTTATTTGGACCCAGATAGCATCTCTACGAACGATATCGCAGCGATGCTACGTTTCTACGGAGTTGAAGCTGCGCGAGCTACTATCGTACAAGAAATGAAAGCAGTCTTTGGTGGTCACGGGATTAGCGTTGATCCTCGACATTTGAACTTGATTGCCGATGTGATGACTAGAGGAGGTGGGTTTACCCCATTCAACAGAATGGGATTGAGTGATCACGTCAGTCCATTCTTGAAGATGAGTTATGAAACTACATGTAATTTCCTAAAAGAGGCGACGATGGAGGGTGGTAGTGATGATTTGAAGAGTCCAAGTGGGCAGATTGTGCTTGGGAAGGTGAATGGGGTGGGAACTGGGAGCTTTGATGTTTTGGTGGGGCTGAACAAGCCAGACAACAGGATAAATGCGTACTAAAGTGGGCGAAGAGTGTAGGAGGAAGGATGGGGTAAGAAGTATATTCAAAAAAAAATTTCCCTTATGGACCCTTTTGGTGGATATCAGCAGGCTTAATTTCTCGAGCTAATTGCATTTTTTTTTCTCCCTTTGTATTATACTAAAAACTTGGCGTTTTGATTGTGATTCATGCGTGGTTATTTTACTCTGTTTGTATAGTCATTAGCCTAGGTATTACTTCTTGATAATATCAGCATAAGTAGGTAAAACACAAAAGATACTAAGTACTCATAAGTCACCATATAGGAGACTCTCATAGCTTTCTTTAAATAACTAAAGATACTGTGAAATCACCACTAGTAGAACTACTTGGAGTCCTCTGAACTTTTAGACGATATCAAAAACCTCCACCTTATGAACGGGTATAGTGCACAGAAGGTGCAGAACTCTCACAAGAGGTCAAGATACATACATAACGTTGTCATACCAATAAGGTGTATGGCAACCCCATCTATAGCTTGCCCAACCTCTCAGCATGTCAGAAGGGCCAGTATTTCAAAAGAAATTTTATAACTTTTACCTTGCTTTTGATTCTGGGATTTTTCTTTTTCTGGGGAGGGGGAAAGGGCTATACAAGCGAATATGTACAATATGGGCCGGACCATAGAGCATAGCTACAGAGCCAGGTTGCATAATATTTCGGCAAAAATGCATATTATTTATCGACCTTAGCAAGTATTGCCTTCATATGGCATTACTCTAATCCCGTGCCTCCATTACCCTCAGTCTAACAGAAGCAAATGCAACACCAATAGCAACATCAACCTATATAATTACCTCGCCATGGTCATGCCGCATGCGAGTATTGATTTAAAAAAAAAAAAAAAAAAACCTATATAATTGCTCAGGGGACAGGGAGCATAGGGCCTTAGGCCCACCTGAACCTCGCCATGGGAATACCTATATGCGAGTATTGAAGTAAAAAAAAAAAAGAAAAAAAAAACCTATATAATCGGGGTTTATCTATAAAAGCAGTGCAGCTGCAATCATCGCTGATAAAAAAAGTGTTACCCCAGCCTTTGCCCTGGAGCACCACTGGCATGATTGCATAATCCTAGATATCAACAAGTAAGCCGTAACAGTGTCGTATTCTAAAGATTGTCATTCTAGTTCTTACTGCACACTTTTTTACCCTGAAGCGCCTTGTAAATCTGTTGAAAAAGTCTTTCCCATCCAACAATCTCAAAGCAATTATTCACAACAGTGAATATAACCAGTAGAACACATGATAATACATAAAACCCAGCAAGAAGAATCTACATACCTCATCTCAAGAGAGCCAGCCAAACCCAGATACACGCAATTACAAGGAAAGAAAAAAAGCTATAGAGCCATGCTAATGACAAAAACTACATTTCTCCAGTATATCCCAACATTCTCAGGAGTCCTGGTATCTCAAACCTTACACAAAAAGCCCGAAAACAAATCCTCAGGTAGACTCTTGGTCATCATCTTCATCATACTCCTCGCTTACCTCCACTTCACCCTCGCTCTCCTCTCCTTCCTCCTCACTATCATTCAACTCATACGTCAGCGCCTGTTTCGCCGCAGCCCTAACCGCCGCTCCTCTCGCCGGTCTTCCGGCTGGCACTGGTGCTGTGCGGGCGAATTTCTTCGCAGTCGGCTTAGCCCCTTCCATATCGCTATCCTCTTCCTCCACCACATGTTCCATTTCCTCATCCGAATCATCCAATAACGAAAAACCCCTCTTCGTCCGTGGCGGTGGCAGTTTCGAAGCCACTTTTGCTGGGGCAGCTGCGGCGGCCTTCTTTGCTACCGGACGGGTGGGCACCTTAGGTTTCTTCGGAGACAGTGGTAAGACGGTCTTCTTAACCTCGGAGCCTTTATCACTAAGAATCTCAAAAGCGTCATCACTGTCATCATCCAGTAAGGATTTATTCACCGCAGTAGGTTTCTTGATGGCCGACTTTGCAGCTGCTTTCTTCTTTTCGTCCACTTTGATCTCCTTCACCATACTGCCCAGGTTCAAGCCATTCTCACCAGCCCTCTCCTCCTCCTCCCCCTCTTCGCTGTCGCTATAGATGACCATCTTCTTCTTATGTGCTGCAGCTCGAGAAGTCTTCGGGTTTGATGGTGCTGGTGCGACATCCTCCATATCGTCGTCCGATATGTCGAATACATCGTCTACAATCGGTTTCTTTGTAAGGGCAGGCTTACTAACAGGAGCAACTGGCTTTGGAGGAGCCGGAATCTTGCCCTTCGCAGCTTCATTGGCTTTGGAAGCAGTGGTCTCCACTGGCGGCGGTTTGCTCACAACAGGCTTCTTATCGACCGATGACTCACTAAGCACATCGAAGGCATCATCCCCATCGCTGTCTTCTTCCACTACCGGCTTCTTCTTCGCCGCCGCTGCCCTCGCCATCTTATAGACCATGTTGGCGCTATCTTCCTTCTTGACAGCCGCCGCTTTGGTCTTACCCTCAGCCGCTTTCTTCCCCTTCGCCTTGGGAGCAAAGTTCTCATCAAAGTCCTCATCATCATCCTTCTTTTTTCCTTTCTTTGGTGCAGTCAACTTCTTGCCTTTCTGCTTCACCGGTCCTTCGTCTGCAACTCTCTTATCCTCCTCCAATACTCTATGCCACTCCTCAAGAAAAGCATCCAAATCCGTGTTCCACAGATTTTTAGGGCTAAGTTTGGTAAGTGTCTCAATGTCACCCTCAATCTTCGCCACGTCTGCAAGGAGCTTCTCCACCTTCTCTTTAGTTAAAGACCAGATAGCCATGCCCAGAAGGTAGTTGTATCCATCAACGGCGGCGTCCTCCTCTCCCTCCTCCTCCAGTGATTCTTCAGTCTCACCAGCAGCCTTAGCTTCCTTCTTCTTGCTGAACTGCTCAAAGCCCAGCTTTTTCAGCTCGGCAATAAGGATAGTCCTCTTCTTATTAGATACGACTAATTCTTTCTTGATTATCATTTCAATAAACCTTGCTTGATTCGTAAGCCTTCTCCAATTGTAGTTAAGCTCACCAAGCAAGTGATCCTTCCGCTTCTGATAATACTGAAGACGGATGATAGCATGCTCCTTCATGATGTCCTGCACCGAAGCGTACTTGGTAATGCGGCCCTGGGCGTCGAAAGCAACTAAGTTCGTAGTGGAAACCTGCTTTGTAAGCTTGAACTTCTCCATCAAACCATCCGCAACAGCCTTTTCCATCGCCTTCTTGCTCTCAAAGGTGATTTGGAAATGCACATTTCGGATGTTATGGTATTCGAGGTAGTCCTTGATCCACGACGCTCCATATTTCTCCCCTTTGATGATTTCCTCCAAAAATGCCTTGTACTCCTGAGTCCATACCTTAATTGGCAGTTCGGTAATATCCCATACCAAGTCATCAGGGTCGTCAGGCTTGGCCTTTGTGATGGTACCGTGAAACTTGAACTTGTCTGGGGCAACCTGCTCCACTCTTCCTGTCCATCCTCTATACCAAGGATTCATAGGCACCATCTCTTCTCCGTTCATCCACGCTCTCAAGTTCTTCACGATATCCTCTGGGTTAAAGTTGGGAATGTCAGAACTCCAACCAGTTCCAATACCTTGTGCACCATTGAGCAAGATTGTTGGTAAAATTGGAATATAATAGTGAGGCTCAATTCGATCATCGTCATCCATGTGATATGTAAGAAGCGCGTCGTCCTGGGAAGGGAACAGTTTTCTTGCAAACGGAGTGAGTGCTGTATAAATATAACGAGCGCTTGCAGCGTCGTCTCCACCCGACAATCTAGTACCGAAGCCACCATCCGGCTCCATGTAATTGACGTTATTACTTCCCACGAAATTTTGTGCAAGGTTGACAATTGTACCCTGCAAACTCTGCTCACCATGCTGATATGCGGTATGCTCGGAAATATACCCAGCCAATTGAGCAACCTTGATCGAATCCTTCACCAAGTTCTTCTTGAATGCAGCGTACAAACACTTTCTCTGACCAGGCTTCAAACCATCCATTACCGATGGGATCGAACGTAGATTATCGGCCATGGAGAAGAGGATTAACTCCTTGTTGACAAAGTCGGGATATGTGATCACTGCCGTCGAGTGGTCGAGATATGTACCGGGCTTGAACAACCTCAACCATTCCTTCCTCTCGTCTGCTTTCTTCTTGGAAAATGCAAGTTCAACAAGATCTTTTCCTTCCTGGTCCATCACATGGAATTTCTTCAAATGCTTGTCCAGGTCCGAGAAATATACCTTCGCATCCTGCTCGTTGCTGGTACCCAAACCTTTGTAGTACTTGTGTTGCCACCCCTTACCAGGGTTATTCGCCTTCCAGTGCTCGTATTCCGGCATGGTAAAGAAACTGTTTTGTTGCGTAGGCTTTTTTGCTGGGCCCTTAAAAACCTTGACAATTGGAGTAATAAACTCAATAAGGAAGCCAGGGATCTTCAACAAACTCGGAAACTGCGTCTCAAAGAAATTGATAATCAAACCCTTGATATGACTGCCGTCGTGATCCTGATCGGTCATAATCATCAAATGTCCATACCTTAACCCATCAGTAGTCTCATATTTCTGCTGGTGTTTCAGCCCCAGAATTTGTTTTATTGCCTGGATCTCCACGTTCTTTGCGATCTGCTCGTGCGTAGCGTCGCGGACGTTAAGAAGTTTACCACGGAGGGGGAAGACTCCGAAGAGATCACGCCCATCCTGTAGTGCAGAAATCCCAGCAACAGCCAGAGTTTTGGCTGAATCTCCTTCGGTCAAGATGAGAGTACAGTGGGATGCTGTTCTCGTACCAGCTTTGTTCGCGTCAAGTAGCTTGACATTGCTAATTCTTGCCCTCCTACCACCATCAGACTTCTTTAGCTCCACATCTGCCTTAGCTCGAGCGAAGTCGAGGATGTTAGAGACAACCTCAGATTTCTTAACTTTCTTTATGAACTCTTCACTGAGTATACATTTGCTTCCAAATGCACTAGCCTTGGTTGTCAATTGCTCCTTTGTTTGGGAGGTGAATGCTGGGTTTTCAATTAAGCAGTTAACGAACAAGAAGAACTGAGATTTCAGCTGATAAGGCTTTATCGCAGCGCCCGCTTTGTTCTTGCTCTTGATATGCTCCATGAGCTTTGTCGCCAATTGGTCTGAGATGTTGCTGACATGGGTGCCACCGGAGGTAGTTGCGATACTGTTAACGAATGACACTTGCTGGAAGGCTCCTCCACTTGGAGCAAAAGCGACTTCCCACCTCTCATTCACGATTTCATGCACAAGAGTTGGTTTTGTCTCCGTACCGTTCTCCTTCTGGATAGCGTTTAAGTACATGTCGACATACTGCTTGAAATTCTTGATCTTGATCCGTTCACCATTCAAGAAGACCTTCACATCTTTGACCGAACCAGCCATGTCGTAAACTCTTCTCTTGATAATAGCTTCCAGATCATCATCCCACTGCGCCATTCCAAACTTGGCTAAGTCCGGCTTGAATGTGATCTTTGTGAACTCGTCTTTTGCATTCGCTGTGATCTTGGCTTTGCCCATTTTCGACATGTTCTTCGTCCAAGTCTGTACATACTTCTTCTTGGTATTCTTGTCGGCTGTCTCGAGAATGAACTCGGTGCTAAAGATGTTACAGAGCTTCGCACCATAACCGTTCCTACCACCGGTAACTTTTTTCTGGTCATCGTCGTAGTTGCTGGATGTCAAGAGGTGACCGAAAATCATTTCAGGCACGAAGATTCCCTCTTTCTAAACTCGGGTGTCAATATGCTAGTGTACATATGATTCATTGTATGAATCCTCACCTCATGTATCTCAATTGGAATACCTCGCCCATTGTTGTAAATTGAGATTGTATTCGCCTCCCGATCAACTGTAACTTTCAGGGTGTCCATGTTTGAGTCACGGATTTTATTATCCGCAGCATTGACAAGAATTTCATCAAAGATCTTGTAAAGACCAGGAACCATGTGAACCGCCTTGTGAACCATGGAATTAGTTTCCGAATCAAATACCCACATCTTAAACTCTGTCATTTCGACAGACCCAATGTAGGTATCGGGGCGTTTAAGGATGTGCTCTAACTGCGTGAGCTGTATTTCGACGAGTAAAGTCAGTAATCATCACCAACAAAGACTTTCGGGCAAACAAATCCCACCTTCTGATACTGTTCCGAAGCCTTCTTCGAGCCTCCTTGTCTATTAGTTTGAGAAGCCCCATTTCCATTCGTTGTAGTCTCTTCCTCGTCGATATCCATAACATCGTTATCTTCATCATCAGACACAACCACCTTCGCGGCTTTCGCTTTCGGTGCTGCAGCCTTCTTCACAGGGGCTTTCTTTTGTTTCTTAGACGACGGGGAAGCTGCACTATCATCGTCGCCATCGGCAGCTCTCTTCTTAGCTTTGGACTCTGTGGTGGTCTTGGGAGCTGCTGCCTTCTTTGGTGCAATAGGCTTTTTGGGAGCTGCCACCTTCTTCGTAAGTGCTTTCTTCTATGGCCATCACCTACTATTTTAGTAATGTTCACGCACAGCCGCACGACACACTGCATTAAAGAGATGAAATATACCTTTGGTACTTCAAAAGCATCGGAGTCGTTGTCCTCCAGTGAAAACCCGAAATCTGACTCTTCCTCCTCGTCGGAGTACATCCTAGCGGTTATGTGAGGAATGAGTGTTGCCTAGGAGTTGTTTGAAGTACTGTGGGTTACCCAGCGAATGAAATGATCATAAGAATAAACTAGAAGGATAGGTAGAGCTGCCACGGTGTTAAACAGTTTGCGTGGTGAGAGCAGGTTTGTTGTGTGCTTTGTTGTGTAGTGCTCGGCCTCTCAGAAATTTCTGAGCACATGTCCCTGGTTTTGTTTACGCGCGTTACAGGGGCTAAACCGCGGATCAAACCTCAACGCGCCAAGGTCCGTAATTCAATGACAGGGGTACCGCGATTTGTATTGGAGATTATTCTTGCTGTGAACACATCGAACTTAGAAGCTGTTTACCCCGAAAAAAATTCAGACTAGAAAAAAAAAAAAGGCACAAAAGAAATAACTAAACAATAAAGAAAAGTGTAATGCTTGACATGATAATAACATCCATGGGAATGCGCACGCGAATGCAGCAGACCCATTATAAAATCACTCCCTCACTCCTGTTTCTACTGCATCGGTGGCACCTGCCCTTGCATCACCACTTGCTGCTGCTGCTTTTGCAAGAGCGCAAGGATTCCCTCGCCCAGTGCCCGCTCATAGAACGCCTGCCTCCTCGTCTCCTCCGTTTCCACGCCGACGGTATCGCCTAGTATGACCTCCAAATCCCGCTTCTGGCTTGCAACCCACCTGTCCACAAATCCCTTGGGATCTAATGCCAGGTTCATCCAGAAATCCCGCTTTGCTTTACTATGATTGATAGCCTGGACAATCACCGCGATCTGATCATCAATCGCCAGGATCTCACGAGTTTGCTGAGCATAGTGAGGAGATGCAAGTATAGCCGCCATTTCTGCGCGAATAGGATCGTCAATGGGCACTGCGACATCGTAAGCGTACGGGGCTGTGTGCAAAGCTTTGTCGACGCGAATTCTATACTGTAAAGTGATGGGCTCGAGGGGTTGTAGATGTGGGACCGTGAGATCTGGAATTTGAGGGAAATAAAGGCGTTCTTGTTTGAAGATCTAAGTAAATTCATAAATCCAAGTCAGCATCATAATCAATTGGCAATGACTCAAACATATTCAGAGTGATACTAACAGCCCTCAGCGCAGCATCACAGTTGATAGTCCTCCTTTCATCCGGGTCTTGCAGTTTATTTTTTCGCACATACTCCCATAGCCCCATTACTATCCCTGCCCTAGTATCTTCCTTTGTGTCCAACAATTCGGCAAGCTGTGGACTGAGCCGATATCTATCTGGCGTTTCATTCCTCTCTAACTTGATGGTACACATAACGTCCACATCCCCCTTCCTTTCAAATTCAAACCCGTCAAACTCGTTGACCTGAGGGGGTGGCGGAATGGGAGCACCTGGTTGATGTGGCATAGGAGGTGGTCTCCGCCATTCGATGATATTACCCTCCGGATAAAGGTTGTTACTTCGATCCAGTTCGACCACGATGCTCTTGAAGAACGAGGAGAATTTCCGAATAGGCTTCTGTACTGGAGCCGCGGTAGTTTCGGAGGTTTCAGGCTTTGCAGAGCCACACTCAGTCCCCAGTTCGAGATCGACATCTGCATCAAGCTCATTTTCAACCTCGTCATCTAGCAATCTGCCTTCAATGCGTACCCGGAACATTGGGATTTGGCCAGTTTCAAAGTCGAATGCATTCTCATCGAGAGGCCTATCGCTGTTTTGCCATGGTTGGTCCTTGGCCGTATTCGATATCCATATCCTAAGCGTTTTGTAAACCTAGTTCCGACGTTAGGTAAATCCACAAATACACATAGCACACAACCCATATGCTACATACCTTCACATTTCTATTGACTGCATCCTGTATATCCAACCTCTTCCTCATCATTGTAGCATCATACCTCCTCTCCAAGTCTCTCAGCTCGTTGTACAGCTTCACACTCGGCACCAATTTCTCCAAGCTCTCGGGAATTGTCTTATCCGTCGGCTTCCTAGCCCGTCGTTTGGCCAGCTCCCGATCCTGCTGAGCTGCTTGCTGGAGCTGCTGCGCATTCGGCGGCTGGTGGGGATTATTTGCTGAAGGGGCGACCATTGGACCTGGCCCTCTCCGAGACTGTGCTTGTGTTGGAGAGCGATGGGAGGGAACGCTGGGAGACGGGCGGTAGTGCGGTACGCTATTCATGGTGAGGAATCTAAGCTGGAGCGAGCCGGGGTGTTCGACTTCTAGAACGGGCAAGATTGGGCTAGGGTGAGGGTTCGGCGCTCCGCTGCGATATCAGACTAGGGAGCTGATCTGTCCCAATCGACTACTGGCGAGAGGCCGGCTTCCGGGCTCTGACCTCGTCAGCTCAGGCAGTCACACCAACCAAGTCAATACAGAAAAAATTGAATAGAAAACTCGTTCACTCCCCCTCCCCGACCAGGTAATTCCCTGCCGTCGATGGATTGCTTTTCTGGGTCGGGATCTGTAGGTATGATATGATATGTATACCGGTAGCCGTATGAACATGCACAGACGGGACGCGATATTTTGAACGCTCAGAATGTTCAGCGACGCAAGGATTATCTCCAGACACACTGCGTATAATTAATCACTAAGTAGAGGAATTTCATGTGCTACATGACATCTAAATGTGGCATTCAGAATTGAGAGAAAATTGAATTTGGTTAGAAGTATTGGTATCATACTAAGTACTGGCCTGTTGCTTTAAGTGAAGACCATGCTTTGGCTGTAACTGACTGGTGATACATCTCGCGGTACATAACAAGTCTCCAATCAATTTCTTAGTACATACTTAGAATTAGAACTCACCCCAAGGCCCTATCGCATATGCCAAAGCTGTTCCCTCTCACGCTCATTCACTCCATTGCCTCTCTGCAAAGTCCACCTCATCTCAATTTTCAGCTCCCTAGAATTTGACTCACTCTTTCTGTACTCTACTTGACCCACGACTTTATCCCCTTCCTTTACACTTTCCCCGATCAAGTTGTCCTGGTTAATGAGTAGAACACCCTGCTGCCAATGAGTTACTGTTCTATATGGCCCCGTGGTAAATGTAACACCTCTTCCCCCCGTTTTTTGATCGTAATATTCCCATGTTTCCGCACGGGAAGAGGAAGAGATAGCCGAGGCATAGTATGGTGGGGGGTGCGGAAGAAAGAAGGTATCAAAGTAGATGACAAACCCATCCAACCTATCCAGTTCCCGCCATTCCTCCTCCTTCCCTTCTCCGCCCTTCTTACTTCCATCTCCACCGCCGTCAATAATCAATTCAAACGGTCCAATGAAAGAAAGGTCCTCAACAGTCACAGTCCCCAGCGGCAAATGACAGAATGTTACCGGAGTGCTTGAGAGGCTCTTCTTTCCAAGACCCGTCACTATTACATCCTCATCAATCTTCTCCTTCATGGCTGTCATCTTGAATCCATAAACCTCGTTCCAAAAATTGACCCTGTCATTGATAAACTCGCTGTCGGACAAAGTTGAGATAGCAAGGTTTATGTGGGACGGGACCATGATCCCCGTTTCTGGTTCAAGATACTTGTCCCGAGCGTGTAGGACGGAGTCAAGCATAGCTTCGTAGAGAATGCAGTATCCCATCCATTCGGACACGATTATGTCTACCTTTTTTACTGGCAGCGTAACCTCCTCAATCTTTCCCCGGATAAGGCTAAGAACGATCGCAAGTCAGTATACAAGCTCAGCATTCAAAGTACAACCCAGTCTACATCTAAAGAATATGCGACTTACATGATGATATTATCCAGCTTATTTTCAAAGACGTTCGCTCTCGCTTTATCAATAATATCAGAGTTATCGACACCAATGACCTTCTTTGCTCCCGCTTTCGCACAGAACATGGAAAGGATGCCAGTTCCGCAGCCTACATCAAGCACAACCTGTATTCATCAATGAGCCCTTATATGTACACCACAGGCAATAGAATCACCTACCTTATCTTTGAATAAATGCTTGTTTCCATAAATGAAATCTCTATAGCCTTCTGTTCGTACGGCATCCTTCAACATCGTCTCATGAATATCTAGAACGTCATTAGTGCTTCCCTCCTGCACAGAGCCACCTGCCACCTCAGCCTTGTGTGCAAACATACCATTGCCGGCATAGCTTGTGAAATAATGCGAATCATCATCGCGCTCCTTCCTTCCAACCTCCTTAGTCCTATCTGTAGCCACAGCTTTCTCCTGCAACTTGTTTGATCCTTCCTCTGATGTACTTTCAATCCTTTCTTTCAGTGTCTCAGTAAAATTCCTCTGAACAATCTCCTGGTACTCTGCAAATTCGCCCTTCAGTTTGCCAAGCTGTTCCTCGAGAAACTTCACTTTCTTGTCAGCTGAAAAGTTCAAGTCGTCCTCATCCTCATCTTCATCTTCGAAAGAAAACAGAAGCGGGTCGTCTTCTAGAACTGGCTGGAGGTACTTGTCCTCAGACAGTGCGTGTCTTGCAGTTCCAAGCTCAATATCTCGAATTACCTCAGGGACAGTATCGTGAGAGATGATGATTCGGTTACGAATGTAGTTGATAAGCTTGATGGTGTGGTAAAAATCCAAGTCTGTCTCAGTTACAAACTCAGTTAGCTACCTTCTGATAGAGATCTTGGGAAAATAGGTATTTGCTAACCCAACTTTTCTCTGACGGTCTTAAGGTCAAAGCTATGGTGTTGGCGACAGTGATCCAGCACCTTCTTAGTCGAAGGGCACACTAGCGTACAGAAAAGGCACTGTGATGGAGTCTCGTCGTTTCCCATATCTTCATCTGCGGATTCCCAGCCTTCTTCGTCACTTACGCCATCATGGTCGTTGCCTGAATAATCGGAAACCATTTCATACAACCAATTAGTATTTCCTGTCCGGGAAATTAAGCTCAGGGTGGAATTCTCTAGGCCACTTGGCGCAATCAACCTAAAGCTCTCAGCTTGGAAATGTTAGTCTGGTTGTCAAATGTAAAAATGTTTTTGTAGAGACGTTATTTTGGTGGGGCATTTGGTGGGGTAAAACAAGTGTCAAATCACGTGATATTCCTTTTTTCAAGGTTCAACTAAAAGTTTTATACCAACCTCCAATCTATATGTACAGGTATATAAATAAAATTGGCAACTTCGTTGCCAATCAACTAAATTAGAAGTACCGCAATCAGAAAAGGTCAAAAACAACTGCCTTGTATCACCTATTCATCACACTTGCAGAGAGTCATCCGAACTATGTCCACTGGCAAGTTCTATAGCTCCATCCCTCCCTTTCAGTCTCTCATCTCTAGGACTCGTGGCCGCCCCCTCCAAGGCCTTCGGTTTCCCGCCCACTGTGCAAGAGCTGTATTTCCATGCATGTCTGTACGCCAACATACAAACATATCGCAGCCAGAAATTCCTGACTCGGCCACCTAGCCCAGTTGTTTCGGCAAGGTTTCCCACAAGGATGGGCCACGTAGCATGTATTCCAGCCTCGTAGAGAACATCATGGTTTGTCAACAAGAAAGGGACGACTCTGGTTTGACTCTGGTTTGACTCTGTTGCGCTCTGACGTAGTTCTCCTGGTAATTGTCAATGGCCGCAATATCCAATTGCTGGAATCTCGATAAGGCCATTATCCATACCACTTTGTCTGTCAAATGGCTTTGTAGCGTTGCCGCAAACGAGTCGAAAATCTCCGTAAGTTTCTCTCCGGAATATTGGATTGGCTGAGCATGATAAACGTAGCGTTGTAACCCCGCCAGAAATGCATCATGTTGTTCCAAATTGCCTTCACTCAGCCCTTCCACACCAACCGCCTTCTCAATTATCGGAAAATATGCAATTTCCTCACATGCGTGGTGATTTTGGATGAATTCAGCCCAACATCGACAATATAAAAGAAAACTTGCTGCCATCTGAGGAGTAACATGTTGGCATTGTAGGTATATACTGTTCATGCCTCTGATGATGACATTATGGGTGAGTGCCATCTTCGTAGCAGAACGGGCAAATTGATCGAGACTCTGCTAGATGAGTATAGATATTAGCCTGTGTAGAGCAAATTCGAAACAACTTTACTAGAAAAACATACTGATGAGAGAACACCACCGTTAAGAGCTAGTGTTGATATTAAGGGGAATAGTCTGCCCATATCTGGTTTGATGCCATGTCACATAATCGAAAGAGATACTGGATTCGTACAATCTTGCAGCCTAAGGGCACGTTTATGAGCGTCGAAAGCAAATAGTTCCTGGGAGCTTGTGGCCCTATATATATTAAATGATGCTGAATTCGAGAATGAAAGGATCGGGAGCCACACATGATTAGAACAATCTGCATATAACTGCAAGACGACTTTTCTAGTGGTGAATGCCTCTACCACAGTGAACGTTACTCCGGTGAATGCTCTCGGTGAATATGGACTCTACCAAAAACCAACAAAAAACTAAGAAAATTTTTCAATTGCCAGTGCCATAGTACCTAAGTAAGTGATGAACCTGAAGGGAGAGCAGTACCCTCTTTGAATGCCGACGTCAGGATCGGAATCCCTGTCGCCACGCGTGTTTTACTCCTGCGCATGACGGTGGTTTTCAAATCAGGCCATAAACGACCTATAGCACTGCTCCCGTGGATACTGATGCCAATTGAATACAGATCACCTCTTTTCCAAAGGGTTTCTATCTATACCACTCATTGTAGGTGATGGTAATATGACTGAATTACAACATGATAGGGACAATGTTGCTGGGAATAAAGGGAGGATTGCATATAGTCAGGGGAGGCTCTATGGGAATATTGTGTTCTTATATATTTTTCTTTCCTTTGCTGCTCTCATACTGTTTATTTTTCTTCTCTCGGTCATGGTGGTCATGTGCGGACTTGGCATCTCTTTTAGCTTAGAGAGTTTCGGGGTGATCCTGAGTTCCATCACTGTTGCACTAACCAGACTAATATTTTAGGTGCCCGCCAGAAATATTTTAGTCTGGTTCGTATATTTGCCAACTTCTGGCAACACGTGACACGGGTTAACTGCAGAGTACTCAAGAGTACTTATAAAATATCTAGGTAAACTATCGAGTAAGACCTAAGTAGCGTTCAATAGTGTTGAGCTAAGGCTTTGACATATTTTGGCGGAGAATCAGTTGTTACTACAAGCCACCTTTGCTTCCAATGGCTGAGGTTCCTACCCGACAGTTTATGCGGGTAGTACGGGTACAGTTTATCAATCCTAAACGCATGACCGTAAGTTGTAAGCAGCCGCAGTAATATCTGTGGAGGTTGTGGGGTTTATATGATGGTTGCTGCATTTGTAATAAGTATAAGTGTGTACTGCATTGTATGTATGTACTGAGTACATAATGTGCAGAATCTGGATACATGCAGACTGGGCGCGGCTATCCTGCATATGGCTAGAACAGATTGTTAAATTGGGCCGTAGTAGCCATCTACGGGTGCTGTCAACCAGACTAGGGTGCTGTGCCAGACTACCCGTATTATCTCGAGAAATTCACTAGCGTCGGCGGCGCCTGCAATGTATCATCTAAACCTGTTGTAGCACAGATGCGCACGCCGTGCATAATTACAAAGTGTACGAGTGGTAGCGCAGTAGAGCAATTGTCACGGTAGATTATTGCATGTTGATATATGCAGTATGTACTCCGTACATAGTCGTCGATACTGGTATTCTAACCATTCACAATGTGAATCCTTAGGTACACGATGATGTGTAAGAAACATCAGTACCTCTACCTTCTTTTCGCATGAATAGCTCCGTTCTATTCATTTGATATGTACCTAGGACCTATAGACCGATAAACTCTTTCTTCTAAGGGCTTTGGCTTCGGTCCTGGTCGTAGATGCTTTTTCTCGTGGTGTTGCAGGTATTCTCGCTTGGTACCAGGTAGATGTCGTGGGATATTAACATTGATACCGATACTGGCTGTAGAACGCGTACTTGCTCCATGTTTTCATGCGCTCACGTTAGAACAATATCACTCTACTCTGTACTTTCTATAATATATCATGAACCGTTACCATAGCACAAATCGTGCAGAATATCCATACTTTTCTAGGTAGCGCTTCCTGATCACTGCATTGCAGGCGCCACCGACGCTAGTGAATTTCTGGAGATAATCCAGCGGGCCATATGCAGAATAGCCGCGCCCAGTCTGCATGTAGCCAGCGCCCTCTTTTATGCATCCCAGATTTCTGAACTTCTACCTACGTCATTTCTTAGTCTGGTTGCATGACCCCTCCGTAGGGTCATCTCTGGCCACTACATACCGTAGCTGCTGGAATGCGCTAACCGCATTTACGCATCTGTCTTCAACATCAATCTTAGTCTGGCGGGCACCGCCTTTCGTAAAGAGAATCTCCGTCAAGCTCACCCGCCTGACCAGGTTATTATTATTCCGAGACACTCTATTACAGGCACAGTCGATCCTGTTGTCACAGTCGGGAGTTCGAGTCACAGCTTCCCCCCCATCCGAGTATACTGGGGCGTGCGAGTCTAATACAGCAATCCCCGAAAGTTGTCAAAATTAACCCATACAGCCATTTCTCAACAAATTGTGGAAAGAATTTAAAGGAAGGCTAATTCTTTAACATTGTTTTAAGTCTTAAATTGGATTTTGCGTGTTGTAGCGCTCTGCAAAGTTGGAGATATGGTCCTCATGTATGTATCTCCCTTGAATCTCCGAGACAACTCACTTAATGGAAAAACACCCAGATGAATATGTACATGTGATGTTGAAAGCTTTAGTTCTCCCAAGGAACGAACACAATTAATATCGACTTCAATAAAAAAGGGCCATTTTTACGTTGCTTACCGAGACAGGAATTTTTAACAACGTATGAGCAAGTTAAAATCTGATTCAATCTTATGACAAGATTGAAATATACCTAGCTGAGACCGTAGAACGAAATACTATGTCTGGATTCGATCCTTGACAAGGTTTCAGCACAAGGCAGAAACAACTGATTCAAGCAGTTTGCCATTTGAATATAGGCGTACCCTTAGTACTACTAGTCACATCTTGTATTATAGCCTACAAACAGTCATACACAATCATACACAGGAACACGAGACTAACAGAGCCCCATAACTCCATATGAAATGCCTAGGATTCAGTCGCGCATTTGCATAGCCTAGCTTCTACTTCTATCCATAAGTGTTTGACAAATATTGTATTGATCCTTAAACATCTTAAAGATCACACAAATCCAACACCAGCAAGAACATAAAAAGGCTATCTAAATACTCTCTATAGAGAAGATTTAAGGTCAGAAAGCATCCTTTTAGGGTTGAGTCTCATACGTACTCGTTGCAGCCGATTGACTAAGATAAGATTAAACTTACTATATACCGTGCGTAAGATCTCAAGGTCATTTTAAATCAAATCAAAACACACGTTGAATGTACAGGTTGGTCGCCATGCAATGCTTTAGAGGCTGGGTCTGAAATTGTTTTTCAGATGGTCAAAGGACATGAGAAGGGGAGACATAACAAAAGATCCGCAGATACATCATAACGGAAGACCAGAGGCCAAAGTTTCTGTAAACAGAACGTTAGATGATTTAGCTATAGTACAATTGGTAGCCACACCACCTTCTCAGGCCCATTACAGAGGCACTCCATAACAATAGATGTAAGTATTGCCCAGAAAACAAAAGAACCCCGACCGAGCAAAAGAAACCATTACAAGGACACAAAAGCAGACCCATTTCATTTCATGTTAATCCAAGCTCGAACCCTATCCGGATGTGTATACCGAAGAAAACAAACTTTGTTAAAGACAAATAACCCAATTAATGCAATATGGCTTGCCAAAGCTGAGGTCAACACAAACTAATCTCTGAAGTGAAGAGGGATCAAAAGAGTAGATTGCGGAACGAGTTCGTTCAGTGGGGGCCATTTAAGAACGCTCGCCACGGAGCCTTCGGGCCAGCTGGACATCCTTAGACTGGATGGTGACACGCTGTGACGAGATGTTAGAGAAAGTTTAAACATGGCATGAGGTGAGATGGAGGATCTATTTACCTTAGCGTGAATGGCACACAAGTTAGTGTCCTCAAAGAGAGAGACAAGGTAAGCCTCAACGGACTCCTGGAGAGCACCGATGGCAGATGACTGAAAGCGAAGATCGGACTTGAAGTCCTGAGCGATCTCACGGACCAAACGCTGGAAGGGGAGCTTTCGGATCAAAAGCTCTGTGGACTTCTGGTAGCGTCTGATCTCACGGAGCGCCACGGTACCAGGCTTATACCTATGAGGCTTCTTGACACCACTACGACAAGTTAGTTAATGTCACTGAAGAAGACCTGGCGACGTGAGTGTATGCAGGAAGACGCGTAAAGAACTTACCCAGAGTTGGAGGTGTGGGCGACCTTGCGAGCGACCTTGTGGGCAGCTTGTTGGAATTGTGTCTTGATCTGCTTACGGGGTGCTTTACCACCGGTGGATTTACCTACGATGGAAATAATTAGTTAAGTAAAACGCGATAGTATAATAAATGTGTGGAGGTACATACGGGCAGTCTGCTTAGTACGAGCCATTGTAGAGATGTTGTGTTCGATGCTTTTATTAAGGGTCGAAAGTTATAGTAGTAATTGTGTCGAGTGGATGGAAGAAATGAAGGGAAGGAAGGTGGGCGGGTGCCTCTTTATAGGAAATTTTAGCGTGGGGCGGTGACTCGCATCAATCAAGGGGTAACGGGAGCAAGACCAAAGCAACCATTTTCCTCATACATTTTTTTCTCCGTTGCAATGCTCGCTTTCCGTTCACTTTTCCAGCTCTTATTTTTGGTGGGAAACTGGCTCCAATTTACAACGCAAACGCTGGCAGGTGGCTAGCCAAGCCTTGTGCTAGCGCGGTTTATCCCAGCATAAGCAGACCGTAGCGCCGCTGATGCTGCCAGGGTGCCAAGCCAGACTACCATGGTGCGGTGGAGCCCTTGCAGCCCACCCACACGAAATCCGGCCAGCAAGATGAGACCTACTATGTAGGATTCGGGGGATGCTAGTTGCTGCCATACTTATTTGAGCGGTCGGCATTAGCGTTTCATATCGGATGCTGAGAAAAAGCAAACTTGCGGCTTTTGTGGATATATGCATCGTAAAGATGGGCAATACCGGTATAGGCTTCACTGATGAGAAGCATTCATAGGTAGCCACTTTACGTGCAAGTCCTTTGGTACCCCCGTACCTGTAGCATGCGCGTATCTTCCTCTGAACAAGTACCACTGACACACGTACTCTTACACAGCGTCACTTCGTTCCACTGGCTTGACATGCCGAATATGGTTTATATCAACTTAGAAGATTACTGAGGCCTTATGCATGGCGGAATAGTCATTTATTACTTAAGGATCATGCCTCCATTTATCTCCCAGGAATTACAAGTTTCTCCGAGCTGCTGGTAACCATGACTGGTTATATTTATGATCCATTGATCTGCGGAAACACTGGAATAATGGTCTACAAGAGGCTAGATTACTGGAATAAACACCTGTACTTTTATTTAATATTTAATAATATACTAAAGTATGTGCATATTTCCTGAAGCCACTTCCGGCCACTACAACCCTCGCGGCTAAAGACTTCAGTATGACACAGCATTGCCGACTTCAGACGACTCAATAAGTGGTGCAGCCACACTACGGAGGGGTCATGTAGCCAGACTAGCCACACCTGCATTACCGATACTATGCCCTTGTCTCATCCACCCTTACGATTGACGAGGATACGCAGCTGTTCCCATGTATTGACAAAGATAAGTACGTATCGTAGGGTAGTACTTAGTCTGGTTGGCACAAGCCTCTCGTAGAGAGGGTAGTACTGCTATTAGGTATGGACCTACAAGTACTAGTCCAAAGCTTTGCACTAATTGCCTCTTTGAGTAATTCGGAAATGTCTGGGGAGCACCCCTAACCCGAGATAGAGGTGCGTGGCGACCAGGGCTGGTGCTACGCCCGCTAGACTAAAAAATCTACTTTCCAGCAGCTTGGGGTTGGGGTTAGGGGAAAAGGGCCAGCGCAACCACGGCTACGTTAGCGCCTGCTGGTGTATGACTTTGGCTCCGACCGAGCCAATCCCAGGCCTCGGTTTCTTGTGTAATTGATTTTGCTCGCATCAACAGCCGCCCGACCGAATCTTAAAACACCCACTCATCCGCTCTCATTCTTCACTTTTTTTTCTCCCAGCACTGAAACGACAACAAACGGCAACAACGCGTCTTCTTCTTCACGATAAATCAAAGATTCATCTATATTAATACTCATCAATCATGTCTGGACGTGAGTAGTACCGCTTAATCCCTCTTTGGCCGCCTTCCCATGGATGATATGTCATCGACACATGCTAATGGTTCTTTGTAGGTGGAAAGGGTGGAAAGGGTCTTGGGAAGGGAGGAGCCAAGCGTCATCGAAAGATTCTTCGTGACAACATCCAGGGTATTACCAAACCCGCCATTCGTCGTCTCGCTCGTCGTGGTGGTGTCAAGCGTATCTCAGCCAGTATGTTGCTAGTTGTCCGTCTCTGCATGCAGAATATCTGCTAACATTCTTCTAGTGATTTACGAGGAGACCCGGGGTGTTCTCAAGACCTTTCTTGAGGGTGTCATCCGTGACGCCGTTACTTACACTGAGCACGCTAAGCGAAAGACCGTTACCTCACTCGACGTCGTCTATGCCCTTAAGAGGCAGGGACGTACCCTCTATGGTTTCGGTGGTTAAACGACCAACACCAACACCTATCTGTTTTTCCTTTCCGGTTATGTTCATCAAAGATTTTGTCAAACGAATTGTTAGATCGTCACTTATGTGACGTTCAATAATGGGTTGTCAGGGTGGTTCGGCTGGTGTTACACTTTTTCTTTTTTTTCTTTTCTTTTTCTTTTTTGCTTTCGAACTCTTGTTTTCACGCGTGCTCTGCACTTGGATGGGGTTCAATCACGGGATTTTGTACTGTATATTAGCTATTTGGGTATCAAAATATCCGGTACTTAGAGAGATGAATATCTAATTACTCAAGACGTCGTCCTGCTCTTCTATCTGATTATACAAGGTTGGTGCGTATAGAGCAGCACTTTGTAAATGCACTGTCCATTCTGAAGTGATTCAACCCGTATGGTTTCATCTATCAACGTATGTATTCATTGCCAGGAATCGTTTGGTATTATTTGGAGTACTTGAAGTGCAGAGTTTAACTATACTGGTACCAGTACCTTAAGCAATCTGAGGCACTCTCTCTCGCACTTAGTACCCAGATTGGTTTGGGAGCGACTTCTTGGCGGGACTAGGACTCATACTGACAAGGCTGACTCACACAAAAATGAAGACGTACCTACAGCCAGCTAACAAAAAGACCCCTCCAGCTTTAAAATCTAACCCCTCCAAACTTGTTACAGGCGAATATCTCCTTCTCGACCCAACTCCGCCAATTGGCATCCCTGTATTGTCGCCATCTCTTCTGGCATTGAATCTATTCCACCCTCAGAAGGACTGCAATCATGGATTTTCCAAAGGAGGAGGAGAAGATTTTGGCGCTATGGAAGGAAATCAATGCATTTCAACAGTCACTGCGACTAAATGCAGACAAGCCGACGTTTCGGTTTTACGATGGTTAGAAGGCCCGGGAGGCTTACTTAATTTATTCACTTCTGACCTTCCTTTAGGTCCTCCATTCGCGACTGGTACACCACATTATGGGCACATCTTGTAAGTTATCTATTGGTTCGAGTCTATATGAGGTTTCTGACTGTTGGCTTTTCAGGGCGTCCACTATCAAAGACATCGTTCCTCGATACTGGCACATGAAGGGTCACAATGTAGAGAGGCGATTCGGATGGTAAGTTTTCTTCACTGTCGATATCACTGCGCAATTGCTAACATGTGTAGGGACACACATGGATTACCCATTGAGGTGCAAAACCACTCTCCACTTATCTATGGGCGTATCTAATCTTCCGTAGTACGAGATTGACAAGAAATTGGGGATAAAAGGCAAGGACGATGTTATGGCTATGGGTATCAAGGCCTACAATCAGGAGTGCAGGAGCATTGTCATGAGATATGCTGGTGAATGGAGAAGCACTATTGACAGACTTGGTCGATGGATAGATTTCGATAATGACTATAAGGTCAGTTCCTTGTGTGGAATGAGTTTTCATAAGTACTAATGGGCATCTGCAGAGTATGTACCCAACTTTCATGGAAAGTGTTTGGTGGGTCTGCAAGCAGCTTTTCGACAAGGATCAGGTATACCTTGGATACCGAGTTATGCCATACTCTACCGCCTGTACGACACCTCTTTCCAACTTCGAAGCTCAGCAGAATTATAAGGATGTCCAAGATCCTGCTGTTGTTGTCTCCTTCCCTCTTCTAGATGATTCAACCACAGAACTTCTCGCATGGACGACTACTCCATGGACTTTACCTTCACACACAGGCATTGCTGTACACCCAGATCTCGAATACATCAAAATCAAGGATGAAGTATTAGGTCGTCAATATATTCTCTTAGAGTCCTGTCTGAAGATTCTGTACAAAGATCCAAGGAAAGCAAAGTTCAAGGTCTTGGAAAAAATCAAAGGTAGGGATATGCTTGGGTGGAAGTACGAGCCCCTCTTCGATTACTTTTATGAAGAATTCAAGGATCATGGATTTAAAGTCCTTAACGCTACATATGTCACTTCAGACAATGGTACCGGTCTTGTGCACCAAGCACCAGCGTTTGGTGAGGAAGATTACAATATCGCAGTGGAGTATGGGGTCATCACGGAGAAGCGACCCCCCCCAAACCCCGTCAATGAGTCGGGGATCTTCACCTCCGAGGTCAGGGATTTTGCTGGGCAGCATGTAAAGGCAGCGGACAGGGCTATCATCAAGCATCTCAAGGAAAAGAAGCGACTCATCGTCGATAGTCAGATTACTCACTCTTACCCCTTTTGCTGGAGGTCGGATACACCTCTTATCTACCGTGCTGTACCATCATGGTTCGTTCGTATCCAGGGTATCATCCCACAGATGTTAGCCGAAATTGAGAAATCCCACTGGGTCCCAAGTTTCGTCAGGGAGAAGAGGTTTGCTAGTTGGATATCGAATGCTAGGGACTGGAATATCTCTAGGAATAGATACTGGGGCACCCCACTACCCATCTGGATGAGTGAGGATAAAGAGGAAATTGTTTGCGTTGGTTCTATTAAAGAACTACAAGACCTCTCTGGTTGTGGCGAGATCACTGACCTCCACAGAGAGAGCATTGACCACATCACTATTCCCTCGAAGCGCGGAAAGGGCGTCTTGAGAAGGGTAGAAGAGGTGTTCGACTGTTGGTTTGAATCTGGTAGCATGCCATACGCCGGTGGACATTATCCATTCGAGAACAAAGATACATTTCACAGTGGGTTTCCTGCAGATTTCATTGCCGAAGGGTTGGATCAAACCCGTGGATGGTTCTACACACTCCTCGTACTGGGAACTCATCTTTTTGGAGTTTCCCCGTTCAAGAACTGTATTGTGAATGGGATTGTCTTGGCTGAAGATGGAAAAAAGATGTCAAAGCGTCTCAAAAATTACCCTGATCCTAGTCTTATAATGGACAAGTACGGTTCTGACGCTTTGAGACTTTACCTTATCAACTCACCTGTTGTGCGTGCAGAACCCCTGCGTTTTAAGGAAACGGGAGTAAAGGAAATTATTACCAAGGTGTTGCTTCCATTGTGGAATAGTTATAACTTCTTCGACGGACAGGTCCAACTTTTGAAGAAGCTTGAGGGCATCGATTTTATATTCAAGCCGGAGAAAGGTGAAAGCAAGAATGTCATGGACAGATGGATACTTGCATCTACGCAAAGTTTCTTGGCCTATGTCAACCAGGAAATGGCAGGTTTGTATTCTCATCTTCTATGGATTACAAAAGTCATTACTAATACTGTTTAGGATACCGCCTATATACCGTCATTCCCAAACTTCTTGAGATGATTGATAACACCACAAACTGGTATATTAGATTCAACAGAAAGCGTCTGAAGGGTGAATATGGAACTGAAGATACCCTCCACGCACTCAACTCCCTCTTTGAGGTCCTTTTTATCCTGATTCGCGCACTCGCCCCGTTCACACCTTTTCTAGCGGACAACATATATCTTAGGCTTCTTCCATACATTCCAAAAGAGCTCTTACCTGAAGATGCACGATCTGTGCACTTCTTGAGTTTCCCGGACGTCAGGACAGAACTATACGATAAAGATATTGAGAGGACAGTTGGCAGGATGCAGAGAGTCATTGAGTTAAACAGGGTAGCAAGAGACAGAAAGGCCATTGGGCTAAAGGTAAATTTTGAGGACCATATATATCTGTTGCGCCTCAGTGCTTACAAATGGAATTAGATTCCCTTAAAAACACTCATTGTCATCCACCCAGACCAAGACTACTTGGACGACATCAAGTCACTGGAAGCCTACATCACAGCAGAGCTCAATGTCCGAGATTTGGTTCTTTCATCTGACGAGGAGAAGTACAATATCATGTATCAGGTTGAAGCAGATTGGCCGGTTCTTGGCAAGAAACTCAAAAAAGACGCCATGCGAGTCCGAAAAGCACTTCCTTCCCTCACCAATGCTGAGTGTAAAAAGTACGTTCAGACTGGGGAAATAGTGGTAGATGGCATCAAGCTTGCAGAGGGAGACCTCGTTGTTATTCGAAGAGCTGCCAAGTCTAATGCTTCTAAGGACTTGGAAGCAAATACTGATAATGACGTCCTCACTATCCTCGATACCGCTTTATACCCAGAACTTCAGTCCGAGGGCTTGGCTAGAGAGATTGTCAACCGGGTGCAAAGACTTCGCAAGAAAGCGGGATTGGTGGCTACAGACGACGTGAAGATGGAGTATCATATTTTCAAGGACCCCATTGGCTTGGCCGACGTGTTTGTGGACCAGGAGGAGGCCATCGTTAAGGCATTAAGAAGACCATTGGATAAAGCTCATGTTACAGAATTGGTAGTGGATATGAATGATACCATACCAGAGGTTAAAGATAAGGAGACTCTCATTATGGAGGAGGAGCAGGAGATTAATGGCGCAACTTTTACGTTGAGGTTATTAAGGCTATAAATATCGTGAGGAAGTTTGGATATAGACTGGCGCTGTCGCGGTGGGTCTTGACCGTCTATAGAAATGCAAGATGCTGCAAATTGTCCCATTTATTGCTACATAGATTCTAAGGGATATCACAAAAATGACATTTAGTTGTTGCTTTCTCTTCGTGGTGTTGAGCGTTTTGTGTATGTATATTTCAGTTGTAGCTTAGTCTTTGGGAAATTCTGCATGCTACTCAGTATTTGAACTATACTAACTACTTTTCCACATAGGTGAGTAACCCATTATATTTTCTTTGATGCAGCCTGGGAATGTGGCATATCGTTGTTAGCGTAGAAGGCATAGTTTTGTATTGGGTTGTAGCAGAATGGTGCAAGAGCATTCTTACCTTGACACATTTTTGTAACTTCATGAATTGCTCAACACATTTATCTTTGTAGACGTTGTTGTAGTCTGCTACTAAACACTTCCCATACTCTGATGCCTATCCGGGGATTAAGAGGCCACTACATTAGGCATGGTTCAGATACAGTAGGGTGTGTGTAAATGAAAGAGGTGGGCTCGGGAGGATTGCGGAAGCTAGAGCTGGGCTTGAGGGAAATAGGGTGATCGTTACAAACCTCGGCAGTACACATTCCCACTGCTTTTGCGAATTTCTCAATTGGCCGTATCTTTGGCAGTGGCATCGCGTGCGTGGCAAGCGTGATTGGAGGAGGTTGGAATTTTGGATATTTGGCTAGATCTTGATCTGCTAGTGGGGGCTGGATAGACTGGGTTGGGGGTTTGAATGTTTTGCAGATGTCTGTTGTGCACTTCCATAAGTTAAGCGAGGCGCTCGAGGTAGTCTAGTTGTAGTTAACGGGTGAATGGATGACCAACATCAGCCCAGAGGTGTAATACTTTACTGGGGTATGTGCGGGCCGAGAAGGCTTACATGCGTGCTGATACTAGATTAATGTATTCAATATTCAATTAGGATAACCGGCGCTCATCAGGCTGAGAGAGCCGAGGACCGCAGCCGCGGCATTCCCCGTTGGGGCGGGGATATTGTTGCCAACCGGGCTCACGGCATTGTGTGTAGAATGGCCCATGTATGGCATCATGACTTTCTAAACGTGTTTAAGATCTCTGCAGCGTATTTCAAGCTCAACATCGGAGAAAGTACCACTTTGAGTAATTGATCAGGTGAATTGAAATGCGAGAATGTTGAGTGATTGGTACGAGTTAAGATGTTATGTAGATATATATATGTATGTATTGACAGGCGACGGGCAGATGTACCATGCTTGATTATCCCCCCTGCTGGTGATCTTGAGAATCTTTGTAGACTGGTTGGGATTGAAATGTATCCAATCTGCCGTGCCAATAGCAGCTGGATCTTTGATTACTTGATCTACAACTAAAGGTCTTGTTACGGGTTTAGCACAGAGACTAGATATAGCAAGCCAGAGGAAGGCAAAAGACAGGTCTCCTCAACCCGCCGGAGGCGGGGAGCACCTGGGATGTGTTCTGATTACTGGATAGGGCTTGTGACTTAACAAAGAACATATCGAGTCCATAGAGTAGGGCTCAATGGAAACTAACCGAGCCTAACCTCTCGAGAGGAGTTTTGATATAATAAAGAAACGGCGGGGAGGAGCTTTTCCTTCTCCCTTTTCCTTTGCGTTATTTTTTCTTTTAGGTACCTGTTTCTTTTCCAGGGGGGGGCTGCGGTAAGGGCTGGGGCCATCTTAAACCTCGTCGTCGTAGGTAGCGTCAAAAAATAATATAGGAAAATACTCTCCAATCCACGAATATAACTCTCTGACCACATCTCCAATTCACATACATACTTTCCGACCCACACATATGTCATGAACATATGCATACCTGCTAGGGCAGCACACATGTATATATTACTAGAATAGCTAGTGGTAAAGATATAGATAGATAGCAATCAATGAAACTTGAGAGTCCACTCGCAGTAACCTTGCATTCATTCAACACATACCTTGTAACTAGACTAACTTGCATTATATCAATACAGATACGGATACATTCCAGGTAGTCACTAGTCTGGTTGCAAGAGACACAAAGCTTGAGGGTAACGCCTAGAACTCCCAATGTAGGACTAGTAGGACGCAACTACGGGCAAGATTGAATTAGTTAGTCCCAGAGGGTCTTGGCATGAGACTATGAAGTAGTAGTCTCATGCCAAGACCCTGAATTAGTAATTAAGGGCTCTGATCTTAACATGCACTCATTAACTGCACAACAAATATTTGTAAATACACTCTCGTTCTGTTCTTGCAGCGAAGCGAAAAGAGAATTCAGCTTAAATCAATCCGGCCGATATAGCGATCATGCTCCCTTCGCTCGCCCGAGGGGCCGCTGCCCCCGACGGTTCCTTTGCCTTCTGCACTGTCCTCCTCGTTGTTCTGGCATGTCTTTCTAGTACGGCCTCTGCGGGGGGCCATACCAACAATTGGGCTGTATTGGTCGGAACCTCGCGTTTCTGGTTCAATTACCGCCACCTGGCCAACGTGTTGTCAATGTACCGCACTGTCAAGCGTCTCGGGATCCCTGACTCTCAAATTATCATGATGCTCTCTGATGATGTTGCCTGCAACCCACGAAACGCATTTCCCGGCACAGTATACAACAATGCCGACCGAGCACTTGATTTATACGGAGACAATATTGAGGTGGATTATCGGGGTTATGAGGTCACAGTGGAGAACTTTATACGATTGTTGACAGACAGGGTTGCCCCAGATACACCGAGGAGTAAGAGGCTGTTGACGGATGATCGGAGTAACATTTTCATTTACATGACTGGGCATGGGGGGAATGAATTTCTGAAGTTTCAGGATGCAGAAGAGATTAGTGCCTTTGATTTGGCGGATGCATTCGAGCAGATGTGGGAGAAGAAGAGGTATCATGAGATGTTGTTTATGATTGATACGTGTCAGGCGAATACAATGTATTCAAAATTTTACTCGCCGAATATTATTGCTACTGGGAGCAGCGAGATCAATCAGAGCTCTTACTCGGTATGTAACCGTTTTCAGTGTTGTCCAGAGCTAGGATAGTGTGACTAATTTGTACACTGGGGTTAGCATCACGGGGACCAAGATGTTGGAGTTGCCGTCATTGACAGATATACCTACTACAACCTCGAATATCTGGAAAAGAATGTCCAGCCGAATTCTAAACACACACTAAAAGAGCTATTTGATTCATATGACAACGATTTGATCAAGTCCAGCCCTGGTATCAGAACTGACTTATTCAAAAGGAAACTTGATGAGGTCCTAATCACAGACTTCTTTGGGAATGTACAAAACGTCGAGGTGGATGGGGATGGTATGAGGGAGCACGAGGACCTAATCGCACTGAGTCGATTGGCTGCGAATCTTACTGCGCGGTATGGCCCAGACGGGGAGTGTGGTAGGAGAAGCAAGGTGAAGGATGTGAAGAAAGAGATGAAGAAGGAGGGCGCCAAGAGAGATGAAGTGAAGATGGTAATGGAAAGTGAAGGGCTTAACGGAGAGGCTACACAAATGCAGCAGAAGAGGGTGGGTGCGATGAGGGTTGAAGAGAGGGACTCATGGAGAAGAACCGTGATTGGCGGAGGCGCATTGGTGGTATGTGCTTTTGCATGGGCACTGAGTTCGGTTTTGTGATGACATGGCTCAATCAAGTTATTGTATATTATTTTTTGGGCATGGGACTCTCAGTGCTGGAGGCTGGGGGGCGAATATCTTGCCAAACAGGGCGGGATGTCCTGTGCCTGGGGACTTTTGTAGGCGTTCAGGCAGTAATCACTCAAGGATTTCTAATAGATATTAGATGTTGGGCATGTAGACCTGTGATGTTGAATACCCCTATGTTTGTATGTAGCTTGCAAGTACTTGATTGCACGACCCTGTTCTTGTGCTGTTGGACCGACTCACCACACTGCCCTGTTATGGGGTATGTACTGATCAAGTTACTTTAAATTTTCTATTAATAATATGGAATATCCTACACAACCAGAAACAGTCGTGTTGTTTGCCGTTGGTATAACAACAACTAACATGAGCTTTAATTACTCGCGCCTACAACTATCCCACTTTGAGAGATAAACGCTCTAAATGAGTACATAATTATCATTAGAGACGTTTTGCACCCTGGTCTGGCGGACAATGCAACTTTAGTCACGCCACCTCCTACCCTGGTTGCGCTAGATGTCCGCCGAAGAAGAGTTTTTACAACCCTGCCAGTCTTAAGCAGTCGTCTTAAATTTACAGTAAGAAAAATTTTCCACTTAACCGCATTCGGCCATTTGTTGTTGTTTTTAGCGCAGTAAACTAGAGATATTCTAAGGGCAAAAAATATGCTATCGATAGCATATTTTTTGCCCTTAGAATATCTCACCCTGGTCCCATATCCTTGCTGCTCACATGATATGGTCGGGTTGCTGTGGATACAAGCCGCCAGACCAGGGTGCAAAACGTCTCTATTGCATGGGGCTGAATGTGATTAATTACGCTACGATAACTTTAACTTAACCAGACTAACTTTAACTTCTCATTGTCCTGACCTAGTCTGGTTAGACCTGACCATAGTTTGTTGACGTCTGATTGGAGGTAAGTACTTAAATACATACAAGTCATGCGCGGTTATTTCCCAATTCGGCTGTAGTCTCGTGACTAGTGCATACTGTGCCAAGATCACAACTGCTTAAAAATATCAAACTCAGCTAGACTCTCGGCATATGTATCTGTCCACCATGCCATTCATTGCATTCCATACCAGATTACCTAGCCTTCCAAATACGTGAGCCTTGATATTCATTACAGGATCAACGAGCATCAACAATCAGCCCACACACCTACTTCCTTGAACATAGCCTGAGTGGGAGGTAACAGCAATGCCTCTCCACCTATTACCCAAGAAATCTTGGAGTGCGTCCGCCGAAGCCCCTTACTAGTGTCGCTGATCGTTACTAATTACACAAACTAGATGTTTACAATGCCGACAATATTGAACGTGTAAGGCGCGATGAGGAGATCGCACGAAAGAAGGAGGAAGAGGAGGAGATGAAGATGCAACAGGAGGATGCCGAGAGAAAGATGATGGAACTGAGAAAGCGGGCATTAGAGCGGCAGGGCGGAGCTGTTTCTTCAGTTGGACGAGAAGGGGGTGGTGGTAGTGGTGTGGAAATACTGACAGATGGGGTCAACAGGGGCTCGGTCAGTGAGGGAAGTGCTATGGTTTCTAGTGGGGTAAAGCTGATGGAGGGAAATATGGTTGGGGGGGCGAATGAATTATATGCAACTGGGGCAGTCCATCGGAATGGAAGAACCCTCCATATGCCAGAGCGTCAGAATTCCTTCATTGCTCCTCAAGTTCACAAGTCCCTCACGGACAAATCAGGGCATATCAATCTGTTCTTGGAGCACCATTTCGGACCCAGAAAGCTCTCTAATCACGAAAAAAATTTGGAGTATGAGAAAGAAAAGGCAGAGAAAGAGGCCAAGATCGCAGAGCAATTCAACATGTCTCTAGGCAAGCCAGCAGAGGAGCTACGGCCTTGGTATGTCAATGTGGGTAAGGTTGGTGAGAAACAGGAGAAGAAAACCGGGAGGCAAGTAGAAATTGAGAAGCGTAGAGATGAAAGGTTTAAGAATCTGAATGATCCCATGGCGGTGATGAGGAGGGGAGTGAGGCAGTTGAAAGGAGTAGAAGAAGCAAGAAAGAGAACCGAGAGAGAAAGGAAATATGAACATGAAAGACTGAGGATGGAGCAGGAGGAATTGGAGGGATTTTGTCTAAATGGACCACCAAAGGCACAAGATCACTTGTCACTGGTACAACTGGATAGATCCCGAAACAGCAGTCCAAGGAAGGACGAGAGACGGAGAAGTAGGGTCCACGACTACGGACCGGGCAAACGCAAATACAGGCGGCGGGGCCGGAGTAGAAGCTCCGAAAGAAGCTCGGAGACACCGAAGTACAAAAAAGGACGGCATAAAGATAGGTGCTATTCAAGGGACAAGGACCGGAGGCGGGCACACAGCCGGAACCGTGATTGTAACGGAGAAAGATCACAGAAGTAGCAGAGGTGGCCGGAAAGAGAGGACGCAAGATCGTGACAGCCGGTCTAGGACTGAGGATAAAGGTGGGCGGGCTAGCCTGGAAGGGAAGGAGCATCGTGGCTGGAGCATGGTAGTGAGGTTAGTCGAGGCACGTGCTGAAGGCCGCCAGTTATGAATAGCAGCAAGCTGGGGTATCAAAGCATCGTAACACTTATCCCGCTACAGATCCCTAGTCTCCAAAATTAGTGCGTGGAAAACACTTTATTTCAAGTCATATTAAGGCGTGAAGTGGGCAGCCGATTGATTAATATACCGCCACCTGTTGTCTTACAAATGTAATAATTAGTGAAGATGATAATATCATCATGGGCAGTAAGTTCCCGGATCTCTTGCCCGGGGCGGACCCGGATTGAGTTGATGCTGAGACTGGAGCAAAACGCCAACCCTGCGAGTCTCCATCTGGGCTGGCAGAGCTGTGTATCTGAGCACCACTGGCATATGAATATTGAAAGGCCCTCTGGGTAGTGCAATGAGCTATACAGAGATGTTGGGGTAGGTGCTTGCCTCGACTTTGCGAATACTGCACAATATTTTTCTACTCATTGGGGCTTGCTGGTATGTACGACTGAAGTCCCAAGTGGTTATGCAAGAGGTAGCAATGCTAACGAAAATGTGGAAGCGACCGAACAAATGAGGATAGACTGGTTAAAATTGCAAACACTACTCAGCTTATATCTACCTGAGTTCCCAAGTATTATTTTCCCCTTCATCAATCCCAGCTTAATCATCTAATATGACGCTAAGCCCACTCTCATAGCGCTTTGGCTTGAGTTGCGGAACATATGTCATCGTGCATGGCAGGACGCAAGTGCAAGCTAGCAGGTGAGATCATAACCCTGTCATCTCCACTGACGTTTAATTTTTTATCCCTGCCTTCGTTTTGCTTTCATCCTTTCGCAAAGTACATAGTGAAGACTTTAGGTAGAGATGGCTCGTAGTCAGAACAAACCACATGATTTATGGATGTGTTTCACCTCCGAAACGACATCGCATGCACCTTCGTCGCTGCATATAAGTTCATGGTTCATGATCAACCGTCTACGGTTGGGCAGATTGTGCTTCATTAGACGGACGAGTGAGGTGAGTATAGGATTGCTTCTGATTTGCCAATAGAACATCGCCATTCTCTCTTGAATATTTACAAATTAAAAATACTTAAGTTCTTAAATACTTAAACCAACATGCCCCGGCTGCAGCCCCTAGCCTCCATAACTAACCTCATATGTAGCTGGACCCTTTCGATTCGGCCGCTTTATCAACAACAGTTGTCAACAAGCGATGAAGTACCCTAAATTCTTTCCGAAATATTTCCTTGACCTATAGAGTGTCAAGTCTATGGCTAGATGGCAGAAATGTCCTAGTCAGTATATGAACCTATCCTGGACAGATTATTCCAGCTTGCTAATACTTTCACACGTCATCAACAGTGCCAGATAGTGCTGTACTCCTAATGCTCAGGCGGATACTTGTATGGATTGTCGAACATTTTTGGACATCTTCTGAGCTGGGCCGCGAGCAGGAGAGTTATAGTAGAATGGGCCTCACAGATTTCACACACACACTGACTACAAAGAAGCACAAGCAGATATGTTTCAATTTGTTGTCGATTGCAGGGCACTGTGGTAAAATAAGAAGCAGAAGTCTCGCACCCAAGGATGCAATGATGATATGGGCACACACCACAATCCATTCATCGAGAAACCCAATTGAAATATATCAACTTAATAGCAGCTGTGGACTCCATTTAAATTATAGTATGCCATCTCCTTGTGTTGCTTGCAAGCAATTTTAATATGCACATTGTTATGCTACTAAGAATAGAGCAAGGCATTTCAGTACTCCGACTGAAAAAAAAAGGCTCTCTTGTACTTTAGGAAAAGAAAATATGTAGACGTCTGAAGGGCGGGGTGTCTTAGCTGTTCATGCTTGGTGCCTGCGCCTGTTGAGTACTGTACCCATTGTTCCATCCGCACTACATATTATAGAAATTCGCTGCCGGTGGTAGGGATTCATACATACACTTTAATTACTTAGTACCCCCCATATCTTGGTTGTATACACACAACCTGGTTCAGCAGCAAGTTCTGGCAACAGCATTCGAAAAAAAGACAACGAAGCCTTCCGACTCCCTAGGATCTACCTCCGTCCGTTCCTCCAGTCCGGCGAGGGAAGAAGAAGTGGCTTGGAGCACGAGGGAACCGCTATCCACCTCTCTGCCCTCCTTTTGCCTGGAACCGATTAGAATCCTCAAACCACCACCGAGGAGAATAAACCTCACGCAAACGCCCACATCGTCAGCTATTCCTGTGGTTTCTCGACTGTCAGCACTCCGGCACTGTTCTGTGTACGTCACGAGCGTTTGTGTTTGTAACGAACACTAACCACTGACCTCGACGAACATCTCGACGGCCACCATCAGTGAAACTCCGCCTTCTCCACTCCCAGGAGCAAGGGAGGCAGTATTACGAAAAGAAATTATTGAGCCTTTACCCGCTGCTTGAGAGAGACAGCACTAGATATACATCTAGTTGTGTTGCTGGTGTGTGTGTGTGTGTGTGTGTGTGTGTGTGTATGTGTGTGTTGAGTCGCAATCTTTCATCCTTGCTTCCAACCCATCCCCTCCCTTGCACCAAGCATTTCTCCTCGTAAGAAAATCTAGCAGACCTCGGAGGTTCGCCCTACTCAGGGCTCACTTGTTTACCTGGTGGAAAACTTGTCACCCGTACGCTTTCGCCACCAGCCGAAATATTCACCTCCACAGTCCACCGCAATCTGCAATCCTCGTGTATATCAACGCATTGTCCTGAACAGGTTTCTTAGGTCGTTCTGTGTCTGTTAGTGGGGAATAATACACGAAGTGTTTGGATTTTTCCTGACATTCATGTGTTCTCCACTCCCAACATTAGCAACTCCATAGCCCATCACCGAAATGCATCATGCGGCTGTGCCCTCGCCAGCTTCAAATTCATCTTCAGTGGGAAACACAAACTCTGGAACACCGACCCGGCAAGGCCCTCCAGAAGGCCAGCTCGAGAAACTGAAAGAGGTATATAATGCAAAACTACGCACTGCATGTCTCTTTCTGTTGGGCGCTTTTCACTTGATTGGCTTCTATCTGATCACCTCTCTGACTGGGCAAATACAGGCTGTCAATGCTCATATAGGTTCTCAGCTCAAGATTAGACCAAAAAGCAAACTTGGTCAGGCGGAGACCATAGCTGCGTCTCCTCCGGAAATAGAGAATGGGGTTGGTGGGACTTTAAGTGGGAGTGAAGGTGGGCTTCGGGCTGCGTCTGTCTCTAATTCCTACAAAAAAACAATTTCTATGACGGGATCATATTTCCCTCCAATGCTCACTCCGCGCGGCATTGGGCAGATACTCTCATCTTCAGCGGGAGGGCCACACGATAGAGCATTGCCTTCAGGAAGTGCCACGCCATCATCTTTTGCCTTTGTTCCAGCAGGGACCAACCCGACAACTCCCTACGAAAATCCAGACTTCCCTGCGCCTAATATGTATGAATTGGCCTTGCGACTGCATTCGGAGCCGGGTATAGAGGCGTTTTGGAACAATCTAGTGAAAATTTGTACGACATGCTACAGGGCGGAAAGGATGTCATTGGCAGTACCTACAGATTCTTCGGACCTAGAAAATACACCATGGGGCCAAAAAGCGACATACACAGTGGAGGAAGACGATGTTTTATCATTGACGTACATGGGAGAGGGAGGTGTAGTAGGGGATGTGGAGCCAGAGACTGAAGAAGAGGAGAGTGATGAACAGTCGGGAGTGCCAATATCGGAGGGACTTGGAGGAGAGAAGGGTGAGGGGTTAAGGACGGAGAATGTTGCGAATGAAGGTAGTGATGCCTTCTCGACAATGGATGAACAATATCAGCCTTTGCCAATAGAGGGGAACACGGACCAGCCATTTGCGCCCATAATCGTTGGAGTGGACCAGTATCAGGATGAGCAGTCGAACTCCGAGTGGGTATCAGAGGGAGAGGTTGCATCGCCTATGGATTCACCCCGATCACCTAGTGGGCCAGGTATGAATGGACTTGGAGAGGTTATTGATAAGGAGGACCTGCCGAGGGGCCGGGTATATTCAATATTACAGCCACTGTATTATGAAGCCGATGCACTGTTAGACAGTGCTGGTGTACTCCGGGTCCTGCAAAGAGGAAAAACAGTGGTATTATCGAGGGAATATCGAGATATTCATAGCCAGCACCAGAGAGCGGTACCAGAAAAGGCCCCCCAAAATCCAAAGGACGATCAACGGCACGCACCATGGTCGACAAGGCCATATCACCCTTCAGCTCAGGGTATGGGGGCAAGGCGAGCAAATATGCACATCGACTTACCTCCTCCACCTCCACCTAGTCACCCACCATCGGAGCCTCCGACACCTTTGCCGTTTGTGAGCAGGGTTGCTCGGCGGAAAGGAAAGAGACAGAGACCTAAAACCAATGTATCATCCAATGAACAATTCTATTCATCGATGCAACATCAGTTGCATCACTCTAGATCTCATTCCCCCTCACACTCACTTTACGAAGAGTACGAGCAGTCTCTTAGTTCCCCATGGTCGCAATCACCGGCACCGTCTCCTGCTATCAAGGCTGACACACAAGAGAACCCGTTTTTCACGGCACCTCCAAACGTGGATGAAGATTGCTTTAGTCCTACAGGATCAAGTCCGAATTATTCCGCACAAGAACCTGTCCATGCAATTGGCCTGGAGAGCGCATCGACTATTATTCACATACCGCTAATTCACCCTTCTCTATCAAGGCTTTTCCGTCCCCATAAAGCGACACAGATGAAAAAGGCCTCGCCCTCTCGAAAAGGAAAGTCAGTAAATAACGGTAAAAGTTATACTAATGGTGCGATGGAACGACCTACATCTAGTGAACGAAAGGCGCCGATTGCCATCTTGTCAATGCTTTCTCCAGTTATCCCATACCCTTCAAACCTTGTTCATTCACTATCCCACTTTGCCCCTTTGGTAGCCACAGCTTTTGCACTTGCGCAAGCCCACGAGAATGTCTATGCGCAGCTTCAGAGTGTCAACCAGAAGAGGAAGGTGTTTACTTACCCACCTGGGTCTCTCAGTTACAGCTCCGTCAGCCGGAGTCGTGGCAGCGTTACCAGTCCAAGTAGTGGCAGTACATACTCGAGGTTGTCGACTTCAACATCCCGGGTTGCGAGCCCAAATACGGAATCTGGGGTATATCAAGGGCGTGGGGTTGCTGAACCTAAACATTCATCTGACAGTTATTTCACTGAGAAGTCGAAATTATTAGCCAAGGATATCGACCCTCTGAGCTCGAACTCAAAAGGGCTGAATACGCAAGTCATTATTCCTAAAGAAAGCCTTGAATGGCAGCAACTGCGTTACGAGGGGGAAGAAAGCGCGAGCTCGGAAACCACTGTTCGAGAAAAACGAGTATTGAAGGAGCAGAACGTCAAAGGGAAAGGTCCAGTGGCTCGTGAATCAGCTCTGGAGCTATCTTCGGCCAAGCCTCTCGAGACTGACCACATATCAGAGGGAGCGGGGGCCTCAACACGGAGCTCGCTGGCTTTTGGCATGGAGACGCCAGGGTTTCTCAGAAACGTCATTCGCTCTCCTAGTGACTCGGTGCTGCCAAAACGCGGGCACATTGACAATCATCGGCCTTCACGAAAGACCAGGCCGCCTTACAGAAAATATCAAAGCGAATACCTATCATCTGCTGGTGCAACTTACGGGGCGACGTTTAGTGTTCTACCCGAGCTGGGCTCAGTGAAACGGCGGATGGCCTCACCCGACAACAACCTACTAAAGATGATTGTTGAGTGTTTACCAGTCCACGTTTTCATTGCAGCTCCTGATACCGGCAAGACCACCTGGGTAAATAATAAACTACTCAATTATCAGGGTATGACTGCACAGGAGTATTTTCGAGACCCATGGAGAGCATATCATCCCGAGGACAGACCAGAGTTCTGGCGATTGTGGAAGCAGGCTGTTGAGTCTGGTGTATCATTCTCCCATCAACTTAGGATTGCTAATTTTGAAGGTGAGTATCGATGGTTCATGATTCGCGCGAACCCGTTGCGTGATGATCTAGGCGCTGTTGTCCACTGGTTTGGAACGAATATGGATGTTCATGATCAGCGGCTTGCGGAAATCAATGCAGCAAGGCAACAAGAGATGGCCGAATCAGAACATAAGTACCGATCATTGGCAAACTCAAGTCCGCAAATAGTTTTTGCCTGTACCGCTAACGAGGGAATTACGTTTGCTAATACTCAATGGGAGGCTTACTCTGGTCAAACGCTAGAGCAGACTCTGAAACTCGGGTTTATGGAATTTGTGCATCCCCAGGATCGCAAAAAATGCTCACTCCCTGGTCTTAGCTTCAGACGCAAGCAGTCCACAGATTTAGTCTCTACAGGCACGGAGCGTCACAGGTCGCCTGAAGTTAGGTCACCTGGCTTGAGGCCCAAAGAAAAAGGGAAATATACGTTGAGAACGTTCGAGGTTACTGGCGAGGACGGTTCTGACGGCACATTTTCAGCCGAATTACGACTACGGCGCAAAGACAGTGAATATCGATGGCACTTGGTTCGTTGCGTGCGTGTCGAGTCTAATTTTGGTACTGGTGAAGGGCAATGGTTTGGTACCTGCACGGACATAAATGACCACAAGCTATTGGAGCAAAAATTGAAGGAGGCAAATGATGCTGCGCAAAAAACCATGGAATCAAAAACTCGTTTTCTTGCCAACATGAGTCACGAGATTCGCACCCCCCTCATTGGAATCTCAGGCATGGTGAATTTCTTACTAGACACCACTTTGAGTGGAGAACAATTGGACTATTGCCACACAATCTCGCAAAGCTCGGAAGGCCTTTTGATGGTAATCAATGATATCTTGGATCTCTCTAAAGTGGAGGCCGGGATGATGCGCCTGAACACATCTTGGTTTCGTATACATTCACTTATTGAGGATGCAAATGAGCTGCTGAGTACTATGGCTATCCAGAAGCAACTTGAGCTAAACTACATTGTGGAAGAAGATGTTCCACTGATAGTTGGAGGAGACAGAGTCAGGTTGCGACAGGTCCTACTCAATGTTATTGGGGTATGTTGTAGACCTTTACACTTCTGAAGCTTGTCCAAGAGTCTCTTGGCTTCTAACAGCACCATTAGAATGCCATTAAATTTACAAATTCGGGCGAAGTCTTCTCGCGGTGTTCAGTCCGCAAGGACGCCGCAGTTGGCGAGGAAGAGGTTATGCTTCAATTTGAGTGCCACGATACTGGTCCAGGTGAGCAAGGTGTTCTCCAGTGTTAGGGCTGCTACTCATCTTTATGTAGGCTTTGACGAGAAAGAAGAGGAACTTATTTTTAAACCCTTTAGTCAGATTGATGGCTCAAGTACTCGTGCACACGGAGGGAGTGGATTGGGTTTGGTTATTTCTCGTCAACTTGTAGAACTACACGGTGGGACCATGGGTGCAAAGAGCACAAAAGGAGAAGGATCGTAAGTGCCTCACGTTCGGCCCTTGGAGTATATTTCTAACCCGAAACAGAATATTTTACTTCTCAGCGAGGTTGAAAGTAAACCCTCACCGCGAAGAGACGAAGACTGGACCTGCTGAAGATATCGAGGATGATCATATCTTAGATAAGGGATTCACGGAGACACCTCCTACCAACCCTTCGAGTGGAGAATACGGCGGTACAGATGCCTCGGATAGTGTAGCTGGCGAGGAAAACCCGGCATACAGTGACTTTGTATCGACATCCGAGAGAATACATGGGCAGCCTTCACTTGGCAATTCGCTAGTTGATAGTCATCCGCTATGGCACTCTCGGCCTCCAGAGATTCAAGATAAGGTGAAGACTTATATACCAGCTATGGGCAAGGACTCCGAGGGCTCTGTGCCTGGTTCCCCTTCGAGGAAAGGTTTTGGAGATTCTGTGAAGGCCACACGTCCCGAATTCTCAATTCTGATTGTTTCGAAACATCCATGGAGTCTTCACTCCATCTCTCATCACATCCGGATGACTTTACCAAAAACTTCCCCACACCACATTGAGCTGGCTTCAATCTACGAGGAGTGTCTGGAACGGCTGAATGCAGAGCGCCCGGTGAAATTAACTCACATCGTCCTCAATCTGCCTGACCAAGCAGAGGTTATTGCACTGTTACGGCACATCCATTCATTGAAAGGCCATGCCTCAACTTCTTTGCTTGTTCTAACTAACCCCCTCCAACGTACAATAATTGAAGGAGCAGGTATGGGCGAAAGCAATAGGATTCAGATTATTAATAAGCCAATCAAACCGTCCCGATTTGGATCCATTTTCGACCCAGACAAAGAGCGGGACGCAAGTACTGACCGCAACAGAGACAGCGCACAACAGGTTGTCGAAACTCAAAAGCGGGTATTTACTGAGATGGAGAAGGATGTTGGGAATAAGGGCCATAGAGTTTTACTGGTGGAAGACAATCCAGTAAATCAAAAGGTATTTGGGCTACATATATACCGCTACGTGAACTTAGTTGTTAACTTAACTGCTCTAGGTTCTACTACGCTTCCTTTCGAGAGTGGGACTTGAGGTAGAAACTGCGTCCGATGGCGAAGAGTGCGTGAGCAAAGTTTTCAGCAATGGTTCCGGTCACTATGCATTGATCTTGGTGGGTTACAAGTTATCGTATTTCAGTGTGATCACACTGACATTATTTCCAGTGTGATTTGCACATGCCACGCAAAGATGGCTTCCAGGCTTGTGCTGAAGTTCGGCAATGGGAGAAAGCGAGAAAGTTACCACTTGTACCTATAATTGCTTTGTCAGCCAACGTCATGGAAGATGTTGTTGAGAAGTGTGCCGCAGCCGGCTTTTCAAATTTTGTGGCAAAGCCTGTCGACTTTGAAGAACTAAGCCGGGCTATCAAGGGGAACCTAGACCCAACGAAAGCTCACGTGCTTATGAGTCATCCAGCGATATCCCCTATACAAACCGTGCCGGAATCTGTACCGGTAACATTTCCACTCCTACAATCCTTGTGCCCAACAAGGCCCGGTCTGTTCACGGCCAAACTATCTAATGACGGAAACGGTTCAGATACCGAGTCAACACCGTCGGTTGTGCCGTCTGCGCCAGCATCATCATTGCATTCGACCGCGGTCCACATGCTAACGAACCAAGAATCCACAGATGAGGGTCCTTCTGTCCACCGGGATTTGGAATCAATCCCACCTTCTGTGTGTTCCACACCTGAACCATCCTATGGCTCATCTACACCTACACCATCATATATGGCATCCATGGTGGCACCATCTAGCATGGGTACTATGCCGACGCCATCGTTTTGGGATTCTACACCAGCACAATCATTCATGGCATTCACGCCAAAAACCACCCCTGCGCCATCGTTCACGGAGTCTAAAGCTTCCTCTCCAGCTCCCTCCATCTAACCCAGCTTTTGCATTGCCTTCTTCCACTTGGTGATATTTACTACTCGGTGATGATCGTGCAAAATGGTATATTAGGATTGCACACGCACACACGCGCATAAACAAATACATCGCTACCTATTTCTCGGTCGGCGTTTTCAGTTGCTATTATTTATAGGGTTTTTTTTGAATCATACATCTTCTAGTTTTCGTTTATTACCCAAGTTTATCAGATTTGGCCTTGGGTAGGTCTTTTGTCATGTACTCTGGCGGGATACAAATTTATGGCGCAAGCTTAACCGTTGAGATAATTGATCATATTGGAAATGCATAGCTTTCGAAGGTAAAGATTTGCAGGGCATCATTGGTATATGCTTGGAATAGAGTTATGGGTGGTTGAGAGGAGAGTCGGTGAGGCTGTGCATGCATGTATTGAGAAGGAACATTAGCTTTTGATTCATGTCGCATTTTGGATATTTGGCGATCATTACTTAGTTTCTCTTTTGCGAGTTAGGGTGTAATGTCATGTTTTTCTTCTCTTTTTATGTTATGGGTTGACCTTGCTTTATGGAAAGTAGGTGGGTAGGTGGGCTGATCTGTTTGCTTCACATTTGCTTGCTTGCTAGCCTTCTTTGCTGCTACTTTTACAGCGAATATCAGGCTTACCTTGTGTTGTGTCGTTAATATACTCCTCAGCATAGCGGGCATGATGTTAGAAAATCATTTTATTTCTTCGCAACGAGGTGTTGACGGTCATACCCAGTTACCCTGACATGTCAACTTTTGCTTAATGGCTTCTTTGTGTGTCACTTATTGTTGCTGAGCGGGCTTTTCCTCCTTTTCCAATTGTATTCATATAATACCATATTATGTCATCTCACGATACCTTAACGCTTTACTTTCTCGTTTACTCCCTGCTGAATGGTGGCGATACCATGCGTATGATTATTATCTTTTGTTTATTCCCCCATATTTTTGGTTTTGAGTTGGAGAATGACTATATATAAAGAGCAGGAGAGTGAGCAAGGGAGCGAGGCCTAGATTCAGTATCAGATTATGAGATAGTTTTATGTAGTGTCATACTTTTTTGATACTATAGCTAGAACTAAGTAGTGGTATATCCATGATCACGAGTATAGTATATACATTATTACATTATATGTATTGAATTGTTAGATGAAATTTTTACATTAGCATTGCATTCGAAGAAGTACAAACAAACTATTTGGTGTTGAAAGTTATACCTATCTAGGATTAAATTACTGCATAGGTGTGATTCAAAGTTTTGGGGTCTACAGTACAGATGTCATGTCACTCTAGGATAGAAATTATTGGAAAATAGCACGTCCTACTCGAAGTTGCTAGCTAGCATTCAAAACACTTTGGTAAAAGCACGAGGACTTGGGATTCTTTGCACTGAAGATAATGTCCTTCGCTACTTATATTATTGTGGAGTGGCACTATCCTCACTAGTCATCTACGCACGGCAAGTGTAGATCTAACCAAACTTTCCGGCACACATGAATAAATCGTTGTCTAACGTTCTTTCCGGTACGGATACTATGTAATTATAGAATGAAAGCATGTACAACTGTGACTCCTAGAGATCAAAGCATAACCACCCAAACCGAAGAGAATAAGTCAAGCTGGGTTAGGGACTTTTGCTTTCACCCTTTTGTTATATAACTGAAGTTTTTACAGTTCGTAAATCCCTATCCTGATAACTTTGTACCTCCCGGCTTGGCTCTATACAATATGCAGAATTTGTAATTATATTTAGACCTACCCAATGGTATGGGTATCTCCGTCGGGTCTCTTGAGCTTACTCCCCAGAAAGGGGATAAGCGCAATTGAGTATTTAATGATTATCGGCAACCAATGCCAAAAGTATCTCAGCACAACTCAGCCCTCATATGGTGCTGGTATACTCGTACGTAGTCGTGCCCATGGGTCCTCGACTAGCATCCACACTACTTATCAGCACGAAATCAACGGTGAAGGATATGCAAAGTTAAACTCACCAAATGAAGGTAAATAATATCCTTCCATCGCATTACCTACATCCTCCCCTCCCCCACCGCCTCTTCCCCCCCTACTCCGTCCACGTCCACGCCCACGCCCATCATGCCCACTCCGATGTTGCCAGTAATCTCCCTGCCCCTGCTCATGTCCATGCTCTAAGGTGTCCCTGATGTACTCACCCGTCGGCACCCCAGTAAATTCCGGTTTCGCAGGGAGTCCGGGGATTTGTTTCTGGCTCGCCCTGAGCGACTGTGAAAGCGAATCAGGAGCCCAATCCGTCGGCGGTGGGAGTATCTTGATTTCCTCCGCCGTAACCACATTGCTACCACTTGCCGCATTAATACTTCCGTCCTGACTTCCGGATTTTAGCCAACTCATATTCGCTCCAGTGGCAACCCCGCCAGCATCACCATCGCGACTCCGTTTCTTCCCTTTCTCTTTGTAGTGGTATGTGGCTTTTGGCGGGCCGCCGAAGGAGGAGAACCCCATTTGTGCGGCTACGTCGATGTCATTGTCGATGTCGTTGGTAGGAGTCTCATCGCTTTCATGTGCAGGATCAATATCGAGATCTATGGCGTCCGGGTTGGACATTGTTAATGTGATGTTTGATTGTGCTTGCAGTGAGGGTTTCGTTGGGGCCCCAGGGGAGTACTGTACAATCGATGTCGTGTAACGCTGTTAGTCGTGGTTACAACATTGCATGCAGTCAGCCGATCCCTGTATGCACCGAAGATCCCGAAGTTCAACCAACCAAAACCACTGGTGATACTAACCAAATTACGGATACAACTTTTTGTATCTACTATATTCTAAGACTTAAAACCAAGAGCTTTGATCAGTCAGAGTGGATGTGAAACATCTCCGCATTGCTTGAGCTTGTCGACTCCCGGGCGACTTACTGTGTTCTTTTAACGCTGTCAAATAAGGACTAAGCATATGGGGCGGAGAACTGCGTGGTCCAGGGACTATGCCCCTCCAAATTTCGCATAATCCGGCGTATTATAAACTTCATTTTTCTAGAAGAAATGTCATGTGCATGAGGGGATCAGAGTAACTTCTAAGGCATGGGCTTGTGAGCTTCTCAAATTTCTTCCGTGGGGATGTACAATCAGTGCTGTAGTCTTGGGAGACTACTGAATTGGATTTCTGAGACATTATGTTTATATACATTGGCCAACGACCTGGTTGGTGTGGCAGCAAGAGGCGGAGGGCATTGAAGTGAGAAGCAGAAGGAGTCTGCTCAAGTGCACAGGGGTTAACTAGACTTACGAACTGGGCCTGTTGTACGCAGCGTGCAGAGGAACATATGGGCCCAAGGGTTGAAGTAATAGTGCAACCAGACTACTTAGAGGTGAAGAAGTGCTCATGGGACTGTGTAGTTTCACCTCGGACCTGCTCCTGCCAGCAAGGTTTTTTTTTTTTATTTTTTTTTTTTTTATTAACTCAGTACTCGTGTGCACAACCTTAAGGGTCGTATGACGAGCCACCCGGAAACCCGGGTGGATTCAAGGGACAGTCAAGTTAGTCTGACGCCCTGCGCGAACTATGTACAAATTATGGTGTAAGGCAAGAGCAAAGCAAAACGAAAAAGCAAAGCGATATAGGCGAACAAAGTCTCTCCTAGCGTCCAGCGAGGGGGCGGTAGAGGTAGGCGAAATACGCCTCCACCGCATCCCACTCCTCCTCCTCTCCCTCCTCCTTTCTCCAAATAGGTGTGTCCAAATCTTCCTGTCCTGGCGTCCCCGATGAGATCCTGGCGTTGCTGGCGGTGGTAAGGGCAGTCAAAAGTGACGTGGTAGCCATCCTCCGAGGGGTGGTCGCAGTTGGAGCAGGCAGGAGAGTCGACCTTGTGGACAAAATGGAGCCAGTGGTTCTGGGGGCCTCGGTTAGTGCGCAGCCAGGTGTAAGCTGACAGGGCGTGTCTGTGCCACAGGCACCTGTTGGCGCCGAACCCCGGGTTCCGAACGTAATATCTTTCCGCCTGGCTTTGGCCGCCGCCCTGATACCGGCTGCAGTGGCTACCTGCTGGCTGCCTGCGATACGGCCTAGTGCTGACTCGTAGGCTGCCCTCTTGTCTGCCATTTCGTTGGGATTCCTATGTGGCTTCTGACCCAACCGATAGCCGTCTCCCGATGTGCCCGTTTGTGGAGAAGGTCCTTGAGTTCCCTCTCAATGCCGGACCTAGGTGGCGCGCCCCTGCTTTGGTTTGACAGCGCGTGTTTGCCTGCCGTAGAGTCCAAGACTGCCAGCAAGGTGAACTTTACATCTACGAGGGCGGTTCAACATGCATGATATGTACTTTGGGACTGTGCAATAAGTAATGGGTTACTATACTATTCCTTGGTAGTTTAATTTAAACTTTGCCAATGATAGTACAAAGTACAAAATAGCAAAGTAACGTGAAAAGAAAAAGCGTAAATCCCAAACCCAAACAATACTTAAACTCCATATGTAACATAAACGAACGCTTGACAGAGACTTTTCGAGACCGGATACGCAGAAAAGGATGGTATCTACTCAATTACTTTCTTCAGTCCACCATCATCCTACCACTCTCTTCTTCAAAACCTGTCTCGCCATCTCCCCACAATCCCTCCAATTTGAATTCCTTTGCCCATCCAGTAACGATCTCCTTCTGATCCGCCACCACTGCACATGTATCCTCGTTCTTGATTCCATGAGCTTGCTGCTGCGTTCCACTGCCCACAGCCGGTGTGGCTACGGGTGGCGCTATCCATCCTTGTATCCTCCCATCTCTCCAATCTGTGATTACGCATAAAGCAGCAGAGTTGATATTTGGTACTCCTCCCTTGCCAAGCCTTCCACGCTTCCTCGCAACTTGCACGAGGAAGTCATTTGTGAGGTCTGTAGATGATGAGCTGAGGAGGGGTGGGATATTATACACGGATAGCATCTTGTCAAAAAGGTGTTTCGAAGTAGAAAGGCGTTTGAGGAGTAATGTGACGGCGGGAACTGGATCAAGGATCTGCTTAGGGGGTACCGCATTGATAAGGATGAGCCGGGCAGTTTCGTCAGTCTTGTTAGACTTCTTGTCGGTGATAGTGCCATCGGGGTTATTCCCGGGGAAGACGATACCAGGGGAATCAATTATTTTGAGCTTCTTATCAAGCTTAATTTCACGGAGGGAGGTAGTCACACCAGCTTCGGCGCCGACAGGGCAGGCAGACATAGTTCCACCTACACGAGATGTAAGAGCATTGATGACAGAGGATTTACCAACGTTGGGGTACCCGATCACCCCGACAGAGATGGAGCGCTTGAGTTGCTTTGCGCTGGCATAGGACTTGAGGGCCTTGAACAAAGTACTAGACGTGCCTTGCATCGTGAGAGTTTTGTGGTCAAATGTGACTGCGTTAGGAGCGGAGGTAGTAGCCTTAAGCGGCAAAGTAGGGAAGTAACGCCGAAGGTATACCAGCCATCCCTTGAGGACATTTGGCGGTACCAGATCAATCTTGTTAAGAATAAGGATTAGCCGCTTCTCTCCCCCTTCAGCAGCCATGATTTGTCTTTCAACAGCACGAGACCGGGTACCATTGGGATCTCGTGCGTCGAGCACATAAAGAATGACATCTGCCGCATCGAGAACGTTCTTGAACATCTTATCAAAGGCTTTCCGTGAAGTATCCTTGCAAGCCGCACTTGATCGAGGCTCTCCGCCGTCATCCGGGAGAAGTTGGCTGTAATCGCCCCCATCCGAATCTTCATCCATTTCGTCATCGATGCCCTCTTTACCCTCGAATTCCTTCGCTCGAGCTCGCGCAGAGGCTAATAATGCAGCCATTGCAGAGTTTCCAGTCTGTCGCAACATCAGCATCTCTATCAGCAGGCTGGCGCATTGACCGCCTTGGACTCACCGCCGGCGCCTCATCTTCCATCTCATCTCCCTCGCTTCCACTGCCCTCTTCCTCATCACTTAGCCCACCCATCTCCTCCTCATCCTCTACCTCCATTTCACCCTCAGTAGCTCCATTGATTCCCTGCTTCTTTCTCCTCGCTTCCTCAATTCTCCGTAACCTCTCCTCCTCCTTCCTCGCCCTTTCTTGCTCAATCTCCGCTAGTAACTGATCCTTGTATGGGAAGCTATTTGGGATGTTAAGCTTCTCGGGTTTCTTCTTGGGATGTAGCTCTGGGTGCTTCTTTGCGTGCCTTCGCTCTTTTTTGGCTTTAGCGACAACCTTCTTCTCGATTTTATGTCGGAGGCGGACAGGGACACGTTTCGATTTCTTCTCTGATGATTGGGGAAGTACTCAGCAGATGAAAGCGAAGTGAAGGACAAGAGAAAGAACTCACTTGGTGGAACCATTGAGGCGGCCCTTGGTTGATTTATGCTGGTGATTGGGGTGTTGAAGGTTATTGCAGTTGGAGCCACGAGATGAATTTCAGCTAAATGTTTTTTTTCACAATGTGCGCCAAGAGTTGCAATTTAACGGTTGATTATCACGTGGCTATCCTTATCGATAGCCATGCTTACTAAACATTTTAGTCGCAGTGATTCCCTTGAAAATGCATAGAGGTCAGAGGGCCATGACTGCAGACTAAAATGTTATTTTCCAACAGGTTAAGAATGCTTTTTAATGCGACGTAGTCTGTTTGGCACGACGCTCAGCAGCATATATCCCCATAGTTTCGATACAGAGTTCTCATAACATACTAAGTCAAAGTACTACAAGTACTTGTACTTACTCCCCGATAATAAGAGCCGGGCTTAAATTTCATCATGACTATATACTTAAGTAAGCTTTATCCAACGTAAAACAGTGACTAAGCTATAGAGCTCAGTATAAATTTAGCAGAGGTAACTCACTCAGGTAGACTTGGAAAGGTTACGCATTTAGATTTGCAGGGTTTGAAAGCGATATGTGCAAGTAGCCAGTAGGATTGGGAACCGCTTTAACTTTTGCGTACATACATGGTAGGTATGTAGACAACCAATTTCACCAATAACAGGTTTTGTCAGGCACATTAGGATCAGGATTAGTGCTGCATCGTCACATAGTTATCGTAGCGTAATACAGTAAACAACCTAGGTGCTTGAGTGCAGAGCACTGCCCCGGAAATCCAGGAAAAAAACAAAAAAGATTATGGTCCCAGCTTCTTGGTATATGTAGTCTGGTTGCATGACCCCTCCGTATATGAGTACCGGTATCTCGGCTACTTACAACGAGTCTGCCGAGCTCGGAAGGCTCGTCATATGCTTTTGCTCCGCACGATGGCATGAACTCCACGGCTGGTCTCGGCTCAGGTGATCATGTTACCGGTAATCATCTGCTGCGCCCCAAAAAGAGCATGCCTTCAACTAGTCTGACGGCCATCAACAGGAAGCTTCGGATTGGTGCAGTCAAATTTCCTTACCTGATTCGACTTGCCAAATCCTCAGTGATATCACGAGAACGAATCAGGCCGAATGTCGAACAGCCTAGGCCTAGGAAGTCATAGCAAGTCTGCGCATGCAAGACTTGGAAACAACCTTCTGACACTGGCAGTCCAGGTCCACGGTTTAGGTACATCGCGATCTTATTTATCTCGGAGATAGAGCAGAATTAGAACTAGCAAGGGGCTCTATATACCTCCACACAGTCAGGGTATGGGAACACATACTCCCGCGCATCCCGTGTGTCGCAATACTAAGAAGTCTAAGTCTTTGGTTGCACATCTAATAGAGAGTACCGTTCCTGCGCTGGAGTTCTTTGAGCACTAAGTGCGGCGCCCACTCCGTCTCTTTGTCCAATCCCAACCTATGAACCCCCCCCTCACCTCGAGCCTCTCAATATTGCCCCCCCGGCTCGCCCCACCCTTACTGCTTGTGCCCCATCGCTAACAGTAGAAAGAACTACTACCCTACTTGCCCCACACCTTTCGTGAATTCAAGCATTGCGAATTCGTTCCCATCAACTAAATTCATCATTCACGAGTCGATCTTTGGTGTATCGCTGCAGCGTCATCTAGATTTCACTCACTCTGGGTTTTTGCCCCCTGTTCAGTTGACGGACTTCCCCCCCTTCGAATTTGCAAAAGCTTGGGCTGGCTTTCTCGCATTCACTCAACCCCACCCCCACTATTGATACCGGATTCTTTAACATACAATACATAATCGCGCAGATAAGAACCATTTACAGCTGAATCAAGGAAAGCTACCCTCTATACACTAATTGAAACAAAGAGGAAGACCGGCCATTCCTAAAAAATGGGGAAAACGTAGGTTCTTATCCACAAACTCTGATACTCCACGTCTTCTAGCCTCTGTATTCGACTTGAAGGGACTTAATTCACGTATCTGCTGCCGAGTGAAGATAACTAACTCTCTGTTCTGGGAATCATTAGTCAATCAAAGCTTAGCCATGAACAGCTTACCGAACTACAGAAGTCAACATTATTTGAGAGGAAAGAACTGCAACAGTGGTACAAAGGTAGGGGATGTTCCAGGAACCCGCCCTGACCGCTTCATAGCGTCGAGATAGTGTACAGGAGCCTGAATACTCAAATCCATGATTTAGGTTTTCTTAAGGACTGCCCGTCGGGGGCCTTGACCAAGCCAGAATTTCAAAAAATATATAAACAGTTCTTCCCCTTTGGAGACCCGACAACCTTTGCCGACTACGTTTTCAATGTCTTTGACGCCGATAGGTCAGGAACAATCGACTTTAAAGAGTTCATCTGCGCACTCAGCGTAACCAGTAGAGGGACCCTAGATGATAAGCTGAAATGGGCTTTCCAGCTTTATGACATTGATGGGGATGGGGAGATAAGCTATGACGAGATGCTACAGATTGTGGAGGCAATCTACAAGATGGTGAGGGCTCTCAAAAGCTGTTATACAGTTCTTTTCGGCGTCTAATGGTCTGTACTTGAAATTAGGTTGGAAGTATGGTAAAGCTTCCGGAAGACGAAGATACTCCCCAGAAGAGAGTAGCAAAGATCTTCCGGATGATGGACAAGGACGAGGTACTTCGCTAGACGCACCCCATCCTCTCGATTACGAAAACTAATACAATGCCCCTCCAGAATGGAAGCTTGACAATGGATGAGTTCCGTGAAGGAAGCCAAAAGGTGAGATGGTTTGTTTCGTGCTGAGAACAGGCAGCAGACTAATCTTGATACTAGGATCAAACAATTGTCTCAGCCCTATCCCTCTACGACGGCCTAGTGTAGATCAATCACAAGAATGATGCCCCGGTCATCTAACAAAGGAATATCAAAAAAATGAATCGAGCCCTGGAATGGAATTATTTGCTTTTGCTCATAGAGATTGGCTCTTGAGGCCTGGTGGTGTACCTCAGGACGAGATTGAATGGCCAGTCGAATGGTTGAGCACTCAATAGTGGGATCGGAATGGAGTTTCGGATGTCGTATGATGGATTTTCTTTTTTTTATAGCGCAAGCTCCCATTTTTGTGGGATGGAAGTTGTGTTTTTCACCTTGCCCTGCTCAGAGCTTTAGGTTTACAACACGGATGAGATACAGGATCTCACAGTCAAAAACCGAGCTTGATAAATAAGTATCTTGAGAGGGGGCCTATGTGTATCCTGACATCCCTTTCCCTCTTGGTGGCTGTGTCATACATTCCTTTTCCTTCATTCCTTGGCTCTCACTCATCCTTATGTTTTTGCATCTGTTACATTGTGCCATACCTTTTACTCTATTGTACCTCAGAAGAAGCTGCGTTTTTTTGTCGGCGTACTGAATGGAATTTTAACAAACTTGAAATTTTAGTCTCTCGCTATACTGGGACTGTAGAAATAGATATCTGACTTTTTCGGGTACAACATCTGTTGAGAGTCGGCCGGCACATTCATGTAGGTGTCTTGGAAGTAGTCAGACTAGTTTGGAAGAGCCTCAAATCCGTGCTTAACTAGACTAACTCGTAATGAAGCTACAAGTAGCTACTACTCGACAAGCCCATATTAACACATTTCAGCAAATAGGTCTTGTTTGGGCGGCTTCCATGCAATTTCAAGGGGAGCATATGTATTATTATATAGGTTTGTGCTATATGAGACGCGCCAGCCAGCCTTCATGTAACATATATCTAAGAGCTAGCACTATTTTGCACTGACACTTGTTGCCCTACTTAGCGCTAACTACTAACCCACTTCCATTTATGGTTTACTATAGTTTGGTACTTGTCTGGCTCTCGTAGACTATACATCTACAGGTACCCAAGTACCAGTAACTAACTCGCTACATCTTCCTCCCGTTTTCCGCTGGGTTACACATTGCCATTTATATATATACACTTTTGGTTATCCAAAGTCGAGAGCATCCTGATGAGCTGCTTAAATGTTGACAAGTCTCCCAAAAGTTGTTTCAGGATGATCTAGAAGCGGTTTATTTTATCATCTACTCTTCAGGCACTGTGATTGCATATAAGCTTGAAGGTGCAAACCTCTCCATCTTATACTTTCTCGGTGCGTTACCCTGAGTCAACACTCCCAATTAGTCAATAGGGCGTGCAGCTGACTCCGAGGCGAGTGGACATTGCTTTGCCTCCTGAGCCCATAGATTTGCGAGGGGATTGTGCAACCAAATGCCTAGGATACCCTATAGCCTGATTGTAGCTGTTCCGGCCCAGTCATGCGATTGTGTTTTTCATGAAGAGCCCCGGCCCATTGATGATTGCCCTACCAAGTGTCTGGCCCGCCTGGTCACAAATAGACTGGGCTACTCATGAATGGCCCAGCTACTCGGGTTCTGCCCCAGTCAGGTCGCTGGCTATGGCTCGACTCAATTTTTATAAGTACCTATTTCTATTTACCGCTGTAAGAAAATTTAAAAGTCCATTGCATAGTGGAAAAAATAATACAATCTCAATTGAATTTTTTGCTGTTCCGAGTGAGTTGACATAGTCTGGTTATCATGACAGCCCCAGCTCCTCAGCTTGTGATTGCGCCGGCTATTCACCGTCCCCACTGCATTCATGAATATATAGGCGGGGCAACTTATTCATGACTAGCCCTGCCTGGCTCCACATTGCTTTGGCCTGGTCTAGAGGACGCTTATGAAATGTACTCCTTCATGACTGGGCCAGAACATATACAAGCCAAGGGTTGATTCCATACAAAATTACTGTATATACGGGGGGTACTAGCCTGGGAGAAACCTGCTATGTATGTATGTATATGTCAATACACCACACTACTAACAATTTCTAGTGCCTGGAGGCTCTCTAATATCCTGTGGCCCTAAAAGCTGATTTGTACTATGATTGTAATGAAATTGTACTAGTGGTGCCATAAGCCTGGGTTGTTTCGGATGTCATCACGATATATCATTTTCCCTATAATTGCCATTGTATATTGCTTGCAAGAACAGCTAATGTGTACAAGTAGTCGTGAGCTTATGTAGATGCGCAACATATGTCCTCTCGAACTCTTAGGATTGATAATCATATGTTTGGTTGGTAATGGTTTGGTGAACGAGACCACGCTGTCTCAAACCAGCTCTAGATCAGAATGGTTTTGACATCCCCAATTGTGCAAGGGTTCATGAGCGCACAAGCGCTAAAAGTGCTATGACATCACATTCTCCTTCAGTGCGGGGGTACCGGTGTCCCCGATACTAGCGATGAACTACGTACACAACTACAAGATTTATCTTAAGCGCAATTGGAGGTGTACTTTATTGAAATATCCTACCTAATATCAATATCATTTTATTAGATTCGCCCCCTATCATTTTTACTGGGGTTTATAAAATAGGAGCAGGAGTGGTGAGATGATGCAAGGCTTCCTTTACTTACCTCGGGGAAGGAGAATGTATCCCTCTTCGGGTGTTCTATGGACACCCTTCCAACAAAATTCAAAGACCCTGGATAGACATGTAGTATTACTTGAGGTTCTATATGAGGCACTCAAATGATCGCGCGGGGCTGTTGGGCTTTATTGAGAGAGGTTCCTCGGTTACGGGCAAAAGTGCGTGGAGTAGCACCTGAAGTTGAGACCAGCATCGTAACCGAGACAGACCCCACGACAACGGCCCCATAGCAAAACTTTTTATACACATTATGAGTGTCATCGCCGAAATACATATCTGATAGTCTGGTTGGCACAACCAACCAGACTAGGTACACATCTGATATCATTTCGCTCCCCGATTGGCCTAGCGCAATTGGTTAACCATAATAGCTAAGTAGATACCGTTTGTTTGGAGAATAATTTGAGGATAAGAGTATATGATAAAGAGTTGAAGTAGCAGCTCCTGTACGACATTATATTGTAATGGACACATTCGAGCATCAAGTGAACTTGCAGACGATGGGAAGCAGCTAAAGCATTCAAGTTAAGGTTACCTACTTCTTAACTGCAGCCGCCCGCAATTCAAGTGAGGGTTGGGTGCAACTAGGGTACTCAATGCGAGACTATGCGAGACTATGCGAGAATAATGTGGGGGACACGCGACGGGGTAATGGTAGGGGCATGGGCGAACAAATCATCTCAGGAGGGACAAATCAGACACCACTTCCTTCCTCCAATGGCAAGATCAAACAACGATGAACCGACGACGTGGTGAGTATCGGTCTGTCATGTCATCTGGCGAAGGGCGATCACAAGGTACGGTGAACAACACAGGTTGATGTGGATGTGGTGAATCGACAATTCAAAGTAATGCAAGTCGATGTGGCATCACCACACCTACCAGTGCCCGCCAGACTACACACCTACAGGGGTGTAAACACCCCTGGGGGGCGAGGCTAGATTAGGAAACATCAGCTTGTGGAACCTCGCCGCTTCCACCCACACATTATGCAGATGTGTTTTCTCAACTGCAGAGATACCTGTACATATATTTGAAGAGGAGAACAAAGTCGAGCTAAAGCGACGGGCAGGTATATTCTGTACGTTTTTGCTTACTGGGAAAGCTACCTAGATCTTCTACGGAGTCCGTAGGTGGGATATGCCTTTCACTCGGCTGTTTAGAAGCTTAGGACCCTTGCTCGGTTCAGCAGTCCCGCCGCAGGCGCATATCATAGTACATTGCATAAAGCAGGATATACATACATTGTGTTGGCAAACAATGTTTCGTAGCTAGGCCAGTACCCCCTTGTAGGAAAACGTTGTACCCTGCTTTTCGTCGGGATCAATTTCCTAGCACAGAGCACTTATAGCTGTTGCACCGCTGGAGATAGTCCCTTCTACCTCCTCCGGCACCCCTGCTATCCCCACCTGCGAAACCAACAAGCTATCAAAATCCCCGTTCCTTTGAGCCATGCATCACACCGCACTCAGACATCGCGCCCAACATCAGAATAATTATCATCACCACCATCCCCCATCCTCTTCAAAAGCTGCAAACCCTTGTCCTATGCCGGAGGATTACTTAGCTCTTTATTAAGGTGGAAAAAAATTCAGAGAGACGTGCCTTTGCCAACTCACAACCATTTGAACAGCAGGCCGTGCAACTATTTTCCTGTTCCATTCTATAGTAGAACAACAGCTTCTCACGGCTTGAGGCCTCTCCAATCGAATTCCTTCCTACCCCACACTCGCCCCAGCTTTAACCCATTGTGCTGGCAGAAAGTGGCCACTCTGACACTTCAAGCTAGCTTCATTTCGCCACTAGCAGCCAGCACCTACAACAGCAGGCACCTCTCTCTCACCTGGCTCCTCGGGACGGTGAGTTGTCGCTATAGATCAATGCCGGGTAGGAGGAAGGGTCGGGCAGCAGACGAAGACGACGTAGGAGCTCAATCAGCAGCTATAGTACTAGTGGGGCCCACGAGAGTAGGGGCCCATAGGTGATCAGTGCACAACCATTAAACAGGAGGACCACCCCACCAGCATCGTGGCGTTTGAAACGGAACCACCAACATCATCTCATCGGCGTGCTTGGAGCTTCTGGAAGTGAATTGGGAAAGGTCATCAGTCCTGAGAGTGCTACATTAGGGTCTTCTACACTTGCCCAAACCATAAATCCATACGCCACACAGATCTCCTTCACGATCGATAATTTGGGGTCAGGGAAAAAGGAAAGCGATTGACCGATAAGCGAGCAGGCAGACAGCTCACCATATCCTTATCAAGACCTAGCTGATCCTCCATAGCATCCCCTGTCACGTAGTCTTGAAGCAAATTCCTGCCCAATTTCCAGCATGTCTAGCAACCAATACGAGCAATACGACAGCCACTCTCGATACCCGCAAGCCTATAAACGCTCCACCTCAGATATGTCCAATCCTCATTACAACGCCCATGACCATCCTAGACTGCCCCAAGGCTATACATTTCCCAGCAAGCAGCCCCATCATCACCACTCAGACCCCCTGTCACCGGGTACCTCTACGCCGCACCATGGCTCTCTCGATGACGAAGTTAGCTTACATTCTGCCACTGCGTCAATCCACGCGCCGAGCTTCTCAAATACAGTCAGCTCAAGCTCGTATGCGGGATCAGCGGCGGATGAGGCGAGTGATGAGAATGAGATTGACCTGGTTGCACTTTTGACGGAGAGACTGAGTAGCGCGTTTGACCCCATCCCCTTGGATAGGAGCTTGGCAGTGCAGACACAAACGTATGTCTCCACGTCCAATTTGTCACAGAGTTTCCAAATTGTTCCTACATTTCCAGCCGTGATGGAATATATTATATCATGTAGCTTAACAGGGTTCCCAACTAACAATCAACGCAGATCAGGAATGTTAAATAGTAAAACACGCGAGCTGATGGCGCTACAGGAGGAGGCTGCCGCAAGGCTGGCGCAGACAAAGAGGAGCTTCATGGAGGGGATGAGGGTCGCAAAGGAGGTCAAGGCGGATTTGGATTATGTCCATAAGCGGGTGATGTGTGTCCTCCCTTCCTCATGGAATCTATTTTTTGTGCTCTATGAGCTGACATTTTGAGGTGACAGGAATCTGCAGAAGAAAACACAGCAAAAGTATCCAGTGGAGTACATGATGGCCAGGGATAGGATTCCGCCACCCTCATCATAGTAAAAGTTCGCTTTCATCATTAATATTCCCATTTCATAGCACAGTTTCTGCTGTTTGCTATATATCACATCCGCCATTATATTTTTCATGAATTGAATTGAAGAGGCGATGACGGGGGACACGGGAAGACGGCGAGGTATCAATTATATGCTAATGGGCTTCACTTGCCTTTTGCGCTGCGATGCGTTATTGATTGGCTACTTGGGGATCACCCGTGATGATATTTGACTTGTATATTTTGCTTCAAATTGTTTTCACCATGTGTTTTGTTAGATACTTCATCAACTCTTGTCCTATCACTTTCATGCACAAACTCTTTTTTTTGTTGTTTGACATTTATAGATTAGTAGTGAGACCGTCACGCGAAGCTGGGCTTCCAGATTCTGGTATCCCTGTCTTGTAAGGGTTGATGCGATTTGCCTGTTTTTTATACTTCTGGTTTGGAGTGAGATTGTCTCGAAGTGATATTCTTAGGGGTGTGAGAAGAATACAATTCAACCGTTTTGTAGTTGAATTTTTGGTTTCTGGAGGTATTATTACTTGTATATCTAGGTTTACTCTCGTAGTCGGTGCTGACAATTCTTACATTTCTTATTAAGTAGGTGTGATTTCGTTATGACGGGTTCTCGTCCCAGAGCCTCACTCAGGGTCTATGCCAAGCTTCGAATGCGGACGGTCAGACTTGGCATGTTGAGATTCCTGGCATGATAATGTTCGTTGGGATTGGTTTCTTAAGGAGGAGGATTGATGTGGTGCGAGGCTGAGGATAAGGTTACTTACATGCGTGCTTAAGGCATATCAGCGTAACTGAATATGGAGATACGTTGATTCCAGGTTCATAGTAGTTAAGCCACACTTAATAAAAAGTTGAAGTGGTTATAAAAAGTATTACGATCCAAGCATTATTTTACCAGTTCAAATATATTATTCTTCATTTATTTTTAAAAATAAACTAGAAGATTGTTTTTTGTTTGCTTTAGTTTTCTTTATATCCTATTAATGAGCGTGATAATTTGGTAAGTATAGTATAAGCCTATGTATAAAATCTACATATACCACAACCAAATTGATAGTTAACAAATTGAGGTTGTTCAGTTTGCCCGTTTTGGCAATAGTGCTGTAGTTACTTGGTGCACCCAAATGAACTTAAACCGCTTAGTATTATGCGCATATATTCCTCTAGTAGTCTGGTTCGTCGCCAACCAGACTAGTGGTAACCGTACCTGACCTAAGCAAGCAGGGCATCTCTATCTCAAATAACAGACAGGGGTCTGGTACATTGCATACCCCGTACAGCTGAGCTCTGTCCTCTTATATGCGAGAATTGCGCGAAAATTGTAGGTTGTTGCTTTTTCTTTCTTGACTACGGTTTCTGGAAATTCCATGATTTTCTGGATCGGCCTGCCAGCTGAAGCTGCTGCAAGTTCTTCCCCTGTGGACCAGCAGAGTGTGTACTTTCACCAAAAGCTTTGAATTGAGATATCGACACCTAGACCTCGTACCTATATCACTTGAGAACTGGTCGGATCTGCTAACCGTAGGAGTTGCAGCGTTGACAACGTGTGACAAAGTCGAAGTATTCTCAAAGAAGAAATTTGAGACGTCATGACCGGAATACGTGCGACATGCAAAACGGATACTGTTGTGGCGAAGTTGGGCAGAAATCTGAGTGCGGCATGGAAGGATCTCTGGCAGCAGTTGAATAGAGGTATGTCTATACTTCTCAGTTCATGCACCACGCCTAGGGATTACATTTGTGTGTTTGGGTTCTATGAACACGGCGTATTGGCTGAAGAAGCTTTAGCTATGCAGTGATGTGATATGGATGTCTTATACCGGAAGTGTAGGCCATTCTCAGCCGGACCAGTTTCACTTGATAATTGTTATGCGAATCTGATTTGTTTCTTGTGCTGATTCTTGACCGGCGGTGACTGGTGGGTGGTCACAGATAATCTACATTTTAGGATAATCAGATGTGTGATTGCTACAGCTGTGACAGGTGTGCATCCAATGGTTTCTGAGAAGCGTGTTGAACCGATGCATATGGTAGGCTGATGATTTTTGTGGTGGGTTTAGTGATAATAGCTCTGTTGCCGGGTATTAAGGGTATGGATTTCAACATATATACAGTTATATTGAGAGGACATGACTGAGGCATTTACTCTTTGGCAGCTATTTACGGCTCTGCGGCATATCTGGGACCGATGACGACAGTGTTTGTGTCCTGACCCCCAAATCCCCAGCTTCTTTTCGGATGGGCAGCGCTGACTTGCAATAGGCTCGGTGAGATTTCCTAGTATAGATGCTATGCATAGAGGATGGAGGTACCTGGTATTTCGTGCTATGTATTCTAACTGGCGTCTCTATGATACTCGATAGGCCACCCAGGCAGGAGGCTAGGAGGGATGATAGAAGGTGTGTCATAGAACAGAGAGGGCAGTAAATGAACTATACTGACCTTGAGGGTGATTAACTAGCCTTGGTATTGGGAATGATTGGGATATCTGTGGGAATAGCCTGGTAAGTCCAGGCCTCGAATGGCCCGTAGACGATATTCTGATGTGAAACCGTATAGGGCCACTCTCGGAATCTACCTAAGCAGTTTGTGCTACAGATATAACCCCAGTGCGACTATGGGGATCAGGGCAATTTTCCTCACGATAGCCATGCTTGTGCATGGGTATATCCGCAGTGCTACCCCGAGGCTATTTGTGATGGTTTTGCTAATGGCTATCCCGGTGGTTATCAAAGTGGTAAGCATACTTCCATCATATCCTGCTGGATATTGTTGATGACTCTGCCTCCCAAAGACGAGCACCAGCTTCTACATAAGTAGCACATTTGTGACGATGCTTATGTATCCCATGATGACAGCAATCGCGATTTTATTGATTGTGAATTTACTTATTTTCCCTGAGTTTGGGGCCACTGGGTTAGGTTATTATGCTCATTCTTTCTCTATTACATTCTATGCTAGATTGCGGGACTTACGAGTTTCCCCAGGTCTAACCACCGTTGAAACTCTCCAACGAACTATCACTATCCTCAATGATGCTACAGGCCTTTTCGTCGAGTCCTTCGGGAATCTTCCACCCGCTCCAGAAACTGGCCATCACCACGACCCTAGCCAGCACATTCTCGACAAGAAAGTAATCCGCCTCGCCGAGCTCACCGCTTCAAAATCCAACCTTCGTGCAAAAGTGACAGAGTGTAAGAATGTATACAGGGATTGCGCGTTCGATATCTCGTACTCCTGCTTAGCACCCAAGGAACTAAAGCCCATTGCTGGAAAAGGAATGAGCAAGTTGGTCATGAATGTTATGGCGTTAATAGGTGCGTGCGAAAGCAAGTACGCATTGATGGGCACAGCGGAGTTGAAGGAAGAAAAGGACGGCGATGATGTATCGCCAGGGAAGGGGGAGATGGAAGGAGGAGGGAAGGTGAAAGCTGGAAAGGAGAAAGAGAGGGAAAAGAAGGGAGGTAAAGAGAAATATAAGGAGAATGAGGAGAATAAGGAGGCATATGTCCCAGGTTTGAAAGTCAAGAGGGCAATTGAGAGTGGAGATCAGCAGCTGTTGAAGTATCTACTGAGAAGGTAAGTCTATAGTCGATGTATAAGGTATTTCGGATTGTTGAAGGTCTGGGGTAGGATCACGGCACCGGTCAATACGCTGCAGCGAAATATCGACCGAAGCATTGATGTCATAAGTACATGCGTTGCTATTGTTTATGTGCATACCAATTTCCTGAACTGTCTGTATTGGTGGGGATTCACGGAAATGCTGACGGAGATTGTCTGGCACTGTAGGATGTCCCTCGTCTACCCTCGTTGAAACAAGGCGGAACAGTTCGACATCCAGCTGGAGTTCTATTACAAGAGTTAGATACTTATATTGACTGCTTGTCGGAAGCTATCACATCATTTGCTGAGACATCCGCTCAAGCACTTGAGGGAGCTGCGGAGTTGCAGGAGCTCAACGAAAGGAGCGACACAGAAGTGGATATCATGCCCAGGGATGAGGTTTTCTTGATAAGTAGTTTCATTCTCAACCTTAGAATGGCAGCGTATGTTCTCTGCTTGTGAATACCGTTTTTACTAGGGATTGTTTGGCTAACGTGTTTAACATATATAGATCACAATCACTCGAAATGCTAAAACATTCCCGGGTATTAGTTGAAGCCAGGCAGGAACGAAAGGGCAAAAGAGGCCTCCACTGGCCGGACGTTCGCCTTGGAAAATGGCTCTCGGCTGGTTCGGAAGAGACAGAAGCCATTTCAGCCTCGGTGCCACATTGTTCCCATGAGGAAGAAGACGAAGAAGACGAAGACGACCAATCTCAGTGGAAGAATACCCTTATTGACCCCGGCGCCAGAGATTTGACCACAATTGCAAAAGCAAAAGAAAGCGATTTTCGGCAGAGTTGTGAGCAGCAAAGCAAGATTGCAACCAGGAAGTTTGAGAAGGACAATATGCCTTGGACTCTAAAAGGTCGAGGGGCATTGGCCGACTTCATCGACTGGGTTACGCATTCAGATGATGTCATTTATGCATTCAAATTCACTTTTGGAGTGATGTTGGTTTCTTGGCCTGCCTTTGTCCATAAATGGACGTCGTGGTATGACAATGCGAGGGCTGGTATGATTCCCGATTCACACGCTGATGTTGAGTTCACTACTAACGTTGCAGTCTATTTTATGTAGTATGGGTGGCTATCATCTTTATTCTGATGTTCGAAAATGCAGTTGGATCAACTGTATGGATGATCTTCCTTCGCGCAGCGGGAACCGTTTTAGGTAGTACCCTTGGGTACGCCGCGTATGAAGGTGGCCAAGGGAACAACATAATTATGGGGGCAATCATCTTGATCTTGTTAATACCAGCATATTATGTACAACTGGGAACGAAATATCAGAAAGCAGGGATGATCTTTACCGTCAGTATGTGCGTGGTGAGTATCAGTACGCATTTACAGACGGTCCCAGGAACAAGTTTCGAGAATTTTTACAAGAGGGCAAGCGCGAGCTTAATAAGTATGTTCCTCCCTTTACGTTGAGCTCCATCTTGCTGATCATATGTTATTTTAAATTCCACAGGCGGGGGGGTTGCCCTACTGGTGCATATTACTATTTTTCCAGTCAAAGCCCGCACTAAACTAAAGGTCTGCCTTGTGACGGCAATCTCACAAATTAACCAAATGGAGTCATGCGTCGCCCTTGGTGTAGACGGGAAACAAATCCATATGCTCAAGCATCCTCGCTTTCTCAAGCACTTTGAGCGGGTAGCGAAGAAGGCTGGAGTTGCTCTGTCCGCTGCAGAGGCTTTCTTGGAGTATGCCAACCACGAGCCTAGACTTAAGGGCAGGTGGGAACCACATAGGATGGTATATAAGGAGATTATATTTGTGTTGCGGCAGATAGTGGAGAGAATGGAGAACTTATTGAGACTGAGGATTGCCTTTGGGAGTGCAGTTTTAGAGGAATTCAATACACGGGTGCATGGGTTTAGGAGGAACGTGGCCGCGGCAATTACGTTGACGTTATACGCGGTGGAGCAGAGCTTGACACAGAAATTACCTCTTCCACAATTTCTCCCCTCAGCACGTCTCGCACATTTGAGGATGGTCGTGAGGGTGAGACAAATCCTCCATGAGGAATCTACATCGACCTCGACTACTCCACGGAGGAGCAGATGTGGAAGCATGAAGGATCAAAAACTTGTAAATGGCGAAGACGAGAACGAAATCACCTCCATTCCACCAACACCTACATGTGGTGCAACCTTAGGAGTACCATCGCCCCAACGGTCACTTTCGACAAGCGGCCAGATTGTCCACCGCCGCCGGACACTCCGCTTGAAAATCCTCTCGTGGAATGCATCTTCGGCTGCCCTGGAGGAGTGCGTTGAATATGTTGAGGAATTGGTAGATCTTGTGAAGCTTTTGGTGGGGGTCAATGAATTCCGGAGTGGCTTGTTGCATCGACCAACCTTTAAGGAATACCTTGCAGAGATCTATCCCTTATATGGGGAGGCGGAAAGTAGGCTGGATGGTACGGTAGAAGGGACAGCATGTGAAGGGACAGATCGTAAAGGCAGCAGACGTACAAGGAGGGAGAGTCAGAGTGAGACTAGAGCAGCCTCCTCACTGGGCGGGGCAACAGTGTCACTGCGCTTGGATGATGTGGAAGGAAGGATATTGGGGGGTGAGGATATGGATAAGGTTAATGCATTGACGCGCACACTGTCCACTGGGGTTCTCTTGCCCCATCCACTTGCCAGAATTCAGAGCAGGAGGGAGGCGGAGAGGTTGAAAAGAAAGAAGGAGTAGTGAGGTTGCTAGAGGGCACTGCGTGGGCAATGTAAAAGTCACACCGGTTTCGAGCGAATAGCGAAGCTTGGGGGCCGTGCGCGATAAGTTTAAGTGAAATAGACGAGTGACGGGTGGGTGCAATGTTTTATTGAGGGCCGGGATGAGTGCATCTACTTCTGAAAGTGTATTGATAAACACTAAGTTTTTGTGAGCTTCCATTTGTACGCTCAGTCTAATATGGGAGGCTGTCGGCGGCGGTGATAATATAAATGTAATGTGCAGTAGGAACTGGAAAACAAAAGGGAACTCAGTGCGGATTTTGTACGATATTAGACGTACCGTGTTTGTATCAACTACAGTAGTAAGTAGCATATACAGCGCCAGCGATTGAATACCGCCGCACAGGTACTTCTTTTTTTTAACGCTATGATAACTACAGGTTGATGCTAGCCCATTGTTTTTACCGCAGCGGCCATTCTCCACTACCAAGGCCATTGGGGGACTAGACTTAGAAAACCTCCACTAACGAGGACTAACACGGGGAAACCTCCACAGAGAATCAACCCGTGCTCCTTGGCTGTTGTGAAATCGTTGGACAAGGCAGGTGGGGTTGAACGGGGCGGGCTATTAGAGAATCTCAGTCCAATAAAACGAAGTGTGGATGGACCATTAAGTATGCCCAACTACTTAACCTCTAGTATGAGAGGAAGGGGGGAGGGGGGGAGGGGAATCGGCGGTTGATAACACGTAATGTGTCTAACAGTTGCAATTCAGTGATTTTTGGGCCAAGTTTCTAAGTAAGGCTATATTTACAAATAATCTTAAAGCCGGGGTGAACACCAGGCGCACGGTATTCAGGGTAAACTTATTGAGCTACAAGCATCAATGGGGGAGTTCAGGGTAAGTTCTGGTGTGAGTTTGACTGAGGTAGGTGCCACACATTTAAGGTCTTCTCACTTGAATCTAGCATAGTTGCAGCTGTATCGATTTCCCGGGATGCATTCTCTAAGCTGAAGTGGCCGTCCCTGCGCATGCGTGTCATCTGCCTTGGCATATTGACCCGCTGCACCTGATGGCAAGGGTTCCACCCCTTTCCCGGCCCATCGGGCGCTGTCACCTCTTCCGCTGCTGCATCTTTTTTTGTCATGCTTGCTGCAGGATACATAGTGCTCTGGCAACCGCAGCGCACCGCATCTTTGTGTTTTTATCTCTGCTAAAAAAAAAGTATTTGTGTTGAGATAATTGCATTTCCCGTTGCAATTTTTTTTTTTTTTTTTTTTCCTTTTTTTGTTCTCTGAAAAATGCAACTGTTGTCAAATCCTCAAAGCATCGCCCGATAAATCCTCCGCTTGTGTGATCATAGGCGTTGTACTCGAATTAGCATTATATATTGCTTGAGTATATCTGAATACCTCATGTATGTAGAGAGGCACTGTACGTGCAGAACGTGGCGGCAGGTACAGTCCGGGCTCACGGTATGTAGATAATGGCTAGTAGATTGAGTTGATTGCTCGACTCTTAACTCTAAAGTGCTATCTGGGGAAGGCTATATAAATATTATAACAAATGGAAAATTACTCTTCTCCATTATTATTATATTATATAGCCCTTGTTCTTCTTATATTTTACTAGTTGACTATAGCCTTTGTATGTACTTATAGCTTCCAGCTTGTATTATCTAATACCGGGAACACTGGTGAATAAGACTCCTTGTCTGTATCATTGCTCTTTCCTTTTTGTGGTAGGGCCGTTACTAGTTGTGGGCAGATTAGCGTCCTTGACTCGGATTTTGGGAGTTTGATTCAGATACAGACAAGGAGTCTTATTCACCAGTGTTCCCGGGTACTCTTATTTTTTCAATATGATTTTTATCAAAATATTATAAAACTATTATTATAAATATAATTATATCTTATATATACTCTAATCTTTACTATAATTTTTTATAATTTTTTATTTTTCTTTTTCTTTTTATTTTTATTATTATTGCTTTTTTTATTTATAGATTTATTTTGGTAAAAAATAAATAGTATTAGTAGATAGTACTATAAGATTATTATACTAGAAAAATTTAATAAGTAGAGATAGATAATAAGAAATATAGAGTTCTTATATAGTAAATAAATTATTAATAAAAAGTAGTTATAAAATAGAAACGATTTTTATTAAAAATATTTTTAGAAGAAGATAGTAAAGAAAAGATTTAAAAATTAATAAAAAGAGTATAATAAAATTGGTAGTAGAAATAAAAGATATTAGAAAAAAAATAACTATTGTTATAGTAAAAAAGATATAAAAAAGATAATAAAATAATATTAAATAAAATATGTAGATATTTTAATAGTTTTTTTATACTTTATAAAGTAAATAGAATTATAAATTAAGACTTTTCAAATCTATAAATAAAAATATTATATTTTATAGAAAACAAAGTTTTTATATATAAACTATTTATTAATTTTTATTGTTTTATATTTTTTTATAGAGAAAAATCCATATAATAAAGTTCATTAACACTACAAATACTTTTTTCTTTATCTTTTATTACTATCCCATCCATATGAAAATAAAGCAGCACAAAGCATAGGAGTTATCTTTTCCCATCACCATCAATGCCTCACGCCAATCATCATGGAAAAAAAAAAAAGCAACAAAAAGCCACCACCCGTTTCAAAACCCAATGGCAGCCATAGATATAACCCCCCCCCCAAACAAAACCAGCAGCCCAACCTAAAACTCCTCCTCATCCTGCTCGTCCCACCCCCCCTTCCTCCTACTAAACACCACCCTGCCCACGCCCCTCTCGTGCGCCTCCTTCTCCCTCTCCCTCAGCGCGCCCAGCAGCCTCAGCAGATCGTCCTCGGTTGCCCTCTGCCTCAGCTGCCCCGCGCGCGCCATGACAATCATGCGGTCCTCGGCATCCCTCGCTCTGTCCGCGTTCACGAGCGCGATCCTGCCGAGGCGGTCTGCTGCTTCCGGGGTGAGGATCTGCGCGAGGAGGGATTTCCGAGCCGCGGACTCGGTGCTGCTGTTGTGCGTGCGGGAGTCAGTGGGGGAGTGGGGGGGGGGAGGAGGGGGAACACATACCGCTGCGGGTCGTCATCGCCGCCGCTGCCGCCCCCGCCGCCGTTGCCGTTCCCGGCAGCGGCAGACCCCTGCGCGGCGAGCTGCTGCAGCCGGGCGGCGCGGATGCGCTGGAGGTCGGCTATTTATGTGGAAGGGCGGGGGGTTAGCTTCCTGATATCCCGCTGAGTTGGGCAGGTATGTTCCTGCCGGTGTTTGTGCTTTGTAAGGAGGGGTGTGTGGGGGGGGAGGGGGTATTAGGCTAGCGGGCAAGCCGGAAGAGCGCGTACCGTCGTCGGACATGTCTTTCTTTCTTTCTTTCCCTGTGAGTTGGGACCGAGGTCTGGGGTCTGAGGTCTGAGGTCTGAGGTCTGAGGTCTGAGGTCTGGAGAGCGGGCGGGCGTAGGTGAGGAAGTGAGTGGAGCCTGGAGCTTCTTGACTGCTCTGGTGATAGATACGGAGTATTATGTGCGGGCCGTGAACGAAGCTTGGCGTTTACTTAACGCGGGGCAACAAAACTGATGAGGCACCGCCTCTCCCGCTACCCCATCTCTTATGTACTCATATATTCGGCCAACTAGACTTACTTACATCTCTCTCTCCTAAAGTGTATAAATAAAAAAAGAAATAAAATAAAATAAAAGGCACAGTAGACTCCCTGCGGCTACATTGAGAAAAACCTTTTCAAAATAAGGAACAAGTGCCAGATCCCACGGTTCGCTATCCCGTGGGCCCGGTGAGACAAAAGCCAGACATACAGACACCATGTCTTAAACTTATACCTAGGAACCGATATAGGTGCAATTGATTCTATATACACGGACTATGACTGGTATGAACATGACCTTTACTTGATGGTATTAGTACAAAGAACCCGCACACATCATGAATAAAGTACCGGAAGATATCAAGTGGAGAGGTACTGTTACATAGGTAGGTGTAGGTAAGCTGAGAAAACTCCGCTGGTTGCTCCATTAATTCCCAGAGTACATACAGTATATATATTGCGGAAAAACCAGATTTTTTTTTTCTTTTTTTATTAAATAAAGAGGGTGTATTAGAAACTGAGTGCACATTAAGGCGTTTTCGCTTTGGATAGGTAGGTACTGACTGGAGCTTTGCTCGTGATTGTGTGATTTTAAAGTTGAAACTAATCATCCCTTTTCCTTGCTGTCAAAGTTTTAAGACATGGCGTCTGTATGTCTGGCTTTCGTCTTACCGGCCCGACGGACCGTTGTGTTTCCTGTGCGGGCTGCAAATGAGGTGAACCAACCTAGGGGAGAAGCAGGGGGAAACCAGAAGAAAAAAGAACGGCAAAACGGTAAATTCGAAACATGGCGTTTGCCGGGGGGGTTCGGGCTCATTCCAATATTGAGTATTCGGTTGGATTTCCGGATTTAACTACTTTCCAATTGGGCGGGCGGGGGGGGAGGTGGAGGGAGGTCCCCTGATGGAGTGGTTGAGTACGGACGCGAAGAGATAACAGTGTGAGGTTGCATACAGTACCCCGGCTAAAGTATTTGCGACCCCCCTGCAAATATATATGGGGAGCCCCGCAAATACTTTCGCCGGGTAATTGTATGTATACTCTGGCGGCATATGTAGTGATTACTGAATCTCAGTTGAGGGTAAGAGACTTATATAATGAGCGGACGGTCAGCCTTCTGAGAAACTCGCGGCGTCCCATATGAGGTCCGTAGGAGCCTTGGAGTCACCAAGACCCCAGGCAGCGCTAGGTGGAGGATATCGATACGGATAACGGTACCTAAGAAAATTAGGACGCAGTTTTTCCCTGTTAAGCAGGCAAATCAGATATCATGTTTGCGGTGCAACGGTAAGATATATACATCATAAACACAATGCAAGTCTCAATAGAGAGGGAATGACCCCAGCGCCGATATAAAGTGCGACCGCGAAACTGTGAGAAGTTTCCCGGAGAGGGCAGCACTGGGACTGCGCTCTACGTTGGCCGAGAGATGTCAAGCTGCAACATGCACATGCGCAAGGGATAGGTATTTTCTCTCGCAGAGAGGTGCACGAAGGGTTGTGCAACGGGATTACCGCCAGACTAGGTGTTGTCTGTTCTCGTACCGGCTCAGTCTCTCAGGGTAATTAGGGATCGAGACAAGTGGGAACTTATCTCGATTATAGTCTGGCTTGCACTAGCTACAGAGGGCTAGTGCAAGCCAGACTACAGTCAAACCTAGCTATACCGGAACTCGTTAGTTGCGGAAACCTTGCTATAACGGACGGCCTCAGATGATTTTTCAGTTTCCCACCCAAATTCCCTCGTTATACCGGATTTTAGAAGAACCGGACCGGAGTGGAGATTTATTGATTCTAAAAAATAACTACATACAAATATACCTAGATAAACCGGAATCTACTGAGTAGGCCAAAAATCCCGAAGTTGCTTCTGGACCTTAGTAGTTGCTTGATAGTGTTTTAAACCATCCCGGGCCTGAAGAACTGTCTCCACCATATCAGAAACTTGAATTTGGCGCTGAGAATAAGGGAACGAGAGTGCCGACACCGAAAGACTTTGGAAAAAGGTAGCAAGATCATCAAGCTGCGAAATAGCTTCTGAGACTGTCGGTACTTTTGGAGGCTCAGCTGGCAGAGTTGCTAGTATTTCTTCGGAGTCAACAATACTAGATGGCTGCATACTTTGCGGAATTCCAGCTTGGATAATAATAGAGACTGGTAGAACATCAGGATTGCGATTATAAATAACAGCATCCTCATTGAATTTTAACCATGCCTCTGCACTTTCCGCTACTCCTGGATCTAGTACAGCTACTTGGTCCATAACATCTTCCGTTTCTAAAGTAAGCATACTAGCTACTATCCACTCAGCTAAAAATGCTTCAAACATAGGATAAAGCGGAGCTCTGCTCTTCTTCTTTTGAGATCCATCTGTCGGTGGGTGCATCAAGATCTCCTTTGACTTTGAAAGAATATCACTCAAAGTAGAGGTTGAGATTCCCTTTCCATCTCGTCCTGGAAACAATAAACCAAACTCTTCTAGCTTAAGCTTTTTGCCTGCTTCCAATTGAGTCCGGCGCTCTAGGCAGATCTCATATTTCTCCCGTAGGGAGAATGCGCGCTTCATGTTTGGTGGATGGACCGACAGATTGATAGGTATCTGTACTCGGCATTAGCATTTTCCCATTCCCAATGAAATTATCAGAATATTAGCCAGTAAAATAAACCACCTGTGACTCTCTTTCCTCCTTCAGATGTTGTGGTTGGGAGAAAAATGAATACCCCGCCCCAGCGCTGCAAATTTGCTATACCGGATCCGAAGTTAAACCGGACGGCATGGGTGAGATTTTAGCCGTCCGGTATAGCTAGGTTTGACTGTATCTCGGTTATACAAACTAATCTCAGCTGTCTGCCGATTTTTTATTCTGACCTGCGGATGATAACGAATCTGCCTCGGAATAAGATTGAAGTGCACTAGTCTTGGATCCCGTCTATATTACTAAGTAGTCTGGCTTGGATACACAGTCGGCAGCAGCCTGGGTAGCTAACCGGGTCATTGCGATTCAATAACACGAGAACTGTGTAATGGGTATCGGTGGTATTCTTCAAATCATAATCCGCAGATAACTGCTAAGTAAGCACTTCCGTCCTCAATTCCATCGTCACCTTGATACCCCTCTAAGGCGTTGTACTGGTCTGATTGGGTACTGTTATTTCGTTGTTCTGGAAGTTTTGATTATATATTATATTTCTGAATGTTCTTACACGGAAGCGTTGGGTATTGCAGTTTTCCGTCCAACGAAATGCATAGCTATGACCTCACCTCTTTTGCCCCCCCCAGAGGACCCCGTCAGAGGGCTGCGCCAGGCGCATACCCCAGATTCCCCACAGGCTCTAATTTATCTCAGTGCTCGTCAACTTCTCTTTCTGTGGCGCTCTATACAGCCCACCCAACAAGAACGCCGGCTCGTCAACGTTATGGTGTGCGTAGCTGGGCTTCATTAGCACGTAGCCCAACCAAACAACTCCCATAGGTACCTACCTCATAACACCAATTCCACCTGGCTCCAAAAGCATAGTCAATGGAAAGTCCAGTGGGTACCCTAACCAGCGCTTGGTGAATGCGCGGAGGAAATGCCCATGGGAAACCAAGAGGATGTCCATCACTGGACCTTTTTCTCCCTTCATCCCTCCGCGGTGGAAATCTCTAATCTCCGCGATGATTTTATCGATGCGTGCTGTGACTTCACTTGGTACCCTTCCCGCTCGCAATCGTTAGAACACATATTCCAATTGTGGAAAGCTTGCAACACTCACTCCCCCTTCGCCATCTCCCCCTCCCCTTCCCCATCCTCACACCCATCCCTCCAAACATCCCACTCTCTCTCCTGATCTAAGCCCCTCTCCTTCCTATCCCTCCTAATGTCCTTCGTCAGCCACCCCTCATACTTTCCATACTGCCACTCCCGGATCTCCTCTCTCGTCGCGACTTTTCCTTCCCCTGTCAACTGTTTTACTGTATGTTCTCCCAACAGGAGCTTTGCAGTTTGTTGCGCACGGCGGCGGGGAGAGATTAGGACTCGAGCGAGTTTGGATGGGTCGATGAGGCGGTGGGGACCGACAAAAGCGTCGGAGGACGCGAGGACTTGCCATTCACCAGCGGGGGAGGTGAGGGGGAGGTCGGTGAGCCCAGTGTATCGGCCGTTAATGGTCCATTCAGTTTCGCCTGTTTGTGCCAATTTACAATTAGCTGAAATTACAACGGTTCAGGCTTTGGCGAGAGCAATTTACCGTGGCGGGCGAGGAAGACCCGGGGGGTGATGTCTTCGAGTACTGAGGGCATTTTGGGAGTAGCACTATTTTCGGGACGCAATGGAAAGATTGTTCTGTCTCCCGACTGGAAACTGGTGTTCAAATACAACTGTCTGGAGTGTATTTTCTACCCCGCCATGTGGGGGTCACCGGCAGGGATGTGAGCCGGACTGCAAGCATTGCAAGAAAAAGATCGTTCACATCCTCTAACAACATGCATGTTATATACAAATACCGGCAATAGTTTGAGGAGAGAAAGGCACATGGTCTAGTAATGGCTGGCTGCGTAAACACGCATCAGCCAGAAGGAGGATGGAAGAGTAGTCAGTGGAGGCACCGAACGTCAACTATAGAAGCCTTTGCAACAACCAGACCTCAGTCATTAGCTCTCGTACTACATGCAGAGACTACGTGCCGTAGATTCGGGGGAGGGGAAGGAATAAGGAATAGTAAAGACGGAGTTAACGCCACCGGAATTTCCAACATCGTTCACTCGGGATGACCAAAAACATACCATCGTTCCCACAGCCTCGAGCTCATGCACGTCTCCCCGAAAAGCTGAACTGAATCTCGATGTTATCTTTGGGAAGGCAGTCATAACGACAATCTAGCTATATAAACAGTAAATCGTAGAAAAATATCCCTACGGCTCTGGCCATGTGACGGACTCAGAAAGAACACCAAAAAGGTGATTATTCCAAATGGAGGTGGAAGAGATACCCTCCATTTCCTGTAGGATACGAGATGTGCCATATGCTTATCTAAAATTGTATAGACCAGCTGCATAAAGTCTGCAGATGTATCGTGTAAGGTATAGCAGATTGAAGGATATCGTTTCATTACATTACACAAGATTCGATGCACTACCGTTTAGTGTTTTCTGCTACGTGGTGTCGGCCAATTGCAACTAACCCTAGGTGCATGAGTTGCACCGCGACCAGTTTCCCATAGCCATGGGAGGGCGACCGGCGCTGGAAAACCACACGCGAGAGGTGTATATATCAGTGTGGTTGCCCCCGGCTGCCAGACGGGAAACTCCCATACCCATCTATCGTGATATCAAAGCAACTCTATTTGTGAATACATTCTCTGCGGCGCGAGATCAAATTCCCAAAACCTGCGATCCTCGCGACCATGCCAGCATCTACTTCTGCTAACCCCGAAATCCAAAGGGTGAGTCTTGATACTCGTGGTGTCGTGCCATATATTCTCAAGTTTCCTATACTACATCTAAATTCAACCATCTACAGTTGCAAGTATGGGTATGTTATACTCTTCTTTCGGTCTAGCATATATATTCTATTGGCCGTGAGCCTAGGAGCCTGACAACGAATCTGTGATGTAGATTCGATTTGCCTCCATTGCACAGTTGAATAAACTTGAGAATGAGTACGTACACGCGTAGCTACCAATCTCCTGTACTTTTTATTTTGCTAACGGAGTGGATAATGGAAGTACATAGGGTTTCCAATATCATCAAAGAGGACATGGATCTAGATCAGCTCATCGCTCCAGAAGGACCGAACTTCCCTCCGCTTTACTAGTATGTAGCTATGTGCTTTTCTTACCATTGCCCTCAAGCATCCACGCATAGACGGATTCACGCATATACGGATAGCCACATCGCGCGCAGCGTGTGATTCGTGGGGGGGCGGTGTTATTTACCTCAGGACCTCATTTCTAATATCCATACTCTTGATGCAGCCCAAAACTCACTGGAGCGGCAATCACTAAGCTTGAAGCTATGGAAGGATTGGGGGTAGAGATCATTGACAAGCAAGTCTAAGGTTGGAAGATTGAGCACACTGTGGCTTGAAAGCGTATATTTTGATGTGTTCGGATGTGGGCGAGACAGCAGCATCAATCAATCGCGAATGATGATGTGTCGGTTCGGGAACAAAGTGAAATGGGGGTACGCTAAGGCTAGGAATACTGTGCCATAGTCGTTGGCAGACTGAGATTGCATAAAGCATAATACCAACGGCCTGGGCTTTCAGGAGACTCTAGGCTAACATTCCATTCCCTACAGAAGGAAAGAACTATTTACTCAGCCTTGCGGCAAATCATTCCCATTCCTCCTTACTGAATTTTATACCTAGAAAATCCCCTCTATCGTCCTTCATCATAGAGATAAACCCTCTTGGCCGATCGCCCAAGGCTTCTCCAATGCGCCAAAATCTTTGCCTGCCCACTCTTCCTACTTCCCTCCGTGTCCATGCCTAGCACCCTCCTGTCCTTATCCATAACGCCTTGAATCCAAATTCCACCAACCAACGTTGTCCCAGATGCGAAAAGGGGGGCGGGTTCATACGCGGTAACTGGCATATCAACCGCGAGAGGCATAACCAACGCAGCGCTTTCCAAAAATGCGACTCGCTCTTTTTATAGCGTCAATCGACTGGTTGGTCATTGGGTATTTGACAAACTGCAGGTTGAGCAAGTGAGAGTTTCTTAGAATTCGGTGCCGGCGAGGTGTTTCGTATTCCCACACTTCCCTTCCTGCTCGTCGTGGAAGACTGATTTGTCAGTTTAGACAAAGTTGCAGCAGAAGGAAGTGCAAAGGCCCTCTGGAGAGAGGCAATTTTCTTGCCATATTCTGCGCATAGGCTTAGATAGTAGTTGGTTATATATGGCATGCACCAAACCGCAAAATCCAACAGTCAAAGCCACAATCATGCCATAGCTATAGCGGAAAATTGCACTAGTCTGATCGTTTGTTGAAAGTAAATTTACTATCTAACCTATCGGGGCAGTTCAATGAGCCCCAGTAGCCTAGTCTGGTTGGCACAACACCCTCCAAAGGAGGCCAGTAGCCTAATATGGAAGTGACTACCCATTCAGGCGGTGCATAGGACAGAGTAAGTTGGATCTCTCTTTGCATGGCAATGCATATGCCCCGTCTTCAGTAGTTCCCGCCGCCTCAAATTCGACTCGATATATAAGACACCAGAAGATACCTAAGTAAGGTTTTAGGTATCCCATGGACATTCAGAAAAAGATGGATTGCAAATATATATATGTATATACAAGTACAGCATAGAAACCATGGAGCGCTCGGAAAAACCTGGACACAGGTGATTTGTCCTCTTCATTCTATTTTAAGTCCCGATACTGTGATTATATCGATATCACAACAGCCCTCTCTTCTCATTCGTATAACAACTGGCTATGGATAATTCCAGAGTTTTCTATATTCCCCCATTCATGAGCATCGCTACTGTCTCCCAGCTCTGAAACAAGCCTTTGTGCAGGTAGCCCCTCCATAATCCTCCCAATTCTGCCACCACAATGCATCCTTCAGCTTCACTCTGCCCAATCCTTCCAACACATACGTCTCATCCAAACCCAATTTTTCCAAGTTCCCTTGCTTGAAATTCTTCTTTTTCAACGGAACAGCATGGTGTCGGCCTTCCCAACAATAATCCCCAAGCTCTGTCTCTGGCGGTGCATGACATTTTGGGTCATAGTCAGCGTATTCCAGCCATTCTCCACAGCATCCATATTCTACTAGTTCGCCTGAATCCTCACAGTCGTTATAGTGCTTGATGCGACATCCCTTGCCTGCCGCAGGGGCTTCTAAGGAGAATGCTTCATGGCAGTAAACGCAGTGCGCAAGCCCTGTAGGATTCCGAGATTGTGCATCACTGGAGGGTAGAACCTGATCAACAATCATGCCAACTAGGACCGCTTTTGGAAGGGTTGCAAGATGTATCGTAAGAGCTGAGCGTGTCGGATAGGCTTTAAGGAGAGACGAGATGACTGGAGTTGTGACCGGGATGACATCGGCTGGTGGAGGCTCGGTATCCCCCACCTCATCATCACTGTTGTCTGGGCTAGACGTTAAATCAATGACTTAAAGTCGTTAGTCTTTGGAGCAGACCGTCCGAGGGCCTTGTCAACCCGCACCTGTAACTGGATTCTTTGCCATGCTACCAGCTTTGACTCTATTGGCGAGAGTTATGAAGTTGGAAAGAGGAAATTCCAAATCTTCCCGCACCCAGGCTCCGCACTCAATATAAAGGAGTTGCCCCACCCTCACGGGTTACATCCTCCGACTGCCCAGACATGATTAGTTTGACCCCTCATTGCTAACCCGACTTGTCGACGGCACGTTGGTAGCTGTAACGGACGTTGAAGGTCAGACATTTCACGTGACCGGCTCGCCGTCTCATGTACACATATATTTCAACTCTTCCCATAGTCTCGTTGCACAACCCTCGTAGCCTTTTATACAAATAAGCGCTAAAAGGAAAACGTCGAGCTTTATTGCTGCATCTGTATCGAATATCTATATCACAGGAGCAGACTCTGGTAGGCTAAATATATATATATATATATATTTTTAAATTCATTACTCGCATATAGCTAGATACCATGGCGAGGTAGGTAGGCTAAAGATCATAATCATGAATTCAAAGGTATACGTATATACGTCGAGCCTGGTTCATTAACCTACGCTTCCCCAGTTTCTAGAGTTTGCATAGTACTAGTCCTGTACATGATACTTTCGGACTGTATAAGTCAGTGTTCCGTATAGTTTATGTCTGTTCTATGGGGTGCTTGAGCTCGAGGAATTCGGTGTAGCTGCCGGTACCATTGGGGGAGATCTGAGCTTGATAATAAGTGGGCTCAAAATATGGACTTTGGAGTGCATATAAACCACGGCTCGAATTCCCCCTAGTGGTTTTTGTAGCGGGGTGTTGTGCCAACCAGTCAAGATTAATCTTAACAGTTATCCTAATGCCCCTTCCTCAGAATTCTCCCTTCAAGTCCTCGCCAGGGAATAGCCAGCGGAGAGTCTACTTCTTCTTCTCATTCTGTGGTCATGCATTCCTTCATACCCCAGGTTTTTCCATATTTAGCTTGACTTCTCGGCCTTTTGAACACGGATTGCCCAATAACTGCTTACCGGATCTTGCGTATTAGGTGCCTAGTTACTTAAACACTGCAATGTGGCAGACAACAGAGCGAAGTCTTTCTTGTATACCACCTGCACACGTCAATACTTGCACTTGCACCAGAAAAAAGATTTTATACGGCCTCTATATATTCATGGCAGTACCTTTTGACAACATATGTTATTGGGGCCACGTCAAACCAGGATATATTTTCACGGCAGTTCCTTTTGAACAGCATATGTTATTGGGGCCACGTCAAACCAGAATATTTTCCTCTCCATCCATGAAATCTCCCATAATCTTGCGTTCAGATCGCTAGGAGCAAACCGATTGCTTGCTGACGTTCCGACTGACCATTAGTTTGGGATGATAGGCTATTGACAGGTGAACTTCCATACTCAGGAATTCACAAAACTCTCTCCAGAAATCTGATATAAACTGCAGACCGTCGTCAGAGACAATCGAGTATAGGAGGCCGTGATACCGAAATGCGCCGTAGGGTACGGAGGTGCAGAACAAAAGTCATTTCCCCTTTCTTCTTTGGGAAACCTGCATATGCATGCATATGCCAAGTATTCATGCATGCATGGCACTGCATATGCAAGTCCCAGATAGGAAAGGGGAAAAGACTCTTGTTCTGCACCTCCGTAAGATTTGGGTGGTGCAGGTATCTTACAGGGTATCAGGTGCTACATTTTTGTCAACCGGTCTACCACCATCGGTTTGCATTGAACCCTGAATAATTAACAAAGTTTGCTCTAAAAATGGCACGCATCCACTTTGAAGTCAGTATAGGGTCGATGGTTGAGTGAGTAGTAATGAGCAAAATTCAAGCCCCGCGCCATTGGGTCCAAAGCGGACGCGAGGTGCCTCAAGATGCCAGTGTCCACGCACTGAATGTTGAATAACTGACAACCCTGGGCTCACGCTGCATGGTAATGAGTGGCTGGGATCTGGGATGCTATGTACACTCGGCAGATAACTGTATAGAGTGTACCAGCTAATTACCTGTTCTCTTGAATTTGGCCGAGGTTACTTAGAACGCGGCAGTTATGTTAGCCAGGGGAATATAATTGCAGGACCTTTTTTTTGCATGAATACCCATACCATACCCATCAGGTTTACATTCCAATACATGGAATATATAACCTTGGGGATCCCAGATTGATAGCTTTAGCTATCTCACTCCGGATCCTTAACTGCCAACCACACGTTCTCTTTCCCTTCAATAGGATACCCAAATTCGTTTCTCCAGCCATGAGATCAGCACTGATTACACTTCTCACTGTAGGTAATTTTGCAGCACAGTTGCAATTAGGTGAAGCAGCCTACGGTTCGTCATGCAACTACACTGCTAAGGCTACCAAAAGTGGATGGAAGGATATCCAGAATTTGGTCTCCTTCGGTGACAGTTACACTGATGAGTCCCGTCTCACATACTTCGGAGAACATAGACAGGCTCCTCCAGTGGGGTGGAAAGCACCTGCTGTATGTTGCAGTCAGCGTCTACTGTTATAACAGAACACTATGGCTAACGATTTGCCAATTTAGAGCAATAACACCTTTTCAGGTGGGAAATCATGGGCCAGAATCGCAGCAGAGTCGTCAGGTGTGGAGGTTAGTTGCTTTCTCCTCCCCACATCAGCTATCTATACAGTTCCTTATGATTAATCAAATTCCAATGATATAGCTCTACAACTATGCTGTCTCTGGGGCTGCTTGTTCCAACAACCTCACCCCGCGCATCTGGAAAGACATCATGCAACTTTTCCCCTCGGTTGCCGAGTACGAGGTTCCGGCCTTCCTGGCGGACCATACCTCCGCCAAAACTGGACGCATTGATCTCAACCCTGCCACCACCGCCTACTCCATCTGGGTTGGCACAAACGACTTGGCTGGGAATGCTTTCCTCTCCGATGCGCACCTCCCAGGCAAGACCGTCACCGACTACACGGACTGTGTGTTTGCGCAGATCAAGTCTCTATACGACAATGCTGGAGCAAGGTACTTCATCTTGCAAAACAATGTTCCATTGGACTTTAGTCCTCTTTACAACAGTGGCACAGATGGTCGTCATGTATACATCCCAGACAGCCGATTCTACCCCACTAAGAGCAAGGAATTCGCTGGAAATGGGACCAAGGTTGAGGAGAAGATCAAGATGATGGTGAAGACCACCAATGACATCTTCAAGTACAGAGCTATGGCGACAATATTGACAGAGGAGCTTCCAGGAGCCACAATTGCTCTATTCGATTCTCATTCATTAGTGAGTGACACCCAGATGCCCCTTGCTCATATTCACTTCTTATGACTATCCTCGTAGATCACCGATATTTATAACTCACCTGCCGAGTACCTCACTGGTCCCCCTCCACTCAATGTGACTGGCATGGTCGTTCACTGCCCTGAGCCAAACTTCAACGGATGTAAGTTAACCTCTGGGCTCACTGAATCTATTCCACAGCTTGTACTGATTGACCACTACCGCTAGGCTACAACTACCGCCATGAAGACAGGAATTCCTTCCTCTGGTATGACGAGCTCCACCCCTCAGAGGCTACCATGAGAATTGTTGCTAGGGAGGTGACAAAGCTTCTACAGGGTCGCGACAGCCCCTATGTGACAGTCCTGTAAGGTTTGTGGGCATTGGGTAGTTGTGGATGATATGCATGGTGGAGAATGAACTTGCACATGCAATACAATTTTCGGAAACCAGCTTATGTATGACATGAGATCAATTTGTCACATACGTAATTCAGATAAGCGTTGAACGCGGTACTTACCGTACCTTGCCCAGTAATAGTAGAGTACTGTTTCCCCCACCATCTCACCTAGATTTTTATATATATATATGTTTGCGGGACATCAGTACCGTAGGTAATGCATATCTCCCACCGCGCCGACGCATCAATCAAGAAACCATCGAATATACGCTTCCCCCCCCCCTCTTCCCCAACACCCTCCAGGGCAAAACTCCCACACCAGATTACAAAAAAAAAATTCGCCCCAGGCCCAGCGGAAAGTACTCTCCACGCGTGCAAGGCCCCGAAAGTCGCACAAAGCAATGCCGCGGCACATGTAAAGGAAGGAGGCGTTATAAATATAAATTTCCAACGCAGACCGGTTGGCGGATACCCGGAATAAACCGTATTCAACAGCCCTTTTTCTTTTTTTTCTTTTTTTTCTTTTTATTTTAAACTTACAAGTACAAATAATGGAAAGTCTTTCTAAAATTACAATCCATGTCAAACATTCGACCCAAAGTGGTACATGATATCCCTCCCGCAACCCGTGTACATACTAGATACCTCATCCAAAACCCAGAAGGCAAAACTCATATCAGTTTCACGATCTAATTGATATCACCTCCCCCAAGGATATACAACGATTCCGTCTTACTTTTCCTCCTGCTTCCCCTGTCCATCCATCTCTTTAAACCTGCCCACTCTATGCCAACCAAGCCATTATCGTGCTTGCGTATCCATAATGGTTCTCAGCAGCTGGAATAGCCTTTCCACCCTGTGAGCTGATCATCTCAACTGCCGCCTTTGTAACTACATTATAGAACCACAAACCGGTGGACCCAATAGTCTCAATCACCTTATCCTGGCAATTCTCCGTAGCCAAGCATGTCTGGGTGTATTTGCTAAACCAAGAATACAAACCACCCCCGTACAGGTAGATATTGGAAGAATTAAGAATCCTCAAACCCCAAGAAACCGCACACGTAACCGAGCTCGCAGCGCAGTCAGAAAAGGTTGGGTCGTCAGGGAACTTTCCAACCGCGGAGGTAAATGGAGCTGGCGCCTTGGGAGTGCTCTGGTAGTAAGGACTCTCGGTCTGGATCATACCCATGTAGAGGTCCTTGACGTTGTTGAGCTGGTATTGGTATAAAACGCAGTGCTCGGAGGCAGTTCCGTACAACCATGTTGGACCTTGGGACTCGATGAGGATACCGCGAGCGACATAGACATCGATTTGAGTTTGTGCGAGAATGTCAAGGTCATGGTCTGCAACCCAGGCCCAGACGTTCTCCAGGTAGGCAGAGGATGACGAGGTCAAGTGCATTAGCATGGACCCAGCGATACACTTGGAGGCAACACTGCCGGTGAGCTTGGGGCAGTCGCTAGAGGTAAGCTGGGAGCCGGTGGCACCGCCTATACGGAAGTGAGAGTCCCACATTGCTGCAGATCCAGGACTGGACTGCTTAACGTTCCATTCCACGAGGACGGCACCAGCAGCGCCACCACGGACAGTGAACATCATATCAGTGATTTCAATGACACCAGCATCATAAGGATTTCCAACCTTAACCATGACCTTGGGGTTGTTCATGTCTGCAAACTTGGCACCAGAAGCCATGATCTGCGACCAAGCCTCTCCGACGATCTTAGATTCACAGGGAACAAAGATAGTGTCAGTGACAATGTAGGTACCCGCTGGAAACCAGACAATAGACTTGCCGGCCTGGGCAGCAAGAACAGCATTGATGGCCGCAGTATCATCAGTGCTGCCGTCACCCTTCGCGCCCCCATTCTGAACGTTGTAGAAGCCAGAAGCTGGGACAGACTCGTATTGGGGTCTAGATCGCTCGAGGTATCCTCCGTTTGGACCACCAAGAAGGCTTGGGGTGATGGTTCTCTTGGGAGTAATATCTCCTCCAGAGAGGAAGTCACCAGTGCCGGCCGCATTAGCGTATCTCTTTCCAATTCCCCATGAGCCAATGGTTTTAGTACCACCAGCGAGCAAGGTGTCACCACCGTTGATCTTCACAGCGTTTTGAACATTGGCGAGCTTAACATTGTCAAGAACTAGAGCAGCTTGGGCAGTAGCGCCTCCATCGTTAATGATGGGTGGGATAAGGACTGCGCTCTCGGTATCACAAATGTTGGAATCCAAAATGATGGCGGAACCAGTGTTGCGGTCAGTAGGCGCGCCGCCTAACAATGAAAGACCAACTTTTGAACCTTGGATGTCAAGTGACTTCCAAGTCCAGGCCCAGTTCCAGTGAATCTAAAGAGACATTAGCCACAAAGTCAATGCCCATCATGGACCTCGCTTACATACCTGAATGGCCGTGCCGACATTAGTGAATTTCAAATTGCGAGTAGTGAATTGCTGGTTTCCACAGTACATTCCATAGGCACCACCAACGAAAGTCAGGTCGTAGAGCATTCCACCACTGCAAGCCCATCAGTATGGATGTCCTAGTTAAGAAGGCATATTGTGAAAACTGTTACTTACGATCCATTTTCCATGAATATACCCTGGTGGTTATTACCGGCAGCAGTAGAAGAGCGAAATTCAATATTCTGGAGGGAGGTTGCCTGGGCTATCTGCCAGTGAATACCTGCAGGCTGGATATTTGGCACATCGGTAATGTCAATAACGAAGTTACGAATCTGTCGAAGGAAGTTGTTTTGATTCGTGTACTATTAATAACTGGTCAGTGACTGCACATGTTCAATGGCCAATTCCAATGTTGGAGCATACCCATTGGGCTCCCCAACCGTTAGGAATGTATGGGTTGGTGGTGATGACACCCAAACCCACGAAACTTGGGGCTGCCTTGATAACTGGACGCGAGTTGGGCTAAAATAGCATAGTTAGCACATTGATCTAGAGCCAATAGGGCGAAGGCAGGAACTCACGTTTCCAACCATCTGTGTATTGTACCATTGCTGAATGCTGGTAGAGACGAGGTAGGTCCCGGGAGGGAAGTAAAGGACGGCGGGCTTGATAGTAGATGAACCACAGTCGGCCCCACATCGTGCCTGATCACCCATAGCTTTGTTGATTGCTGCAGTGTCATCGGTAACACCGTCTCCCTTAGCACCGTAGTCCTTGACATTTCTCCAAACCTATTGACAGAAAGTCAGCAAAGGACCAACCGCGGTGCACGTATATATCGATATGTCACTTACCTTATAATCAGCTGAGGCAAACGCAGACTTTCCATGGGCTACATCTTCCATCCAGAATGCAGCAGTTTGTCTCTTCTTGAGTTCAGATGCAGAGAGTTGCTCGGGCGCAGCATCATACTCGGCAATCAAAGCTGCGGCCTCAGTGACCGTGGCATTGGGAATGAGGCTGATGGTTCGCCCGAAGCTCAAGCCTCTGCGGAACGATTGACCCTCAGAGAGACCGCGGGCAACATGGTGTTTGGCGTTCTCGATAACAAATTTGTTACGATACGCGGCTTCGGTCTGTGCGGCAACGACTAGCCTTCGGGCATGCCTGATGTGCGAGGGCTCTTCGCCAGTTGGGGCCGCGGTGGCCAGGCACGAGATGAGTATTAAGCCCACCAGGAGCTGCAAGCGAAAGATAAAAGTCATTGTAAGTTGGATTGGGGATTTGACGAATTCGAGGTTCGAATGTTCGTTAAAGTGCCCAGTGCCGTACTGCAAGCAGAGTCAGGTACCGATCCAACCCCAGGGGAACGGGCACAACTATATACCCATGCTCGTATGTCTCGGGGTATTTACCATATGCAAGCTCTATGATCAGCAGGCCTAGGCGAACAACGTTAAGAGACTTTTTTCCACCCTTTCAACGTTAACCGTGCTGATCACGATATGGACGGAAGCATTCTGGCTTGTCGGCTTGCAATTGTAGCATGTGCATTGGCGAGGACTGGTACTACAGGTTTAGGAGAGAAGCTCAAAGGACCGGCTGATCTTTTGGCCAGCACGCAAAATTTACGAGGGGAATCATGCAAGGTACCAAATTTCCATGTAGATACCCCTAGTGGCGGAACACATTACAATACCATGCTCTATTTTAGGCTATTCTCGCGATTCAATAGGGCTGGTCTGTGTGCGGGGCTTTCATTGACAAATCGCTGGTGGTATTTGGCCATGGGCGGCGCTGGGGATACTCCATATATGAAATTGAAACGCTGGGTGCCAGTCTAAGGTTTCAGTAGAGCAGAAGCCTTTTCCCGCGGTTTTCGAAACTTATCCTTACAGCTACCGGAATATATGTACAGTACAGCATGTGTATTCCAGACTATAGGCGCACCAATACCCAGACTTCTAGATGGATTTTCATTATAACAACGTGGAATATACATATCAATACACCCCAGTAGAGAGCTAGCGAACCGTTTGTTGTCAGGGACTATCTGTAAGTAGTTGTTTGATCAAATGCAGGGATAATCCGTTACAATCTATAGGAGCTCATCTGAATTTGACTATCCTGTGTGGACGGAGGTTAAAGGCACAACGTTTTTGCTGTTTTAAAGTCCCTGATTGCCAGAAGACAAGTCAATCTGGAGCTTCCAGCTGTCCAATCGCAACCCCTCGGATGGGACGGTTGGTTGGCATATGGCTGGTTGGCGGTACGGATAGATTTCAGGAAAACAGCTTGAAAACGCTAGAGGATGTAGTTGTAACAGGGATAGCAGAACAGCCTGCATCCCAGGAGCGAGCTGGATCTATGGATGCATCCGGACTCCGAGACTCAGTTAAGCTCACCAATCCCTGCACAAAGCCATTGTAGGGGCTGGCATCTCGGATGAGTTTCCTAATCAAGTGTGCGTTCTTTGCTGAACCCTGTTCAAAAAAAAAAAAAAAATTTCGCTGAACTATGTATAGCCGTGAATCGCTAGCTGCACGATTGCATGACTGATGAAGTCAGTGAATCAACTACAATACAATATGGCTAGCGCTTTCAATCGAACTTTACTTGCGGTGTACACAGCACGCGCATATATCCCGTAGTTTCAAGGTGCTCACTTGCAGCTAAGTCTCAGCAAAATTGAAATACAAAACTGAGTTGCCGTGAAGCCAGCTAGAGTAATGTAGGTTCTCTATCCCTCGATGGTTCACGGATTCAGGTTATCATTTACCTCACCTGTCGTATATAGCCAGAGCCAAACTACAAACATAACCGTTGACATTGAGCAGGTCTAGTCAAGGTTTAGCTAGAGCAGCACCGAAACTGTAACTTAATTTATAGTCAGTAGTCCGAAAAACGGGTTATGACAGCGCACGGCGCCATGCATAGCCGCATTACCCCACGCACTATCTGCTACGTCATGTTAGTATGTGGGGGCACGACAAGTTAAACCTGATACACCAAATCAATTCCAACTTCATACCTAGTTCTTACACAATTTTCATCAAATGATCTATCTTTTTCATTCTAGCGTAGTGCACTTGGTACATGGCAGCATCTTGGGGTTGCACTATACTCTCGTATCAAGAGAACTTGAGAGCCTGGCTGGAAGATAATGATATACCGCTTGTGCTCATGGCAGCCTGTGGGGATGACAACCCCATGCCCAGCCTGTAGATCGATCTTGCCGGTTTCGCGTTGTATCGGCTGTTCTCCAAAGTAGTCTGGTTTCTCCGAGGCTGGTTGCGAGGAATGTAGGCAGGACCGTGGCCAAACTAGATTCCAAAGAAGGTACGGCACACGGATGTGCGGTTAGACGTGGGGCTTCTAATTATTTGTGGCACCTAGCAATAGAAGCCCGGGGTAGTACAAAAAGATGTTCATGATTATTATGGAATCATCGTGAGAGTTAATCGATAAACCAGAGCTCGAAGTACATGACTAACTAGCAGACTTGCACATTGAAACTGTGTCATAACATGCATTGATCTCAAATCATAGCTCGAAAAACCGGACTGGTGCCAACTAGTTTTCGTAAGGTGTCCTTCGCCATATAATATGTGTCGGATCAACGGGTGCAGAGGATAGCCGCAACTATTACTACTTAAGTATGTTCTTATATGATAAATCATCTGCAAGTCATAACATCAATACATGTCAATGAATGTAATCCGTGAACATGCATATTCCGATGGCAGGAATTTAAGAAGCTTCTACCTCTAGTACTTATTCTCGTCCCCAGCTATAGTAATGCTCACATGGTGCCATTTTGATCACCTCCCCGTTTTTGGCAGGAGCAAAGAGAGCCGGCTCGTTTCACGGCATTATTCTCTGCTAACACTCCAGAATATCATTCACCCTCACGCATTCACCGCTTCCGTAATCATAGTCCCCATCATAGAAGCTAAAACCGCGATTCAGGTTGCGTACGCTAAGAAGTACCGCGAGCTTGCACCCAAGAGGTAGTAGTTTGAGTGAGCTGGGAAAACTCTTGTGATAAAAATCTTTTCTGAGATATGGTGGAGCTGGTAGGGGTTTATTATAATTGACACATGCGCAAAGAATTCAACGCACCAAAGTGCACAGACTATGGTATGCCTTAATGGATTTCATATACTCTGCGGGGACCCCATAGTCATCGGTATCAGCCTGCAATTAAGTGTGGGATCGATATCTGAAATGGCCCATGTGCCTTAATTTGACTGAATTACATGTGCTGAGCAGGCGTACACGTGACTCTTCATTAACCGTATATACTTACGAATGCAAGGTTCATACCTTGGAAGGCATTATTGAACCGGGGTTCCTTCCGAATACATCTATCTCATACCAGTAGTATCAGAAGTCAACTTTACATATTAGGCAAAAACGCCGCAGAACGCTGACCGAACATGTATGGTATGCAAGTCCTATATGTCTATCATAAATTTAGAATGTTCCCCCAGTAAACAAAATACATATTTAGGAATAATGATTGAGGGTTTATAACTCTTTTAGTAGAAAATCTATTGAATGAAATTTTTCACGGTTTCTGCTGCCAAAGCTATGTGTTATACTATGTGCTTTCCAGTATGATATGGAACAATATAATCCGTAGAACGTTCAACTTGCTTTAATCTAGACCTATCAATAGTTAGTTGAGTGTGCATAGCCGGTTACTGCATGTTATATTCCGAATCATTCATTCTGCTATGCTTGGATGCAACAGATCGTGGCTCCCTTTAAGATTACCCTATAGGGTAGTTTCTTTTTCCGGAACAATAATAGGGGATGCCCACACTACAGTGTATAAGGCTAAACAAGCCTTTGTTTTTACATTTTTAACGCTATGATAGCTACAGGTGTACGCTCCGGATCTCATTGGTCTACAGCCGGGCCAACCAACTGCAACGAATAGGATACCAGCAATAATAATCAGCCTTATTATGATATAAAAGGTTTCCTGCAGCCCGGGCGGCGTTTCTCTAGGTTGCATGTTCGGGCCCTGACATATGCCAGGCACTGAAAGCTGCTCACTGAAGTATGCTCCCTGTTGCTCGGATTCAGGGTATTCCTTGCATTTTGCTTTTCTGATACGGGATGGGATGGAGGGTGCAGATTTACATGAAATGGCCATTAATTAACTGCAGCAGAGAGGGATATGTCACGCTAGTAGTTGGCTAGCTCATGCATATGTGAGGCTAGTGTGATGCACTATAGAAGGTTATATCCGCTATAAATGCATAGCCTCCAAAATGCATAGGCCGGGCTCGGGACTATGGCGAATATAGCATACCCTTCTTATAGCATGCATAGCGTCTGACCGGTCCCAAGCCTACTGAGTGTTAAGAATCAGACTTGCATAGTGGGTTGGCGCGGAGGGCAAGAAGGGCACCTGCTGGTGCCAGTGGCTAGGCAGAAATTGTGTCTGCTGTTCAAAGACACAGATGCTTGGTTATAGACTAGATGACAATGAAAGTACCAATTGATCCAAGTCTTTTAACGAATGGCGCATCCAGTATCAGCAACGATGACCACAAGAGTAATGAGTTACAAAAAAAAAAAATGATGACCACAACCAGACGGAGTTCCTCTGACAGGTGCCGACGCAATCAAGATCGGATCCCTTATACAGAAAGTGAACGCTACAGCTTTTCCTTCATACAAAATCACCTCCGAAAGATACGCGGACTGACCTTGCCAAAGCAGCAGGGCAATGGTTGCGGCGGAAGCAGGGGGTTTCTTCAATTGATTGGGTTGATATTGCATGTATTTATATCGCCTTTTGTCACTTTGATGCCCGCACGTGACCCATAACACTTCTATAAACGCATAGCCTGTCTAGTAAGTTTGCCTCTAACACGAAACATCTCTCTCGAGCTTTGCTTGTAATTAGCCATTCTCAAGCACATGGATGTGTATTAGTTTACAATGTATACTTAGTGGTTCTGATCCGTCTACATAGATATGGTTTATCCTTCAGGTGACTGCTAAGTCTCTATCGTCCAAGTGTGTCCTGACTAACAAGGTAACTGAGGTTGACGACGATGTAGTCATCCTGAATTGGCAACGATCGCAATTTACAAGAAGGGTAAAAAAATAAGCAGGTGAAACAGGGAATTGAACTCAGAACCATTATTGATTGTTTTATCGTGGGTTCCGAATTGGATGGTGCGCCGGCGTCGTTGTACGGGAGTTGAACTTAGCTGAGAAGGCAATTCCGGAGAAGCCTGGAGAGATAACATAGAACTTGAATCTTTCAGAATAGGTTGAAGTTCTGCTAGATGCTCAATCTGTTAATAGTAGTCGCAAGTGTAGAAGGGTTATAAGGTATAATGACTGTCATATATACCTGATATCCTGTGACTGCTCCTCTAGTTGATTTGAAGCCTCAATAATCTGTAATGGTTGATGAAGCTGTGCCAACCGTTGTTGAGTAGGTTTTTGCTGCTGCTGCTCTACCTAGTTCTACTCGTTGTTTACTCTATGGATTTATATATAGTATTAGTTCCAATCCCATGTAAATCGAAGGGGATACTCGAAGAAACGTCCCGTCAACCTAACAATACGTTTTCCTACTCTGCACAGGTCCTCCACCTATCACCTGTTGGTGTAGATGTCCATACTTTTGGATCGAAGGCTCTTCGACACCTTGAGCGAGCAACAGGATTGATTTGGTGCGTGTTCTGAGAGCTCATGGCTAGTGCTTGAAGCTGTATCACAGGGTTGATTTCGTGCGTGTTCTGAGGATCAGTGATAGCTGCTACGTTTTGAATGCACTTGGCAGGCCCCAGTCACGTGGATACCCGCGCCAAGATTTCGCTAGCGCGGTTAATTCTACTATATACTGTACCTTAACGAAATACAAAATCCAATTGAAATTGGCAACTTCGTTGCCAATTACATCACTGTTAGCAAGTTTACAGGGGTTCATGATCGTATTGACTCAGTACCACTGGTAGGTAAGTTTTCACCTTCTGATTCACTTGTTACACGGCTGACTGTTTGTGAAATGATTTTGCTGCCTTAGCGGAAACGGTTAATGCCTTGCGCACCTTTAGCCCAAAACCTTCACTGTTTCGTAGAGCCGATGAATTGTCTGTCTCATTCTGTCGAGAGGAAGGCGCAACTTTTAATATCTACCTAATGAACCAGTGATAAAATCTAAGATATTCTAGACTTTTATTGCTTGTACTAATCGTATGCTTCGAAAAAAGATTAACTGAAAAATTTAGAATAATTATGCCCCTTATTGTTTTTTATTTTTATTTTATTTCTTTTTCGATTATAGCTCTGAAAGTAACATTAAAAGAATATTTGTAGTTAAGGCATGCACTGTTGTCTGATACAAGGTCGCTAGTGAGCAGGGCTATTGGGCACATTGATTGCTATGCTTCTCTCTTTTACCACTGGCTATTCCTGCGGTATATATACCCTGGGCCCCATCTAGTTTTTTTTGCACATGTGTGCCTTTGCTATATACATGACATGCAACGGCATGTGTGTGCGCATGTGTTAACCCTTGTGGTTTGGAGAGTATTTTTCCTACATGCGCAGTTCTCATCTGTTTAGCTGTATATGGGATGCATTGTTTGCATAAATTATACCTATGGCCTCTTATGCTGGCCGCCATTGGGTAACAAATGACTCCGTCTTAACATTGATAGCAAGCCTGTGTAACCTATATTACGTAGTCTTGCAAATAGGATAGCTGCTGATTGGTTGGTAAAATAGAGAACGAGACTGGTACAACTTCCACTCCACTTGCGCAATCTTATTCAAAATTCCTAGCTCTAAGTGAGTACTCTCAGCCCCAGTATTTACAAGCCCATCCCAGATCCCGTAACCCCATATTCCGCAAATTCCTTATCCAAGCACCACATCATGCAAAAATTCATCAAGTCATTGAACATGGTAAACGAAACTCAAGAAAGGAAAAACTAAATCTTAAGAACTCCGATCTGTGAATATAAATGTAAGCAACCCAGAAGTAAAACATATTCGACAATTCCCAGCACATCCATTTGATATCACAACGCCAATGCAAGTGCTAACACAGCCGCAGCCCCAAGAGCTCCAAGAACAACCGTACCCCTGTTAGGGATGCTCGCGGTATTTCCTACATCGTTGGCCCACTGGGTCAACCTTTGGCTCGCCTCAGCTCGCATGCTGGTAGGTAGGCTGTCAACCCACTGGCTCACTTCTGGTGGGTAAAGTCCTATCTTGATATCGTTCCATGCAATTGTGGGGATTTGCAAATTCTCGACTTTGCTACCCACGCTGTTGAAAAAATCGTCGACATTCGGTGGAATGACAGTAATTGTTGGGAGGACGTTGTCGAAATCATAACCCACATCTGTGGGGTAGTTGTTAACCTCATTGACAATGATGGTAGCCTCATTCTGGACATTCCCTATAATAGTCGTGACCATATTTTGAATATCTACGAGAACAGTGGTAGCTTGCAAGGCTTTGCTGATTCTGTCATTAACGTCGCTGAGCGTGTCATCAAGAATCTCGTCTGGTGTTTCGGCGATAACCGAGGCGATGGAAGCTAGGAGCAGAAGAGCGGAGGTCTTAAATTGCATGATTTGGCAGTTGACTGAACTATTTGGTAGAGAATATATAAGGATATCTGGGGGAGATATGGAATATTATGGGAGGTAGTTTAGGTATTTGATAAACTTTAGGCAGTGCCTATCCGATGTGAAGCTGGATAAGAAATCCCCAGGTATCGGGAAACCTCGCATTCTTAAATAGCCATGTCACGGATTTCTCCAAGCAAAACTAACGAACATACCCGTTATCCAGTTACAGACTTTGGATTATCTGTAGCCCAGCATTGGGACGCATCCATCGGGGCTTCATCAGTTTCGTGGCAGTGTAATAAAGTGCTGCGGCATGAAAAGGGTAAAGTTGCAGGCCTACGATACTGCTTGGATCACGTTTTGAGATTCCCAAGGACCTTTGGCTAATGCTACGCACTGGGCGAATTCCGAGATAGTTCCGTTACAGAGTTCCCGCCGTTTGATTGCTGGTGAGGATTATGGTACATAATCTCTATGGCAGGATGTCCGCGTAGGGGCCACGTCATGTAGCCCTACGAGCGGCATTGTGCATGCAGTCTGGTCGGGGCTTTGCTGTAACATTTATATGCGTGCACGTGCGTTTGTCCAATGGAGTGAGACCGGAAAGTTCCGTGCTGAGATTGAACTCTTTTAGAGTCGAGTCCTCGACGTCACAAGGCGTATTGCATTATGTGCATTGAGTACATATCTTGGCTTGTCGCTATTATCACCAGTAATATACAGTATAATTACCTGTATATGGGGCAGCTAAGTTGCCGGATGGTATGAACGCTTCTCATCTCGTAGAGTAGGCACAGTATAATGTCGAGGCTCTGTGAGTCAAAGAAGCGCGAGTCCAAATCAAAAGTATATTTATATATTGGTTAGTCTGGCGGACACCGTCCTCTTGTAGAGACATATTGGTATAGTTTGATTGCACATATGTTTCTGAGCTCACTCTGCAGATCGAGAATGTAAGCGTGCCCGCCAGCCTAAATGCGTGTTTCGGAATCAGAATCGGATTTGGATTTAGGGCGGAAGTATTTCTATCCGCTTGTCCGCCAGACTAGCTATCCCGCTCTCTACGAGAGGCGGTGCCCGCCAGACTCCTATTCCGCCTCCGTAAATAGACCCAATGGGAAGGAATAATTTTAGGTGTTCGAAAGTTGGGGCCTACACCAAGCCAAGGGACTGGAAGTCACAGTGGTCAATCCAGACGATGATGGAAGTGTCTGATACCTACAAGGGCGTCACCCTTTGCTGGGGGAGTGAGCTTGAAGTTACCGATGATAACCTTCTTCTGGCTTTAATCCCAAAGCCACTGGTCAACAAGCCAGAGTTGGAGCCAACCGCAAGAATGGGCTTGTTGCTACCAATGTCAATAACACCGCATCCACTGATGAGACCGCTGATGTTGACAGCCGCAGTGGGGCCTGAAACCGCACCCTTCAGGGTCGCGCAGTCCGTCACTATGACTGCGCGGCTCCACTGCCTACACCGATGGTTCCACCGTTAAGCGTAGCATAATCAACGAACTGGCCATTAACGGTTGCTGCAGGATCTGCCAAAACGGCACTAATCGACGTGAAAGTCTTCATGGTGTGATAACGTTCTTCGACAAGAGAAGTAGTAGGTGCCCTGTATGGCCAATTGGTATGCTGCTGGGAAAGAGATGTCTGCTGAATTAAGAAGCAATACGCAAGGGGCTCAATTGCTAGTTTTATATCTTCCTGTGCCCTCTTCAACTTGCGGTGATAAGTGCGTTACACCAAACTGGCAAAGCCATCAGCAAAGATTCAAACATGGAGTCGGTGCTCGCTCGAGCGAGGCCGAGTTTAGGTAGGTTTTAATGTTTTCAGCAAAGCATATAGTCTCGGTGACCCTGTCCCAACCCTGATGAGTATGCATTGTTAAGGTTATTATACTTGCACTCGGCCGCAGATCATATGGAGTCAGGGGCGAGGGTACATCTCGGATAAATTTATCCTAGGATCTTCCTTGTTTTCTCTAATTCCATATGGGGGGGTACTTGCCTCGTGATTTCGTGATAATTCCTAACGACAATAAATGAGAAGGAGACTTACTTTGTGAGGCTCCAGATGCAATATTAGTATAAGTAAAATTATTACTATAGGAATACATAGTATCCGCTGGATGGTTTCCTGTCCAGGCACCAAATGGGAAGAATGTTCTATTTGATGAGTCTACATGTTACACTGGACAGAACACAGTAACTCAAGCCGGCCCGGTCACCAGGATGTGCACGGTGACTGCGCGAGAATACCATCGAGAGGTTTCAGCTTCGTGCGTTGACATCACACAAGTACCAGAAGGGTTTCATGTACTTCGGCTTTCGCTATATCTCTCCAGCGAGGGTATCCGCACGGTGGGGTGACATTTGGGCCGCCTCGCGACCAACGAGCGGAACATCACCTTTTCCGCAGCCTTGGCATAAGTAGGCGCTGTAGATAGTAACTTTATATGATAACGGATTATACTTCTCTGTAAATTAATATTCCTCTGCATTTAAATTAGACTCATATGCCGCAAGATTACTCATATGCATAGATGTAACCTGCAATTGTGGGGTAATAAGGCGGTCCAGTACGATTAGGCGACGAACCACCAAGCTTGTAGGGTGCATAGGATCCTTTAGGACGCACCGAAACTATACCAACTTGGCAGTCATATTGAGATGGCATGCAATTAATGATTATACGACAGGGATTATCATTGTGCCAAGCCCATTTGTTCAGGGTAAACAAAGAAGGGTGCATAAGTACTTGTTACGGGCCTTGTTACACGTAGTCTGTCGGAGGAGGTCCCTAAATGCTGATGCATTATCCTTCCCTGCAGGGGGAACTAGTGCTCGTCAAACTTTATTATCACATATATGCAATATATAGTTTGGAACCCATCGAGATACATTGCCCCTGGCTTGCACAACCCCTTTCAAACAGAATGTTTAGTTATCGCGAGCCTAAATCAAACTCAGTTACCGTCTCGGCACTGATATATCCTATCATGCCAGCAGGATCTGAAGTCCTTCCCAAGCTCTAGCTCTAGGCCTATCGGCAATCTATGCCTAAACTCTGTGGAAAATTTCCGCAATATCAAAGTCACGAGCATCTCACTGGGGTACTGTTCCCCCCCCACCCCCTTGGGCCCTAAATTACCATACAAAAATGTCCTGGTGAAATTCCTCCTAAACCTTGCCCTGGGCACTCAAGCTTCTGCAGGGGGTAATTTGTAGTAATATATGCTAAGGTGTTGCACGGTATTGGTTATTTGCTAAATGGGGCTAGCAAAACTGCTAGATGGATTCTAAATAGGATGTCAAAACAAGCCTTATGCAACACTCTGAGTATAAAAAATAAATTACATTACGCTTAGCGAGCGATTAAGGTTTACGCTAGCTTGAACAAAGTTCTCACGTGAGCGCCATGTGCGGGGAGGCCGCAGGACAGCGCGGCAGGGTGCAGGCGTAATTGCATAGCTATAGATGTACATGTGCGTTAGTACTATTAGGAGGTGGTTTGCTGAAGAATCTATCTATTCCTCTAATATTGGTTTTTCAAGGCTATCCCCACCATAACCTGAACCCTCCGATAGGGGAACAAAACTATCCCAATAGCTAGAAAGTCGGCTACCACAGATTGGCATTTACCGCCTGAGATAGAACGCAAATGACCCTCGAGCTCGCTACATTAATGCTCATGATTGATGTTTGCCCCGAGCAAGAATGGATCATGCTAATGAATACTATAACAGGTTCCGCAAAAAAATTTTTGGCAGGCACATATTACAGTTGTCCACTAGCCCATCAATATCACCGCCAACGTTAACATTTATGGGGTAGCAACCATATGTATGTAGTTATAGGCCCAGTGATGTCATGGGCTCTTATAATTGAGATATCCCCTACTTATTAGGAAGCTCATACCCTAGACACCAAAGGATCAGTCTCATTCAAAGCCCTACAGCTAACATTTATCCTCATGCATGGGGCATATATTTGAGCAAGCCGCTTCTACTAAGAATCAAAAGTTTAGCACCTTGTGTACTAACATCATTTGGGCGCCAAGCATACTAAGGGCAGAGAAAGATATTTATAAACCATACCAATCCTAAGCCTTTTAAAATCTTGAATGTGAAGGAATCGCTCTTGATGAATTCTTTATTAGGTCACTGCTATCCATTACCCTCAACTCCAGGTTCTTGTTTTTACACAGTGATTGTTGAAGAAAGTACAGTACTTACCTAATTCATAATAAATCACACAGTATTCACATGTCACACAGCTAGATTTATAGTAATTGGTTACTAAAGTCCTTGGTTCTGGCTTCCAATGCAGTTGGGCAAGCTCATATATCAACCTAAATTTAATAGACTCCAAATATTCAAGCCCAAAAGCCAGAACTGTTCCAGCGCCGTTAAAGACGTCAATCCTAGCCCAGTTCTAGCTTGCGCGGCTAAATGAGAGACACGTGCACCAATTGAGCCGCTCGTGTGGTACCACGCAGGGAGGGCCCGTTTGCGTTACCGCGAGAACATCCAAAACCTGTCCATATCATTTTACGTGGAGCTAACATGGACGAAAATTGAGGTGTTGTTTTGACTGCCAACTGTTGAATACGACACAGGATATGACAAGTACACTCGTCCTTGTAGCCATATCTTTGTTTTATTTGAAAGGTGGAGTCAGGCCTTCGTCTAAGGTACCTAGGTGGATGCTGCTTCAGTGGGACACGAACCGCAATTGCTTGACTAAAACCAAATTACCTAAACTATCTACGGGCTGATTGAGTACTGTGTTCCAACACCTCGTACTTTAATATGTATATCAATAGACCATCCAAGAAACCTTATATGCAGTCTGCAGGGGATAAGGCACTTATTCTAAAGCATGTACTCTGCCCATGCCGCACTAGCTCCGACAAATTTGCTTGTTCGTACTTCCTTAGTATTCAAACCGACAACGTTCCTTTTTAGTATCTACAATTAGTATTAAATTTCGCTGCTCTTATGAAAAAAGACTTCCTGGCCGAAACACCAGAGGGGTGTGGGGATTACGTCCTCATAGCGCTGGAGGTCTAATTCATAGTTCAGAATTGGTAAGTAATACTGTATGTGCTCAAAATTTCGATCACAGACATGAGCACATGCACTGACTGTGGTGTCTTAGACAAAACAGCTAGCGGCGTGACGTGATGTGGATCGGCGGTTAAGAGCTTGAATTGGTGACAGTTAAGTACCATTCGACGATGGTGCACCTCTCATGACTGCAGATTTTCCTTTTCTTTTTTCATGTTGCATGTATCCTAGGCCACGTCTCTAGTCACGTCCTCCAACGGTCGAAAATCGCGGGGTGAGTTATGCTCTGTATGCCATGGTTTGAGATGCTCATCGATAGTTCGAATGCGAATCCGCAGGACCACCATGTTTAATTAGGGTTGTGCAGTCTTTTCATTGCCCAACGACGTTCGTGGTTCGGGAAGTTCGCATGCACCGTATTAACATCGTACCAATTAGATATTAGTCTGCCACATCGAGTGACACAACCTTTCTTCGGTCACACCTTGGAGAAGAGTGCATTATCTGTGAGCAGTGCGAAACACCATGCATAAGCCACTCCTTTGCACGTACTGTAGCCCTAAGCTACCCGCGATGGTGGGTGATGGGTAGGCAAGTAGGCATTGCGCGCTTCTACCATGCCAGACGCCCTTTTAATGTGGATAAAGTAAGCTACTTCATGCCCACATCAGTTTAGTGACCTACCAGCAGTGAACTATCATGTTGCATAATCCTCTTGAGGTGAGGAGGACGCGGAAGTCGGTAAAATTCAATTGGGTATCTCAGGCATCACAGCGCAGGTATGAGTAGGGACTATCAAAATCGAAAAGGAGCGGAGTGTTTCTTGAAGAAGTTAGAGTTTTGCATCACCTTTTCCAATTACACCGGGAGTACCTCGTGGGAGTTCGTTAATGTCCAAGCATGCGGGTAAAGTGACGGCAGGCGGGAGCGGGGTATGAAGTAACTTATAATAGCCCAATCCCCCGACCATGGGTGTATCCAATTCACTACTCTTCATCACTGCCTTCGCCACCCTTCCATTCACAATGCCCTCTCCTCCTCCTAAGATGACTGCAATGGAAGTTTTTGGGGCTGCCTTTCTGTTGCTCCTATCAGTGATTTACCTCCCAGTATATATTGTCGCACATCTCTTGATGCAATTCATGTATCTTCCTAGAACCCTCCATAGACATATATTCCACCCAACAAATATTCTCCAAAGGAAATACTTTGCAAAAAATGCATATGCCATAGTTACTGGGGCGACCGATGGTGCGGGCAAGGGATTTGTGGAACAGCTTGCAGCCAGAGGGGTAAGCTTTCTCTCCGTTACATCTTGTGGTTATTGTTCAAGCCGCCATCGTTTCAGTGACCCCATCCTTTCTCGACAATAGCTGACAATAAGCCAACTCGATATAGTGGAACGTCATTGTTCATGGGAGGTCTCCGGATAAGATCAACGACATTATTCGCTCTCTTCAAGTGCTCTACCCCAACCAAGTCTTCCTTCCACTCCGCTTAGACTGCACCGAAGACGATATGACAACCAAGCTCCCTGCGGCCTTGAAGCATTTCAAAGGTCTCGACATCCGCATTCTGATTAATAACGCTGCATACCTCCACCCTTGTGCCGACTTTGAGGACCTTCCAATTAAAATGGTTGATGTTGTGCTTCGTACCAATGCTATTTTCCCAACTTTCATCACTCATTGCATGCTCAACTTCCGGAAGATTACAACGGACCTCCCGGCTGTAGCTCTCCCGTCCGAGAAGGGAAGTGCAAATCATTCGGCTCTTAGCGAGGGGTCTTTGATGGAGGGCGAAAGCATCAATTCAGCATGGCACAGCACAGAGAGTCCCCTTCGCTTGATCGTAACAATTGGATCTGTTGGTGCTCTCTATGCTACCTCGAAGGCATCCCCATACGCACCAGCTAAGTGCTATCTTAACGCCTTCGCTTCTTTCCTTCGCTTCAGCCTTCAATCGAAGGACATTGAAGTTATGAATGTCCAAACTGGGGCTCTTGACACCAAGATGTGGCCGGGGAGGAGAAAGTACATCATGATCCTTCAGCCTAACGAATTCGCCCGCAGGGTCCTAGACAAGGTCGGATTGGCCAAAATAGGACACGGGTGGGGTTGGTGGGGATGGAAAGCCTTAGGTCTCGGCGTTGACGAGTATGTCGCTGGGGGATCCGGGCTCTGGGTTCACTGGGGCCACCAGACCATGAACTTCATGCAGGGGCTTCTTCCAGGTGATGTATGGTGCACTATCGGCGAAACGGTGATTGCCAAGCTGGGTTACAACCCACAAACTTCACCCTTGTTAGCCGTGTAGATGAATGGCTGTGATGTATATGATATTCTTTTTGCAACTTGGGCCTAGGTCCTGTCTATTCTCCGTTCTGCATTACATTTAGTGTTTCACCGCTTAGGTCAGGTTTGGCTGCAGTGTTGATTGCTGATTTGTTTGTTTTGGGCTTCCTATGTTGGAGTTGCCTTTCTAAAAATTGCATAATAATATGCCTGGTGCGTGATGACTTAATCCTCTGACAAAGCAGGTTTCGAACCGTTACCCCAGCAACAAGGTAGTCAAGTTGTTGTAACTTTGGTAGTGTCTTGGCACATCTGTTGTTGGGCAACTTAGAATAGGGGAGAATTCTCTCAAGGTAAACATTAACAGGCGTCTAAGTATCACCTTGCATGCAGTAGGATACTGACAAACGGTTGGGGCTCAATTATCCCTACTGATCAGTGCTCCTGGTCATACTGATCACACCCTTCCACATCCACTTTGGATTGACACAGGGAAAGGTACTACACCGTAACCCATTTTCCTTTCCGCAAGGGCGGACGATCATCCAACTCCCTCGCCTTCTAGTTCATCAACAGCAATGCAACCCCGAAAACATATTTCGACGGCCTCAATCCTAGCCCCGCTGCTTCTTTTGGCACCGGCACTGGTAGCATCTAGTATGCCATGGCCCTTTGCAAATGATGCTAATCCCCAATCACCAGCGATAAAATATTGGCCGCATGGGACAAAGCCATCGGAAGAGACGATACAGGCACTCAAGCACCAGCATGAACTCCGTAGTCTTCCGCGCAATGCCGCCCCAGTTGCGGTGCGCAAAATGCCTCCAGAGGAATCTGAGAAATTTTACCACTACAGCGACCCCTTCGTGCGCAGCATACCTGGCTATTTCTCACCGGAGGAGGAGGTTTCTGTTCTTGGAGCCAGGAGTGCAGACAGCAGCGACCCTTTTTTCGGCCTTCAGGCACCGCACTACGGAGCTCCACTGCCTCAGCTTTTGAAGCGTCAATTCAGCTGCCCTGCGAATCACTATGCATGTGATTCGATAAACGCCCCTGCCTACTGTTGCCGCGTTGATGAACAATGCATTAAGATTCAGGATACCGGTATGGGTACCGTCGGATGTTGCCCGGATGGACAGAAGTGTGAAGGTCCGCTGAAAGATTGTAACAGTGACCAGGTGACCTGCGACGCTAGTCAAGGTGGGGGTTGTTGTGTTAAAGGCTACCAGTGCTCTCCTAACGGTTGTGTCCCTGATAACTCTTCTCCCACTGTCGAAGGCGCACAAACAACCCAGCCGTGCTCCTCAGGATCCTATGCATGCCCAAGTACGCTTGCTGGTGGATGCTGTGCCACAGGGCGTGCTTGTGGGGTGGATCTTTGTCTAGCAGCGGAGACCCAGCAGCTTCCACCCCCCGTTCCTACCGACACCTGTCCTACGGGATTCTATTCATGTGCCCCTCGATTCAACGGTGGGTGCTGTCGTATCGGACGGGACTGCGCAATGACGAACTGTCCTGCACGCACTACAGGCCCAATCACTGTGGGGGACGAAATTAAGACCACCCCTACTTCTGTTTTTGTCCCTACAGGCAGCTGCCAGACGGGATGGTATTCGTGTCCACCCAGCTTCAATGGTGGTTGTTGTCCTACGAGATATGATTGTGGTGTAACAAATTGCCCTGCAAATACACTAGCAGGTAAAGTTCCACCGGAAATAAAGCGAATGCCGGTGTCCACCGGGAGCGCCGAAGTTAGGGCAGCGGGGGTAAAGATGGTCAGGGAAGTGGTTGTCATCGTTGGGGTGGTAGTGGGAGTGAACGCTTTTGCATAGGAGCTTGATACACCATCGTGCTGGGACACAACTTTTTTATGCCATTTATATTATGGCCCGCAATATATCCCCCAACTGCCTCTATCCACAGCCTTGCATGTTGCCGGCTCTGTATATCCAGTCACCTTTTCAGCGTTATGCCCTGATTTCCTTATTTACTCATGAATCATTTATAATTTGTGCTAATAACATACACATTTGTAACAGAGGAGGGGAGATCTATGCCCATGTGGTAGTGAGTGACGGAATAATGAAATAATATTGAGATATAACACCTAGGTACTCCCGAAAATCTCCTCAGGCATTAAATCCAATACGATATTGCACAAATCTTGAGTGAATTAACAGCAGTCTCAGCTCAGTGCCACCAATTGGCAACATCTAGATGTCCTGTTCTCCGGTAGGCGGGAGCTCTTATTGCTGAAAAATATATTATACTTGAGGCTATGCCCTCACGACTTGCGCTGGTAATTTCGTTTGCCGACCATGATGGTGTTGTATAGAAACACAGATTGGAGCACAATATCGGACAGTACATACTCGAAATCAAATTTACAGTACTTACGTATGTAAGATCAAAGTCCGACGCAAATCAAAAGCCCCATTAGAAGGCGATTTGTGGATTAGAGACTGACCGTGAACGCTATGCTTTCATTACACTGTCTTCGAAAATGCACAGCTTAGTTCAAATATTGTGAGAAGTTTAGCAGGTACGTACGCCTCTGCCTCGACATATCAATGTCAGCTGAGTACGTCAGTTATTTTCACAAGCGTGCTCGCAACTAGCGCTAGACGGGTTTTTCATCACCAACTGAGCACTACTAGTTCACGCATAATATAGGATTGGAGGAATCTACCCTTCAGGTTCATGGTCAATTCCTGGGAGCTCCTAGCTACTGAGAAACAAACCATGCGATTATTATAGGCTATGTCATATACTTGCTCACAATGAGCCTACGAGCTATTGCTCCCTATTACGAGTTTTGTCCGGCAGCACATCCTTACCAACATATATACCATTGCATGGGTACTTAGCTGGGACCTGGAGGTCCCTCACAGCGCTTGTAGGAATCGACCGTTCAAGAAAAGGCATCGGGTATGAATTTCAAGTCATTTCAGAAGTATTTAGGAAAGTGTAGGGTACAGCAAGTTACCTCCAATGAATTCTACCATTGGCTTGAGCTTGACAATGGCAGGGGATATGTCCTGAGAAGGGTAAGGTCTACGTGCGTGCTTCTGACCTTGTATCTTTTATCTGAGGTTGCCTTTTCGTCCATACTGGTTCATATGATGGAGAAAAGCTAGCAGAGTGTCTAAGACGTGCTCTAGCTCTGAATATTTCGTGTGGTTCCTTAAACGATAACTTCTGATGAACCAGATTGCACATAGCTAGTTGTTATGTTTTTCATTGATTCTGCATATGCGTTGCTACAATGTCATAGTTAGTCAGTGTCCATACGTACGGTGTATTGATATCATCTAGACTATGGTCACCCTAAGTATGTTAACGACGGTACGGCGTGGCCCGCACCGTTGCTCAGTGGCAGGGGCCCTGGCCGAATAGGTACCGATCCAAAGGCCATAGTGGCTTGTGCACACATCTCGAATGAAACCCTGTTAAAGATGGTGGGCATCTCTTTCTGAATATACGCATGCCCTGCTCGCTTCGCGTATTGTCCGGAACGCCATCCCATTGGCGTTGGTAATAAAAGGAATCACCTCGCTCTCACTGACATCTAATTCCCCATCGACGTTAATTCAAAGCTTCAATCAGAATTCTCTAAGTTGCTGTGTTGCCTAGATCGACAAACTTCCTCAAGGAATTTATCTTCTACCAGTGCTCTTTTGTCTGGTTTTCCATGCACTGTATAGGATTATGGAATACACCAACAGCCGAGAATCTAAATATATGCTTGGTAGGGGCCCGGATAGGATCGGAATCACATGATAGCTATTGCACCAAAGTACCCCATTTTGGCTGAACCGAAGGCAGTCCTATCAAAAAGGCCCAGAGCACGCTCTTTGCTGTTCCGATGTGGGCCTATCACGTATTATCAGAACATCTGCTCACGACTATCTTGCAGTTCCTCGCTGCTGTAACATCAATCTATATTGATTGTTACATCCACTTTTTCTATCAAGAGAGTTACTATCACAACGTCGTGACAGTCCCTTTACCGCTCTTACATGGTTACATGTTCCCGGTCCGTTCTAAGTAGGTAGGTACTACTGGCGAATTGCACCCCATAGTAAATCCGGGTGGGGGACCAGGGCGGCTGAAAATAATTCGGAATGAAGTCCAAGTTATCTGAAAATTCGAAGTACATATATTCTGCTTCTGTCAGCTAACATTCTGTAGAAAGATTGGTATTCTGGTTCACAGTGAGTACGTAACGCCAACATTCGGAGGCGTAATGGCGCTTTAGTCTCATGCCAGGACAGAGGGTCTTGGCATGAGATATGTTTTGGCGCTGGCCGAGGTATTCTAGGTGAAACAGGTGTGCTTTTTTGCTAATCTCCGATGACGCGGCCGCAACATTGGCACCACGAATGCGGGGAGCACGGAGAGTAACGCTTCGTATGCGATCCTGATCGGGCTCTCTGTGCCTGGCAGAACACGCAAGTGGCCGCGCGAGTTACGTGCTGGTTGCCTGACTTAGATCCCGCGCACGCGGAGCAGCCTGCTGCCAGTTTGGGATTAAAAAGGGCCCGACCAAGACAGAAATGTTGCGGGGCTGTCTCTTTTTGTCTTGTCGGTTGTACACTTATTTCTGTTGGTGCCATGACTCAATCCACACTCCCAAGGGGCCATGGATACCTGCATGCACGGTACCACACGTTGAACCCCTCGTCCGGCACGAATGGGCTGGATATGCAATGAGTCAAGTAAGCATGTTGGTGAGATCAAATTTCCCCCCAAGGCTATGGATAGTTCCTGGTGAAGCCCGCCGTTTTTCGGGTCGGCTATATTTTAACATATGGCCAATGGTTATCAATCAAATCGTTAAGCTAGCTCATCAACCCACAGCCATACAGGTACGGGTATGACGGGGGAAATGGTACCCCAGAGTGGATAAGTCTCTGCCCTCCGGGTCCTCCACTTCTACGCCTTACAATAAACATCTCCTTCCACTTGCCTTTTGCTGGTGTCGCCTTCGCCGACATTTCTTCGTTTTCCCATCTTGAAAGGTCACAAGTCCCACCTGAGGTATTACCAGACTTGCCTGGGATGGAGGCTTCGGATTGAACCTGTACATACTTGTTGATCGGGTAGATAAACTGGTGCAATATTGAGCACACTCAGCCGCAGGTCATACAAACATTATCCTTGCCCTGCCAGGGTGAGCGAGAGAGGAGACATTGGATACTTGGTAGCACATACAAGGGGCATGGCGCAGCGTCAGCACAGCCGGCCAATAATTCAACCAGGGCTTCCCCCACAAACAAGGGCAGGATGAAAACGGGTGGCCTTCTTCATCATCTCATCTATCCCTTCTCTTTCTTGCTTCTCAACTTGTGTTTACAGTTGCTCCTACCGTACGATAAACTTACGCTCAGTTGTTTCGACCCGGCAGTAAGTGCAGGAGACGGAGAAAGATCTCGACCGTCCATAATACACCCCACGGTTCTGGGCTCTTGCATTCACTACGCGGGTCATTGACGCCATCGACTGAGTATTCACACTCGTCCTGCCGTGGTTTCTTCATCTACTTAGATATTGGCTCCTGACTTTCATTACCCCACCATCGCCAGCAAAACTCTTGATATTCTCACAATTACTAGGACTCACCGACCATGTCACCAGCAAGCAGCATCAGAAATGGGCGCAATGCCTACCAAGCTCATCGCCGCAATATGTCCGTTCCTTCAATGTCTTCGTCCTTCGTCATGACCCCACCAGTTTCACCACCACTTGCCCAAGCACCAGGTAACCCCACATCCATAATCACAAACATGAGCGCTCTGCGGCGACCTTTACCTGCGCATCTTAACTTGTCCACAATGTCACCTCCGACCTGTCAGCCGGCAGTCGCACACAACCGTCATTCCCAACCCCCCCGACCATTCAACCCATACGAGATTCCTCAAGATGACTCACAACGTTCGAACCTTGTTGGGCAGTCTCCACCTGATTACGTGCATAATGGGAATCCATTCGATCTGCATTCCGGGCCTGCCTCTCCTGTCTCACCAGTGCTTCATCCCGCTTTTCCACTGGCAGCTGCAGGAGACGAATCACTCTTTGACCGATGGTTAAGGCACGAAGCGATGGGTCGCCCAATATTTCCTGGGTCGAGAACCGGGTCATCTGTTGCGACCAGTGATATTAGTAGTGTCCGCGGAGGAATGTTTGGTAGTTTGCCTGGAGGCCGTGCTACGGGACCACCTAGTAGGTATGGCCCCGGCAGCGTTGCATCGGCAGCGACTCGCGACCGGGATAACTTCACGTCATCTGCCCCATCTTATCCATCCTCGCGTGCCGGTGCATCCCGACCGGCATCACGAGATGGAGATGCAAACAGTGTAAATGGCGAAAGCTATCCTCCAAGTATTGTGTCGTCAGAGGTGTATCCGCCTTCGATTGACACTCGGTTACATTACGTCCACCCTACACCACCAGCTGCCCCAACTCCCCCCAGAAGTTCTGTGGCCCCTTCTTCACTGATGTCCGCATCCGACGCTTCCCTTGTATACCATGATGAGATGGCCACAGGATCCGCTGTCACCCTGCCAGAAGTTGCGGCAACAAGGCCGCCACGGTACAGCGACGGTTTACCAGCCCCTCCATATCAACTTCCATTAGCGGAGCTCATAAATAATGGGACCGTTGGATACCAGGGTGTACCAATTCTTACCTATGGAACCGCAACAGCAGCAACGGAGAAAGCCTTGCTGGGAGAGATTTTGAATGATCAAATGAGCAATGGTCAGAGTGAAGAAGGGGTGGTGATGGTACGTCAAGAAGTGTGGGAGGAACTACGGAGGAGAGCAGGCTTGGACGCCGGGATGCCGGATGGTAGTGGCCCTGTCATAGCAACTAGAGGAAATGGTTCAGATGACGTCCGATCACCACACAAACGGGAAAGCTTGAAGAGACGGCGGATCAAAGAGAAAACAGGAGACTCTGCTAAGGAGGCACGTTGTTGTGGTGTTTGTATCATCTGCTAGTTGAATGCGGTTGAGGCCGATACGACAGCATTTGATAACATGGCGTACAATAATGGGCAAAAGGGGAGGCCAGTCGAGAGTGTCTACTGAGAATTAGTGGTAGGAACCGCTGAGGCCCATATTAAAACTTTGATATATCCACAGATCATTATTTCACAAAAAAGATTTCATATTTTTCCCAGAAATGCCTTGGAATAAGCCTACTTCGACTACCTCAGCATGCGGGATTAATTGGTTGTTTGATATTTGTTCTTATGGGGCTTTGTTTTTTCCTTTAGGGTGTACCGGTGATTTCATAAAATACCCTTTTTAATATTTGGGCATGGGTTTTCGTACACGAGCTGGCTGGCTGGCTTGATTCATGGGAATACGGAAACAAAAAGTGCTTATGTGAAGAGATCGAGAAACTCCGTGAAAAGGTTTCTTAATTAATACAAGGATATAATCAATGGGCATCTTTCAACGCATATCATCATCGCAATCATACATTTCCTGTTCAGGGCTGTCATTTACGGTTTCTGTCTGCGTTAGGTCTAGAAAGATACCCTTGTTGAATGTATCAAATTTCAAACACCTGCTTATCCTCTTCATCGCTCTTCTTTAGATTCAACGTTCCGCACTCTGTTTGTGTACAAGGAACTCAATACAATTCCCCCACCTTTTGCCAATCTTGCGATTTATATCTTTCTGTATCCGTGTTTAGCGAGTCAGCGACCTTTTGCACCATTCCTTTTACTGCTTTGTTTTTACTGTTTTATTGGGAGGACCGGAGCGTGGGTTACTTTTTTTTCTTCCCTTATCGGCCACGATGTATACGGGTGATTATGGTTGTGCTCGTGGGGAGTACTAGGCACTCTATGGGTTTTGGGATTTGGTATATACTAGGAAGGGCATATTGTCTCACAAATGGATTGCTATGGATGTATGGTTCTTGGAGAAATTCTTATTATTCATGAATTTTAGGGGGCCTATAACTATAAGAATTTGCAAGAGGGTGTGGCAAGTTCCAGTAGAAAGCGTCGTTTTTCGGGTGAGAGAATTGAACGGATTTACAACAATAGCATGACCAAAGTACCAAACTGCGTTATGCCATATGAAAGTATAGTCTGATTGCATGACCCCTCCACACGTATCATGCAGCGAGACTAATACAAGTCAGGTAAAGAATGTAAGCCGGAAAGGCTCTTCCGTGGTGTGTCAACTCCCGCACGACTAGACAGGGGGGTAAGACGATAACCATACTAGGGTATCGATATCACCTTCAATCCAGAAACTCTAGCCTGATCATGTGCTTCAAATTCATGCTGAGGGCTTGTCTCAGAGACATATTTAGTTTTGCAAATGTCGAGTCCCCTACCCTTATGTTTCCAGATATCGTGGAAATATGGGGGCAAACCTTTACCCCCCACGGTACTGTATATAGATTCTGAACATCTGGAACATTATGTCAATTGTAGAGGCAGCCTAGCTGGTCATGTGGCTGGGCTCCGTCCGGGCCCGGGGGGAACATCTCCACTTATACCTATATATAGTGGCGACTGGAATTTTCTGGACCAGCCTTGAATAGTAGATATGTCGACTGATGGCGTGAAATAACAATTCAAAACTGCTTGCTCGCCTAAAAACGCATACCGATATATACAGCTATAGCTCTATAAGGTTTTTTTTATTGAAAGTCAGTGCTCGCACTTAAGTACATACTTACTTAAGGTTGTAGTAGGGGTATTCACAGCTAGACGCTAAGGGCGTAGAGACCTGAGACATGTTACCATAAAATCAGCTTTTCTCGGATACACGAATTCAGGGCTCTTGCGAATCCTCGAAGCGGTGAAAATCACGGACTGGTCTTTGGATTCAGGAACTTGGCCTATGCTCAATATTATATGGACTCAGCTGCTTAGGAATGTATGTATAATGTCGGTTTAGCTTCACAAAAGCCCACCAGAACCTAAAGTGGAGAGGTGTCTCTGCTGGAGAACCTAACTTCGAATGAGTGTAAGTATCGAACGTTAATCCCGTATTCATTGAGAAAAACAGGAAAAGTACAACATCCATTCATACATGAATTGCCCTTTTTGGAACTAGAGTTGCTGCTACCCTGTTAGGTTAGCATGCCAAGGCAATATCCGTTTCGGACATCCCTCTGATCCTCGACAATAATTACCCCGAACTGCGCACCGCAACCCCCGGTCAGGTCTGTCCAACGTCCCTGTCGACAGCTCGTCAGCCGGAAAGTTAGAAAAGCTTGTCAATTCTTCCGATGGACATGGACTGCCGTTGGTTATAATATATGCGCAATTTAGAGCATTTGTCCTGCACCAATACGTTAGACCTGTCTTGGGAATTTACTGACCAGGATTTAAGGTTATCGATCGATCCCCAGTTTCATGGCAGCTATCTGTCTAATAATCGATAATCGTCTATGCATATCACATGAGCACAGGCTTATATATTACCCTAACCTGCAAGGTTGGTGTCAAGAGGAACTCAGAGATGGGATGAACCACGGATCTGGGAGATTCTGGAATTGATAGAAAAAGTTTCTGGAGTACCGATTCTTGCCGTCTGGAAAACCTAGATCTCGAAAAGAGGAACCATGGGCCAACCCCCAGCTTTTCGAGGGGTATTCGTCCATATACCTCACACACAAGATGCCTTTACACCCCGCGCAACAGATCGTTTACTCCGTAACAACTCACCTATATATGCCCGAGTTTCTGGAAACCAGGTCTAGTGTCGGTTGAGGAGTTAATGGCTTCCCGAGATTTGGCTTATGCATGCAGGCATGTTAATAGGCTTATACGACCGGGAATGGCTAAACGCGTAGCTTTGAGCTGAAAATAACATGTCGTATTAGGAAGTAACTACCTCTGGTCATCTGCATGATGTGAAAACCTACGTGCAGGCTCGCGACTGTGAATGTTTTCTGTCTTGACTCTGGGAAATTAAGATACCGAGGGCGGGTGAATTGACATCGTGGAAGTCCTATGGGCGGTATATATTGGAGCGGAAGTGCTCGCTTTGTCCAGCTTTTGCTTTTGCGTGTCACCCTAGTAGTGGGTCACAGTTACTCACCGCTGAGTAACCGTTCTCTTTGTTGTGTCTGGGGAGCAATAGCGCTGCTGTCCTGCGGCGTCGACTGATAATTCCTCTTCATTGGTTCTGATAAATATGGCACCTATCCTTCGTTACTGCCGCGTCAACTCCGCTTTACAAGAATCCAAAGGCTCTTGTTGAAGCGAGGGTTGCGGACCTTTTGTCCAGAATGACAATGGAGGATAAAGTTGGGCAGATTGCAAGGTGATATGTCAAACTGGATGAATCAGGAGACTGGAGAATTCAATGCCTCAGCATTAGAAGACAACATGGTATATAAGCGAAGAGCTTTCTATGTTGGACAGCCGGTTGACTGGGAGACCCTGGCTTGGAACATTGAACGAGGGCAGAAGTGGTTGCTGGAGAATACTACGTTGGGTATTCCTGCACTGATTCAGACTGAGGGTATTCATGGGTTCTTGATTGGCAATGCCACCACCTTCAATTCTCCTACCGAGTTAGGATGTTCCTGCGATCCTTCGATAATTCCAACGTCGATTCCAATGGTAAGATAACATTACTAACTCTTCGTAGCTTATTGAGCAAATCCAAGAAGTGATTGCTCAAAAAGCAGCTGCATTGGTTGTAAACAACTTGTTCGTTCGCGTGGTTGACCTTGCCCGAGAATTGAGGTTCGGGAGAGTTGAGGAGATGTATTCGGAATGTGCATACCTCAGTGGAGAAATAGGACATGCATATGTCATTAGCCTTCAGAAGAGCAAGAAGGTGCCGCTATGGTCAAGCACTTTGCGGCCTTCGGCTCACCTGAGCAGGGATTGAACACTGTGCCGGTCATTGGTGGTGAGAGGGAATTGAGGAGGACGTAAGTAATCACATTTCCCCCGGTTTTTATTGCACCCTGTATTGAATAATTTGCTCTTGAAATAGTTACCTCCCTGCCTTCAAGCGAAGTATCATTGATGGGGATGCATGGAGTGTCATGGGTTCTTATAATTCCTATGATGGTGTTCCAACAGCTGCCGATCACTACCTCCTCACTGTATCCTCAGGGAGGAGTCGGGGTACAAATACCACGTTGTTACCGATGTACGCTTTCTATTAACCCTGAAAGAATTATTAGAAGCTAATATTATTTCATTTCAAGGCCAGTGCTAGCGACAAGCTCTGCAATGATCTTGCTATTTGTGAAAAAGGCGATATGCGTGCAGTGACCATGTTGGCTCTCGGTGCTGGTAACGATATGGAGATGGGCGGTGGATCCTTCAATTACCGCAAGGTTCCAGAGTTAATTGCCGATGGTACTCTTGATCCAAAGATTCTCGACTAGGCTGTCTCGCGCATTCTTACGACCAAGTTCAAGGCCGGTCTTTTTGAGCACCCACTTGTCACCGCATCAAGAGTCAGTGGAACAAGTTGATTCATATACAGAAGTCAAAGGATCTTGCGAGGGAGATTGATAGGCAGAGTATTGTGTTGTTGAAGAACACGACAATGTCCTTCCTTTGAACCCTAAGAAGTTGAAGAGCATTGCTGTTTGGGACCTATGCTCATGGATTTATGAACGTGAGTGATCTGCAATATATCTTTATACCAGTTATGACTGAAAGTCTGACAATGTTATATACAGTATGGTGACTATGTCGCCTACCGTGCATAATACTAAGGTAATACGCTCTTTGACGGGATTAAGTTTGCATTGGCTAACATTGACGTCAAAATTAACTACGCCCAAGGCGGTGAAAGGTGGTCTACAGACCAGTCCGGTATCCCAGCCGCCGTAGAGGCTGTTGAAGCCTCCGGCGTTGCCGTTGTCGTCGTTGGAACCTGGTCTCGTGATCAAGGGGAGCTTTGGCGAGGACTTAATGCTACCACTGGTGAGCACGTGGATGTCCACAACCTCAATCTCGTCGGAGCACAAGCAGATCTCGTCCGTGCAGTTATCAATACTGGAAGACCTACAATCGTGGTTTTTCTCTAGCGGAAAGCCAATCACTGAGCTTTGGATTAGAGTGCTTTGGTGCAACAGTTCTATCTGAGAAGGGTGGAAATGCTCTTGCGGATGTGCTGTTTGGGAAATATAATCCATTTGGGAAGCTGTCCGTTTCTTTCCCCGGGGATATCGGTACCGCGCCATCTTACTATGACCACATGAAGGGAGGAAGACCCGTCGATGCAAGACGTATGTTCCCCAACGGAACATTGATATTTGGCCATCAATACGTTCTTAACGATCCCCGCCCATTGTACCCATTCGGCTACCGCAAGTCGTACTCCCAGTTCGAATACTCTGATCTCAAGCTTTCAAAGACAAATGCTACTGCATCGGATATTGTCAAGGCTACGATCAAGGTCAAGAATACAAGCACGATAGACAGAGCGGAGGTTGTGCAGTTGTATGTGAATAACAAGGTTACGAGTGTTGTTACCCTAGTTAAGGAGTTGAAGGGGTTCAAGAAGGTGAATATTGGGGCGGGAAAGACCGTGACTGTGGGGATCCCGATTAATGTTGCGGACTTGGGTGTCTGGAATCAGATGAAACGTACGTAGTTGAGAAGGGTGAGTTTGAGGTGCAGATTGGAGAGAGCTCGGAATCGATCAAGGCGAAGGCCAGCTTCTGGGTGTAAGAAAGGTATGAAGGAGCAGATTTTATGTAATATTAGTTTTTATTGCTGTAGTGCTTGATAGATACTTAAGTAACTACAAGGTATTTCTAGTACACATGTGCATCCAATTTAGGCGGGAAATGTATCAGGCCGTTGCACACCAGATCTCTGTCTGTTCGAGGGATGCACAACGGAACGCCACACCCGCCATCCCGCTGCCATCACTGGTGTTCCTTAGAGCGTCACGTTGAAGTTTTGGCCATGCAAAATTAATCTCTGGGATAGCCCGCTCTTAGGAATGCAATGGGTAAACCTAATCAAGAAGAGAAAAACCCGGAGCAAACTACACATATCCAGATGATACAAACGGGCCTCTGAGTAAAAGTCCCCTCCCCGTATGGAAAACCCCGTTGGCCTCCCACAACTGAAATCCTCCACAGCTACAATTCTTGGCGACACTTACATCGCACTCCCCAAATGGGTTCCACTGACAGTCCGTTCTGCCTCCTGACTACGCTCCGATGGGATCCGACACTGAAAGACCACCCGGACTGCGCGTATGGTGCGCCGTTTAGTCTGCTTGGCCATCATAGGGAGAGGCTGTTGACAGCGGCAAGGTGGTTTAACGAGCGGGGGACGTTTCTGCAGGGGATGGGGAAGTGGGGAGGGGTAATTGCGTGGTTGGAGGATGTTGAGGGCTTTGAGCGGGATATGGTGGAGGGGATACGGAGTAGCGGCATGGACGTTGAGGCGCCGTTGAGGGTAAGTCAGAAAACTCTAGTACACAACAGGATAGATAATCCGAATACACTTCAGCCCATTATTCACACTACTTCTAGGTCCGAGTGACCCTCCCAATCCACTCCCCTGCCTCCCCCAAATTCACCATTTCCGCTGTCCCCACTCCCTGCGTTCCCCTTCTCACCCTCCTCCCCTCCTCCCTCCCTCACCCTCTCGACTCAGAACAACCCCAATCCAACTCCACCTCTTCCTGGACACTCCACATCGACACTCTCCCCACTCTCCCCACGCCACTTACCTCACACAAAACTACGGCCCGCCAGCACTACGACTTCAGCCGCGAGCGGTGCTCTCTCCCGCCGTTGGGATCCGCGGGGGCAAACAACGAAGTGATAATGTATAATCCGCATGGGGACGTGATGGAGGGGACGTTTACGACATTGTATTTCTGGAGGAAGGAGGAAGGCGGGTGGATTACTCCTACATTAGACGCCGGGGGCTGTAGGGCGACCATCCGGAGGTGGTTGTTGGAGAGGGGTGTGGTGAAGGAAGGCGGAATCAAGGTGGCGGAGGTGAGGAAGGGGGAGTGGGTGGTAATGAGTAATGCTGTGAGGGGGGTTTGGGGTGGGTGGGTGGTCTAAATGGAAGCAAAGGAACATAGCGGGCTTATGTTTTGGCATTGCTGTCAGGAGGTAAATATTTGAAAGATACCCTTGGGGAAGGAACAGATATTTGGGGTTTGGGCATGGACTGCTCAATTGGCTTGCATTTTGGAGCAGGAAGTGCTGCTGGTATTCTCCATATTCATTGGTTTTTTTTTTAAAAAAAAAATGGTACATACGCCGTTTCATGACAGTCTAGTTGTCTCACAAATTTTTGTTTTGAATAAGAATATAGGCTGTCAAGGGTAGAGCGTTGGTTTGTCATATCTGTAGTTTTATCAATATATATATGTAAACTTCCATCTTATGCATTGTGATGTTGATTTCGATGGCAGCTTCACCCTCTGGGTTTCTGCGTTGATCGCACAAATTTGCCTGCTCCCGATTACATCGACCACTATATGGCTCTCACAAAAATATACTCTATCATTCACATTTATTCAGACTGAATCAACAGACCAAACTATTCTCAACTCCCGAATTTTTATATTTTCAACCCAATCCACCGTTACTCTAATAAGTCTATTCCAGAAAACTGCATGAACTGGTCCATCCAATCAAAAATCCTAAACCCAATTCAGATTTGTCATTACATGTATGCCATTATGCCCCCCAATTACAAGTGATGCTGGACAGAATAGAAGGAAAGATATAAACAATTGAGTTTGATTGGTCCGTTGAATCAGACAGCCTCGCTTTCCCGTGTCATTTATGGAGTAGTTGTGTCTGGGCCATCATCAGTGGTGGGGTCCTCGGATTCAGGCGAGACAGTGGGATCCGTTGGAGTGGGGGAATTTCCACTGGGTGGTGTCGTTGTATCAGGCTTATTCGGCTTGGTGCCTGATGGTGGTGGTACGTCTGGCTGCTGTCCATCAGGCTGTTCCGGCTTCTCATCATCGGGGTTCATTGGCCCCCCCTCTGACTCCGGTGATTTCTTTTCCCCCTTCTTCTTCTTATCAGGTCCCTCCCCATCAGGTCCCTCTCCATCTGGACCCTCCTTCTCTGGTTTATCATTCTCCCCTGATTCCTTCCCTGGCTTCTTACACTTCTTCTTGCCGTCCTTCATGACATCTTTCTTACCACCCTTCTTCCCGTCTTTTTGGCAGGTCTGCCTGGGGCCTTTGCATTTGTACATGGGGCGATCGGCCATGCCCATGGGCTTTTTGTCCATAATGTGGACCGTATTTCCAGAGGGGTCCACGGAACCCGGAAGTGGGTGGGCAGGCAATGCGGCAACGGAGGTGAAGGCGGCGAAGGAAAGCGCGAGGATGGCTTTGGAGAGTTGCATTTTGCTAGGGCTCAATGTAATGTAAAATGAAAAGACTTGGATTTTTCTCGTGGATTTTGAGGAATACACCTGGAGAGATAGTAACCGAGATATGTTGGTATAAAGTAAGAAACAAAACGGCTCTGTCAAAGAGTGATGGTATTAAAAATGATGTGTAAATATGCAGAAAAGACACAGTAAAGAAGGAATAGCTCAAGATCAACTTAGGAGCTTTGCAATTGGCTTGCTTGTGGTGATGCTAAGGAATGTAGAATGAAGAACGAAATGGGGGGCAGAATCTGGGTATCTTTATAGCCTCACAACGCCCCACCATCCCACCAAAGCCAATTCACCGGAGCTTTCATTGCATTGATGATAAGCTTGGGATTGCGTATGCTCCTGTACCGTTCCGTGATGAGTTCTAGGGTTATATTTAGCGCTTAGTGGACGTCCACAAATTCCAAGTTAGCTCTAGATCCTGGATCATGTGTTTGACTACAACTATGCAAGCGCTGCGGAGGTTGCATGCTTGACGGGCTCCAATGCCAAGCTGCCCTGCGATCTTCTAGAAACCTTTCTTTGCAGTTCCGGTGAGACGAAACAACGACAACGAAGATTCATGGAAAAATCGGTGCCCTCGAAACTTGTGCCGGGAGGCAAGTCAGCTGCGGATAGCAAGAAGACGAGAATTACCTATGTCATTGATAATCCGTTTTGCCAGATCGATTGGTAGGAGTCCCTCGCACCGAGCAGTGCGCTGTTTGGAGAAAGCTGACTACATCCGGTGTGTTTCACTCAGGCCAACCATAGACTCCAAATTAGACCAGGACCTTATCCTCGAACTTCTATGTAGCCTACTCTCGCCCATTGGTGACTACAGGCGATTACACATCACACCGACCACATCAAAAGGGAAGAGAGCCAAGAAAACTGCACGAGCTGCGAGGAAGAAGACAAGGCTCGAAGGTCGTGGGGAAGAACGTGATGAGTCAAGTGACAAGATGGAGATGGACGTAGACGGTGATCAGGTGGAGGGGAGTACTAAGGTTGAGTTCCCAATTGCACCAACAACAAGTATCCAGAAATCAACACTGCCCGTCGTTGATCTGCAACAGCCTCTAGCACCTCCACCGCCAGACATCACCAAAAACGTTCTTATCGGCCTCAACTCCATCACTACAGCCCTCACCACCCTTGCCTCATCACGTCTTCCCCCCACATTTCCCGGAAATCTCAATCTCCAGTCCCGGAAAAACCGGAAACGGAAACCCACTTCACTAACTTCAACTACCAACACCCCTCCACAACCCTACCTAACAACAATTTTCCTCACCCGCTCCGACTCCCAACCCACTCCGCTCCACGCACACCTACCCATGCTTACCTACCTCTCCTCACTTCCTACCCACGCGCATCCTACCCTTCTCGTGCCCCTCCCAAAAGGTGCTGCAGAAAAGCTAAAGAATGTATTGGGACTGCCAAGTGCGAATTTCATTGGATTATGGAGTACATTACCGGGGACAGGCACTGCGAGGACGCTATTAGAGCTTGTGAGGAGGGTGGTACAGCCAGTGAAGGTGCCTTGGTTGGAAGGTAAGCTTGGGGCTGGAGGGAAGGAAGGAGAGGGGGAGGAGGAGAGAGAGGGCCGTGGAAAGGGGCCGCAGGGGTTGAAGGAGGGGGAGTATCAGCCGATGAGGGTGAAGAAGTTGAGGACTGTGGTTGGTGTGGGGAAGAAGGGTGGAGGGCGTCAGAGGAATGTTGAGGAGGGATAGACCAGGCAGGTGAGTGTAAGGAGCATGTCGGGATATGAAAGTTTCCATGAAGGATGGTTGTTTCGTGGTGACATGGTATAGGCAGAGTTTATGCTGGAGATCGTTATGGAATTGTGCGTAGATGTTTGCATGACCATTCTCGAAGGAGAACAGCTCAAGCAATACCTAAAACTATATGGCTGAAATAATATTCCTTAATATACCTTGCTTGATGTTTTCGGAGCGGAAACTCCGTTTCGGGAAAACGCGTTTATACATTGTTCTCGTGCCCAGACCGATTTATTTGGTGTGGTGCAGCAGTTTATACATACCTATATCACGCGCCCGCCAAATAGCGCTTTAATTGCTGTGGACAAAACTTTTTTTAGCGCTACGATTTATGCTAGCTTGTTGCACGTATCACTGTTTGCATAGTCCCGTGACTGAATACGCCTCTTCCCAATTAGGAAGTCCCCATTCTCTCATCGTGAGGACATCGACTTGCTTATAAGCAACCCGTAACCCTGAGCCCACAAAAGAATCCTGACAGCCTAAGGCCATTTATCTTATCCCCCCTTCTTCCTTTGCCTGTCAGAAGAAATGAGAATAAAGAAATGCTAAACAACATATTATACTAAGTGCAGCAATTGGCAGCAGATATTGAGAAGGCTGTTGGCATGTGATGCTTAAGCGGGATATTGTAGTTTGGTATTATTGAGTGATGGAGTTTACCATTGCAACGAAGGCAGGGGTAGCAATCCATGATCTCGACTTGCGTTTTTTGTCCTTGAGCTCTCCTATTCTAATTAACGTACCAGCAAAGTGATCAGGTAGGCTGGTTGCATAAAGGTGATATCGATCAAATTATAAGACTAGTGGGCTCAGTAGTTTACTACCTTCTCATCTTGGTAAATGAAAGTCAATAACGAGTATCAAAGTCTCACGCTCCATCACTACGCAGGGCACCCTAGTAGTACCACCTTAATCTTATTTTTTTGTATAGTTGCTGCCTACTTACTGATACCTCCTAGCTTACCAGAGTAGGGGATTTCCCGAGATTAAACGGCCTCCCTGCATGATTCTATGGAGTTACCTCTATCCACCGACTGTCATGAGCACAGTAGCCCAGTCTAGGTCTAGTACCTACAGGCCTCGCCGACAAGGAGCTTACACGGGTACAAGGGAAAGAGATTGCTAGCTGGGCTGAGATCGTCCAGTGGCGAGAGAGGGTTGTTTCCATACAAATTCCTTAGTGGGTAAATCTGCTGTGTCAGTCCACCACACTGACAATCTCTTTCCCCTGCGACCGGTAAATGCGATGAAGGAGAAAAAGAAAAAAAAACTACCTCCTTGCGCCGCGGAAAGCTAGGGTCCCATGAATTTTGTCTGGTGCCTCGCCCTATGTCATCTGTACTAATAAGACTACTCCTGCACAATTACTTACAGTATGTATGACTTAAAGGGTTATGCATCGGACTGCATGTGCTGCAAGGTATCTATAAAAGCAATCAATTTTCAAATCTTTTTGATAACAGAATGAGCGTACTTACTATAAAACCTGCCGAATTTCCATGAATTCAATGTCAGACTTAGTAGAATAACCATCCCTGAAACACTGATGGAACTCCAGAGCCTGGGCCCAGTTTTTTTCCTGCCCTACGGTGAGCGCCATCCTTCTAGTATACTTCGGTAGTTTTAAATGCTTAGAAAGGGGCTATCTGCCCGGATTAACGGCTACAAATTACGAAATCAAATCTTTCGAGCTTTCGCATTTTGGTTATTCATCACCTAAGCCTCATTTCCAAGTGGCTTGCGGTCAACGGTACTTAAACTCGGCATTAAGGATGGTCAGCGGACGGAAGGTTCATTTCCTTAACTCTCGAATGGGTTTTCCACTGTAGTACGTGCACCCAGAGTAGTATATCCTTCCGCCCTCTAACTCGATTGCAACTTGTTGCAATTGGCCGGCATCCGCATTGGACTGTGTCAGCGCCGTACACATATCGCAAATATATGTGTTCATAGCGTGAAGGTGGGGTAGCAAGGCGAGGCGCTTGGACCTAGAACTCTTCGAGTAGTGTTTTGCGCGTGGTCCCAGGGTTTTTTTGATGGCGGTTTTTTGAGCCGCCTCACCGCACCATCTTTTGCAATTGGGATGCCTAAGCGTAAGCGCTTAGCATTTGGTGATTGCTTCTCAATTGATATCAATTGGCCTTTAAGACCTTTAAAGACCGCAAGAACGTGGGTATCCAGTCAGTTAGAAATGGCTACTTTGGTACCTATCCTCTTACTTCATGTATTGTCCACTGAGAACTCGAGCATTGTTGAGCAACAAATATACTGTAAAGCGGTTATCTCGACATATCTCGAAGAGAAATGGCTCGAGATCAAGCCTCGACTCCATAGCAGCTATAAAATTCTGACGTGTGTTCAAAAGCGAACCGAGCACTCAACGAAAACCCCAGTTTTTGAGAGGGCCCCATAACTTTAGGTCAGGCCACCAGGGATGTTCATTGATTTTCCCAACCGGAATGCTAGACCAGTTGGGCTGCAACATTGCGTCCTGGAATATCAATTAAGGTCCGTTGGAATCTGCAAAGGTCGTGGAATCAGAATTAGTGCAAATGAGGATAAGGACAATTACCTCTGCTTCTTAGACACCCAATTCAGAGACTGCTGGTTTCTACTAGTCTGGTGGGCATGGCTTCTACCGCTCCTACATTTCCAGTTCGGCAGAAACGGTGTGTGGATTTATCTGGGTATATCGCTCTACGAGCGCCTTGTGCCAACCAGAAAAAAGCAGATATCTAGCAAGACATGCTGAAATGTGGCTATCAAATATTGACACTTCTTGACCTAGGCCCGTCCCGAACTTGGGATTCCCTATCCCGAGATGATGGTTAAAAGTCGTACACTGTGTCATATAAATGTAGTTTGAACATCCTGCAATCTAATGATGATTGAACCTTAGAAAGTAACGATTCCTACTGGAATATACAGCTGCCCCTCAACTGTTCAACCCGATGCATCTCAGAACCTGAGTCGTGCTTCTGGCAGGTTTTGTTGTGCCTACGGGCGGCTTCTGCCAACCAGACTACCTTGGGTACACTTGCCTAAATCTATAAATGGGACGAGTAGGGGGCGTTACTTTCGGTCGCTGGGCGGGGTAGGTGACATCTGATATGTGCATCACTAAGCTGCTGGTAGGTAAACTGAAAACCTGAGACTAAGACTTTGCGGTAGGTACCGCATAATCTGAGAGTGAAGACCCCTGTACTTGAATGAAACCCCACTAACCAAATTTATGAATAAGACTTAAAATCGGAAACATATACTTGGTTAGTCAATTGCTTAGCGGTTGTACTGAAGCCTGCCTGAGAACATCCCAGATTATCTCCCACGTGGCGTCGGATGCGCACAAGTAGTTCGGCTATTGCATTGCATGATGGGCTAGATGGCCGAGAAGGGAAAGCTTAGTCTGGGGTGAAATCTCGAAAGCCGAATGCTCGACTCAAATATAGTAGCTAACAGCCCGTTGTTTTTTCCTAACCATAAATAACACTCTGGGCGCTGATTCAAAAACATCTTGCACGAAGCGCCCAGATTACTCAGTGAAAAAGCAATGGATGCATACAGTTGGTGCAAGCTAGTCTGACGAGCAAGGTGAAAACTGTCACGATAGGACCCAGAGCCAGACTAGGACCCAAATAGCCCTGTTGATAAGTAAGAAGCCGAAACTGGCCGTGGGAAGGCAAGGGTAAAGGTGCAACCAATCTGGACCCAATAATTAGTATGGCCCAATGATAGTGCCTCCTCCCCACCTAGAATCTCCTTGTCCAGGTTAGTTTTCTTCGTATAGCTCTTCATTGGATTGAGACCCTGGTCAATAGCAGTTTGGTAACACACAAAAGCAGTGGCAAAAGGCTGGGTTTGCTGCTAGCGAACTGTCAGTATCAATACTCAAATAGATGGTGGTCCCCGAAGTTTGGTTAAACTATCCAAGCACAGCTGGTGGATACATGGTTCACAAGACGGGATTAGAGGACTTTCGAGACCATAAATACCCTCTCAGCTGGGTAACCGCAAGGCTTGTCCCACCTCACTCGAAGTATTGAGCGAGTCAGCACCCACTCCTTCAAAAATCATGACCCTCATGGCGACTCTTGCAATTCAGCACCACAAGCGAAACCCTATCTTGGAGCCCCCCAATCCCTCTTGCAACAAGAATATCACGCTCTCCCAGTCAAACTCCTACTACCCGAATCCTTCGGGCGCAATATGGACGAACTGTTGTGATAAGGGCACTGGCTCTTCAAGTTGCCATCCAATCAAGACTTTCGAGAATGACTGTCCTGCTGGGTATTACTCTTGTGCGGATAGTGACTATCATGAAGAGATGTGTTCGATAAAATATTTTGCCTCCCAAGATGGAAGTGGGGTGTATGGTTATGGAGAGATGCTCTCGAGGACACTGCAGCAAAAGTGTTGCCCTGCGTAAGATGCCTTTCTGGCTCCATTAGCCTCTGGTGGTTACTGAACAATCTCAATAGACAGTTTTCCTGTGGAGGAAGCTTTGATGCTCCATGTATCTATATTGGGGTCCAGCAAAATCTGACGGAGCCAGCAATTCTGACGAACCCAATGTATGTGAATGCTATCAACGCTTATCCTGGCTGCGATCGGAATAAAATCTCCCCCGCAGCAGTAGGTGGTATAGTTGCCATTGCGATTGTCGGCGTCGTTCTCATAGGCGGCGTACTATTATGGCTCGTGAAGAAACGTCTACATCGAGATCCCAATAGACAAGCTCGAAAGAGAAGGAAGAGCCTAACCACATCGGCATGCCGTGCCAAAGCAGCCGACCTCGAATATGGTGAATCTGAGATTGGTACAGTCAGCACCAGAGATGATAGCGGAGGGTCCCCTCAACCCACCAAACCGCCTAAAGAACATCGCAATATCGCACATAGTCGCTCCAGATCCGCAGCAGCAACATCAAACGGAGATTATGAGATGGGGGAAACCAAGTCAAAGATGTTTGCAAAAGGTGACGGAGAGTTTAACGCTGTCGAGCTTGATCCACAACTGCCTAGCTCAGTTCTCGATTTCGCTGGGATTACAGTTACCAGTGAAATCCAAGTCATACGAGAGCATGGAGAGGCTAGCACGGCAGCCCACATGACTCGAGCAGAGAGTGATGGATATTCAAGCTCGTCGCGCGCAACTTCAGAGAGAAATTACGAACCTGCCCCCCTTGTCCCTTCCAATGTTGAAGTTCGTCCACTTTCTTCAGCCTCCCAGGAATCTCATCATCGAAAGTCCTTACAATCGGGGTTTAGGAGAATGGGTCCTCCTTTCTAAGCATCCTGAGGTCTCGTTGAATGTGGCCATATTCTCTTTGATTGTATACCCTTGCATTAAGTTGTATATAGAATGAGTTGGTATATTTATTGGCATTTTCCTTTGTTCGGTTGGGTTTTTGTGGTCTTTGGTGTTACTTGGAATTTCTATGGCATTAACGAACTTCTTAGGGTTTCATACATAGCTTCATTTAATGTATTCATACTTTAAACTCAGAATTGTACTTCGAGTATATTTCATAAGGATGTGCTACCATGTTGGGCACGCCCATCATTATATATTAAGAGGTAGCCATCACCCCAAGTATAACTGTGGCAACAGCGGGATGGCTATATAGACGTGGGACACGAGACTAAACTTGGGGAATTGTTGAGCAGTAAAAATATGACAGATATACATTATATGTAGAACAGACCCAGCTACTCCTGTCGACAGCTGTTAACATTTGAAGCAGGGCTAAGCCTATCAGAGTCACACATAATATTCAGCATTTATTTACTGAAGCCTCCAAGGACCACAGCACAAAATACCTACTGAAGGCAGAGGAACATGGTCATCCCATATAAATTCTAAACCATATCTCCAGCTTTGAGTTAGACGACTAGCCTCATTTTAAGATGTTGGTTGTATGGTTTATTGTAGTCTGGTTGGCACAACACCCTCGTAGGTTTATTGTGGGATGTGTATTCCTTTTTGCAGCGTCTTGGCGGCTTCTGGCTGGCAGTTTATTGTCTACTTAGTACATAAGTAGTTATGTACTTGACTCACCACTAGCACCTCTAGTAGTTCGTACTGCGAATCCCTGACGCTTCCCCAGACAGCCTTGTCTTAGCCTAGACAACCAAAATCTACCTCCTCGTGCGGTTCACGTTAGGATCCAGAGTAGCCAAAAAACGCTAACCCAGGAAACGACAAGACCGACGTAGGAACTACTTGGTCTTGATCCCCTTTGAGGCTTAGCCAGCACCCATACCAACTTTGGAGGTATCGTAATCCGATACAGCAGAATATTTTGTATGGAATACCCCCTGTCAACGTCTGGTCCGTGTATACTAGTGGCCGGTATAGCTAATAAATGTGCGAGCAAGGACCAAAATCGTAAGAACCCGTCCGTAACAGCAAGGTTTCTAGTACAAGGCGTTCTGGTATAGCGCAAGGTGCAATGTACTCTCGTTCTGAACCTCCAAGTTCCAAGGTTCCTGGATATGTCGCATCCAAGACCTTACTAGTTGATCTGCGCCTGGACGACCTAGCATCACGATATTCACTATAGGTGGACACACGCTACCCTATAGCTCTCTTGTGGATATGATGTACTGCTAGGCACCTTATCAGAGAGGAGGGGGTAAAGCACCGGCAGACAGGCAGGACAGAGTAAAAGCTATTCAATGCTTAACTGAAAATGGGTGGAGGGGATTCCGGTAGCGGCAGCACTATATTGTAACCAGTGAAGAAGGCCATGATGTGCTAAGCAAGCTATGACGTCTACCTTGTCAAGCCTTTCCTCTGCCACCCCTCCACTTCCTAGGGACACCAACCCGTATTGACCAAGCCATGTTCCAACAGGAAATCTAATTTGCAACACTCTTCGGGCAAGAATTCAGTTCATCAACATTCGCATTCTAGACATAGCATTGCGTTTCATGAGTGCAAGTTCCGGTGCATTACACTCCACATTGACTTGATGTCGAATCCAAGTATTCCGGCAACCCCAGATCAGAGACATGTACAACAACAGCAACCCCAGCAGCAACATCAGCAGCAGAGACGGCAACCTATACAGACTGCTGAGGTCGCGGGTGAGCCCTCTGGGTACTTTGGCGCTGGCTCCAGCTCTGCTGCAAATACTACGGACGTTCTACCAAACGTAGTGGTACCAGCAGTTACCGAGCTCGTCTCTGGTCGGGTTTCCCCACGTTCAATGCTTAAAGTTCTTCCTGAGCAGAAGAGACCAAAGGGTGTAATTACTAGGAGGGCATTCCAGCCACGAAGACGGAGTAGGGCCTGTGATCAATGCAGGACGCGGAAAACAAAGGTAAGATACTCGACTACTTCTCCTTGTGAGGCAATGGAAGAGATAGTTAAGTCGTTGTTTCGAGAGGCGGATACTAATTTGGAGAGTATAGTGTGACACTCCGAACGATGGACCTTGCAGTTCTTGTGTAGCTGCTAGTTTAGAGTGTCATTTTTCTGAAGGAGGAGATGAAAGGAGAAGAGCTGGTCCCACAAGGTTGTTTATCAATCCCTGGTGTGGGGGTATCAAACTGACCGCAATTTGTGCGTATCATACAGGCGACTTCGAGCGTATGAGGCCCTTACAAGGGAGCTTCAAGAGAAACTCGATCGAGCGAATGCCTTACTACAATCCGTTGGCTATGCTCCTATTCAATCTTCTGCATCTATTGCATTAACAACACCACCTTCACCTTCAGCGGCGTCTGTCCAAGAAAGATCAGGTGCTTATAGTGGTGATAGTGCCTCCACCTACATGGGAAGCTCTCCTATTGCCTCTATGCCGCAACCAAACATACTCCGTGTTAATAATGAACAACAAGGTATTCAAGACATAACATTTTTTTTTCTCTTTCTTCCCCGTACGCCCCATCACTGTATCGTAAAGGTAACTCATCTAACTCTACGTCTGGAGTAGATTTAAATACCATTTCTACCGGTCCGCTGGGGGGCTTCATGTCTACAAATGCACCTCATCTAGACAATTCTGCGAATAGAAGACGTGCCATAGATGAGCCTTCGGCGTGGGATAATGGGTTCTACGGATCTAGCTCATGTCCATCGTTTGCCACGAGTTACAAGGAGTATCTAGAGCGGCTAGGTTTTACTCCTCCGCCGCTTGGTAGACGTCTCTCAAGTTCGTTGAGGTTATCTATACCACAGAACGGAAATACTGAGCACATGGCTACAGTTCCCGAGAACGGCGTCCCTGATTTACCAACACGTTGGCCGATAAATAAAGGGAATGAAGTTGAGGTGGATCTGCGGTCACTTCTGCCTGAAAAAGCTGAGGCCGATGAGTGGATAGAAGTATACAGAAAGACGCTGCAAAAATACCTTCCTGCTTTTCATTGGCCGATGTTAGAGCAGAAGTGGACACGTGCATGGGAGGAGCCAATTTGGGAGCGAGATAAAGAGGCCGTTAGATCTGTCTTCTGCATCGTGATTCTACTACTGGCTGTCTCGTGCCAGATGATTGAGGGTTGGCAAGGAAATGCTGCTGGAATGGAAGAAAGGTCAGCCGCCCATGGGCTTTTTCCGGCATACATTGTGGAGAGTCTCCACTAATTTATTAGTTATTAGGCAAGGATGGGTTTACTTCCTAATGGCGAAACACTTTCACGATGAGTACCCGCCTGTTTACACAATTGACGATGCGGCTAGTACGGCTACCTCTCCTACTCCACTCCATTTCTGAAGTGACTTCTAAGTATTATTTAATCATTCTCTAGTATTCCTATTGATGTCTATATATCTTATGAATGCCTCTCTCCCATCTCCTTGCTGGATGATGATAGGAGCAACATGCCGTGTGTTCCAGGATTTAGGTCTTCATAAGATGCCACAACTCAACCAGGTTACCAAGGTTGAACAAGAATGTCGGAATCGCTTATTTTGGGCGGCTTATGTTCTGGACCGGCAGATTGGCATTGTCTTTGGAAGACCGGTGATTTTCCATGACCAAGATATTGATGTTAAATTTCCGGGACTAGTTGATGAGGAGGGAGTTGGACCCACTGGCCAAGAGACTTCGGAAAAAGCTACAGGTCACCAAGCCGGAGGCTCACAGGGTCTTATGGATTCAGCAGAGATGAGCCTTAGAGTTTATCGAGCACTTATTCAGGTCTGTAGGTGTTTCGAAAAAGTGAGAGCCACATATGCTCTAGAGGCAGGGAGTGAGGAGGATATTATGCGGTTAAGAGAAGTTGAGCATCAGTTGGATAGGGCGTGGGATATGTTCCCTTCCGAACTCATGGATATATTATCCAATCAGCCACTAGAAATAGCTGCTCTCAGACCATTGCTCGATGCCCAGCATGCACGGTTACTACTTTACCGGTCTTTCACGGATTTTTCCAAGCCGCTACAGTCTACGTGGAGGACATTCTGTCTGGCTCAATCTGTGCATACTTGCAAAGTGACAGCTCGCCTCTTGGTACGATGTACATATCTCCCGAGGTGGGATACTGAATTCGCTCTCAAATCAAACGAAACAGTTCGAATCCACGCTTTTCGAGCTGCTGCATTACTGCTCCTCGGGTATAGTATCAATGATCCAGCAATAGAGAGGGTGGAGAAGGATGAGGTCCTCGTCTGCATCAGGGTACTAAAGGCATCTTCCAAAAGACATCATAGCATGATGAAGCCTATGCAGATGATTGAGGGTTTGGCGCGTATGTTTGGCTGTGATACTCGCGATGTGCAAGGACAGTTGGAAAGAACAATCTGCAGTGGAGGAGAGGTCACAAGCAGTACAGATGAAAGGGATATTTGTAACCCCCCGGAACCAATGGAGTGGGCAAATTTTTCCGTGGGGGACGGAGGAAACGAAAAGACGAAAGAGCAACAGGCTCAGTCACTTTCAATTCAGTCACGAAATCCGCAGTTTACTCAAATCCCACACCAAGAACAGCATGATGAGCGAGAAAGGAGGCAACAACAGCAGCAGCAACCACATCCAAGTTTGCAGACACTACAACAATTCGATACTCTTCGAAGACCAACCTCTCAGCCATCTGATCGCCAACAGCAGTCCCCATTCTCGTCTACTAGTAGACAAAATCATGTCTTCCCCACTTCTGAGTCGTCCACATTCAACCGGCCTCAGCCAAGGTCAGCATTCCGGCCTACTCCCGGTGTCCTCAGTCCCATCATTACGGAAGCACCTTCGGCGCTCTCAACTGGCTTACCAACCACCCCTAGCGTTGTGTCTTCCTTTGGTGGGCTTATGCTCTCCCCAATCCAGCGTGCTCAGTCATCGGCCCCGGCTTTGTCAGTCCCTTCTCCCCAATTACCTCCTGCTGCGCAACCGTCTCCCCACCCCCCAGCAGCCACACCTAGCATGTACATACCACAACAGCAGCAGCATCACTCACAAACACAGTCGCAACAGCAACCGCATCCTATTCACGCACATCACCCGCTGATGTCACCAACGCATCACTTCCCACCAACTGATTTGTCTACAGCAGGCGTAATAGATTGGGACGCTTTCCAGAACATGATGATGTTGGATAACCATGGCTTCGGGGAATTGCTTGCGGCAGGACCTGAAGCTGCGTGGGGATACGTCGGGAATTCGACCGGTGTAGCGGGTGTTCCTGGCTTATCTTCATTGTCTGACAGATCCGGGTATGCTGGGCCACCAACAACCGCTGAAGAGGACCGAACGCGAGCAGAAAGAGAACGGGAAGAGGAAGGAAGAAATATCGAGCAGCCAAATGTAAAAGCGGAAGAGTGGGGCAGTGGATAATGATATACTTGACATGAGCGTCATCTTATCAGGTGCATTGCACTCGGAGCTGCATACAGCATGTTTATGATTTGCATTTTGGTTGAATAAGGGCATATTGTTAGATGGTCAGTACAAAGTTTTTTCTACTAACGTGGAAATGCATCTGATTCTTTATGTTTGTAGCTCTTCACCACATGTGGGATTATTTCCTTGTATAGCTTCACTACTATTTGTCTAGCAGGTCTCACATCCCATATTTATGTCGTTCTCATAAGGCTTAGTGAGTCCCTCATCAAATACAGTTCAGCATTATGCCTGCGTTGAATAGTGACAGTTGCAGAAGTAGACGCCGTCATTTTTGCGGTGGATGAGTGGATGATTCCCCAGTTGCTAGCTGGACAAACTCTATTCAGCCATATGAAATTATCGACCTTGGCGAAAAATAAGGAAGCGGCAAGAGCAGAAGTTGTCATGATGACCTGGACCATTCCAGAAACAAAATTACAATCTCATGGGTAATCTGGCTGGCACTTATGGCTTTTTTTTTATTAGCCACTCGACGGTACTATGTACATGTCACTTATGTAGCACAAAGCAACAAGCTAGCATAAATTTGTAGCGTTTAAACAAGCAGCCTGGCAAAGCCAGTCAAAAGCAGATCGCCCGTGTTAAGTGCTGATACATCTTGCTTTTCCGGCGGGATGAACTCACGGATTAAGACAAGGCAGATTCGTACAATTAATCTTAGCCTAGAAACGGTGAATATGATGATCCCATGCATGATAGGGTGAGAGCGTCTAACTAGGTAATGTGAGCTAACCTATGCAGAGATTTTGGTAAGGGTCGGCCAGACTAGGAAGCAGGCCAGACTAGGAGCACCAGACTAGGAGGCAGGCCAGACTAGGAGGCAGGCCAGACTAGGAGGCAGGCCGGCTTCTCTACGAGAGGCTTGTGCCAACCAGACTAAGGCCGGCTATTTTCGTTGTTGGATCACATGGCTGATATCGGAGAAATCCAGAATAGAACCGAACTTTAATGCGACCTGCAGACGTGTATGAGTAACCCTTGGGATCGAGAGACTCGCCCAAAGACGGGCTGTGAATGATCACCAGAGCGTATTAACTTTAGATTTTATTGGTCATTCTCTCTGTTTCAGGGAAGGATGGTAATTTTCCATGGATCTGTGTGGCATACCTATAAGTAAGCACATTCCAATTATCTTTATTTGGTCTTAAGGATTCCATAAACGTCTTCGCTAAGGTGTCCGCAAGCCGTTCCAGAAACTAGGGAGAAATGCAGAAGACCTCTTGCTAAATGCGAACAACCTCCTTCGTCACAGATATCACCTGCACAAATTGCGTGGTTGGATCGTTTCTAGGTCTTCTGGAATTTACCATCAGGTACTAGGATATAATTCGAAGACGTCGAAGAAGGTATGCCTGTTCGCATGCGCGTCTATATGCACGCTAAGGCTCACATGCCGAAGTCGTTCAGCAGGGATTCCTCTTTGACGTACTCATATTAACCGCAAGCAACGTCAGCAAAGAAGTTTACATTATATGCACTAGGGCCTTGAGACGTATGGGATACCTACCTCTTTCGTATTATTTTCTATTTGTGTTTCTAGTGACAAGACAGGGGATGATCTGGCCAATTAATGCAATGTATATTCCCCCCGTCCCTGCTCATCGACACAGGAATACTCGGTGCCGCGATGAATTATTGCACGCTGCATGCGAGCTGAGAATGGCCACCTATTCCGAGAGCCTGTGGGCCACTTGAAAGCCATAACTCAACTCCGACTGGGTGTGCAGCTCGCATACAGCGTGCAACAATTCATCGCGGTATCGAGTACATTAGCCAGCCCCGTCCATCATTCTAGTACAGATCGTGAACGAAGCATCTCTCGTTTCGAGCCGTTAAGCTACAATTACATACATATTTTTCCCCATTAGTGGGGCTGTTGTGCTACATATTTTTGACGCACACATAATTGTTTTAGGTTACCTTCTTTTGCTGCAATACCTACCCTGGCCCCCCCCCACCTCCCCCTCCTTAGATTTGGGGAGGGTAAGGTAGGTTGATTGGGCCAATATGTGATTGCTGGTACATATAAGGTTCATCTGGCCGGGTTATATGAGATCTTATGTTTTCCCCCAATTTTTTAGGGGCAGTTTATTGTACACGATAAAATGATTCCTTATACCTGTTGGTTTGATTAAGTGAATCTGGTGTGTTGTGGCTGTTGAGTATATTTGCACTTTCCGACATCTGCAAAATTGATCTCGAGTATTAGTTGGGCGAATACGCAATCTGGAGGGCTAAAAGCACGGACGTTGTGGGCGATACGAACTAAGCGTTGACGAGCGAGAACAGAGACACTCTGACGTGGAATTGGTATAGGATTATATTAGAGTGGAGCGGGACGGGAGGAATGTAACCTGGAGGAGTTTCGGCTCAGTCAATACGAGAGGAAGAAGTTATTCAATTTGCACGAAAAAGCAACGACACATTGACCATACCAATCCTTACATACTTCGTCGATCACCATCTGTTAACGAAAACAAAAGAGATTCCCTTCAAACGCATTTCTCCCAGATACAAAATTGATATCAACACTAATGTATCCCTTGAACTACACCTGGGCGAACTGCCATAATGTCACCGCTGAGCTACCTATCGATCCAACAATATGGTTTTCCATGGTTGAAATTATGAACAAAAATGGAAACAATGATTTTCCCCGCAACTTTTTACCGCCGGCCTTCTGTGACCCGTATAACTATGTTGCGCCAGACCGAGGGAAGCAGTTGTTAATTTTGGAGTTGGTGACGGCAGGTGTGTGCGGGTTGGTGGTGCTGGGAAGGTTCCTGACTAGGCTATTTGTGGCGGGGAGTATTGGATGGGATGACTGGACAATTGCGATGGCAGGGGCTATCATGTGGTGTACTGTTGGGGTGACTGCTTATGGTAGGTTTCTAACGTTCGTTTTGTCTGAAAAGCACACTTCTTGAGGTAGCCGGAATAGACATTAAGTCGAGTGTCTTTAGGGTGGGTGTGACCCTAATGAGTTCTGAAAACCAGCTGATAGTACAGAATCTAACTTGAATTCGTGATGTAGGGATTATAGAAGGAGCAATAGGGAGACACATCTATGATGCTACTTTACCACAAATCACTATTACCCTCAAAGTGAAACTCCCTCGTGTCCCCACATGCTTTCCAGAACAACTACTAACCTCTGCAGGTTATATTTTATCACATTCTCCTATACTCCCTCAATGTTTTCATGGTGAAAGCCTCCCTGTTGTTCTTCTATAAGCGACTCTTCCCGCAAACTTGGAAGCGGATGCAATTTTGTCTCTCCGCAGCTATTGTGATATTGTTTTGCTACGCTTTTGCTAGTAGTCTTGCATCAATATTTCACTGTAACCCTGTTTCCTCGTTTTGGGTGATTGAACTGCGGTATTCGGGATGTCCCTCGTTGGAAGACAGTGTGATAATATATTCAGGGCTCCGGAGTGTTTCCGTGGCATTTGATATAATTGTTATATTATTGCCAATGAGGTAAGTAGTCTCTAGGGTTTAGAAGTGGACTACTTGCTAATGCCATCAAAGGTTCTTGTGGAGTTTGAAATTACCTCTTAGGCAAAGATTGGGGTTGGCTTTTGTCTTTGGAATGGGTATAATGCACGTGTTCTCCATAATTGGAATAACATCCTGCGACAGGAGTCACAGAACTAACATCATTGTAGAGCCCTCGGCGCCGCACTCTTGCGTTTAGTCCTCCAGCATACTGCCTGGAGCTCCCTAGACATCGGCTGGAACTTCTACAACATTGCCCTCGCCGCCGAACTAGAACACTTTTTCGCCATCGTCACAGCCTCTATCCCCGCCCTCACCGCGCTATACCACAAAGCTCGAGCACGGAAACAAAACCCTTCTCCACCAGAAACCCACAGCCCTCCTTCCCATCATGAACCTCGATACTTCACCCAGGGATCCTTTGAACTGACAGAGGCCACATCGGATAAGTTTGCATCCGACATTGCACATAAATCCGTACATAGACCCATGACACCTCTCTCCCCTCCCCGAAGGCCAGTGCATTTGCCTCTCAAATCTTATAACTCAGGGGAGTTCTTAACATGGGCGTATGATCCCGAACGACAGAATGGAGATTGGGGGAATGGAAATTATGCGAATGCGTATGGGGAGTATACAATGAATCAGCCGAAGAGGAGTATATTCAGTAGGTTTTACCATGGGAGGAGTAGGAAAGACGAGGATACTGCGGATGCAGCGAGGGCAATGGGGAGTGGAGCTGCAAATGGAGTGGAGAGTAATGAACATTTGGTGGATGCTCTGGGGGGCGGCCCGGTGGCAGGCAATGGGATGGGCCATGGGGCGATGATGGAGGCAATGGGCATGGATAATCAAATTATGATGACGAGTGAGGTTGTCGTCAAGGTTTCGGCGAGAAGCACACGGTGATAATTAGGGTAATGCAGGATGGGGTGGTGAGGCGGTGAGGCGGTGAATGTGGGAATGATGGGCCCCTTTAGGGTTAGATGTGGAGACTATATTCTGTATGAACTGTTACGGGTGATGAAAGTGCGTTCAAGCTCTAGTCTCAGGGGTTTTATACTCCTTTTACTTATCCTCTTCCACTGGGTCCTGGGAGGGCGTTTCTTTTGTTCTTTTTGATAAAATATTGCTATTCAGGGACGAGACGGACTGCATGTATTCTAGGTGTATTTTATTTACTTAAAGGTTGGTTGTTCCGAAGGCACCACCTCACCTTGTTCCCGTACATAATCAAAACTGGCTCTACCAATCCGCTCGTTATATATACCTATTCAATTTCCTCTATGAAGTCAAATACTGAGGCATGAGGCATTGCACCACGTATGTATGTAAAGACCCCTATAACCCTGATTCCTTTACAGGATCTACCCCGCCTGCCGTGAAGCTAACTTATAAACCCTCTGCTGGTATTGATTGGTGTCAGTCTAAATCATGTCACAACTTTTGATATTTACCACTTCAGTCAGTGTAACAAATCAAGCACGGTCTTCAATGTGGGCCGCCTTGGTCAGGTCTCAGTCAATACAGCATGCTTACATCTCGAATCTCGCAAACGTATTGTTATAAGTAACCTTTTGGATGGACTTGTATATTGGTCAAATGGCTCAAGCCACCAAATTGAAGCTAATCCCACTGCGGCAGCCACTACCATTTTGAGTTCCACTTACGTAGTAGTGCTTATCATCCCCGAGCGAAATGAGCGTTTACTCATCTGTGCGGAATAAAGTTCAAAGAACCTCCATCAGGTTATCCAATATCACCAGGCTTCAATCCCTCAGATTGCCATGGTTGTGTAGAGGCACGAATAAAATCTATGGTTACAGTTCATGGGGAGATAGTAATATATTGGACTTCTGTCATGAATCAGATGGGCACTTCATTAGGCAGGCACAGATATGGGGAGGGACACAATTGATCATCACCGCAGCGTGAGCAGGAAAGGGTATTGATTTTAGTTCTCCCCAAAATGTTGAAAACACTGCTCCAAAACTACTCCATTATCACAAAGTTTAATACATCCCAAATAGCCCACGCAGTTAAGGCTGGAGAAAGACATCAAACTACATGACCGTAGTCACTAACTCCCATTGAAGTAGACAAACAAATGAAACCCAGACCAGCCCTCCCTCAAGCTAAGGCATTCTCGACCAATAGCATTTCAAACTATCCATATGAGTCCAACGCCCCAAAAATCGTTTCAACCACCCTTGACAATTTAAACCAATGATAGTCACGAATACCACGCCAGCGACAACTCCATGAATTGCACCGGCGGGAATTCAGGAGAGATCTCCACTCTTTTCTGCGTATGCTGTACTGGTGGTGCGTAACTAGGCATCGACCTCACCGGCACGGGCCTAGTTCCAGTAGTAGAGCCGGAGACACCGTTCGGGTTGACTTTCGAGTCACCGCCACGGTCAACTTCGTTGCACGCGCATTTTCGTGAATGTGCAGAGAGAAACGCAGCAAAACGCAGGCTTGCGGGGGTGGTGGTCAAGATTGGGCGAATGTTGCCGGTGGTGGGGGATGATGGTGATGATGACGTCGATGACATGTCTGCAATGCTTTGACCTGAAATTGGATTGAATTGCTAGTTCCTACAGTTTGAGTTGATCGAAACAACTTCGATAATGGCACTAACTTCGAGGAATTGAAATCTAGGTATGTATGTATGTTCGGAGTAGTATAGGAGTTTCGAATTTCCTTCGTCCTCGGTCGATCACGATCATTCAATTTCCGTCACGTCATTCCTATTTAAGCTACGTTCAGTGCAGTACAATAACTTGGTTCTCATGAAAAGGAATCCAACCTCCCCACAACCCCACATTAAGTACCCCACACGCCACCACCACGGTCGCACCGCATAGCTTCAGGTCTGGTCAGGTCATATAATATCAAGTTTCTGTCGTCCTACATCTCATCTGCGATTGTTTTAAGTTTTATATTTGATATAATAATGCTTCACATAAGCGTCTGCAGAGCATGGGTCGAACACCGGGTACTTGACCTCGTATTTACAATACAATTCTGATTAGGGCGCAACTTGATAAATGAATTAATATAATATATAACTATGGAGGAGTTTAGTCTGCGAGGGGTAGTGCAACCAGACTAGGAGAAGTTTTGCCTTTTGCGAAGCACGACAAGCTTCTCGGTACCTGGGATACACCCCACTGCGACAATTTCACATCTATTCTCTTGAATTACATGTAAAGTAACGTTTTAGTGCGCAGGCTAGAAAGGTACTTGGTGTGCTCGTGCTAGACTGGTATGGGGACTATAAGCAATCAGCCTATTGAAAAGGCTGATTATATACCCACGCAGGCAAGGGCTTGTGTCATTACCTTTCCCAGAACCTCCCCTGTACGTCCTCAGAACTGCGAATTGAGTAGAACAGAGCAGGATGATGTAGGTAGCCACACCTACAATGCATAAGCCACCAAAATAACGTATACACGCCTGACGGTATGTAGTATGCATATATGCGGTGAACTAAGTATATAATACGGACGTTGGCGGCTTCTGATCGATATCCCGGGTCCAGCGTACGCTGTAGAGTCACCCTTAGAACATGTTCATATAGTGCCACAGTGGCATGGCAACGGCTTCAAGATGGTTACATATGATCAACGGGTACTTAACGTTTTGAATAGTCATTAGACATCTGCAGATTAGTAGCAGAGGCGACTGTCTACGGGTAGGTATATATGTATATGTCTCACAATCATCCCATAAAGCTTGAAAGCAATGTGCAGAAATTAGAAATTTTAGAGGAATTGTTTACATTTCCATACACGTACACAAATACACCATACTACTAGCTACTCAGAATCTGTACTGAGTTTCTTTATCTATCTAGAACCATCTGCACCCGTCGGGCGGGGTGCTCCAGCTCCATGCTCCAATATCATTGCAAATAAGCTTCCCAGAGGAGCCCAACATCATAAGTCACAAATCACAACCCCATTGATACTCAAGTGTACGCATGAAAGAATTCTCAAACCCCCCATTTTATGTCCTCCTGTATCGTACAGGTACTCAGGAAACAAGAGTAACACAGGAAAAAAATGCAAGACATTAAGATATCCCTCAAACCTAATTCAGAATCCTTAGCCAACTTTTGTCGAACAAGCTGCCTAGAATTCCAAACAAATTTCCAATGAGTCTTGAAAGAATACACGATGCAAGAAAAATGAAATAGGGAGTAGTGATGGTAGATGACGACCGTTTCGTGACAATCCATTTAAAACAAAAGAATAAAGCCCAACAAGCCCAACAAGCAGCCATGGATTAAAGCACCACAAAAAACAAAGCAAAGTACTTTTCCCTGCCAATCCTTCTTCGAGCAAAACGTTGTCCAAGCCGTCCGTAAGTCTCAGAAAAAATGGAAGATGAGAAGAAAAAGGAAATAAACCCGAGAAGTAAAGCAAAAATAATCCAACCCGTCTATATCAACACATATCATATGATCTGCATTAAAGCCCAGTTTATCGTATGGTCATTTAGTTGAACCTCTTTCCAGGGGACTGTCTTCCTCTACCCTCCCATGGCCTTTGAGGACGGCTACTAAACCCTGGCTTATCACCATGGGCCTTGAATCCACCATCTCTATCACCACGGGGAGCGAAACCACCTTCTCTTGGCTTGAATCCACCTTCACGGCCACCTCGAGAGTTGAATCCATCTTCGCGATCTCCACGTGGGGCAAACCCACCCTCCCTTTGTTTGAATCCACCCTCCCTTGATTGGAACCCACCCTCCCTTGGTTTGAACCCACCCTCCCTTGGTTGGAACCCACCTTCACGGTCACCCCTTGGCGCAAATCCACCCTCCCTTGATCTGAATCCTCCTTCTCTGTCACTGCGAGGGGCAAACCCACCCTCCCTTGGCTTGAATCCACCCTCTCTGTCACTTCTTGGAGCAAATCCACCCTCTCTTGGCTTGAACCCACCCTCCCTATCACCACGGGGAGCAAATCCACCCTCCCTTGGCTTGAACCCACCCTCCCTATCACCGTGGGGAGCAAATCCACCCTCTCTTGGCTTGAACCCACCGTCCCTATCACCGCGGGGAACAAACCCACCCTCCCTTGGCTTGAATCCACCCTCTCTGTCACTTCTTGGAGCAAATCCACCCTCTCTTGGTCTGAATCCACTCTCGCGGTCACCTCTCGGTGTAAATCCGCCCTCCCTTGGTGTAAATCCCCCCTCCCTTGGTGTAAATCCGCCCTCCTTTGGCGCAAATCCCCCCTCCTTTGGCGCAAATCCCCCCTCCTTTGGCGTAAATCCGCCCTCCTTTGGCTGGAATCCACCCTCACGGTCACCCCTTGGCGCAAATCCACCCTGCCTAGGTCTGGGTCCTTCTTCTCTTTCACCGCGGGGAGCAAACCCATCCTCCCTAGCCTCACGGTTAACCCGTGGCGCAAATCCATCTTCCTTAGGTCTGAATCCTCCTTCTCCGTCAGTGCGGGGTTTAAAACCACCGCCACGGTCACTACGTGCATTGAATCCACCTTCTCTGGTGAGATGAGGGGCGGCTTCACCCCCGATCTCAATTCCTGCAACTCCCCGCAGACCAAGTCTCTGTACCAACAGAGAACTAATCCTAGGAGGCCTCAGCATTCCCCAGCCCAAGGCAGCCCACCTGTTCAAGCTAGCAACTAGCGCACTCTTGTTACCCAAGTAAGTATAGTACCCAAGGTTGGCGAGATAAGCACCCCTCTTGAGATCATCCTCAATGGCCTGCGAAGCCTCCATTACGCGGGTGAGCGCCTCAGCAGCGGCCTTTGGAAGAACACATTCCTTAGACATGTCGATATCGGCAATGGCAGAATGCTCATTGTAGTCAATCAGCTTGACCCCCGGACGAAGCTCCTTCAAGGCAGAAGCCTTCTCAATATCTGCAAGGAGGATATAGCCCATTCCGGAGTTGTTTCCACGGCCAGTACGTCCAATACGGTGAATATACTGTTCGAGAGACCTAGGAGAACCAACTTGGAAAACATGAGTGACATCGGGGAAGTCCATTCCTCGAGCAACGACGTCAGAAGAGAACAACACTGCAGAAGTTCCCTCACGGAATTTCCTTGCAGCTCTCTCACGTTGAGGCTGGGAAAGGCGGGAGTGGATCTCAATCATTGTGGTTGCAGCGAATGGGCTCCTGCTCGTCTCGGGGTCCCTGAGAGCTTGGAAAGTGTCTGCCGCCAAAGCAGCGTATTTGGCTGTTGGGAAGAAGACGATAGCCTTGAATGGCTTGCCCTCTCCAGAAACGGTGGTGGCAATTTCCTTCATCATCTGCTCATAAAGTGTGGGAAGAAGATTCTCGAATCCATTGACGGTAATGAGTCGCTGTTCGACCTTGTTGTGGGTGAGAACCTCTCCCTTAGGAACCAATTTCAGAACCTTGTGACTTGGCTTCAAGGCAGCATTGATCATAGTTTGAACCTTCGCTGGGACAGTAGCGGAGAAAAGCATTGTCTGCCTGTTGTCCTTTGAAGGAAGGAGCTTGATAATATCCATGAGGGCCTCTGCAAATCCTTGGTCAAGAAGGTTGTCCGCCTCGTCAAGAACAAGCATCTCCATATTCTTTCCGTTAATACCGGAGGCATTGTCAGTCAACAAATCGTACAAACGGCCAGGTGTAGCGATCAAAATGTTGCATCCAGCTTTGTGCATGTTTCGGAGACCGAGAGCTTTACCGGTTCCTCCGACAGCAGTATGAATTTGGATGTTGCTGCAATGCTTGGTGAGGATTTCTGCCTCCTTGGCGATTTGCTGAGCCAATTCTCTAGTTGGAGAAATGATAATTGAGCGGATGTCCAATGGCTTGCCCACTCGGTGTTTCTCAAGTGGCCTGCTTGAGTTAAGGATTCGTTGTAGGACGGGGAGTAAAAAGGCAATTGTCTTGCCTGTTCCAGTCCTTGCTTGAGCGAGCCTATGTTCTGCGTTAGCGGCAATGGAAATCTGTAATTAGAATAAATTTACTTACACATCGTTACCCTCCAAGGTCGCTCTCAGAGTCTTGCTCTGCACATCAGTCATGACCTCAAACTTCATATCCTCAAGAATAGCCCTCATAATCCTCTTATCAATCAAGTTATGGTCAAGCAAATCTTTGAACTTGAGCAACTCGGGTATCTTGTGTGTAGCGGCTTCTTTCACTGCCTCGAAAGCCGCCTCTGCATCTTCCTGCACGGCAGCCTCTGCTGCAGAAAAATTTCGGCTATAGATGGTGAACAGGCGAGCTGAAGACGGAATACAAGACACAGCCTTTGAAAGAGATGCAATCGCTCCATTCTTTGGCAGAGCGAGGCGAAGAGATGTAGTAGGAAGTGTAGAGGTATGTATCTTCGCAACCTGGCGAAGACTTTGGCGCCGGAGAGTAGCGAACATGATTGCTTCCGTCGTTCTGGTTCAATGGACCAGGAGTGTGGTATAACGGAATAGCAAAAGGAATGGAAAATGGGATGTAGAGAGGAGAGGGAAGGAGGGGCGCAGAGGGGAATTGGGTTTACACTCGAGGTGTAATACGTTAAAGAAGCACAGAGAGTGTACTTCCTTTTAATTGTGGTGGGGTTTGATACTTAAGAGGATGAGAAAGGAAGAGCAACGCCTGGGAAATTTTCGCAAAATGAGACGTTTTTTTTTCACCCCACTAGCAGGAGCTTATCGGTTGCCGCTGCTGGACCGTCAGTCAGCGCCAAGCACGCCCCTGCATCAGCACCACCACTGAGATCTCCAGTCGAGCGGCGTAGAGCAACCTATCATAGCACTACAGGAGCCGTGAGAGTCTTACACGGCAAGTGTATTCTCTTTTCAGGGTAATAAACACATTTGGAGCGCTTTGAGTAGATATCCATTTAGATTCCTAGCCAACTCCCCAACACACAAAACCCATACCGGAAGTGATCCAAAGTGAAATAAAGATGCGACTAACTGCTTTACCATGAGAAACCGCTCCCACTCTCCTTTGCTGAAGACACTAATAACAAATCCTAAAAATTATTGCCTTAATCCGCCTTCTCTTCCTTAGCCTCCTCGGTGGTCTCAGGAACTGGAACGGGCTTCTCCTCTTTCTCCTCTTTCTCCAGCTCAGCAGCAGTCTCCTCCTCTTCAGCCACTGGGGTCTTAGACTCCTCCTCCTCCTTTCCACTTACACGCTCGAGGCGGTCAACCTCCTTCTGTGCCTTGGCGATGTTCTGCAAACAAACATGTTAGCAAACGAAGTTATGTAAGGAACAAATCATCATAATGATACATACCTCTTTAGTAACTCGCTCAGAGTTTTCTTTGTACCAGGCCAACTTCTCTCTCAGCTTCTCCACACACCCTGGAACATCGTCCCACTTGGTGGGTGCCCTCACATCTACCTTTCCAAGCTCGGCCAAAATCCCGTGGTTGAGCTGGAATTTGCCCTTCTCTTTCTCCTCGCTAACAGTCAGAGTAATAGGAGTAACAGTACCAGATCCCTTGGCAGAGCCCTTTTTCCCCTTCTTTGGCTTTCCAACAAAATAGTCCTCCTCCTCCTTGACAAGCTTCTTGCCCTTGGGCTCCGTCTCTACAACCCTAGTAGCAAGAGCCTTAAGCCCCGCATCCTTAAGCAAACTCGCCTTAGTTTTGGTAGCCTGAGCCTCTGGCGAAGCCGGGTCGAAATGCGCAATCAATCCCTCACAGGTATTGATCTCCGCCTGGAATGCCGGCTGACTAGCCTCCTCCATCTTTTGCACCGCGATCTGCCTCTTATACTCTTTATCCTTGGCCTCCCTCTCGGCCCTAATCTTCTCCTTCCTCACCTCATATGCAGCCTTCTCATACGCACGGTAAGAATCCTTAGCAGCATAGAAATCCCTCTCAAGCTTCCTCTTCGCATCCCTCTGCTCGTTCTCCTGGGTCCTAAGCTTGGTGCGTTCGTCACGGAGAGAGTGGAGGTTGTTGTACACTTCATCCTGCTCGGCCTTGATTTTATCCAATTCCGCGATGATTTCGTTGAACCTATCACTGAGCCTCTTTTGCTCTGGGTCTTCCACCAACTGTGCCTTAAGCTCGGCGATCTTGGCCTTTTCAGCGGCAATTCCGCCCTCACCAGCATCAAGGCTCTGGAGTGTCTTTCGATGCCTGCGGTAGGTGGAAATTATATCCAAAGCCTTGCGTTCTTCTACAATCTTCATTGTACCGCTCTCAACCTGGGAGTCGAGCCTGGCAATGGCTGAATCAATCTCCTCGACCGACTTAAATTGGATCTTGGACTTTGCGGCCTGTTGGTCAGCAAGTTTGGCCTTGAGAGATGTGTCGAGAGTCTTGATCTGATCATGGATCTTTTGCTTTGAGCTCTTAATTCCGGCTTGGACATTGCGGATACTGGAGAGTTCGGCACGAAGCTCGGATTGCTGCTTTTGCACGGCGTTCTGGCCTGGCTTCTCGCCGTTGGTTGACCGTGGTGGCTCGACCTGGGAAATTTTGTCTTGAACGGCTTTCTGCAGAGAGGGACATTATTAGTGCCATTGCCATTGAGCATCCTAAGAGGCAGAATCCCGAGAGTAGCATGCCGAAAGGGGAGGGGATGGTAGCGAGAGGCATAAGAGTAATCTCTTAAGAGTATCTGCTAATCTACCTGTTATTCTATCCAAACTTACAAGCTTATCCTTAACATCCTGAAGCTCTTTCTCTATCGCCTCCTTCTCCGCCTTGAACTTGTCCTCATCTGGCTTCTCTGGCTTCTCAACAAACTTCTTTGCTGGAGCATCAGCAGATGGGGCAGTCGCAGTCTTTGTGGCCATGATTGCAAGTTTAGGTTGGAGATAAAACTAAGAAAGGGAGGATAGAGAAAGAGTGCTTCGGGAAGCGGACAGGTGTCAAGAGAGATGTTTTGAGGGGGAATTAAGGGGTGGAGGGAGAAGCGAGCGAGGTGGTCCCATGGGATGAAATAAGTACCTCATTAGTACATACTTAGTCTGATTGGCTCGATTTCTCTCTTTCCCCTTGGTTAACGTTAAACGGATATTAGAGATTTTCTGGATAGATCTACTAGATCGTAAGGGTCTACTCCGTGATTTGCTATTATTGGACGGACGAGCATGCAGCCCAAGAAATCGCGATCGACCTTTGAGATTGGCAACGAAGTGCAGTTTTTTTTGCAGGCACACGAGGGGAGATGCGCTGACCATCCATTGGCAAATGAGCCTAGTGATTTACTCCTCTGCCTTTTACTGCCACTCCTTTTCGCCTGTGATCATAATCATTCGCACGCGCGTGTCCTTGGAAAATTCCAGGTGTTCACTTTAGCACGCAAATTTGTTGCCAAGATTTACAAAGAGCTCGCCAAGGGTGAAACTAGCCATTCAGGGGTTAGCGTGTCGTAGACTTTTTGAGCCTCTTTTGAGACACGAGCTCTGGAACCGACACCAGACAAGCAATCGACAGGACAGACCGTATCCGACTCCCGATACAGATCAGCAACTGCCTGCACGGACAAGATAATTGCCACGCCTTTACTCTTTTAGTTTGCAGTTCGAGACCTGAGCGCTCCTACTCTCGTCCCCCACATCTCCAACTCCATCTCCACCATCCTCCACAATGGCAATTGAAGTCGACCGAGAAGCGTCCCGCCTCTGGCGAGTCCGGCGAACAGTCCACGAGATGGTCCGAGACCGGGTACGTTTAACCCTGCCCCCCACTCCCAATCAACCACCAGGCCACTAATCCCTACCAACAGGGCTACGAAATCGCCGACGAAGAAATCAACATGACTCTCTCCGTATTCCGCGCTACCTACTGCGACTCTGAAGGCCGACCTCAACGCAAAACCATGCAATTCAAAGCCCAACCCTCCGCAGCCATGATCGAGCGTTTTCGCGACCCCAGCCACCCCGAGGCCCCCATCCCCGTCGGTCCCGTCTGGGTCGAATTCTCCTCCACGCCTTCCGTCGGTATCAAGGAAATGCGCGCCTTCGCACATACAATCCACCTCGAAGGCATTCACACAGGGATCTTCATTTCCACCGTCGCCCCAACTGCCTCCGCGTTGAAAATCATCCCGACAGTGCTGCCTAGTATTATTGAGACGTTTGTGGAAAGTGATTTACTCATCAATATCACCCACCATGACCTTGTTCCGCAGCATATATTACTGTCGAAGGAGGAGAAAAAGGCGCTGCTACAGAGGTATAGGCTGAAGGAGACGCAGCTGCCGAGGATACAGCAGGCGGATCCGGTGGCGAAGTATCTAGGGTTGAGAAGGGGGCAGGTGGTTAAGATTGTGAGAAAAAGTGAGACAAGTGGTAGATATGCTTCGTATAGGTGGGTCTGCTAGTGTCCACGAGTCTGTAGTGGTATGGGGTGACAGCTGAGTGGGTGATGGAGCTTTCAATATCCACATGCGGATGGGTAATGGTAGCCTGAGTTTGAGCGTTTTCTACAAGATGGGATGAGATGGCCAATCAATCCTTAAGGGGCCTTTTCATGATCAGGAAATTGTCATGATGTACGAAAAGAGGAGTAAGCCATGGGATTTTAATTGTACTATTGCACTTTTTTTTATTTATCTGTCTTCCCCCCTTTTTTTTGGATTTGTTGTCGGTCTCGTCGTTGTCTAGCTCCTGCCATTATTTTGCCTTCTTACAACGAGACTCTTTTGTCGTTGCTATCTAGTCTTATTCCAAAATGAGAGTGGTTATAGAAATTATCGTATTTTAACTTCATCGAACGAAATTACATGACTGCATGTGCTTCACATGTTTGCTTGTGATAGGTTTGGTCCGGGAACTCTCAAAAATGAACACCTCATTTCTATTATTACTAACTTCAACTAATTCCAGCAAACAAATATTCCAGTGAGAAGTTATAAATCCGTATATTGGTCAAACTGATTTAATCGGATATACTGTGCCTCCTCCATTGTTGTGAACTGTTCCCAAGAAAGAACCAAATGACACACCTAGGAAGAGCTCTGGAACAAGGCAACAAATATCCAAATGAGTTGCGATGGGAACAAATACATATGTGACCCCAAATATACGACTAAACCACATGTTCCACCATATATATGTTTGACAAGACTTCCACGAGCGAGAGCTTCAATCGCCAGCTCTTTCAAATGCACCACCTACAAACTTTTGGACAATGCATACCGCTATGCTCAAAAAATATGCTAATGCTTGACCCCCCCCCAATGCTATGCTGTTATGCAGTCCGTTCCTCTATTGACCCAGAAGCTTCACAGTTCAGGGTAACTACTTAATCCTACTTCTGCGAGAAACAATTACCCAGAAGCCCCGCGTCACCATGTCTCATCTGTTCCTTCTCCCTCTTTCTCTCAGCATTGCCCCGGCATACATCGCAATTGCAGGATGCCTCCCTCTGCTGCTGAAGCTCTTGCTGCTGCCCAAGGGTAGTTTGCTCATCTGTCCTTCCGAGATCAAGCTTGTAACCAACATTTGATAGTTCAGAGAGGGATTTCTTCTCATTCTTAATTTCCTGCAAACCAATATCCTTTTCGTTATCAGTTCTTGGAACAGTGGTCTTGGTAGGTTTGCCGTAGGCTTGGCGAAGCTCATTTTCCTTTTGCCTTTGTTCGACAACGCGGGACTCTCTGCCAGCGGAGCGCTTGCGAATAGGGCCACCGACCCACATTGGGCTTCCGTCAATGGGATACGGGAGATTCTTCTCCCAGATATCTTTGAACTGATCTACGCCCTCGACACCCAGGAGGTGAGGAGAGGTTTCTGCGAGCTTGAAATGCTTCTCCATAACGTGGTGAGCCGGAAGACGTTTTGGCTCAGCGGAACGCTTCCCGAGAATATCCTTAACACCTTGTGAACTGGCAATGGCTACAATATTTCCTCTCTGCTCTTGTTCTAACCATTGCTCTTGCTTGTGGGTAGAGTGCTCGGTATTGTGTGGGTACCGGCCGGCTTGCCTTGCTAGCTTTGGCGATTGCTTTGGCTCTTGTTCAAGCTGTTGGTTCTCCGGTTGCTCGAGATCTTGTAGCTTCCATGCGTGTGGGCTATCCTCTTCTGTCTCTTGCTTTTGTTCTTGTTCTTCCCGCTGCTGCTCTTGCCCTAGTTGCTCTACCTTGGCGACATCTATGGGATGAATCTCGACTTGCGGCAATGGTGAAGGATGAACGAGAGTGTGCGGAAGTGGGCCCTCAGCTGGTTGAACTTGGCTCTTGGTCACGTTCACTGAAACCCCTCTGAATCCTGGACAAAATGATTTCGGTTTCTCCCCGGGGGGATTTTCAGGTTGTGAGAACTGAGCTCGTGGATGGGATTCATGGTTAGTATAGGAGTAGTGGTAGCAGTTGCTCTCGTGATGATTGAAGCGAATGCTAGCTAAGTGGCAGTCAGACTCGGAAGGAAGATCCTGGAAGAAGGCAGCCTCCTCTTCTTCAAATTCAGGCTCGAGCTTGAAGTCATAGCTGGCTTCCTCTTGCTCATAGTCATGAGTGGGTGCCTTTTGATGGTTTTGCCTGAAAAAAATACATGAGCTGGTAGAACATTTACTTAGCGATATGATAGGGGGCATACTTGGGAGAGCCCTCATCTTTTCCATCGCGCTTTTCATCATAAAGTTCTTCGGCTTCCTTAACTATGACTTCGACTTCGGCTTCGCCCTCGCAATCGCCCTCATCATTGTTCTTGTCGGTCTTGACCTCAACTTCGACTTTGATTTCGGAAGATCCCTCATTTTGGCCTTCCTCATTTTTATTCTCGACAATAACCTCACTTTTATTTTCAACAACAACCTCAACTTCATTCCTACTCTCCTCGCTGTTGTCATTGTCATCGTCGACATCAACAACAACCTCCACTTCCTTTTCGCTTTCCTCGTTGTTAGTGTCAACAGCTACCTCCACTTCATTTTTGCCTTCATCATCGTTCTCGATAGTGACCTCCACCTCAACGTCAATCTTTCTGCTGTTTTCGCCATCAATTTTTTCCTCCTCCCCCTTCTCCGAATCCTCCCCCTCTTCCCCTCCAACACCCTCCTCCGACTTCCTTTCAGCTTTGATTTCGACCTCCCTCTTGATGTCATCGTCATTCTCATTGACCACAATGAGCTCAACCATGGTAGTACTGTCATCGTTCCCAACTTCGTCTTCCTCTTGTCCTTCCTTGTGCTCATCCTTTTCGACCTTGACCTGAACGCCGGTACCTGCATCATCCTCACCAGGATTCTCCGCCCCCTTGGAAATAAACCTGGGGATGGCACCCTGGATCAAAGGGTTCTCACGAACGACATTCTTTGCCTCGGGGTTCGGAGTGGGAAGGGCACCCACAGCCGAGAGAGTAAAGAGAAGGAGTAAAATGAACCTGGAAGTTAATTGATGCATTTTCAATCATCAGCATGATAATCGACACTGTGGTGGATACAGTAGGGAAGAATGAAAAGGGAAGGAGGGGGAGGAGGAACGGGCCTTCTTCTACCCGGAGACAACTGTGAAGCGGGATATTCAGATGTGAATTGATGGGAACATAAGTCTTAAGGATCATATGGGAGTTGTGCGCACTCGTGATAGCCTCGAGAAAGTTAAACAATGTTCACAGTAGTCCGAGAAGGGAAGTGCACTAATCTGAAGGGGGCAATATTCGTGATCAGAAGGATTACTTGAGAACTTCAGCACTTGGGAATCACATGACAATATTGCTGAACACCTCCTTTGAGGTAGTGAAGGTTCGGTCAACAGCTCCGAACTTTAAAAAGCAAAGTGAATCTAGACCCGTCCATAAATAAGTAGCGCAACTATTTCACAAGCCATTGCCTTCGGGAGCATCCGTAGCATCCAATAGCCGCCTCATCACCTCAACCGCTCCTTCCACACCTTGCCCTTTCATTGCACTAACAGGCACCATTGCAATTTCGCGCCTCTGTTTCTTTGCAAGGCACTGGACGTGATTCCTGAGCTCCAAAAACCTCTGTTCGGTACCTCCTAAGTCCGCTTTGTTTGCGATAACGAACCATGGCTTGGCGGAGATTTTCTCCCTCTTAATAGCGACAGCTGGGATATCACGGGCGCGATTAATGAGCTCAGATGCTGGAGTAACAACGTTTGGCGATAGTAAGTAGTTCGGCATGATGCTGCGACTACCACGCCAGACCACCAGCTCTTCGTCTTGTGATTCACCCTCAGTGAGATAATCTTTTGCAGTCTCCGCTCGATATCTTTCAGCTGAGTACTCATCTGATGACTGCCTCTCCTCCTCTAGAGGTCTGTCTATACCTAATACAATTGCCCCATCATCATTAGGAGAAGGATCCCTATCAATGCTTTGGTTCCCCGCCATTTCGCTAATCATGCCATTCACACCCATGCTTTCCAGCATCTTGTCATCTCCCCATCCTTCCTCATATGCCTTCACTTCCTTCCACAATAATGTGAGGTCGCCCAACGGGTCGGGCCTTCCCAGATCAATGACAAACGCTAGGACTTTCGCTCTCTCCACATGTCGTAAAAACCCGTGTCCCAGTCCCTTGTTCAGATGAGCATCAGCAATTAACCCTGGAATATCGGCAATTGTGAACCTCTCGCGGGGCCCTACGGCCTTAGTTGGCTTTGATCGTGATTGGAGAGGATGTAGCTGCACTGTACCGAGATTAGGCGACAGTGTAGTAAACGCCCATTCTCCGACCTTCGCTTTCCGCCGAGTAATTGCACGGAGGAATGAGCTTTTCCCAGCATTGGGAAGACCAACAAGCCCCACATCTGCAAGAATCTTAAGTTCAAGGCTAATCCTCATCCTGCAGCCCTTTCCACCGCGAGTGGCAAATTTTGGAGAGCGGGTCTTCTGAGTGATGAAGTGTGGATTCCCCAATCCTCCGGGGGCACCAGGTATGAGAAGAATTGGTTTTAATGTAGGTTTGGATAAATCCAAGTTCACCGGTAATGGATGGGTGTGACGGAGGACTGCGCCAGAAGATAAATGATGTTGTGTTGGGTACTTTGCTGCTTGGAATTTAGGCGAAGCAATATTATCTGATTCAGCCAGGGGATAATGTATCCATTTATCATTCGGCCCGTGATATCCACTGTTTGGCTCTGCATCATCTCCTATGTTCAATACTCCCTCCTCATACTCCTTGAGCTCCTCCTCGAGCACCACAGAGGGATCATATCTATCAACCTCCCTTACTATGGTCCCGACCGGTACACGGATTACAACATCTTCTCCTCTCTCCCCATTCTTGCTTTTCCCTTGTCCATTCCTCCCATCCCCAGCTTGGACGACTCCCTGCCGTCCAAGTTTATGTAAAGATGTTGTTTCTCCGTAGATGGCCTGTATATAGACAGAACCCCCACGACCTCCATCACCACCGTTGGGTGGACCCTTATCAACGAACTTTTCTCTTAGGAATGAGACACATCCGTGTCCACCGTTGCCAGACTGAAGGTTAAGGGTTACCACATCAGTGAAGGGTGTCTCCTTGTACTCTTGGTAGTGGACCGGCACTCGGTAAGCAGTGTCTGGGTCATTTTCTCCAATCCCAGTAAAAGATCCTGGAGTCGAAGAGTAATATCGCTTCTGACGCAGGCTCCAGGTAAGGGATGTCCTGAAGCTTGAGCGAGTAGAGAAACTGGTTGAAGCCGAGGTAAGGCGGGGATATAGGAACGGTGTCAACGTGTGGTTCATATATCCGTATACTGTCTGGGGTGAGCGGAGTATTTTCCGCATATTGTTGGCATCACTAGCTGCTTGCCTGCCTACGAAGGTAATATCACTGCCAAGATTTACCGCTACTTCCTTCCTACTAAGTACTGGGCGATCGTTGTCATGCCTCTACTCTTCAGAGGTCGTTGTGCCAACCAGACTAGCCTCTACTAGTTGTCATGTATTAGTCTGGTGTGCTTGAAGGGCAAGCTCGGCGCTCGGTTGCTTAGAGGGTCTTGGCATGAGACTAGGATCTACGAACAACCAGTACTTGCTTAGTCAGTACTTAAATCCAAATGTTATTTATTTACAAAACCTTCCAAACTTTGATTCTTCTTGGCAAAAATGCCTTATCGCATGACCGTCCAGGTCAGCATAGTGTTATTCTGTGCCAAGCTTTTTAGAGATTTTCAAAGTTGATAGTCTGCTGCTGTATAGCGTTTCCTTGGCTGATTCATCAATGTCACCTGACTTTGAACATACTCAACTTAGCCTACTTTATTATTGATTCTAGATTTCACGTTTTATGATAGCCCAACCAAAAGAATGTCATCGGTCACTTACTTCATGCCTGGACATGATTCCGATGATTCCGACTTCCTGAGCTGAGCGAAGACAACTACAGAGAATGGTCCTATCATGTCTAGCAAATGCTCAAATGGTCACCCGATAAACTTTGGGATGTGGTCAGCGCCGATGACGAGCCTACCGAGGCTAATTTAGCTCTCAGTGGGCACAAGATATTATCCTGTTTGCCATTGGCTTCAAATCCCCCTATTTCAACCTATACAGCTTGTCCTACGAGCGCAAGGACAACCTAAGAAATTATTGAACACAATTAAAGAAGACGCCCGGAAGAGGCACACCCCATATAGCATGCGCTTAAGCCTGTCAACCACCTTCCTAGACAAATTTTCCAGTGTAATGGAATATACACTCAAAATCGATAGTTTGGTCCAACTCCTCGAGTTTACCAAGAGTAGAGATGCAGAGTGGAAAATGCAAAATGATGAACACACTTTCTGGTACTTGCATGGACTACCAGAAAGCTGGAACGAGTATGTGCAGGAGATACGGATGAGAAATGCAACCATGATGTTTGATGAGAATGACGAGAGGAATATTATGGTCAGTCACATACAGTTGAGATTGAGGTTAAGAGAATATGAAGACAGGTTGCATGAGGAAAGGGATAGGAATAAGACATGTTGGAAGTATAAACAGAAGAGCCACATTCAGAGAGACTGTCCTGGGCTGTTTTAGATTATTAACGGAGTGAGGACGTTGTGGGTTGTGGAGTTGGGACTTGAAACCAAGTAATCGAGGAGGGTCGTGTAACCAGAGCAGTTGGATGTAAATTGTTAACATGAATGGTAATTGATGGGTAGCTACGATATTTCTTTCTGTATCGCTCACAGTATTCCCTTATATGAGGCCTCGGCGTAATATATGGGGCTAAAGCAGTTATAGGACTATAACCCTTATATTATTGGATGTTATATAATGCAAGGCATGCTCAAATTCTGTTCAATTACAAAGCAGAAGAGCTACGGATTAGTTGCAATTTGGGAAGGGGAGGTTGGACGTGCTATATATATAATATAGACTACTATAACAGAGGTTATTCGTGAATTGCACTACAGCAGAATCTCTACTAAAAGACTGATAGTATATCCACAAGGAAGCTGGAGGCCTTTCAGCTTTCATTCATTGCCCTACCTTTTATGATGACATTCCTACTTTAGTGAGTACAAATAAAATTGCAGCCCAAAACACCTGCGTACACACTGCGAACATAGATCCACTAAATCCTCCCCTTGGGTTGCATAACCCCTCGCAGGTTACTTCACTCCCACAGCCACATCTTGCCGTCAGGCAGTCACCCCTTACTTCGTCCTCTTCTCAGGATGCCCTATCCTTACTATATATAATAACCCCTTCTAGGGCCACTAGGTATTAGTGTGAATGGTGTGATCTAATCAGAACAATTATTGCATAAGGAGATACAACTTAGTCTGGCTATATACCAAAGTGGCTAGTTAATGGAGGATTGGATCGCGACTATGTTGAGACGTCTCTAATTACAGGCGTGGTGTAAATGCTCGGCCCGTTGGGTATACCCCTGAGGTACATGTTCATTGAGGAATGAATAGAATGCTAATGTTACACGGTGATGTACGGCGTCTGAACTAGAGACTGTTTCCTAAATCTAACTCAAGAGTTATTGCAGCTATGTACTCTTGGCTCTTCCACCCGAAGTCCCCGGCCTCACTGAACCACCAATTTTCCTAATTATCACATCTAACTAACTACCCCATTCCTAATCTCAAACCCAGCTAATCAAAATCATCCCCACTAACCCAATCACCTCATTTCTCCCTCTTGCCGCATCCTAAAGACCACCAACCCCTCGCCATCCGTCTCAATCTCATTTTGGCCTTATCCCACACCTTCCTCTGTTGAGGTGGTGAGAGGCGGAGAGAATTAAACCTATATTGAGGTCAATGATTGGCGGGTGGGCGGTTGTTGCAGTGGTGCATAATGTTAGGGTTTGGTCTTTGAAGAGTTTCTGTCATTGATCGCACGAAATGTGCATTGCAATTCTTACACCGACAATGAAACGTCCCTTATTGCCACTTTCTTCAGAGTGCACTCCGCACGGATGTGTGCATCAAACCCAGCAACGGCGCTGCGTTCCACATTTGGAAATCCGTCTTAGGTTTTCTGCATAGGCCTAGGCAAACATAATTGTGGGGTCATGTTCACCCTGTAGGACAGTGAGTTGATTTAGACTTGGTCCCAGTATCCATGGAACTCAACTTCCAGGAAAGGGCACAAGCGATCAGTGCGTGGCGATATGAAAAGATACCTTGCCCTTTGCGGTAGTCCATGGTTACCGATTGCGGAATAGCAACCACATTCGACTAGTCTCGAGACTTTATTCAACAACTCCGCACGGATCGCATCGAACGATCGGCCGTGGTCACTGAACTGATAACTAAGTACGTATACCTTTCTGCCTTATGTCTTCTGCCTTAATGCTCGAATTCGGATACCCCTCGTGCGTGCAATACTTTATCATTAATCATGTGAAGAGGAAAACCCTTATTAATATTGCCCTCGAGTATCTCGAGCTTCTAATTGGTATTACACTGTAGCTCCTCCGTTTTCTCCTCCATTTTCTCCTCCATTGATTGGCAAAAATGTTCCTCCTGTCGTTCCGCAAAACAATTGGGTACTCTCGATTGCTTTTTGTACTTTCTTATTTCGATAGACACGACTGCTTGGAGAGCTTGCATGAGCCAACAGACAGGTGTCCCAATAAATAGGCACCATCGTGTAGGCATTCTGCATGTATCGTGTTTGTATCTCGTATTTGATTATGATCTACAACCAGCTACATGATTCGGGGAACAATCTGTCACAAAACTGGCTAGTCTGTTTCTGCCATGAGCAGCATTATCATGGCCGCTTCAAAACGTACTTGCAATTTGGTTCTTCTGATTCGAAGAATTTCAGCTTCGTGTTCAGTGTACAAAGATAGACTCTGTGCGGCCAATGCCATGTCAATATTGATTCTGTCCACTGTCCCGCGTGTCGTTTCCTGCTGGAGATGTGGTCCCATATTCCCTTCCTTCCTTAGGTCTCTGACGAAGCCCACCAGAAACAATCTCTTGACTTCCCATCGTTTTATTTGAAATGCTGTCGCCGCCATCAGGAGAAGAGCGAAGTACTGTCACGCCCAGTTCCACCGGTGGGCCACCAATGCCGAGTAGTTCTAAACAAATTCCTGGTGAAGAGAATGGTCCCTTATTAGACAATCTATCTGTGGAAAATGTTACGAAGACGCTATTACGATCTATAGTAGGTAGTAGCACTGGGTGGGTTGACCTTTGGGTTTTTCCTAACCTCAGCTAAAGGTAATGCTGTAGCAGATGTGAATCTCATGCAAGTGGACCGATGCCAGGTAGTTCTAAGCAAACTCCTGGCAAAGAGAATGCTCCTCTGTTAGGTGATATGATGGCTGTGGAAAATGTTACGAACACATTGCTACGATCAATAGTAGGGAGTGGCACTATTGAGTGGGTTTTTTTTCTTGTCAGTGCGCGGTGAATTATCAGGATTGCTAATGATAGGCTGCAACAGATTTGACTCTCAAGTTACAACTGCCACTGGTTCGATATCCACTGGCGCTTTGACTTCTCAGTTCTATAATCGACCAGAAACTTCCCGTTCAATCTCCAGTGGCTCCCAGTCCAGTTGGATTAAGGATTATGGGGCGATATCGGAAAGGAGTATTGGGATTGCCTATAAAATATTGAAAGACGGAAGTGAGGGTAATGAAGGTGTAGCTGTCAATATCTTAGGAAGTGGAATAAAGCTGGCGGAGACTGCTTTGACTTGGCCATTCGAGCTGTTTAATTTGGTCAGAAATTCGGTAGGCCAAAACCATCGAATTTCAATTATGCGGTTTGGCTGACGACTCGTACAGGCCCCGTTGATCGTGGGATTCCTCTTACAACATTCTCTTACTCTTGCCTCAGTGGTGAGTATGGCAAGGCAGTTCAGAAATCTATTATGGAAGATATTGATTAGTAGGCAGTTTTCTGCGGGACAGCTTGGTAAAGCTGAGCTGGCAGCGGTTTCTTTGGCTACTATGACCGCCAATTTAACGGTATCATTCCCTTATAATTTCGGCCTAACTTTATACGCTAATCAGACCAATAGGGTTATGCATTGTATCAAGGCCTCGCAGCAGCGCTGGAAACACTTTGCGCTCAGTCCTATGGTACAGGCCAATACGCACAAGTTGGGCTTCATTTCCAACGCTGCGTGATCTTATTGATGCTCACCTCGGTTCCGGTTGGTTTCATCTGGATGTCCTCGCCCTCCATTCTCGGACTCATCGTTCAAGAACAGAAAGTTGTAGACCTTGCTGGGGGTTATTTGCGAATATTATTTTTGGGAGCCCCGGGGTATGCCCTTTTCGAGGCTGGAAAGAGATATATGCAAGCACAAGGAATTTCTCATGCATCAACTGCCGTTTTGGCTTTTCTTGCCCCGCTCAATGGATTCATGAATTTTGCACTCGTCTGGGGCGAGTTCCTTGGTTTAGGATTTGGTTTCTATGGTGTTCCTATTTCAGTGGTGATTACCAACTGGCTGATGCCATTATGCCTTGCATACTATGCAATATTCATAGAAGGCAACAAATGCTGGCATCCTCTAACACTGCGTGTCTTCACGAACTGGGGACCCATTTTGTCTCTTGCTCTACCTGGGATAGCCATGCTTTGGTCTGAGTTCATATCTGTCGAATTGCTGACCCTATTTTCTAGTTATTTCGGTACCTCAACAATGGCGGCTCAGTCGATCCTGGCAACTATCATGAGTTTCATATACCAACTTCCTTTTGGGATGTCCATTTCTTCTTGCGCTGCTGTTTCTCAGTACATTGGTGCCGGAAACATCACCTCTGCTCGCCGCTCTGCTTATGTAGCAATGGCAATTGCCATTGTTTTTGGAGTCATCGACTGTATTGTTCTCATTGCCGTACGGGAGCACGCTGGAAAGATATTTTCCCGAGACAAGCAAGTTATTGCTTGCGTGGCGGAGGCGTTGCCAGTTTGTGCTGCCTTCCAAGTGGTTGACGTGCTTGCCAATGTGACAGGGGGGATATTGAAGGGTCAGGGGAGACAGCGTATTGCTAGAATGGTCCAAGTTCCAGCATATTATGGACTGGCAATACCGGTCAGTCTGTATACAAGTTTCAACCTTGGATGGGGTATCCGGGGATTGTGGGCAGGATGTGCCTGTGCTTTGGTAGTTATTGCTATGGTGCAGACTGCAGCAGTGTTATTTTGCGACTGGGAGAAGGTGGTGAGAGGAGCGGGAGATCGGGTGGTGGATGGAGATGCAGCGGGAGTTCAGGAGGATTTGGAATATGGAGTCAGGGAAAGGCTTTTTGGTTTCGGCAGAGGGTAGAAAGGAATATGCGAGTATTTTCAGGAGCAATCGAAGGCCTCGTGGCAAGGACATAATTGGTATTGTCTAACATCATGGTATTTCCTTATATTTCTTCCTTATTATAATGGAGGAAGCTGAATAAATATACAGGCTACTATGAACAGCACGTGAGACCTATAAAGGCCTAGGCTGAGACGAGTAATGTATGATGATGATGATGATGATGATGATGATGATGATGATGATGATGATGATGATGATGATGATGGGAATTATGAATATCATAAGGCATATTAGAGTGTTTTTAGAAAGAAAGTGGTCATCATCTGTGAGGCTTTTCTACTGTGGATCATGTTTGGTGTTCTGTTTCACCCCACATGAACAATGACTTGGCGTGACCCCCTGCCCAGCAAGCAGTTAAGCTTATTGTCCTACCGTTCAACGCCTGGTACTCCGCAACCTCTGGCTGCAATTCCAATACCTACCGGCATACAGCTCTTGTGCACCTCTCCAGCATGCCTAAGCCACTAAACTCAGACTACGCGTTTCGTCGGCAGAATTTGTTGATCGAGTTGTTCGTGCCGCCCCGACTCCATCAGTTTCATCAGTGGCTGGAGTGCTAACATCACCATTTGCCAACAACAGCGCAAGTCTCAAATATGCCTCTCCGCAGGGGATATATATGTCCTTATCTCCACAAGAGCCTAGATTATGGTGGGGAGTTATGTTTGTTCGGAAAGGTTCTTAGCGAGCTGCACTACCTCATCTATCCAGGACTAATGTCGAGTTGATTAGGACCATATGCCTCTGCTATTCTGAAGTTCACAGTTCTATTCCCAACGAGCTACCCCGCAGACCCACCCATACTAACCTTTCTGTCCGACATCTACCACCCGCTTATCGTTCCTCCGACTCCTCCTCCCCTCTCCTCTTCGTCAACTCACTCTAGCCCCGGAATGTCACAGCCTCAACCCCCAGCAGCGCACATCAACTACAATCAGAATATTTCGAATCTTCCCCCCGGCTCGTTCACCCTAAAGCATGGTTTCCCAAATTGGTGTTCTACTCCATCTCCAAGGGCCACCTCATCTCCCGACAGCAAAAGGCTTCCTCCTAATCCTCCCGTTGCACCACTAGAGTCTTCCTTGAGCTCAACACCATGGAACCACGCGGCCTCCCCTGAAAAGGAGAAGAATATTCTCCAGGTTCTATACTACCTGAAGTCTGTATTTTCGTCAGTGTCAGTTCTAGACGATATCCCACCACACCTAGCAGCTAATCTGGGTGCATTGCGGGCATGGAGAAGTTTCCGGGAAACAAGCAATATTGGTGGTAAAGAAGAAGGCCAGAGGGTATGGCTAGAGAGGGTCAATGGCTGTGTTGCCGGAAGTCAAACTGATGGTGTATTATATGGCGGGATGGGAGTTGGTCGAGGTGGGGGTGGATTGGGGAATGAAGAGATAGTGAGTTGCTTTGCCCAGAAATCATTCTTTGCTATTAAATTTTGACTAAATTTCAACCTACATAAAGATGCGTTTTTTGGACATTGATGACGATGCGTATGAAAGTATCAAGGAGATGATTGCAGGCAGAGGAAGTACATAATAGTGGCCTTGACATAAGCCGCTTGAGCTAAATTTTGGCACTCATAACTATTAGACTACGTCGGTTTTTGCGCATCGGGAAACTTTGGTTTTTCGCGCATTAATTAACTCAGAGGGACGTATAGATATTATTCCTGTATAGCTTCTTTATCTTTTTATGTTTATATTTTTAACCCACTCGTCAATGCAAAGCTTAGGTTCTATGGCGCAATTGGTTAGCGCGTCCGGCTGTTACACGAACGCAGTTCATGCAGCATTACCGGGAGGTTGAAAGTTCGAGTCTTTCTAGTACCGCACCTATCTTTTGCACTTTTGGAGTACCTACCGCATTATCTGGCAAATAAGATCCCTGGCCACGCTAAAGTGAGCAACTGTGCCAGAATACGATGTCTAAGACACCGATTGCAGCAACAGAACAGAACACGTACGAGTAGCAACGCAGTTGAATATCTACAATTCACGTCACTAATAATTCCACATGTCTACCAGTATCGCAAGACTCGAACGCAGTCTAGGGCCCACATCAAAGCGGGTGGCTCTACTCCCTCGAAGCTTGAACTTACTGAACCAACAAACGTTGTCCAGCATGCCGAGAAAAACGCGGAAATCATATACCCGAGAGGACTCATGGCATTATCAATGCTGCAAGAAACTCGAGTGGATGAAAATGGTGTTGTACGCGTAACTAGGCAATCTGCAGTGACAACTAAGAGCTCCGAGAATAGTCGAAACAAAAGACTAAAATTGTTGCATCTACTAAAGGTGCTTGGAAGGTAGAAAAGGCAGGAAAGGTAAAGTGGAAGAAGAAGGAAAAGGAGTTATATAATAGATTTTTGGTAGTTCAAGAAATAGGCAGACCAGTAAGACATATCTATAATCTTCTATAGTTAATATAAATTAAAAATAATAACTCAATTGGAAAAATAATATTATTATTATTATTATACTATTCAAGTTTTTTTTTCAATTCTACTACTTATAGTAATAAAACTATTATATTAGAGTAGATTAGAACTAATATTTACTTTATTATTTTACTTTTTAATTGTTTCTAACTAAAATAACTTGTAATAATACTAGATATTTTTAGTAGACAAACTATAATACTATGTAATAACTTTTATAAGCTTTCTATATTATACTAATATATATTCTAGATAAAATATATAAGATATATATAATCTTTTATTTTAAATAAACTTTTTAAAAATAAAGTAATAGACTATCTAGATAATATTATTAAGAATATACAAGTGAAGGTATAAGAGGCTGGAAATAGACTATAATAATAGTATAGAAGCTCAATATATTTCTACTACTTATGTAGTAGGACAAGCTTGGAAGTGCCTACATCATGAGAAATACCAGAGTATTATTAAGTCATTTGAGCAGACTGGTATTTCTTTACCTCCAGATGGAAGCCAGGACCATAAACTACATATTTATGGGCTTCCTTAGCAATGAAGCGGAAGACACACTTGAATTTCAATAGCGGGTAATCCTGTTCCTCCTAGTAGTGATCTAAATAGAATAGTATTAGTTCTCTATGTACATAGCAACCGATATACCTGGTTCTTTTAGCGTAGCCAGAGATCTTATTTGCTAGATAATGGGGTAGCAGATACTCAACTTTACAACAATCGATATCCTTAGTATTCGTGACAAAGGCTTGTAATAAACTAACATTAAACCTTAATATATGCATTGATAAACTTGCTAAATACAGACTTGCTATTTTCTCTGTTTGAGTGACATCAATATATAATTACGAGATGGAGGAGTTGGTTGGATAAAATTCTAGGGGCAAATAAAAATGTAATTCAGTTATCTGAGATGAGGCCTAGCTTGAGGAGTTTACGAGTTGTTTTATATCATGAGAGAATTATCGTGATCTTGAGTCGGTCATCCTCGCTGCCCGAACATAGCCTTTCCAGATTCAACCGGGCCTCGGGGCTGGGCCGTGAGATGGCCCTTTCGAGCTCAGAATTGAGGGCATCCTCGATATTTTCGAATTTGGAATCATCATCATATATCTAGCTCGAGCTCAAGTCCGGCATCGAGGATAATTACTAGTAGTTAACATAGTGCCGCAACTAGTGAAAGGTTGAAAGAAAAGACATATCATGATGCACTGGGGGGTAGTCTAGTGCTCTTCGTGGTGGATATTTTGTGAAATTAGAGGATTCCAATAGTGCTTCAAGATACGATGGAACTCTAGGTAAGGTTCGTTAAAGTTCTCCATGTGTGGGAGTGGAGGCTGGCGTCGTGAGATATGAGTGGCCGTTGAACCGGATATTCACGGCAGAAGAGGCTGTGGATCCTGGGGCCGTAGAAAGTGAAGGCAGGAAGCCGAAGTGAGAAAGGTTCTATTCTTGATATTGGGACACAGGGCTAGTAATATGCCGAGGGACCTATTGAGAAAAATATTTAAAGTTGTAGGGGAAAAGTTCTCCTTAACTAGACCTACCTGATTCTCGCTGCCACGGTTCCTGTTATCAGGATATCCATAGCCTTCAACTTCAGTTAAGGAGACTTCACACAATGAAAAAGAGAGAGAGAGTAGATAGATGCTTGCATGAATGTATATTTATGTGCAGCAGTAGGGAACTATATGATTCAGACAAGAAAATACAGCGACTATATATACACGAGTTCAATATCCATCACGAGCATGTTGCGGTCATGGCTTCATGTGGTAGCACGCACATGGAAGAGCTTTAGCGGCCCAGTTTTCTCAACGGGCCGGCCTGGACCGCCTGGAACGGCCTGGACCGCCTGGAACGGCCTGGACCGCCTGGGCAAAATTTACATGAGTATTGTTCTGTTCCGTTCAGCAATCACGACGATTGCCCAATCGTTGCATATTGCTGAACCGTTCGAACTATCTACCAATGCATACGAATCAGCCTTGGGCCGCATTGCCGGGACTCAACAGGTGGCAACAGCAGCAGGTATCCAGACAGCAGCCAAGGCCAGGCGGAAGGACATGCGATCGGAACCAGGGTACGGATCCAACAGGTGCCTATGGCACCGACACGCCCTATCGGCCTACACCTGGCTGCGCACCAACCGGGCCCCCCAGAACTACTGGCTCCACTTCATACGCAAGGTCGACTCCCCAGCCTGCCCCAACTGCGATCACCCCTCGGAGGACGGCTACCATATCACCTTCGATTGCCCCCACCACCACCAGCAACGCCAGGAGTTCATCGGAGATGCCAGGACTTGGGAAGACTTGGACACTCCAATCTGGAGGAAAGAAGAGGGGGAGGAGGAGGAGTGGGACGCAGTAGAGGCGTACTTCGCCTACCTCTACCGCCCCCTCGCCGGACGTTAGGAAAGTGCGCATATTTGATATTTACTGCGTTGCTTTATGTTATTCGCTTGTGTCGTTTTGATCGTGTACGTAGCTTGCCCAGGGCGTCAGATTAACTTGGCTGTCCCTTGAATCCACCCGGGTTTCCGGGTGGCTCGTCATACGACCCTTAAGGTTGTGCATACGAGTACTACTGAGTTAAAAAAAAAAAAAAAAAAAAAAAAAAAACTATCTACCAATCGTGCACAGATTACCAATCTGTAGTAGTCTGCTGATTTTGGTGCGTTGCAACCCAACTCAAGTTGAGTTATCCATCGGGTAGGCCATGAGATTTTGGTGCATTGCAACGCAACTAAAGTTGCGCCTGGACCGCTTGGACCGGCCTGCATAGCCTGGACTGGCCTGCATAGCCTGGACCGGCCTGCATAGCCTGGACTGGCCTGCATAGCCTAGACCAGCCTGCACAGCCTGGACCGGCCTGCATAGCCTGGACCGGCCTGCATAGCCTGGACCGGCCTGCATAGCCTGGACCGGCCTGCATAGCCTGGACCGGCCTGCATAGCCTGGACCGGCCTGCATAGCCTGGACCGGCCTGCATAGCCTGGACCGGCCTGCATAGCCTGGACCGGCCTGCATAGCCTGGACCGGCCTGCATAGCCTGGACCGGCCTGCATAGCCTGGACCGGCCTGCATAGCCTGGACCGGCCTGCATAGCCTGGACCGGCCTGCATAGCCTGGACCGGCCTGCATAGCCTGGACCGGCCTGCATAGCCTGGACCGGCCTGCATAGCCTGGACCGGCCTGCATAGCCTGGACCGGCCTGCGTGGCCTAGAGGCCGGCCCAGACCACCACATACTCCGCCGGGGCCGGTCCAGGCTGTTTCAGGCCTCCGGCGGCCTGAGGGCGGCCTTGGCCCGTTGCGACCACTGCTTTAGCCGAAAGGTTGAGTCGGTAACTAGGCGACTACACTAGCAGGCAGGGTATGGGCTGGTAAAGAATGCGGCACGCACAATCTGTTCAACACCCCCCCTCAGCACATACCGTGTCTATCTGTGAATAGCAGAGGCAGCTTCATTAAAAAACCTTCTGAAAACCCACTGGTGGGAAAAAAAGATAGGTAAAAGAGTACATCTCTTACCAAGGACAAGTTCTCTTAGTGTGGATAATCTCGGAGCAGGCAGTGGTTTTGTACACAATGCAACTATAGGGCCCGGGGTCATGATCAGGTAGGCACGGCTGTACAGCAGTAAGAGAGAAAACTCATGATCTGTTCATAATCAACCGGCACTTGAGCTATTATATAAATAACTAGTGGAACCGGTGTGACAGGTTTTTGATGCTCTGGAATCTGGGTGCATCTAAGCCTAAGGATTGGGCGGCTAGTCCTTTCCGTTCGACGCCCAACCCGGGCGCCTCGCACGCGCCAGCCTGTTGAGAAAAGCGTAAGAGGTTTTTGAGTAGTCCGTCGAGGTATTGGATTCTGATGAACATTGATGCATCTTGAGGTAAATATGAGGTATCAGTGCCCTCAGCGCATTCCATGGATGAATTGGATTTGAGGGATAACGTTCGTCTGTTTGACAGGGCTAGGTTTGTAAAGATGGAGTATGTAGTCTCGGCGCCTAACTCTCGAGCTTGGCACTTGGGTAAGGGGGCAGTGCGGGGTATCAAAGCAGACCAGAGGATGTCATGTGGACATTTGTGACATGTGGCAAAGCCCTATGCCCTAAGTGGCCGCCCACTTCGAATTCAGTCTCTTGACGCGTGACAGATGCCCTGGCGGTGGCCACATAAATAGTATCAGACAAAATGCTGAGATCTTGGCCTATCAGATTCAGACTGAATTACTAAGAAGCAAAAATTCAACACGCACAGAGTGTAGGGTTATTACTGGTGCAGGTGTTGATGTATTCAACATGGTTGGGTAGTGGTAAGTGTGAGGAAAGAAAAGAATAAGAGCAAAGATGGCAGGCCAAAAAAGGATAAAGGAAAGCGTCCTCCGTACCACAAATGAACTTTTAACCTACACTGCAACCTATATACAAGGGGGTCCTAGTTATAACAATTTCACCTGGAGGCCCCGATGTTCGGTCTGAATCTGATAGCCCGAGCTCCCCACCCTGTATTTCGTCTGATACGGCCACTCTTAAGCAATCTGTCAAACATCAGGTTCTTTCATAACCCTTCGGTGGTCAAATACACCACCCCAATCATCGTCATATGTGAAGACCCTATACTTGGGTCCTAGGCATTGTTGTTACATCGATTTGCATCGGTTTCCGGTCTCCCTACTAACCCCCCTTCAGAATAGTGTCGCTTACGTTAAACAACCGCAAGATCTTATGGCTCAAGTTATGGCATTCCTTTAAATCATTCAACATGTGCACCCTCCTCGACGCCCGACAAAAACACAACTCGATGCCAGGAAGTTGGAACTTCACGCGTAATCCATCCTTCAATCCCATTCTCCATCCAAACCTCCAACTTCGAGCAACAGAGCACGCCTGCCCAGTATCATCACGCACCAGTCTGCGAATAGGTGTACGCGTATGTGCTTGACATTATGTTTGACATCGACAATCAGAATTGCCAACACGTACAACGCGGGCACTCACTTTCTCTCTCTCTCTAGCATGCCTGAAAGGCCCGGCCCGGCCCGGGCCGCCCATATGCTACCACTAACAATAGTGATTACAGCCCATTCAACTCTACATATCTACCTACAAGCAACAGCCACAATAGGTATGTCCAGAACCCAGAACCTATATGGGCAGAAGGGAACCGCTGACGCCCGGGCCTAGGCCTCACCTTTTTTGTTTCAAAAAAACTCACTACTCGTGTGCACAACCTTAAGGGTGGTATGACGAGCTTAGGGCCCACTATTGAGTTGGACTCAATGCATGTACAACTTTGGCCCTACAGCACTTCCTCAAGCGTCTGTTCACGTCGCGCACACTCACCAGCCTGATTCTATAAGCTTCTAGTCAGCTGAAAGTAGCAACCGGAAGAACGGGAGGGCAAAACCTATTTTCACGAGTTTCTTTTGCCAATCTTGTACATACCGTACTTCATCAGGATACGGGTCATCACCAGGTAGTGGATCAAAACGGTGATTGACGATTTCTCATCTAGTTCCCAACCAAATAGGCACAGATTTGGGGGCATTTTATGTGTATAGTAGTTTCTCTAACAAAGCACAGGAGGACTCATGTGTATTACTGCTCAAAATACATAGAGAAAATGTAGGTGATTACCGAACCAGTTTGGCCATGCTACTTGCCAACAGGTGAGGGCTATGAGGCCGATAATTATAATTGGCAGGAGTAACTACCTTCGCTTGGTACTTGAAGTTTGCGCCAACTGTGCATGTAATATGTCTGCATAGGGGTGCTGGTCTTTCAGGGTAGGTTAAGGGCGAGAGCGAATCAAGTATTTTTTTGAGTAACTCAACAAAACCAAGTCCAAATTAAGCACTCAATAGTCGTATATGTTCCCCATGTATTTTGAGCAGTAATGCACATAGGCGCTCCTGAGCTTTATTGGGAAGCCTACTATATATCTACAAAATATCAACAAATTCTGAGCCTATTTGGTTGGGAATTGGATGAGAAATCGTCAAAACCAGAATCACCGTTTTTTTTTTTTTTTTTTTTTTTTTTTAAATTCAATACTCGCATACGGCAATGCCACGGCGAGGTTCAGACGGGCCTAAAGCCTTAAGCCCCCTGTCCCCAAGGCAAACTATCTACCAAGCAAACACAACACAAGACAAAAACAAACCACAATCCCCTTCTGGGTTTCCCCAATCCATATTCTTCATCACCGTGCCCTAATCAAACTGATCGGAGATTGGAGAAGAAGACCTCTGCCAGGTCAACGGGCGATTCATCCCCGTTTACCACCTCTCTCTTCCCGACTACTTCACGAGAGTCGACCTCCTCCCACGAGCTAAACCTCCTCCCCAGCCACTCCCCCTCTTCGCATACCAGGGCTACATGATCCCCGGTTTCGTCGTACCTTCCGCAAGCGCGGCATGAGGCGTCCATATCCCCTATCCCAAGTTTTCGTCTCCAAACGGCGAGGTCACCCTTGCCGCTGCGACACCGGGAGTAATTCACTACCGCTCTTCTGTTCCAACCAACTACTCTTCCCATACCAAAACCCTTCACTTTCCTCTCCTGCCTACATTTCTCCCTATACCACTGTCTTACTCCGCCCTCAGTAACGATATTCTCACCCCTCCTAGCAGCCCCTTCCTTTGCCAATCTATCCGCCCTCTCATTCCCTTCGATCCCCACATGAGCCTTGACCCAGCCAAGATGTACCTTAACATTCGCATCAGAAATCCCTCGCATGGCGCGAACCATGTCGGCCGTCCTGGCTTTGCCTCGTCTCCCAGCTTTGACGATGGATTTTATGGCCGCTTGGGAGTCCGTTAAGATCAGAACTTCCCTGTCCTCGCCTATTTTCTCCACTGCGTCCCGTATACCCCTGATCTCTCCATCCCATACTGTCGCCGCGCAGCCCAAACCCCCAGTCACCTCCAACACATCATTACAGCTACCGCCGCCTACTCTTCCATCCTCACCCTTGCTCCCGTCCATAAACCATATCTCCCTTCCCACTCCATGAAACCTGATTTCCTCTTCCCACCTCTCTACTCCGCCATTCGCGGACACTCCTAGATCCACGACCGGCACCCGATGTCGGGGGATGGTGCCCCCATATGACAAGACTCCCCCGTCATCCCCTGTCACAGCTAGAGCCCTTCTCACCAGAATACCCGCAAGAGAGTTATCATCGTCCCGTACTTGGTCTGGCATGAGGTCTCCCAGCGACTCGGGGTCGCCCATGATCCTCGCAATCATCCTGCCCTGGCACGCATCCAAGGCCATCCGTGGCGATTCCACCCCCGCAATCTTAAAAACCGTCTCCCTTCTCGCTCCCCTTACTGCCCCTGTACACTTCCTCAAAGCCTGGTACTGGAGCTTGTTCATTTCCTCCTCCCAGTTCTTTTGACCCCGCCACCCCAGCTCTGCTCCCCACATGGCAATTGCCCTCACCGAGCCTGTGAAAGCTGCTTCCAGCTTGTTGGTGAGATGCCCCACTGGGAGTTGCCGATCCCACCACACTTGGCCAAAAACCTCCTAGCCTTCTCAATCCTCGACCTCCAGTGTCTCTCAAACGACAGGCTTTCGTCCAAGATGATTCCCAGCCACTTCACCCACTTCACCTCTTTCTTCTCTTTTCTCTTCTTTTCCCGGAGGATCAACCTCTCTTGTTTCGATTTCTCTAGGGGAAGACCCTTTTCTGCCGCGACTTCATCCACAATCCTTTCCATTTTCCAGACCAGAAACCCCACATTTTGCCTCCTCAGTTCGTCATCCCTATCCACGAATATTCCTCCATTGATATCGTCCACGAACGATGGGAACTCGGCGGAATGGTGAACCTCGTCCCGAGTCCTTCTTTCCATTTCCGCTATTATTGGGGCCATCCATATCAGGAATATCACCGGGGAAAGCGGCGACCCCTGTGGGCAGCCCACATTAGTCCTCCCCGTTCCCCTCACTATCCCATCCCACTCCAACTCGAACTCCCTCGCCCTGAAAAAACACCCAATCCATTTGACCCACTTCCGCCCTTCGACACTCTCTCTCAGCCTTGCTACAACTTCCTTCTCCCTCGTGTTCTGGAATCCCCCTTTCACGTCCCAGAAACCCAGGCCCACGTTTCCCTTGTTCCGTAAACACCTCTGTGCCCTTATCATCACCCTAGCCACTGCATCTATTGCCGACTTCCCCTTGACCCCACCGAATTGTCCCTTATGGAATAGTCCAGCGTCCTGAAGTCTCCCTGCCACGACCTTTTCCCCTAATTTCCCCAAACAATTTATCAAATTGATTGGTCGCCACCCCTTGGTCATCGTGTGGTCTTTCCCCGGCTTCGGGATTATGACTACCTTCGCGAACTGCCATTCCTTTGGCACCTCTCCACCGATCAAGCTGTCAACCACCGCCTCTATCAGTCCTTCCCCCAGTGGGGTTCCCATGACCAATTTAATCAGCCTGTATCCGATGCCATCGGGACCCGGGGCCGACTTATTCTTGGTACCCTCTAGAGCCGCCTTTACCTCTCCTCTCAGCTGCACTCTCTCCGCTTCTATGTCCTCGACCCCTGATATATATTCTGCTTCCTCCCCCACCATTCTACCACTCGGATTCCATCCGAAATGGTCCCTGACAAGCCCCGCCCTCTTTTCCTCATCTCCTTCTAAATTCGTTCCCGCTGAGTCCCGCAAAGCTCCCATGGTTTCTTTCAGTCTATACGGATCCTTCGCCCATTGCACGATCTCCCACGGGTTCTTTTCTCGAATCACCGTTTTGATCCATGATCCGTAGCTAATGAAGTATGGCAGTTTGCGCGGGGCTGCAGATTAACTTGCCTAGCCTCGGATTTCCGGGTAGCTCGTCATAACTGTGCATATTTAAAGAAAAATCGCAGCCGCAGTAACTAAAGCCTATGGTTTCAAGCCCCATTAAGGAAGTTCAATTAAGCCGTTCAATCGCAGTACCTTTAGGTATACCCACTTAACAACATATCAACAAACACAGGTACGCTGACGGTACAACACTTAATAAGACTGAACACTCACATACATGTATCGTGGATAAAACTATATCTGTAGAGGGTGTCGTGCCAACCAGGCTAATCTGGGGTAGAGATGTTCATGATTCATAGAATATGCTAGGCCCTACTGAAGCCTACGGGAAACAGGCGCATGGCTAAAATGGTTGTCACCGCAAATATCATGCACACCAAACCTACAACCTCATAAAAAGGCCAATACTTCCCCATCGACACGAACCAAAATACTGCTTCCTCGATCGACTGGCCCACTGTCAAGATTCCGTGATTTTGCAAGATCGCAGCCTATTCATCCAGCAGCAAAGTAAGTGAACGCCCAATTCAAGTCCACTGACAGCAAGTAAATATTGGGTAGGGAACAAGTCGACCTTCGTATTCCCCAGCCTCTTCGCAATCTCCTTCCCTTCACTCTACCCCAAAACCAGCCTCCCAAACTGACCATACACCACATAATCCCTCCAAAATGCACAACTATCCTGCGTCAACATATCCAACTCCCTGCCCATAGCTGCCCATGTGCTCCCATACATAGTATGACTTGGGTCGCACACATGGCGTCCTCCCTAGCAATATGAACCTCCCCATGGATCATAAACGCCGCCGTATTCAACACTCGGCAGCCCTGCCCATCAATAACCGTTCCGGTATGGTCCACGAGGATTAAATCGCTTGCTTTGATGAGAGAGAAATGCATTCCGAAGGGATTCACTCAGAAGCAGTCGGGGCGAAAGGGGTCGCGGGCGATGATGTGCCCTGCGACGCCCTCGTCAAAGCCGTAGCGCGCGAAAATGCGGAAGGCTCAGGCGAGGTTCCTTTTGACGTGAGCTCGGGAGGCGAGGATGGGGGTGAATTTAGGAGCGCGGAGGAGTGAAATGGATTTGGCATCGGATTGGCGGGAGGAAGTGGGACAGACACTTTCTTCAGCCGAGAACGGGGTGAGGGTTTCCTCGATGGGGCCTCGATGGAGGTCGCGGTGGAAGGTGGGGGGGACATGGTTGGCTTGACAGATAGGCCGTAGGTTGGTGTCAGCACGGAAAGAGTATATAGGTAAGCCTTCAATCAATCAAAAATTACTCCTTGGATGGTATGGGATCAACAATTTTTTTTTTTTTTTTAACTCAGTACTCGTATGCACAACCTTAAGGGTCGTATGACGAGCCACCCGGAAACCCGGGTGGATTCAAGGGACAGTCATGTTAATCTGACGCCCTGGGCAAGCTACGTACAAAATGACGACGCGAAAGAATAAAACAAAGCAAAGCAGCAAATATTCAATATGCCTACTCCCTTACCATCCATCTTCGGGATGCGGATCACCACCCGGATGCAGATCACTCGGCTATTTATGCATTTTTGACGATTTCGAGGCCAATACACAACCAAATAGGCACAAATTCTGGGATCGTATTTGAGATATATAGTACTTTGCAAAATAAAGTATAGAAGGGCCAAGGCGCACTACAGCTTGAATGATCCTGGGAGAAATACTGGGGATTACTGGGTAGGTTTTAGCCATAAAATATGTGAATAGATGAGGGTGGAGAAGGTTTCAATGATCAGAAATTACTATTCCCACTTAGTACTTATGATTTGCACTTACTATACATGCAATTTCATATAATATGCCCATATAGAAAGATCGGTCTGAAAGGGTAGCTTAGCCGGGGATACAAATAAAGGTATTCCTTGTTGTAGCTTTAATTTCGGGCTCCTAATAAACATATATATTAATCAACCTTGGATCTCTACCACCCATATCAATCGCACTCTTTACCCAACCTGCTCTCGGACATTCTTGACTAACGTTAAGACGGCATTTCATTTGGCGCCTGTTGTCCCGAGGCCACATTTTGGGACCTGGCTCATTCGCTTTTTCGCTTTTCGCAACTAGAGTTGACCTATTATATGCTTAAGCCTTATGCTGAACCTATAATTGCCTAAAATGGATTTCAAGATTCTCATCGAGCAGTTTATATCTTACGACAAAAAGCAAAAAAATATGCGTTATTAGTGACTGCTGTTGGAAACTTATATTGGACTACGGATGAAGTCACGTATGGTAGGGCTGAATATACTACTGACAAAGAGCGTATTTAATTTAATTTTTCCTGTATATTAAAGATATTTTATTATTCAACATACTTTCTGCACTTAGTTGGGATTCAGATTCAGTCACGACGTGGGGTCCAGTTACAGAGGGGCTAGACTAGGGTCCAGTAGGTCCTAATTATTGATGCCGAAAAGCGCGAAAATTAGCCCAAATGTTGCCTTAACGCTGCTAGCGCGTTCAGAACTGCAATGCAAATTATTGCATACCGACATATTCAGAAACCTCATCAGAAAACCTCATCAGAAAACTTCATCAGAGTAATACGTTACTGTTGATGTAAGTACTGGTCTCTGTAAACAGGTGTTTCCGCAATGAGGTTCATTCCATTGGTCCTATGCTTAAATCTATTGATATCTTATGTTTTGGGGGTGCCACCAAGACGAGTCCTATAGCCTATATCAGTCCAATATATCCCACGTCATCTGCCTGGCACCTGGAAGGCAGTTCCTGCTACACCACAAGCGAAAACAAAATAGCGACCGGTACGCAAGCCTAAGCCTTTGGAAGTTCGAGTGTATAAGGCCAGAGGGCCTATCCAAAGAGTAGAACGAAGCTAATTTAGAGAACAAAGGATGGAAGTGCTTATATTTCTCATGCATCACCGAGTTTCTAAATTTGACGATGAGGATGATAGGGTGGAATATCGTCGTCCTACACAAACTGAAGCAAGTCAGTGATTTGTAATTCCCTCGCATTTGATACTGTATTGTAGGGTAGCTGCTTGATGTAGAGGCAGAATGCGATTGCCGTTCTGATAGCTTTGTGTGCGCTAGTTCAGTTTCTCGAGATGTCATAACCAGACTAAGGTTTCTCATCAACAGCAAATCTTGGTATCAAAATCTGTGTAATTTCAGTATTATCTGCTGATATAGCTGCTTCGTCTATCGCCGCTTCAGTATTATCTGCTGACATAGCCGCGTTGTCTTTCGCTACTGCTTCAGTATTATCTGCTGATATAGCCGCTTCGTTTTTCGCCGCTGTTTCAGTATTATCTGCTGATATAGCCGCTTTGTCTTTTGCTACTTCAGTTATCTGCTGATATAGCCGCTTCAGTATTATCTGCTGATATAGCCGCTTCGTCTTTCGCCGCTGCTTCAGTATTATCTGCTGATATAGCCGCGTCGTCTATCACCGCTTCCTTATTGTCTGCAAATATAGCTAGATCTGAAGGTAGTGATTTCTTAGATCGAGGTATGCCTTGGAGGTAGACTTTTGTCATAGATTCTATTAGAGCTTTTTGGGTCATTATAACCTGAGTCCCTTCTTTATTCCATTGAAGTTCCATTCCTAATAATTTTTCTGGTTTTCCTCTTTTTTCAAGTTCAACATACTCTTCAGCTTTTGCTCAGCTTTATCAAGCACCCGCTTCCGGCCTTGCCTGGGCTTCCGCTTCTACCGTATGTATGTCGGCTTGCTCAGGTTCTATCCATAGAGCTCCATTCATATCTCTTGTCATTTTGTATATGATATTGATACCATTCCTTAATATGGCTTTTCTTCCTCTAGCTTCAAGTGTATGGTTTTTTGGCATTCGCTGTCCACTCACTATATTGCTATATGTAGGGTCATAGAGGCATTCCTGGTGTTGGATGATTTTTCCATTATGTCTGAAGATAGCTGTGCCTTTAGTTGTACATATAGATACTTGCCCATTATGTCCTTTTACTGGTAGTCTGAGACCGGTTTTGACGTTGGTTAGTCTCCATAGCTCATTTGTTGTATGATGGGATGCAGCTGTATCATATTGATAAGCCCCTGCAGGTCCATCACTTTTTCCAATCTTTATTTGTAAGACAATAGTGTCTTCTTCTCTCTTGCGTTTAGCTGCCCGTTTCTTAAAATAACATTCGTTTTCAGTATGCCTGAAGCCAGTTCGACCTATTCCAATACAATAAGTGCATTTTTTGTCGTTGACTATCTTGTTGGCAGTCGCTTCTGAAAGTCTGGGTTTTTTCTGACGGGCAGTAATGTATTCTTTTAGCTTTCTAGCTGCATCATCATATGTATGATCTTTTGCTCTGATATTCTCAACGGTATTGGAATAATATGATGGTAGTGATTGTAGTAAGAAGTTGGTCTTAGCTTGGTCTGATTTGGAAAATGCTAATAATCCCTTTCCAAATCCGTCATCTTTAGTAAAGTCCGCCCTGCCAATTATACCAGCAAAAGTATTCCAGGTTTTCTCATATGTCATTATATGGTCTGCAATGTTTGTTTGTTTGTTGTCGAATTGCAGGTTTAGGCTATCCAGCAGAGCATGAAATTCCGTTATGGTCCTTCCTTCATATGCCTTTTTGAGTTCATTCCATGCATCTCTAGCTTCTCGATAGTCCCTATCCGGCTTGTGACTTGTGGTTCAATATTTTTGAGTATTGTAAGCATAATAAAGTCATTGCCGTCTTCCCACTCTTGGGAATTGGTTGGTGGTTTTCGGTAGTTTCCTTCAATGATATCCCATGCTCGATGTGTACCCACTTTGGTCATGCGTAGGGTAATCCTCATGGCCGTAACCCATTCGGGGTAATTGGTATTGCCACTGAGCTTTACGCTTAGTGATGGGACTTTTCGATCGTAGGTAGAGGTGGACGATTGGGTGTTGTTGCGGAGTGCAGTGGCGGCGTCTGCCTCGCTAGTATTGCCGGTTGTAGACATTCTATTGTATATAGATGCTATCCGGGCTCATAACCCGTTGTGCGCAGGTTTAGGTGTGGTATGTAGAGCTTGTATTGCTTGCTTGTCTCTCTACGTGTGGGAAATAGAATGTATATGTTCTGGTCCGTTCCGGGATTCCAGGCCATACCGGTATGGCCCAGGCCGTTCCAGGATTGCCCGGGCCATACCGGTATGGACCGGGCCGTTGCGAGTTTGCCGGGCCGTTGCAGAATGAATATATGCGCACTCCAACAACAGTTCTACAATACTACAGCGACACTCTTATACTGCATATAGTAAATACCAAATTCCAATATTGGGGTTATTTTATAGCGGCCTATTTAATTAAACCAAGAACAAAGGGATAACAATATCAAAATCAGTTTATTAAATCCTTAATATATTTGTATTACACCTTCAAACTCACATCAAACTAGCATTGACTCCAGCGACATATTCCACAAACCTACTCATGCACATGTCAGACTCCTCATATTATCTGATATTTAATCACTTGCGCTTATCCCTTTTATGTTGTTAAGTTACTTGCCCTTTGTTCTTTATTTTATTAGGTAACTAGTTATAACATAACTTTAATATTGGATATACTTCTATTAGGTATTTACTACATATAGTATTAGAGTTGTCGCTGTGGTATTGTAGAACCATTGTTGGTATTGTAGAAATTATACCCTATTGCTGTGACATTGAAAACCTTTGACCAAGTTTTAATTCCGCAATGGCCAGGCTGGGCCGTTCTAGAATAGCATATACATTCACACATTATATGCGCACTCCAAGCATACTAATGCAAGCAGATAGTGCAAGTGATTAAACACCAAATAAAGAGACAAATAGAACTTAGTTATGAGGAGTCCAACCTATGCGTAAGTAGCTAGACTATTGTGAATTGTTGCTGCAACCACCAAGCATTGTGTAATTCCACCTTCAACAGGAAGGTTCAGCAATTAATGGATTGATTAAGTAGAGGATTGAGCAAGCGAAGCAATTTTTTATACCCCTCATATTATTTAGTTACTTATGCTCTATCTCTTTATTCTTGTTTAATTAAGTAACTTGTTATAAAGTAACTGTAATATTGGATACACTACTATTTTGTATTTACTACGTGTGATATTGGAGTGTCGCTGTAGTATTGTAGAACCGTTGTGGTATTATAGAAGTCACCGTGGCATTGAAAACCTTTGACCAAAATTTTAATTCCGCAATGGCCTGGGCCGTTGCAGAATCCAGGCCGTTCTGGTATGGACCGGATCCCGGAACGGACCAGAACATATATATACATGATATCCTCTCCTTCACATGAATACACATGAATGTGTTGAATAGCACATGTATGAACTTATTGCACATGTATGAGCTTATGTTTACCGAGTATATCCAACAGATACTGTATTGTAGGGTAGCTGCTTGATGTAGAGGCAGAATGCGATTGCCGTTCTGATAGCTTTGTGTGCGCTAGTTCAGTTTCTCGAGATGTCATAACCAGACTAAGGTTTCTCATCAACAGCAAATCTTAGTATCAAAATCTGTGTAATTGCCTCAACCGATTCTCATCGAATGTATGCATATGCTTAACCAATTTCCTGTTCTTCACCTTTGAACTAGATTACACCTTCGGAACTCAGATATCCTGCATTCGATAAAGACCAGTTCTTGGACGGAGCTCGATATAGTGGTGTATCGTCATCGGAAATGTCTATTACAAATACTGCGCTGTTTTCCTTCCCACATCAAAAGCATATTATCCGAGTCCGCTATAGTAACTAAAGACGAGAGGAAACCTCGCACCTTCGTGCTTACAATATCTGGTTGCATAACCCCTCGTTACGAGATATCTAGCGCTCTGATACAGATCAATGATTTGTAAGGAGGGATCATGTTTGAGAAAGCAAATTCCTTGTAGAACTCCATGAACTTGGCGCACTTTCTGTTCACATACGCCAAGACAAACGTTTCGATTATAGACTTGGCGCCAGCTTCATCACGTAATATTATGCAACAGGAGGAATATAGGCGGGGCTGTTGTGCCAACCAGACTAGTGTAGGATGATGTGATGTGTGTATATAATGAGCATGTATTTGCTAAGTCTACGGAGGTCTGCAACAAAAGTCTTTGCACCTTCCTATTTGGGAAATATGTCTTGGCAGCATAATTATGCATATGCATATGCAGAACCAAAGTGCATAAATGATATAAACTAGCTAAGGTCTACCCCTCCCTCGATCCCTCTCTCGACCGGTCATATCGGTCGGTATCAATGGCGCCAGAAATCTCACGTTGAACTTTGGAGGTCCTGGTGGCCTTCCATGCTTGCGTACACCATCGTTTGGAGGTTGTCATATTACATATGCCAAGGTTATGCCTGCATGACCCGGAATATGTAATACGACAACCTCCAAACGCAAGCGTGGAAGGCCACCAGGACCTCCAAAGTTCAACGTGAGATTTCTGGCGCCATTGATACCGACCGGTCGAGAGAGGGGTCGAGGGAGGGGTAGACCTTAGCTAGTTTATATTATATGCACTTTGATTCTGCATATGCATATGCATAATTATGCTGCCAAGACATATTTCCCAAATAGGAAGGTGCAAAGACTTTTGTTGCAGACCTCCGTATCTAACCGGCATATGACCTTATGGGCCCTGCCAAGCCTCGAGCCAAGCCCGACATCTAGACTAGCTAGCTTCCTATCCAAGTACTGCATGTATGCCACTATGCAGCTAGGTATGCAGCATGTGGTACTTAGTACCACAACTAGGAGGAATACTCCAAGATCATGCATAGTCTCATTACGAGAGGTTGTGCAACCAGACTATAGTCTCATACATTTGATCAACATCAACTCTCTAAGTCGCAGAAACAGAAACCTCAAACAATGTACCGTCAACAAGTGGTCATCACAAATCCTAGACTAGGCGCATGCACTTTCCATGTTCCCTCACCCACCTACGCTGCCGGAGTTAACTTAACATGCACTCCATCCATACAACTCAACGTCAACCCCAACCTTTCCTTAAAGGCCTTAACCGTCTTATCCTCTCCCCAGCCGGGAACTTCTTTTCCCGTAGCAGGATCAATCCCCACTATATCCTGATATTTCTGCAACACCTTAATCATCACATAGCTTGCCTCAATCAGAGCATACTGCTGTCCTAAACAAATCCTCGGCCCACCATTGAATGGTAGGTAATCCCATGCACCCAGCTTCAAGGTCTCCCACCTCTCGGGATTGAATTCCTCTGCATCGTCACCATAGACTTCTGGTCGCCGCTGCATCGAGTAGACGCTGTAAAAGACTAGTTGGCCCTTTTCGAGTACGAGGGGCGATTGTTGGTCGGGGCCACCGCCGCGAGGGAGGGTGGTGCGTTTTACAGCAGACCTTGTATTGAGGGGGACGACGGGAAGGAGGCGGAGTGCTATCTCGGTATCGAATGTTAGTCAAGGCCACTCGAAGAAGATAGACTGGGTTTGGAAACAGGCTGGCTGACTTTCGTTCAGCACGTATTTAAGGTACTTCATATCCTTGATGACCTCCCAGGTCGGCTTGTTCTCTTTCCCAACATTCTCCAACACCTCCGCCCTCAATTTGTGCCATACCCTCTTATTCCTGGCCAGAAACCACATTATAAAACTCAACAAACCCGCAGTAGTATCCCGTCCCGCAAGCAAGATATTAATGAGCTGATCCGTCAGAACCGTGCGATCTTTGTACTCCTCTGCTAGTGCATCAAGGAACACATATCTCGCCTTACCCTCCTTTTTCTTCTTTTCCATATCCATAGTCAATGCCTTGTCAACATATTTGCTAATAAAATTTCGCGAAATTTCACATGACCGAGCGGTTTCCTTATTCCCAATTACCCAGTGCATGGGCCCAGATTTTAGCTTCAGCGAAATCCACCATTGGGCGGTATTAAATGCCTCGGAGAACGTTCCTTTGGCTGGTTCAACCCCCTTCTCGGTCAACAAACTCTCCAGACTCTCTCCAAACAAAAACTCCGTTGCGGTATCCATTGTCAATGCAAAAAAGTAAGGTTGGATATCAAAAATCTTATTATCCGGGAGCATGCTCGTCATTCTCATAGCATGGAATTCCAAACTATCCATGTCATTCACAATCTGGCCCTTATTGAATTGTGGTCGAAGCAGAGCTCTCGAGTGCGCCCATGCAGATCCCATTTGTGTGAAAATGCCATGCTTCCCGAGCAAGAGGTCGATTTTGCTTCCTAACCTATGCGCGATATTGAAGTTTTGAAACTGGGTAGTGAGAATTTCCTTCACGTTGTCTGGGTGGCAGGTACTGATGTTAATCTTCCCGAGCATATTGAGTTCGTAGGTATGCCCATATTTCAAGTGCCTCTCGTAGTTCATCTTGCAGAAGCTCAGGTTGTTGAGACCACGCATGGTTTCTCTGAAGGTGTCGAGCCCCAGAGGCCAGCGGGAGATGGCAGTTGGTGGAAGACATCCTCGCGAGAGAGCGAATTTCCGAAGTTGGTATTGGTGAATGAGTTTCCGGATGAGGAAGGCGAGGATGACACCCCCGATTGCGAGTGTGGGGACTGACAGCATCGTTACAGGATGGAAGTCAGCGGCTACTGACTAGGGAAGAAAGAAGATGGGACTGTTGTATTTATGAAACCGCGGGCTGGCTATGTATAACCCAAGAAACTAACGCTGGCTAGGATTGCTACATTCTGCTGGCATTTATATCCGAGTGTTCTGCTCACACGTATACACCATTAGGGCAGGCTAAACATGATGGCTCCAGATTTTGCAGATCCGCACCTGAGCCTCTGGGGCAACATAATTTGAGGGTTGAAAGATTAGCGGAGCTGAGGGCAATCCACAATACAACCAATACGCAGCTTTCATATTAGCACAGTTGAATATTTGATCTGGTCTCGATAGTTACACAGTAGTAGGGGACTGACACAAGCAGATTTACCCTAGTTGAAGCTGCATATTCACCGTGCACTGAGGAATTTGTATGGAAAACAACCCTCACACGATCCAGCCCAGGCTAGCAATCTCTTTCCCTTGTACAGTACCATCCTGGTATAGCCAGAGGAATAACTGGACAGTTGAAATGAGCTAACACTCCAGACTAGCCCAAGAACTCCACTACGCCTAAATCAGGTAATGATCGCTATATTCTCAAGTGCTACATAACATCAGATCGATGTAATACTAGCCCGAGTTATCCTGGTCAAAACACTATCACATTAAGCCTAGCCAGTTAGTAGAGTTTCATCGGTGAGGCTTTCAACGGCACGTCTCCCTACTGCCCAAGCATGCATGTACCGCGGTCCCTTCCGGATGCATCCAAAGTAATATCAGTAGGTAATACCCCGGTTCAGCTTTTGATATATAATCCGATTCATATCTCATGCAGGATGCATTTGAGTAGTTCCGTTGATCGTCTTCCCGATGGCACTGTCGATGCATACTTATAATTAATGATGCAGGTTACTGATGACGCTCGAACTCATCCAAAGAACTGTTAGTGGAGAGGTTTGAATTCAATGTTACTATACATAGATGGCTGATGACAGCATCAACCAATGCCCATTTCTTATTCCAAATTCCAGCAGTACAATGTTGTGTAAAAAAGGAGCGGCAGAAGCTTATCATGGCCTGTCTGCATCCACCATGTGAGACAAATTTTGCAGGGAGCTACTGTTGAAGCCTTTGGCCACTACAATTTCAGCTTTTTGTATGTGAATTGGTCCGTGCTTCAGCTGCATGACCAAATCTGTTTAAGGCAGAATTCCTAATACGTCGCCAAGTTATAAGGAAGTGAACAATTTCTTGTAACTTCTTTTACTGTTGCTTTTTTTTTTTGAGCGGAATCACCAATACCCGGGAAAACTGGCGAAGAGGCCATGTCAGTTTTTGAGACATCTGCAGCCACCATGCATAACCAGCGACATTGGAACATGACAAGTTGGAAAATATATCTATGGATTTGATCGGATTAATGTTTAATTCTTAATTCTAATAATGTCGGCACCTATAGCTACAGACTCCGCGTCAGCAGCCTCGTCCCTAGCACAACCTATTAAGTCCGCTCGACCAGGGCGTAAGGGTAAATCCACTGCTCTACAGCCTCGAAGTGTCAATTCCCTGAATCATGATATCAAAAAATTCAAGGAAGTCATACACAAGAGAATTTAAACTTAAGGCATTGAGCATGCTACAAGGATCCGTATAGAGCTGGAAACAGGAAAGCAGGTACCAGCTAGTGTAAGATGTAAGTAGCGAATATGCTGGTTGGTAGGCAGTAGCTAATATGATTTGAAGGGGTCGCTCAAATTAGATGTTTTTAGTGGTCAAAAAACTAAAAAAGTCCTACAGGCTATGAAAGAACGATATATTACTCTAGTATATATTCCTGATGGCTGCACAGAATATGTTCAACCTATGGATACAATTCTTAACAAGCTAGTTAAGGATAGGATTGCAGATATTTTGGAGGAAAAGTTAGAGACAGAGGAGGTGACAGATGATAGTGTTGGCCGACGTCGCATTCTAATAATCTCAAGCATGGCTTTGGTTACATATGGAGAAAAAAGACAGTATTATTAAGTCTTTTAAGCAGGCAGGTATCCCTTTAGCTCCAGATGGAACCGAAGATACAAAGCTTTATGTGCGCGGTTTACCAAATATTACAGTTGGCTCATGCAGATAGAAGACTATACTGATACGTTGGATTCTGATGAGGAGGTTGAGTATATGGTAGCGGCCACAGATGCAGAAATCCCTGTCTAATCACGAGATCTATATAGAATTAGTACTAGTGCTTGTTGTAAATAGAAAAGTCTCAAAAACTGACATGGCCTCTTCTTCGCCAGTTTTCCCGGGTAGCTATCTCCAAATAAATGCTGTCTTAAAAGTGTGTCAACGTCTCCCCTGCACAAGAACCCAGCGTACGTAATTGACCCTGACCACCCGCCCATCATGAAGCCTCTACAGTCAAACCTAGCTATACCGGACGGCTAAAATCTCACCCATGCCGTCCGGTTTAACTTCGGATCCGGTATAGCAAATTTGCAGCGCTGGGGCGGGGTATTCATTTTTCTCCCAACCACAACATCTGAAAGAGGAAAGAGAGTCACAGGTGGTTTATTTTACTGGCTAGTATTCTGATAATTTCATTGGGAATGGGAAAATGCTAATGCCGAGTACAGATACCTATCAATCTGTCGGTCCATCCACCAAACATGAAGCGCGCATTCTCCCTACGGGAGAAATATGAGATCTGCCTAGAGCGCCGGACTCAATTGGAAGCGGGCAAAAAGCTTAAGCTAGAAGAGTTTGGTTTATTGTTTCCAGGACGAGATGGAAAGGGAATCTCAACCTCTACTTTGAGTGATATTCTTTCAAACTCAAAGGAGATCTTGATGCACCCACCGACAGATGGATCTCAAAAGAAGAAGAGCAGAGCTCCGCTTTATCCTACGTTTGAAGCATTTTTAGCTGAGTAGATAGAGCGAGCGCATTGCATGAGAGTACCTGTGAATGATGCAGTCATTCTAACTCAAGCACTCTTGCTACCTTTTTCCAAAGTCTCTCGGTGTCGGCACTCTCGTTACCTTATTCTCAGCGCCAAATTCAAGTTTCTGATATGGTGGAGACAGTTCTTCAGGCCCGGGATGGTTTAAAACACTATCAAGCAACTACTAAGGTCCAGAAGCAACTTCGGGATTTTTGGCCTACTCAGTAGATTCCGGTTTATCTAGGTATATTTGTATGTAGTTATTTTTTAGAATCAATAAATCTCCACTCCAGTCCGGTTCTTCTAAAATCCGGTATAACGAGGGAATTTGGGTGGGAAACTGAAAAACCATCTGAGGCCGTCCGTTATAGCAAGGTTTCCGCAATAACGAGTTCCGGTATAGCTAGGTTTGACTGTACTTCACCCTTACGGATAAATAGTTATGTTGCAAGTAGATGTTGTAGTGGTGCAAGGCCAGTCTGGTTTGCACATTCGGAGGGTAATGTGCCGACCAAACTAGCCTTGCAACACAATGGTATACGTTAGTCTGGTTGATTTCTACCCTACCTTGGTATGCAGAATGAATTCAATGCATGCATGAAGTACTACTTATTGCAACGGTATTCCTAGTCTGGTTACACTACCACTCGTAGAACCCCTCCGTAGGAGGGGTATTCCGAGGCCTTGCAATCTACGGAGTACTTAGGTTGGATCTTTTCGAACTTGTCAGGACAATGAGTACCTTAATATCTAGCAAACATGGCCTTGTTACCTAGCGGCGTAGCAACAAGAATTGTATAAAAAGACAGTGGGTCTTGTTCGCTAGATTTCTGCGCTGCGCTGATTCGGGATATTTCATTCGCCAGGCTAATACAGTTAGCCCCGTCCCTTGCGAATGGTGAGCTACGACGGATTGTTTCAGATAATAGAGAAGATGAATGTGTTGTCCGATTCAATGGATAAAGACAAAAGGGAGATGGTTAAAAGATATTCCGTCTTGGTGGACTATTTGAATGCTGCCCTGAGTAATGCTGCCTTGAGTAAAGGTCTTAGTTGTAGCATAGGTGGTACTAGGAGATGAGGTCTGTGGTGATGGTTTCAGTATGCTTTAGTTGGGGTTGGTTCGTGGTTCTTGTAAATAGTAGGGTTTGTTTGGTTTCATGTTTTATCAATTACGGATGAATAGGATTTCTCCATAGTTGAGTTTACATACCGGTAGTGTGATTATGTTCGGGAACTCGGATTTAATTTAAAGTGACGGTAGGTATATTCGGGTGATGAATGTGCAATAGTTAGTTTCGAGTAACTGCATAGTAGGTAGGAATAGGTAGCTTGAGTGAATATGCGGCCTTGGACATAAGGATGCGAAGTAGCGGAAAGATCAATTTCATGAGAGACATTAATTGGAACCAGTATACAGCATATCTTCTTTTTTTTTTTGGAAACAAGAATACCAGCTGATTGGGAGTTTGATTCGTAGGTATTGGATTATGTTAGCAGCGGGTGTTGAAAACGGTTACTTCGAGAACTTATGTTTGCCAGTTACTGGTACGATAAAATACGAAAGGAAGAGCTTGCGCCGTTACATCAGGTTGTTGGTATTGTGAGTGGGATCATTCTGTCATTCTTTTTTGTATGGCGTTTATTCAGTTAGGTTTGTATATACAGTTATGTATGTTCAGGGCCGTCGGAATTAAGATTTTCGCACTTGTTGAATCTTCAACATCGCGGTAGGCAACGCACTGCAGCACCACAACCCCATCAAACAACCACAATTCTCACCAGCGCTTTGCTTGATTACGCGACATCACAGTTCTTGCTTAATCAATGCCAATTGCAGAAAATAATGGCGGTATTGATTTGGATCAGTTTCACCCCTGAGTTCCGCTCCATCTAGAAGCGGAATTGAAGCATTCTCTGGTACTGCGCGTACCAAGTTTGAAGAGTATTTGCATAATAATAAGTAGCAAATTTTGCTTGACCTTTGAAAAGTAATTCTCTAAAATCCAATTCAAGTACATGGCAACGAACTACCTATGTATCACAAAATTAAAGCATACCTCTGAAATGTAAATTTAAAGGCCCCAACAGGCGACTGGCAAGCCATTAAGTTGCGATGGAAAGGCTTAAATAAATATGAGCTACGTAATGATGCACTACATTTTATTTCTGGCAAAAATAATAATGGGAAATGAATAGTTTTGGAACATGATATATTTGATGTTATCACACATGTTCATGATACTTGCTGGATGCAAGAAAGAACAAGATCTATAATACTATTAATGATAGCAAATCCAAAGACTGAAGTCACTCCATGAAGTTGCACGCCTTGCCTCCTCTACTAGATCTGTAGTTCGCTGTAAATGAAAGGGCCAATGTGCAGACTGTCGCTGCCAATGCATAAAACAAAAGACGTTTGGGTACTGCTCATTGCCATACTGGCTCAAGGCATCATTCATGTACTAATTCAGCTCAAGTATTGAGCTATGGATTGATTGAGCAAGCAGAGTTTGAGCGCTTTCATACATATGGTCATATATATGCTATTCCGGAACGGCCCTGAACATATATATCTATTGGCGTTGGCTATACGTTCAACCCGATATGTAAATCTAAACGGTGGTTTGAACTTTTAATTTGGGTGAAGTGGTTGCATGAACCCCCTCCGTAGGACCAGACTAATTATAACCACGGGAGTAATTGAGTTTAGAGTTACTTAGTGTCATGCCCATCTAGGAGCGTCTATATCACGTGTGCGGCAGCTGGTTAACCCATTGGCGCCAGAATATATACCAGTTGCATAAAAGATTCCTCTAATCCTTTACACTTGTATAGATCTACTGTATTAACTAAAATTCCACTCAGCGATGGCTTGGGACGAGTACAATTACGAGCGATTTGCCGCTGCTTTTACCAGAGGGAAGAACTGATGAAACTCGATTCTTTGCGCCGTACAGGGATCTGTTTGTTGATCTTTTTCCTAAGGCAGAGCATGTCATGATAGTATCACATTGGTGGCATTCACAGCAGATGGAATTCATGGGTTTTACCACCATCTATCTTATTAGGCACAAGCAACCCGGTTCTGTTCGTTGAGATTACGTTGAGATTAAGCCAGCAGGGGATCTTGATCATATTGCTGCTTTTATTCGGGAGGCGGCAGACTTGCAGATATGAAAGATGTTCAAGGTTCCAAATTTCACGCAGCTAGTGCGATGGGTTCCAGCCTATGTATTTATGCAGTTGATTCAGTAACTGGTCGCATTACCCTGAAAGCTAATCCAATCGAACTGGAGTTCGTAACGGATACAGTCCCAATAGACCACTGGAATATCGAAGAACCAGAAGGAGAGGAACGAGTATGTCAGCTGGTAAAAATATTAACATAATGTGGGGTGAGCTTAAGGTTGGTTTGACTTTGACATCGATGTAGAATTCTACTAATAGGTAGTATGTAAGGGAGTATTTCTTGACGAGAGTGGCTTTCTAGGGCGATATTGGTTTCTTCTAGTTGGATGTTTGAATGGTGTTAGAGGTTTTGAAGTATTGGACGATGATTAGGGTGCATCGGAAGGTATTGCTATCTAAACGTTTAGTGAAGGAAGATGGGTTTGACGAAGGTAGCTTAGAGAATGGTTATTTGTTGGGAGATGAGGATATTTCCTTAAAGGGAAAGTGAATTAGAATACAAAGAGGTCCGAAGCATTTATTTTTTACTTTGGTGGTTAGTCTGGTTGGCACAAGCCACTCGTAGAATAGGTAATGTTAACGCGGGAAGTCCTGCTACGTTCCTAACTGAGTTATGTTAATAGTTTCTAGTCTGGCAGGCACCGGCTTCTCGTAGCCCCAATACTTAATACCTGTTAACTCTATTAGTATCGGGGTAGATATGCAATAGCCTTACGGAAAGAGAGGGACTACCGCAAATCCTTGCCACGCTAACTATGGTAAATACAAGATGAACTAATGCTTAGCCAATATTACCAAACAAAGTTAATTGACAGACTCACCTCTCGTTCGATATCATATTATGGGCCTGCCATTGGCACACTTGCTACATCTGCAGGTGTGCCCTTTTAGCGTGGTAAGGATCTTATCCCTTATGCGATTGGAAGATGCAATGACATCTCACTTCATCAGCTGTTAACATATTGACCATGGCAGAGCATCGAGCGCCCGAAGAGCATCATCAGTTCAATCCGCTATGTATTTCTGCTATTTCTGGGACGATGGATTTCTAGCGAGCATTTGCATTGCAACCAACCAGTATGCTATCTCGCATACCCTATTGTGAGTTTAGAATATATAACCGCCGTAGACATTTGTACCTTTTGCTCGTGCGCACTCGGGAACTTGACATTTTGATACTGCACTAGCATGACATAATTTTACATTTTCCACCACTTAAGAGGTACCCCAATTTTTACGGTAGTCTGGTTGTAAGCAACTGCAGCCATGTATCTCAGAACGAGACTAATGATATTGGTATCGATACATATATTGTAATCCGGTTGCCACTACCTTTCTGGGCTGCAGATCGCAATTCACCACGCATTTTGAGTCTTGTGACGTGCGTGTACTGGTACTAGGCACTGTGTAATATGGGACGTATACTAAAGAGTATCAATCCGCAAGTTGTATTACATGACCGACTGCCAAAATTCCAATCAGTACAGTAATCATTAAATACTATTACAAAACAAAATCCTGGAAAGACGGCTAGTAATGCCTCCCCGCGCAATTGGATATCCTATAGATGCATCAGCATGCCCATGGACTAAGATCCGTCTCCTTGACATCCCTCAGCGTAATCAAGCTCTTCATTGTGTCCCTGTTACTCTGTTCATTGTTTGTGTCACTCCCCGCTTGACCTGCCGAGACCCGTACATGTGATGCCAACGGCATCGATGCATCTAGAGTTTCAGTAACGAACACATTATGCTCTCCGTACCGGTCATGGAGCAAAGTGCTAAGAGACTCTAGATTATTTCTCTTGCTTTCGCTAACTAGTGCCATCGATACAACTTCCTGGTCATCTTCACACCTAGGATTCATGCTAACCGTCACGTTAGTCTCAACCGGCATCGACGTCTGGTAACCAACACTCAAACCAACCTCCTCAGTGCTTCTCCTCGCCATGGCTTGCTTCTTCATCCTGCGCCTCCTTTCCTTTTTCTTGCCTTTTACTCTGCCAGATGAAAGAAGTGCCCAGTTGAAATCTGCCGTTTTTTCTTTATCATGCCTGTTTCTCAAAAGATCTATGCTGTTGTGCCGACTGTGCTGGGGCATCGGAGGCAATGATGTCGGGATGCGGTGACGGCCCGGCCTTATATCTCTTCTCAAGCCCATCTTGGTTTCTGCCAGTTCCTTCCATATTCTTCCCGCTTCATCCACATGATCATGTTGACGCCGTGAAGATTGCACTTCGGACAAGTCAGGATTATGGATTTCATCCAGATCAGATGTGCCAAATTCATCAGAGTGCGAAGCGGGTGAGGAAGGCCTGTCTGGCAGAGTGACAGGGTGAATTATGATGCTGGAGACTCTCGGCCTACGGACTGCTATGTCTGGCTTTTGCTGTTCTCCCTGATTTACCTCGATTTCACTAGCATTCGAAGATCCAGGCTCTTGGTAATGACTCGATAAGTGCAGATTTAGCTTATTTCTCCTGCTCGGTGTACAGTCAAGGTTTGAATTCATCATGTTTTCTTCTGAAAAAGTGCTGTTGCTTCTTTCACCAAATGCTAGGGAGTTTCTTGTTGCCTTTCCTGAAATCTCCTCAGAAAGGCCCTTCATTGTCCGTTCCGTTTCCTCTTCCTCCTCTTGAATTTTTACGCGCCATTCAAGTTCACTTGCCACAGCGTAGACACCCTTTCCCCTAATCCCCAGCCCTTCTACCATTCTTAATGCCTTTCTTGGGCTTTCTCCCGCTTCGCCAAGCGTCATCTCTGCAATTTTCTTTGCAAGCCTGGTCCTGACATATTCAACATCTTCATCGCAATATTCGTCACTAGGCTCCTGACAAACAGGCGGAATCAAAAATTCTGTTGAACATATGGAGCCTTTGCAATCTTCAGGATTCCCTTCAAATACTTCGCCAGAGCTACTTGTCGGGTTCCTACTCAAGCTCCAGTTGCCATCACCATCGTAACGTTGTACCTTCAGAACCTTTTTGGTAGTAATCACTGTTTCTTCCCCAAAATATTCATGCTCGTAACTCACAGAGACGGTTAAGGCCCTGGTCTCAATATCCCCTAAAGTGGCTGCTAGTTGCCTCTCTAGAAGTTTGTATTCAGGTATATTACCCTGATCGTACGCATCATTCATCTGGGTCCGCTTCAGATTAAGAGCCTTATTAACTGATATTTTCCTCTGTGCCAATTTTATCTGACGTTCCTTGTTTTTGTCGGGCGTATTCATTGATGTTCCAGGGGCTGAATCAGGATTGTAGGATCCAATTCTAAGCTTCACAAACAAGGTTCGCTTTTCTCCAGGAACCAATCTATCAAGGGTAGTATCACCCAACACTTCCATAATCATGCACCCATCGCAAGGGCTGAGTCCGATTTGAATATTCGTTAGCTCTCCAAAATTCACGGCGTGACGCAAGGAATCAAGGATGCGAGGCAAGGTAGGAATCCGGTTATGTAAATAGTTGAAGATCTCTGTACCCTCTGAAACCTCTGAAACCTCATTGACTGGTGATGGAGCCAAGTTTATGATCCAGCTACCTTTCCATGGCCGCTCTTGGAGAGTCACTAGTGGTCCTACGCCAAGAATATGGACCTTAATTCGCTTATCTGAAGATTCAAACGCCCCGGTGGGCATATCTCCTTGTTTCAGACTTGAAGTTAAGAGAAATAAATGTCCTGTTCTGCCACCCTCGTTGAAGATTTCATGGCTTGTGCTCTCCTTCAAATCATCTATGACTCCCATGAGGATCGACTTGACATCTCGTCGGATAGTGCCCTGCCGTTCAGCTTGACCAAACAAGCCGTCGATGAAGCTAAATAACTGCTGTTTATTGCTCTGCGTTAATCTCGATAGGGGATACTTGGTCTCAACCCCAGGAGAGCTTTGAATGGACGTGAAGGCTGTGAGTGATACGTTGTCAATTGTTGACAAAGAGTTTATTAGGTGCTTTGCCATGGACTTAGTGTCCTCAAAAGTCGCGGGGGAAGCATGTGCACTAAATGGAAGGTCAGCTAATTAAGCCTCAGTTTCGAGGCAAAAGTTTGAAGTACCTTAGATCCAGGACAATGGCAACGTCCAAACCCCATGGATCTCCATCACATAAACGATTCCCGGGCGGCACTTGAAAGTTACTGATTCTCCCTTCTATTTCAATGCAGATCCAGATCTCTCTGCCCCCTTCAACATGTTCTCTGGAAGATTCACTGTGTATATCTAGCTGTAGTTGCAAAATGGGAGGCGAAATCCACTCCTTCTGAAAATAGGACTGGAGAGTGTTTGGCATCAGAGTAAGAGCATCTTCCTCGGTGTTTTTCAACGTTCTTTCTGAAAGTGATCCGAATCTCCTGCGAATGGATCCAAGAGCACCACGCGCCTTTATGGTTCCCTTACCTTTCAGGGCCTCGAAGGGCACGGCCCGCTCAGATAGACTACCTCTCCTAGACATGGTTGACTCTACCTGAGTAGTGGCCTCTGCCACCTTACCTTGAGGTGGCTGCTCCAAGCTGTGATTCTTGGTGGTGGTACTCATCGCGGGTACTCGATTGCCGCTCAGCGGTGACATGTCCTGTATGGAGCAAAGAACTTTGGAAAAGACTCCAGACTTCCCTAAGGAATCCACTTTTACATGGCCAGAACCCTCGATATTGGTTTGTGTAGGTGGTCTTGGAGTGAGAGGTCGAGTGAACTTCAAGCTGGAAATCCCTTGTTCTAATGAAAAGAATCCAGGCCCGGCGCTTGATGCGCGCCGAAGCATTCTAGGAGACATGCTGTTCGCAAGAGTAGGTAGCTGGCCGTCGACATGACGCATGCTTTCATATATTATGCTTGGTTGAACTACTTTTATAGGTCTTGAAGGTCCTTTATCCAAGAGAATAGAGTGAGCCTTGACACTAGGGCCGTCTGACATGCTTCTTTGCCTCCAGTTCATCCAGTGTGGGACGCTTGTGCGTGCCATAATGGAGTTTGATGATGTCACTGTAGATGAAGAGGACATTGTATTCTGCCTAGTGAGGTCCACATTAGACGCTTGTGGGTGCCACAATCCAGTTCCAAGTGAGAACCGAACTTCAGCTGGCTTAGGTTTAGCATCCATGACTTGCAGGTTACCTCGTGGTGGTGGATTCACTGTTGAGAGCATCCGCGGCTTTGGTGATGCCAGCCTAAGTCCAAGAAATGACCTTGTAGGAGGGGACTGGCGAGGAGCGGGCATATTGGGTCCCGTTGATTTTCCATCTAATGACTGGATAATGGGTTTTGGTTTAAAACCCTGTGGAGTCGATGTCGCAGTTCTTGGTGGAACCCCTGGGTTGAGGCTTAAGAAGCTCTTTCTCCCTTTCAATACACGAAGTGGTCGAGGCGTGCTCTCCAAGTCTGGAGAAGAACTGCGGGAACGCGGCTTATTCTGCATATTATTGAACAAGGCCGAACTCCTGGAACTCCTCTTAGAAGCCTGGTTTATGTTCTGTACATTGCCTTCGGCTTGGATGGTTGGACTCTGTGTGCTCTCCCTGAGGATTTTATCGATAGATCTACTCGAGCTTTCCTCAACTGGAGGGCTTTTTCTTCCTCCTAGAGCCAGCTCAGGAGGGGGTGTGGCAGTTTGCTTTTGGATCTTTTTGGGCATATTTCACCGCAGTTATATCCTAGACTAGCTATCCACACATTAATATAGGAGCACTTCGCACATACACCATGAATGGATGTTACCTTTAGTTATAGAATATCGAGGAGTGTTTTCCGCCGTGTATGGATCCTTTCGGCTGCGTGCTATTTTTCTACTCTCACATTCTTTAGTTAGCTCAGAACACGATGAACAGTATCGTAGATGGTTTTTTATTCACATAGAGTACTGACAGAGTTCGTGTCTTTTCAGATCAATGTCCCACTACTCCTACCTGAGGATGGTTCGAAGTTGGATTTTTGGTGAGCTTGACCAAGAAGTACTTGTATTGTTGTAGAGGAGCTGTAGAACTAGGATAGCATGGTTCACCAGGAGGACTGTTCCGTGGCGTTGATGTCGTTGGGCTTATTGAGTCCGAAACAAGCACCATATTAGAACTAGAATACCATTTCAGGCAATCAGCCACTTCGACACTTCAGGGAACAGTTTCATTGACATGTCAGGTGATATTCGATGTAAAAGGTATAATACAACGAAATGATGATCTGATAACAGTCCCAGAAATCTATACCAACCGCGCCTTGAACGGGCACTTGGTCACTCCTAAAGAATTTCACCATCCAGAAAAACCCCCAGAAGACAAAGACCCAACAGAATACCAAAGTGTTAAGACATTGACTAATTGCCGCCTGAGCCGAAAAAGAAACCATTAAAGAGATCTACCTGCCCCATCCCCATGCCCATCCCCACCCCCATTCCACCACCACTGCCGCCTTCAAGTTCTCCCCAGCTCATGTCCCAATCATCCAAACCGGGAATATCAAGGATCTTTAAATTATGACTACTATACCCAACACTTGTGTCACTCATCAATGATGGCGAGGGATGCATAACCTCTTCCGAACCAGGAGATGGCTTGATGGAAAACGAGTCCATTTCATCTCTTTGGAGCTCGGGATCAATCATGGCTTCATTATCTACAGGAGATGTGAGATAAGCATGTGTGGAGGACATTGGATTTCCTATGGCATCGTTTTGTTCCCTCTGTTGCCTCTGAGGTTTTTGATGCAGGTGAATTTGTTGAGACTGTTGCCCCAAAGGATGAAGAGGGGATGTTAAAGGTGGTGTGGAATTAGATGGATGTCCAGCTTCGGCAGTAATGCTTCCACGTTGTTGTCTGCTATCAGCACTCTTATTCTCTTCTACTGGAGGCCCATGATCCATTGATAACTGTGTTCGTCGAGATGCAGACGGCTGCTGAGTGGATCTGTAACTAGACTCGCTCATTTGCACACCTTGGCCGAATTGGAGGAGGCTTTCAACACCAATGTCAAACATTGCTGTTGCTCTTGGCGGTTTCATGCGGGATTGCTGTTGTAATTGCTGTTGTTGCTGCTGCTGTAACTGTTGATGTGCTCCCTGCATCTGCCGTTGCCAGCCTTGATCCTGCTGAGTGTAAGACTGTTGCTGCATCGGCTGTTGACGGGGCATCTCATCATGCTGCTGCTGTAAGAGTATTTGATTGTTGTTGAATTGAAACCCGCCACTAAGGTCTTTCAGGGCTCTACTCCGCTGAGGCAACTGAATTTCGCTGCTACCGTGTAAATGCCTGCCTCGCCCTCCATGATGCCTCCTCATCTGGTGATCTAGTCTCAAGTCATTGACAATGCCCATACCTCCGAGATTTTGCGGGATACCGGCGGAGCCTAAATTACCTGCTAAACACATGCTGACTGTTGCTTTGCTCATTCGCTCAAAAGCTTCCTTGCAAGCTTGCGCAGGAGGACACTTTTCAACCAGATCCCCTAGCACAGACGTTGCAGCAAGTATAGTAAAATCTATATCATCCATAGAGAGTCTGGCTCGGACGACTGGTGAGTGCCATATAGCATAGAGGAAAGCGATACCTAACTCCTAATTCAGTAATCGGCCAGAATGGAGAATAAGATTTCATACCCGACATAAAGAGATAGTGGGTTGCTAGAAAGGTATAGTTGACTTGATGAACTCGATGCAGCCTCCTGTACAACTTCAACACCTCACTTCCTGCATCTGCCACGATGCAATAGATTTTATCTTCCTCAAATTGTGTTCCTGATGTTAAGCCACCCATATTTGCCCGCCCTGCATTATTACTGCCCCTCAGTTGCCCAATTCCAACTCCTTTCCCACCAGGATCAATCATCCCTCGTCCTCCGCCCAGTTCCCCTGATAATAAAGCCGGAACTTTGAGGCATGGTCTGTAGAGCATCAAAATTGTTTGCCAATAATTCAATTCAAAGAACTCGAATGCAAAATCCACACCAGTATCAGCCTTCGATTTTGGGGCGGTCTCAATCCACTCTTTCACTCTTCTCGTGATGTCCGAGTGCCATTCTTGAAGACTAGCAAAACTTCGAAGGTAAGGGGTTCGGAGATGGAAAGGATGATGTGCCGGATATGGTTCTTGAGGAGGAGATGTAGACATTGATTGCTGTTGCTGTAAAACTTGAAGAATTTCTGATTGAAGCAGGCGCAATCGGAAGTAGTGGTGAGTAATTAGCTTGTAGGTTGGGAGCACTGGGGCTATAGAGCTGTTCGAAACATGCTGTTCAGGCACTAAAAATCCATTCGGCGTGATATTCTCATCTGGGAGGAGTGATGGAAACTAAAAAAAAGTTAGCTATTGTTCTAAATTTCTACAGAATTTGTGGGCGAGCACAAGAAACCCGCTGGGTAATAAGCGTGAATCAACTCACCCGGGTGCTAACGACTTCGTCCTGTATTCCAAACGGTCTTCCCACGCATGTGCTTACCAGTCTGTCGAGACTGTAAGTACACCACCATAGCTTCCTCCGCAAATCCCGGACCCACTCCCTGTGGCCCCGCCGTCGCTCCATGTCCTTGTCCACATAGGGCCCATCGACTGTGCTGGCATTGCTATCTTCGAAGTGAAGCCCGAGGTCAACTGCCAGTCTCACTGCAACTCCGACTATGTACCACAGTCCTGGTGCGACTGGCCTAAGTAACGCATAGCCAGCTAGTAGGAGAACCGCTTGCAATTCCTGTAAACCTCCCTTTGATTCTGATGATAAGAACGCTTCGAGGTGAGGAAGGGCTGCTGCGTGATAAGCCTCAGGCGCATATTGCCGTTCCTCCCTTTCCCCATCAACCCGGTGATCCATAATATCATCATCACCTCCCTCAGACTCATACGGTGACTCCTGTTTCACGTTATTCTCGTTGTCGCTATTTATTCGGACCTTCTTGGCAGCTCGAGGGAGTGCTAATGAACCTCCAAGATTTGAATTGCTATCCTGTGAGGCTTCAGCTTCTCCATCACTGAATCCTGCCTTGCTAGTTCGAGCCCTCATGTTTTTCCTTCCTCGTAACTCGTCATCACTACTGCCACTCGATGAGCTATTCCCAGTATCCTTCTCCAGGAATATTCCTGCGCCTATAGCAAAAACAATATTCATCATATATAGCTCTCTTGCTCCGACTTTCCTCCGAGGCGCCGTTTCCGGTTCGCCTCGCTCCCGACCTAACTTTTCAGCCTTCATTGCTGAATAGACTTCTTCCACCATAGCTTCAAATTCTACCTTATGAAGGATTGGAAGCTGTGGATTGGCATGACCAAAATATAGGTCCACCAGGCGATTTGCCAATTGCCTATTAGGCCATTTTGCTGGGCGGACACGTTTTTTATTTGTAGCCAGGCCAAAGAAACTGTCCCTCATTTCATCCTTCCCAGGTTTTTCATTCCTGCGTCCGGTATCACCCGCATCATCCTCTGCCTTTCCATTGCTCTTGCTTCCATTTCCGTTACCATTGCCATAACCGGAAGTCCCCATGGAGGTAGTTGACTTCACAGCTGCAAATACTACCCTCGCGAAGCTGATGCCAGATACAGATCCCAGATACCTTGGATCGCTGGCGCCTTGTACACTGATCAGGCCAATATCGGAAACGAGTTGATTGAGGCGACCTTGGCTGTCAGAGGATGATTCATCTGGCTCCGGATATTCTTCCGAAGTTCGCTGCCGCTTTGGTACAGAAGGGGATCGGTCGTCCACCGTTGTAGAGGGTGTGCCTGGAGATTTCGTGGAATTGCTTGAGGTTGTAGCAACAGCGGCGGTGTTGACAGCTGTAGATGCTGGGAGGTCAAAGCAGTCAGGTGGATGAAATGGTATTTTGTTGCTAGTCAGCAGGAACTCGAGGTATTCATTTCGTCTTTCGAGATAATGAACGTAGCTATATTAACCACGACTCCATAATTAGTCCAAGGAATATGTAGAGGCATGCTGGGAGTCAACTGAAAGTGAAGAGGGAAGATACCTTCGTGGGATCTCCCGCTTGGTAATAGGGTCATATCCAACACATTTTACGCCAACCTTCTCGCAACTCAAACAAGCCGGTAAGCGCTGATCGCATCTATTCTTTCTTGACCGACATCTATTACATGCTGATACATTTCGAAAGGTTGATGCTCCTGTCGCGGATGCTGCCGCCGATGGGGCTGGTGTATTTGACTCTACGCTGAGTTTTGGTTCTGTTGCTGGGGGGGGGGATGAGCGGCGCCGGCGGCGTTTTTGGGAACTCGATACAGAGGTTGTGGATAGAGTTGTGGTGATGGTGAAATCCAGGGGAGAGTTTGGCACCGTCATCGCGAAGAATCAGATCCCTTATTCCTATATTTTAACCCCCCAAAACTCAACCCATGAGGGTAGACTAGTGTTGCTGTGCTATTGTGGGGTGCTCAGAGAAAAGCTGAGCTTTTGAGAGTTTTACAACTGTAACTCGAGCCTTGCGACAGCTGGGGGCAAAGAATAATTATGGTATCAATATTGAGCTACAGCTCTCTCATTCAACAGATGCAGAGCCTTCCTTCACTAATGTCGCCATATGCATGCTGCAGTCAAGGCCAGGCTCCTTTGCCGGTCCGATATTGACGTAGTTGCCAATTTGTTATCCAACGAGGCAAAATTTAGATTAATTGTAACTACTTTGAACCTGCACCTCTGGTGTTCTTAACCTTAATATCTGAAGGAGCATCTGAAATAATTCAAAATAATCTTTTTGCTTTTTTGCCCCCATCACCAGTCGTGAAGGGCCCGGGGGAACCAACATAGTCACTTCCATCGAGATTACGTTGAACTATGGTACGTATACCAAAGGACGAATGCACATAGTGCTCATGGAAACACAAATTCCTAGGTACGTCTCCTTAAGCCTCTCAATTGCAAGCCTCGGGATAAACCTAGCACATCATGACATGGCCCTACTTTTAGGATCATGGGTCCTCCATTGTGGTGACGGCTGAGGTACACGTGAAAATTCCTTGTAGGTTTCCAGCTTGGCTCCGTCAGCAGCTCCTCTCTATCATCCAAACTAGAGTGCGTTTTGATGTTTTTTTGGGAGGGGGTAAAATCCACTGAAAGAGGTGGTCGACCCAGAGGCCTTTACGGGGAGTTGGAATTGGTTCAGGTTATCTAGATATCTTCCTTTCCTTTGTGGGTCTTATATGTGCATCAGTTCTGAGATTACAGTGCCTATAAGCTCACCAGGTGTTGATAAATAACATTAACACAAGATATGCTGCTTGTAAGAGCTACATAGTGATTATCGATCAAAGAGCAGTCGAGCTGTGAGAACCAAGCTATAGTTTATCATATATTGTGTCCGGGCCTCGATGCATATTCTGTGACTATCTCTACTAGTGCTGAGTCTGGCGTATGGGTCTTTTGAAGTCCTACTGCACAACCTTTATTGAAGCTTTCAAAGGTCTTATATATATATGTATGTCAGCTTTAAGTTATTTGTTTACTCGGATGGTCTGGAACACTATTGATATGGTGATAGCGAGAGACCTAAGTCTGCCGTTTGAGGCGAGGCCATCTACGGTATTGCCATTACCCTGACAGTCTGGTTGTTACCCTGAAGCATCTCAGGTCAATTGTAAGGCCTTACGTAAGGGAGAACAAGCTTGACGCCTCTAATCCCAAGAGGCATTCTATATAAGTAGTCTGGCTTGGTTGGCACACTATTGATTACTTCAGTTTGCCGCACAATCACATTCTCCAAACCACTTCAGCCGTGCTGAATGCCACTTGACTCTCGAGACACTTACATTATCATACAATTTGGTTGGAATGCCTATAAGAAGCCTAGAGGCTGCTTCAATCTGGACGATTCAACTTAACAATGTGATGAACTGGTTGCAAACTATACTTAAGTACTTATGCTTCCCTGGATGACGCTATATAAGTAATTGCATAATTAAGCATAGTCCTCAAATACAAAATTTCGTACATCCACATATAGGACGTCGACATCCTACCCAACTCGTACACACTGAAAAGGCATCCGCTAACAACCTCCTAGAAACCCTAAATCGAACGAGAGGTGATGAAAACAGCCTGAGAACAAATTGCAAAGCTCGAGCAGTCTTATATAGATCGCATGAACGAACGAAGAAAAGCAACGATAATTAAAGCCACAATTACCAAAACGCCCAAACCTCAGACAAAACTATAGACAAACCAGAGCCAACATCAAAATGCACCAATCAAAATTATGCACCTCTTCGGGGCTCAAAAACTCCTGAGCAATATAGCCCCAATCACCAATGACCAGCCTCCTACCAGACGAATGAATACGTGCTAACATCCAGATATGTCCCAATCACTATCAAGTGCCCCGGATAACTCCTAACAGCCCCAGTTAACAAAGGAAAGAAATGAAAAAAATCAAGTGGTAAAAAGGAAACATCTATCATAACTCGATTAGAAGGAAAAATCGCAGTTGATTGCCAATCGAAAAAAATCTGAATGGACTACCAACGAGGTCTGGTGTATCTCCTCTCATAATCAACGACGGGAACGCCTAGTCCGCTCCTCCTCGTCCGCTGTGTATAATCTGGCGAGATGGACAACGGAGGAGAAGGTGCTCTTGGTAGCATCGCAGGAGATGTATGATGATATTTAGGTCTAGGGGTTGCTGCTACAGAGGCAGTATAAACCGAGTCTGGTTGACGGAAGGTTGGAGATACTGGTGGATTTCGAAGATAGTGGGGCGCTGTAAGCTCTTGTCCTCCAGAAAGATATACCATATCTAGAGTCCCTATTGTTGGATCTTCTACCGGGGGTAGATTGGGACATGGAGGGATCCTATAGTAGCAGTCAAACTCTTCTTCGGTCTTTCTAGAGCTATTCGGATGCGTTGATCGACGTGGGCTGACATATGCTGGGTGCGGGCTACCCCTGGGGAAGCAACCTGGACCAGGGTAAATGTCGCCACCCTCAACCTCTCTGGCGTCTTCCATGTGGATGTCAATTTCAATGTCGACATGGTTAGTCATGGCATCCGACATATCGATCCCTGAATCTTGACGATGCAATGTCTTTGTAGCAGAGCTCCTGTGGCGATCGTCTTTTCGAGAGGTCATTCGACTCTGAGCATTCTGTTCCTTGTGTGTTGACCTGGCCTCCGTGTGGTAAGGGGGGGCGACAGTCCGGTGGTTGTCGTAGTGAGGCTTGTTCAGTAGCGGATCACTGATAACCCCTCCTCCCGCTTTATGACTATGGGCAGAGCGGGAAAGTGACTCTGAGGCGTACCTCATCCCATCGTTTTCAACGTCAAAGGGATGGTGACGATCGTCAACAGAAAACTCACTGGGGGTGTTGTCTAACCAACGAGCAACGCCAGGCATATTTCGTCGAGGCAGAGGAATTGGGTCGAAGTCATCCATATAACCAGAGTCATGCTCAGATCCTTCATAGCCAACTCCGGCCTGGTTACTCCCAAAATGTTGACCATGGGTATGCTTCGAATGAACACGTCCCGGGGCTTGTTGACGCTGGCATGTGTGATTCGCTGTATGGTGATTCTGCGGTCCAGGAGTGGTTCGAGCACGGCTGGCCTCTTGGTTATATGAACTTCTGTGCATGTCTTCTTCATTCCTGCGCTCTGGACCTGATCGCGATCGTTGCCTTTGTCGCTCATTCGAAAGTCGTCTGTGCCTGCCGATTCTTTCTCCCATACGGACATCCACTCCTTCGTCCTCGAAATAAACATCCTTGTCGATATTACTTTCCTCTATCAAGCTCCTTTCAGCAGCCTCCACATCTGCGGCAGAATATAGCAACTCCTCCTTGTGACTTCTGCTCATAGGGTCCCGATTTCTTCCCCGACTCTTAAATTGATCGCCATCGGGGTATGCATTCCGGGCTCCAGCAGTTTTAGGGGGGGAAGGCTGGTGATGATAATGTTGGTATTGAAAATCATTGACCCTGTTATATGGATGGGGCTGTTGATGGGGATATTGCTGTGAAGGCGGAACAATCCCAGGAAAATATTGATACCAGCGATTGTCCGCCAGATTATGAATGAGATGAGTTCCACTATTCGCATCGTATGCACAATATCGACCTGTTGTGGTGTAATAGAACTGATAAGGTGAAGAGTAATAACTCTGATGGGAAGGGTACGGGGTGGCACGCATTTGGAGGTTTGTCTGGACGATGAGGACGAAAGGGAAAAAGTGGTGGAGAGGTGGAGAAGTAGTTGGAGATGAGTCTATGAATCAAGTGACATGCTTTAGTCAGGAAGCATGATGGTCTATGCACCGACGGGTATGCCCACCTCAATCTAAGTCCCTTTGAAAGAACCTGGTGATTTATTTTGCCCAGTGGATGAGTGTGATTAACGCTTTTAGTATAGGATAAACATGGATCGTTCTATACCCAGCTCCGTTAGGTTTGCGCAAGGCTGAAGATTTCTGTCTTTCTGTATACTAAGTTACGCTTTGGATGTTTGTATGTACTGTACCTATTTACAAAGATAAGGCCCAGAAGCAGACGCAGCGTCTCGACGAATAGCAACTGTGCAACGAGTGACGAGGATGTTAATGTGATATTTGAAACGCTAATTTTCGTCAGGCTGGCAGATACGTCGCCAGAGTAACCCTTTTTGATCGGTGCTGAAGACTTGTGCCAACCAGACTACCAGACTATAGTTCAAGATAAAATTTAGGATGGACATAATCGCTTTAAGATATATTTGGAGACAATTTAAGTTTTCTGAGAAAATAGCACCGCGCCAAAAAATAAATAAATAAATGTACTCAATTTCGCCAGTCGGATTAGTAGGCGGAGCACTTGCGCATTTTGTGGAGAGAAAAACCTTACTAGCTTGCACTGGCGATGCTATGGCACTATACTATTCGCAACCTGGATGGCACGGTAGAATTCAAATCCGATTGAGGCTGGTAGTAGTTATACTGCCACTGATTACGACATACAGTCATCAGAGCTGGTTTATCTATCCGTAATAAGTATCAACATGACTTAATAATTTGATACATTCTAGAGTTCTAGAACGTGCTTCATGTCGCCAGGAGATTCTCAAGAGCGCCTAGGGATGCCAGCAACACAACGGATTTCAGGTCAACATGCCAAAAGCAGGTACCATCAAATGAACCAAATCAAATTTCTTACCTAGATACAGTCTGTTTAATCCTATCCGCAGACCGCATTAACGACTAGGTACAGTACATACCCCTCTCGCTAAAGGGTTGTCTCGCCCTGTAAAGGTCGTGCTGCTGTCTCCTCTTTGGGACATAACTTCTCCCAAACAAGGCGTAAGTCGTTACAGGGCTGGTCAGGCCAGCTTCGCTGGGGTAGATGCAACGTCAACCGCGCCGCCACATTCCAGAGGCATCGGTTGGAGTTCAGCGTGGCGCGGTACTGTCTTACAACTGCATCTCAATTTTTTACTACAATTCGTTGGGATCGAACCAATCTTCGGCTCCCCACCTGTCTGAAGAATATTATGAGAGAAGAGCATCTGGCAAACTGAACTATGAAACTTGAGGCGAAAAGTGTAAGAAACACACTATCACGAGGCCCATTATTTGGGGACTTGCTATTCTGTTCATAGGCAGTTAGTAGTGAGTAAGTAAACGTTCTTTATCAGGCTGACGGAGCTCATGCGATACAGTCCAATAGGGTTAGCAGTACAGGGGGCACTCTGAAGCATGATAGGCGTATGGCCCAGCACAGATGCATGCTTCAAATTTGATTCCGCAATCTAAGCAAACAAATGTTCATGGGAGCCTTTCTTTACACTTTTAGACAACATCTTGCTGGCAAGAGGCAACCTAAAAACATCATCAGATGAGGGAATTTTCAGCTAGATGCCTTGGTAATGTTCATCAAACTCAGTCCTGTAGTGCAGTAGGTTATCAGCCTAGGATCTTGCATAGCACAAGCTTACCAGGCGGGCCTTAACCATATTGGTGCATAGATGTCCAGATCACTTAAAATTGATGATCTTATGTCATCTAGTTACATGAACAATATATGCATAGTTATATAAATTGACGAAACTCTTTTGGGTTGGGAGATGTATCTACATGTGCCACTTTAGATATAAGTATCGATCTTTACCTACTTCTGCATACATGAACGATCCCGTTGCATGGTTGGTTGATTGCTAATTACTATGAAGGGGTACGAAAAATGCCAACTTCAACGCCAAACAACGTAGAATGATAGAAGCCTCGTGAGTTTCTCTCAATGCGGCTTAGCTAGCTCATGCCCGTTTGTTCGATAGTCCTACCTGCGCATGCAACTTTGATGCATGCATTTCATTTTGAAAATGGTGGTGCTCCAATAGTGTGGGCTGCATAGTATGGTTGTACGAGGTGGGGCAGGTGATGTATGGGTTCAGATGCTTCGGCAAGTGGAGAGATCTGAGACTGTGATTGTGAAGTGAAGAGAAGAGTGATAGCGTAGCGCCCACTGCGGGTCAAGATATGGGGCGAAGTAAGACGCAAATGCCTGATGTTATGAAGAGTTCTCATACCCTGCGGAGAGTTGAGTTGAGATGGAGACCTGTAGAGTATGCATGTTCCTTGTTGACCATCAGCTATGACCATCAGCTACATTTCGAACTTAACTGGTGCCGAAGGGCAATTCCGCTGTCACAGCGAGACATACATAGTGTATTAAAGTAGAGAAGCGGCAGTGAGACAAGCAATCTCATGAATTGAACTGCAGATTTCTCACTTTTGCTTTCTCTTTTCCGCGCCAGGCACAGGGAGTGTACCTTTGCGTAAGATATATCACACATATATATGACCTCATATCACTAAAAGCCAACTGCATGGGACTGGAAGCAGTGGACATCCCGCAATCGATCATGAGAAGAGATATACTTGGCAGCAGGCCCGAAGTACCTATCTTCTTACGCCCCGGCACAGAGTCTCGGGTGTCATCACAGTAGTCTGGTTGCATGGCCTATCCCTTCAGCTATACCAGCCCATCTAACTCGGACTATACACCTCTGCTGGTTTCCGTTTCCCTCCACCTTGCTAAAACCACTCCACCGCGAAGTAAACTCTTCTGAACGACCCACGCTACAACTTTGAACCCCGCCCACCTCCTCCACTTCATCCCGATTTTCTCCATTTCCCTTGTTCTGCGTGATACAAAGCTCGCCAACCCAGGGAATACAAAATCAGAGATATCTTCAATGATAATTTCTTCCTCGTGATAGCCCACCTGAGTAACTAGCATATGAATATATTCTTCTTTCGTCAGGAGGTTGTGGTATGGTATTGATGCAGCAATGCAAAATGCCCGGAGAAATAAAGACTGTGTGACAGACATCCTGCTGGATGGACGCAATAGATCAAATGCAAGGAGATTGGATTGAAGCTTGTCATGGGTATATTTCAGGACTGGCAATCGGGATGGGCGGAAGTGATATAGGGAGTCAAGGCCAAGAGTCCAATGCTCATGGGCGTCATCCTCGGTACCTAAGTGAAGGAATTTCCCAAAATGAGACACGGCTGGTGATGGTTTCTGAGAGGGTGGTTGGGAAAATGGCGATGTTGGTGGTGATAGTGCGGGGAGCAAAGAGAGATGCAATGATGAAGGCCACGAGGCAGGGTTTGATGCATCGGCGGTATATAGAGATATATTCCCTTTCCTTTTTTGGTCACCATTTAGCAGTGAGAAGGGCATGGGCGTATCATCCTCTATACGGAGTCCTTCCTCGAGATTTGGCTTGCTGTAGGTTCCCTGCGGACGGTCCAGGAGGATATCCATCACTTCCAGTCTATCCAAAATCCGCTTTTTTGCAAAATTATATTGCACTTTGGAGAGTGTGATCCCCACGTATGAAGTGACATCGATGTTTTGCGGGAGCTGACGGGTGAGGTAAAGGGTTTGGTCCCCACAGCCAAAGCCAAGGTCGAGAATGCTGATTGAGCGATCTCTTGTTATTTTTCCCGGTGGGTCAATAATACCTGCTTTCTTAAGGAGGTATTTGAGGAGGTTCTCGGACGCTTGAGGGAATGAGTCGGTATCCTACAAATTGTGGTCAGCACATGACATGATTTGCAGCTAGCTTCAGGGCGGTATCAACCTTCCAATAACCCATATTCATCCACATTGTTTTCAATCCCCCTTCCCAGGTCCAGTTCAAGGCCATATGCTCCAATCCGTATAGCTCTTTATCAAGCACATGTTCCCCACTATCCGAATCCTGAAAAATCGGCTTTGGTGTCAACCCGAGCGTTTGGCTGATTCGGGAAATACTCCACCTCACTGAGGTGAGCCCGAACTTTGCAGCTATTCTTACCAGAGACCATCCGATGGAAGTGATATAAGCTACTCCGATTGCTATTATTAGGCATCGTTCGAGCAGCCTTGGGTAACTTGACGTGAATTTGTGCCAGTGAGAATTCATATGGAAGAGCTAATGGCTTCCAAAGCAACAGCTAGCCAATGCTGCCCATGGTCGGTTGCTGACTCCATCTCATGGCAGCGAGTCGCGTTGAGGGTCAGAAACTCGGCTAATAGACCGCAGTGCTTGGCGATTTGACTTTTAGAATATCCCAATAACTCATAAGTCAATCCCTATTCAAATTGAGCGCACTTGGTACTGCATTTCCCTGAGATGATAAGCTTATCGTCCGTCCTGAGATTCATGATCACATGAACAATATATATACAGAAAGACATGTGCTCTATCAACATTGCCTATGAGGCATCAGAGGGATAGCTATACAGGCAGTTTGTGTAAGAATACGAGGTTACAAGTATAAAGGGCCGTAGGAATATTGGTATATTCGAGTGAAAAGAAGCTTGCATTCTGATTGCTATAGCCAAGAGAACTAGAATGTCTAGAAAACCAAAAATTCTAAATACACGGAAAATCCAGCTTCCTTTGCATTGGGGTATCATCCCCTGCTTTTTGTATCACCACTTGGGTCGACTTGTGCCAACCAGACTAGGGTCGACTTCCTGTTTGCAGTAGTTTCAATCGAAGGTTTTCAATGTGCAGAATGACTATTGAACGATTTACGTTCTATCATATACATGCCCCAATAGTGCCAGTGGCTGCAGTAATTAATTAAGATTCACTATTCTACATTTCACAACAGATCGCTAGTTCCAGAACTAATTCTCCTCCAGCCGATACCTTAGGCAAGGCGATATTTTAAGATGAATGTTGAAAATAGATGTAACCATGGAACTTATATTTACAACATGTCAGATAATGGGCGCGAATGTCCTAAGTACATATCCCAGTGCCGAACCATCCCTTCTTGACGACTATATTGTCTAGCCAACAAGGTAATTGACTCAGGTGATTGTCTGCATGATACAGAGCCATGAAGCACTAGCAAGGACTGAAGTCTTTCCATACTTAGCTCTAATTCATTCAACCCCGCGGTTTTATGGAGTTAGATGAAGCTAAACAACACACGAGACAATGCCTTCATGACACTAAAAATATATTAAGGATATGAAAGCACCCAGTTAGCAGAATTGACATGGACTAGTCCATGTCAAATCAACTCATGATTATTGTAGAGTAGGTCATTGGTGGCCTAACTGCAAGCCAAGTATCACCTTGCATACTCCTAAAGTATGTACGTGCTTAACCGCCACTTAGGTAACCCCCCACCGCACCTGCAGCTGCTAGTCTGGTCATGCGCCACCTGCTACTCGTGTATGATGGAGATCCACGATCAATGGGCAGCATTCGTGATACAGATCTGTTTGCAATTTAGATCCTGGGGCTTTCATTTGAATCAGAAAAGCTCTCAAGATAAATGGGGCATGAACCAGTTCAGGGTAAGTTGTCATGGCCAAGCGTTGCCATCAAGTGCTAGTCTCATGCCACGCGTCCTGTAGCGCAGTTTTAGCTTACGTATGCGGGTGGGTGGCCGATATTTGGCGCTGCACAATCGCACCATTCTCGTGCTTATTAACTTCCCATTGTCTTCATTTCTTCAGGAGATCTGCGTTGATCTTGTCCTTAATACGGAATCTTGAGGACTTTGTAACAAAAAGCCATTCCTTTGGTGAAAACTACACACTACATTCTCCTACTCTCCAAACCGATCCATTTCTTCAACAATGTCGGACTACCCAGGCAACCACGGCCAGGTCGCACCATACGACAAGCCTAAAGACGTGAGAATTCCGCTCGTTCTTACCCCTTCTAAACTTTGACTAACACCCTTCTAAGGGCCCACCCCCATCCTATCCTCCTCAGGGAGCATACGACGTTGCTTTAGCCTCGAACACATACGGCCCCCCTCAACCATACCCTCAACAACAACAACAACAACTACAACCACAGCAGCAACAATACCCATCCCAACCGCCCCCAGGCACATATTACCCCCCACAACAGCAGCAATATCACCAACCCCAAGGTGGGCCTCCACCCCAGGGATACTATGGCCAACCGCAGGGCGGAATGCATTTGATGCCTCCTCCAATAAACAAGTCTGGTAATGCTGGGGCAGCAGCTGCTGGCGCAGGAACGGGTTTCCTAGCGGCGTGTTGTGCGGCGATGGCATGTTGTTGTTGTTTGGACTGTATCTTTTAAGAAATCGGAGATAGAAGGACATGGGCGAAGTTTGGATGGGAGACATACGGTGAGGCTTGACGCCGAGGAGAATAAAGCAAAACATAGGCAAAGGCCGCAGAATGGATGATTTCCTTATTCACTAGCCCCACCTCCTATTCCCGTCTACCCACCAACAGTATTTTTTTTTTACACAATATCCTTTCCCACATCTATCCTCCCTTTCCTTGTTTCCTTAATTTAGGGTTCACGGTTCGGGTTTATGACTATTTCGGGCGTTTGCTTTAATACGGATGGAACTGCTGGATTTGATTGCACGGAAGACTCAATTATTATTATATCACATGTTTTGTTTTGTGTACTTTGAGGTTGAACACTGACCAGAAATGTTCTTCATGAGATATTATGACATTTTCAGCAACTGACTCTACTTACATCAGCCCCCCCCGTATATAACATCCCCGCTAACTAGTAGCAACTAGTCGCTAGATAAAGTTATATCTGCGGGTCTGGCAGGGAGTATCAAGCATAAATTGTGCATATTCCTCCATTGGAGGATAACACGAAATCCTTCACTGGATGTCCTTTCTCAGTATGGAGGAGCTGGAAGGTAAATCAGCTACATATCTTAGCTAGGTCCTTCGATGCAAAAAATATCCAACTGCCACCTTCTCGAGCTGAGAATCCTTTGGGGTCATGATTAACTGTGAGGCATGGGCTTATGTTTTCTTAGCACTTACAGGTATTTGGATGCAAAATGGTGGAAGCACTCCTAGCAATCAAGAAATTTGACCATGTCTCGAGATCTCGTGGACAGGTTTTACATTTATACATACATAATCCAAAGTTTCAAGTCCATGATCTACATCAAGCGCACGGAAGTCCCACGTGTGGCTAAAAAATTAGATGATACAAAGATTGGGAGGAGCAAGCTGAAGAATTGATAGGGACTTGAGGCAAAGTGTAACAGGTACAGCACCATGTCATATAGCATTTATGCAGCATTTCACAGGGACAATAAGTGTACTAGTGTGGTACGAGTTCTAAAGTATCTTCATTAGCAGGAAGCATAGGATATCCAATCGAGGCTCCTTGGGGGTAGACGGGGTCTGATATTGTATGTGAGGTTCCTCTTCTTAGGTTGTACTCGTACGGTATTCCATCCAGTAACTGCATGTACTTGACCTCTAACCTGACTATGACATATCTTCCCCTTGTAATGTATTCTAGGAACGTCACCGATCATCGGGTCGAAACAGAGGGTGACAGCAGCAAGGCAAGATAACAGCTCATCTATCCTACCATACCTACGTAGGACACGGGGCCTGCAGGGGCCTGTCGGATATGTAAGAAGTGCCATCACTCCTGCTCCACACTTTGCACGTGGTACATACATATCTATATTGAATATGGCATAGGTATATATAGAACGTATTAAGTCAAAAGCCCTTCATCCATCCAATCCAACCTATTCCAACTCAGTTATACAAGTATCCATCCAAACATCCAAGCAAGGAAATAACTCATCGAATTCAAACATAATCAAATGGAAGAAACGCCATAATTAGGAGAGCAAACGCCAGATCCGCTTGGGTATAGTACTTCGAAAATGAAAGTCTCTGCAAAAAGACCAGGACACACTTCCGCACATTGACGACGGGCCACCTCTAACAATACTCTTGTTTTCCAACGCCACATATCTCTTCTTAGTCATTATCAATCATGATTATCGTTATCTTTATAGTAGCAGTATTCGTCTTTCTCGAAGGCAAGTTCGTATATAGCCTTCGATTTGACCAGAAAGCAAGCCAGCCAGCCAGCCAGCCTATTGTCCCTTATAAAACTGGTGTTCCGACGCCTACTCTTGTGGGAAACCGAAATCCAGGATTCAAAACCTCATGGAAAACCCCTCTCAAACGGAGATGGCGTCAGTGGACTAACTGGGCTCACTATAAGTTCCGCACCTGTCCATCTCCCCTCTCGCTCAGCGGGGAGACGGGCTCGGTCCCTTCTCCTCACTCGACTCGCTCCGCTTCACCAACCGCGCGCCCTTCGGCAAGACGGTGGAACTGCCTGAGCTCACGCCATCCTCAGTTGCATCTTCCAGAAAGCTTGCTGGAAGTTCATCCTCTTCAATTGGTCTCGGGGGGGTTGAACTTGGGACCGGGACTCTCCGCGCTAGGCCCCTGACCCCGCCGACGAAAATATCGTCCTTTGCCCTTGGGGGAGGTAGCGCAGGAGCGTTCAGAGAAAACCTCAGATCGCTCGGTGCAGACTTCCCGCGCCTATGGCCCACAGCTGCAGTCTCTGCAGTGCCTTCAGCACTATGGCTGCTCGCTGCAGGGCTGATATTCTTCTTTGGACTCTGTAGTAATTCCCTACTACTCCGACTGGTCCTCCGACTAGGTGGTATGACAACGACTTCTCCAGGGGATATCACACGGCCCACACTCGCCCGTCGCTCGAGCATATTCGCAAGAGCCACGTGCGGAGGTGTTGAAGACAACTGCCGGATTTTCGCAACTTGTCCCTTCGAGATCACTTTTCCAAAAGTAGCTGTCTCGGTACTCGATGTATTACTAGTGTTGCCATCATTTTCATTCCCATTCGATGATTCAGAGTCAATATAAGAAGCACGCTGTCGCCTTGCTTGATGATGCGCCAATAGCTGCTGATATGTTGGAATAGGGGTTGGTGACTGTATTTCCTCTGTGGTGTCATAACCACCAAGGTACTGGGTATATGACCCCTTTCCCATAGCTTCCGACGCTATTACCGGGGCGGATTGGCGTTTTCTGTTCGGTTGGGCCAATGGAGAATGAGGCCCTTTCATAAAGGGCTGTGAGAAACGCTTGTGAGCGAGGGCAACAGTGCGAGAATAATGTTCATCCTTAGCTGGTGGTGGTGGTGGCTTATCCCTAGATGATGTCCGGGGACTGGGTGGGTTTGAATTTTTCAACGGAAATGGCATGCTTCTACGCGCCGAGTCCGGCTCGGCCCTGATTGGTGACATGGGGTGTTTGCCTCTACATAGAGTTGCGACGGGTAGGGTGTCAACTTCCTTTGCATTTCCATCAAACTGACGATCTTCTCCCATGGGATGGAAACGAACGCCTCGCACTCCCGTTTTTCCTCCGGACCCCAAAATTGTTGCTAAGCCCTGCTCTAAAGCCTTTTCACCATCATCGACACCATCGTCAAAAGTTGGACTGCTGAGTTGACTCCTAGCCCGTCTCTTGCGGAGGTAATAGAAGAGGAAGATAAGCCATAGTATGGCAATACCACCAATGACACTCCCTAAAATTATTCCTACTATCGATGATGCTGAGTGATGTCCCATATCACTACCACCTGGTGTAGCACTCGCTTGGGGCAGTGGATAGATCTCCTCGGAATCCATCAGCCCAAATGAGCCGGTCATCACGCTGGACGAGCCTTCCTTTACTGCGGTAGTATTTACCGCACTGATAAAGAACCTGTTGAGATAGCTATCGTCAACCATGTATACATGTTGCAGGAAAGCCCTTCCTAGATAACCAATTCCTCCATTCGAGGCAGGAAGTGGCGCTAAGAGGAGAAACTCTCTTCCAGATTCAATGAGGTCGTTTGTAAGGGGGTTATCATTGGTTGTTTGGCGGTACATGAGTGATGAAGCAGGAATGGTAATATTAACAAAATCGCCCGATGTGCTATTGGCTAGAGTGAACCTTAAAGAGTAGTCAGTTTTGGCAGAAGCCTCGTAGAGATAGCCATTTAACTCCTTGCTGTATACTGGAGCACCAAGATGCGGAAGCAAGTCCTGCAGTATTACGTCGGGTAGGTATATTGTCGGAGAATTGAAGGATAGGCGAAGCTGCGTCATGTTCATTGAAATCGCAACTTCTTCTGCCGTGCCTCTCGCCTCCAAGGACCTCTCTTCAAGCCAATCTGGGACATATGTGATGCCTACAAGCTGCACATCGAATTGGCCATCCATACGTGTTGGTTTTGTAAATACGGCAGAGCCTTGAGATTGATCAATGAGTGCCATGTCATATCCCCCCATCACCACATGCCCAGCAACATCACCCGAGCCCAGATATATTGCGACGACGTCCGTCTTTTGATCTCCGATCATCCCTGCTTCCTTATTTCTCATTCTTTGTATCTCGCTCAGAGCAACAATCCCCATCCCCTGAGTGCTAGCCTTCATGAGATTCAATCCCATCTCGGCAACAGTGATATTTTTCAACCCATCCCCTCCGATTTCCTGGGCTTGATATGCGACAGTTGTTGTACCAGTGTTGATAACTTTCACTTCCCACCCAGACACTGCATCTTTAAAGGTTCCTACATCGTCACTATTGTTCTCCACCTTGAAATTCTTGTCCTCGGTATAATTGTAGACTCCTCCATTGTCTAAAAGGTAAGTCATGCACTGAGCATAGGCCTTGGAACCTGGGGGAGAATATCTTTGCCTTTTTGCTAATCGTTTGATGCCATTATTATCACTTAATTCCTTTATCGTGAAAGTGGGGGAATATGATCGCTGTGGTGGATTATCAGTCCATAGCATCAAAGATACCTCAACATCATCCCCAATGTTCTGTTCTTTCTTTGTTTTGGCTGCTTGCCATACAAAGGTGCCATTATTGTTGATTCCCCCTATCAACCTCACATGTCAGAAACAATTTGTTTAACATATGAAATGAAGTGGGGCTAGTACTCCCGATGACCGTAATATTCTTTCCTTCAGCTCCACCCCCTTTCCGCAAACTCAAATTCACCTCCTTCTTTTTTACACTCGCAACCCACTCCACCTCGTACGGGGCAATTGTGTTGACAAATTCCCCTTGCTGCGGGCTCAAGAATTTGTTCCATTTCTCTTGTTCCTTTTGATTAAGACAAAGCTCTGCAGAAGGGACGTAAAGTGATTTGGGGCCTCCATTTTTTGCGTCATAGAATGCTGAAGTGTATAAGACGGGAAGAAAGTAAATGCTGCGTGTATATCCAATTGTACCGAGTTGCATTTCAACTGCGTACTGATTCACCACTGAGGTTGCATTGGTCCGGGTGAGAGGGAAAGCGAGCATCTCGGCGGCTGCCGCGACTATGGTGGGGCCCCATAGGAGGAGCAGAGCTCCCAGCATTATGACAACATTGCAAAAAAAACCACAACGGCCTCTGGTGCTACTAGCGGTGGTAACACTGGCGATTTTCATCGTCTGTTAAACCACAGCATATATAGCCCGTATGGTATCTGATTCGCTTGGAGCACTCGAATAAAGATGTTGGCCAATTTGTCGGAAACTCAGAAAGCCGACGGTATCCTTCTGGGGCGGTCTACCTCTATAGTCAGTTGCCTTGTCAAAATGCACAACCCGTGACAACTGCCAATGTCGACTTCGTAAGCTCCAGCCTGCGAAACAAGAATGATACGAGAAGAAGAAAGGAGCTGGGTTGAAGTGGCCGATTTCGAGAAGTTGGGGTAGGATCATTATCGCAAATTATGATATGATGAAATCCCTACAACACAAAAATGCGGCGCCGCTTAACCCCCACAGGCTATTTTACAGCCAAACCCCAAGAAGCAAGAACCTTCCAGGGTTCTCACTCCATCAATTTTCAGCTCGAGGTAGAGGCATATCCCGCGTGCATTGAACACGTTCGACAGCGTTGGAGCTGTCCAGCAATCTGAAACCTAATTCAGAATGTTGATTAGAGCTGTGGTCTATGTGCTGTAGGTTCTCATATCCGAAGTAAGATGCATATAGGTCCCAATCCACCTTCCAATGAGACAGCGTCATATTGTTCCTGAATGACCAACATCTGAAGTAATTACCTTAGGGTCTGAGTTACATATTTAGGTCTGCAATATTGCTTCCTGCAGCTACGCGAAAGAAGTAAATATTCACCGTAGCCCAGGCCAATCGCGTGACAACAGGACAAGTGTAGCTATCGTAGCGTTAAAAAGCAAATGAAATACAAAGACCACTGGGTACTCGAGTTGAGAAGCAGATGCGCTGCTAGCGTTGGCTCAATATAGTCCTGTATACCTACATACCTACTCAGTAAGTACTTAGGAGTTGAAAGCCAGACAAAGAGTTGAAAGCTCAAAAGAGTTGGACACCAGCAGCGGGGAAATACAGGTCGGGTATGTAGGTGAAACATACCCAACATTGCGCTCACCCATAGAGCAGGTATATATTCTGGTGTGCATGATCGCAGCCATCTCTTGGGAGGGTTAAGCATGCCAGTGTGCCTAGAGCGACAAGTAGGTAGGTTACTAACGCATCAAGGATTGCCCACCAATATTGTACGAATTGGATTAATGTCACAGATGCTCCAGTGACCTGTATCATCCTTGTTTCGACTTTGGCGTCGACATACATTGGCCAAACAATCAACTGAAGAAATCTGACCATGGACACGTGATCTAGCATTAGAGTGACGAATTTCTGCATTAAAACTGGGATGCTGGCTAGATATAAACTTGAAATCTATACATGCACTTCCCGAATGCTTCCAGTCATGCCATCCAGATTACTTTGCACTTCAGCGGGACCGCAACATTAGCACGACTACTAGTACCGGTAGTTCGTGTGCTCTAGGCTCGACTAACATGGGCACAAGGGCAAGAGATTGCTAGCCTGGTGGAGTCGTCTAGTGGCGAGCGAGGGGTTGTTTCCATGCAAATACGGTGAATATACAGCTTTTACTGGGGTAAATCTGCAATCTCCTTTCCTTGTACTTGTACCCGTGTACGAAGTACTCAAACAAAGGCTGCCCGTGTTCAATTTATTTAATCGAATTAAGAGCTTGCTGAATTGATTTATTATTTAGTGGGATGACCTAGTGCACCGTACTTGTCAATATACGTAACTTGGTCACAGTCTCATTTGTTGGACCCAATCGTGCGTTCCTGCGTCTCCGCAACCTTAAGGTCCAATGGCCGCTGATTGCAGTTCACTGAGTTGTCGAGAATCAGACTCTTACTGTCATCGATCATGGCTATTCACATTCTCGTCTTGTGATTGGCAATTATTTTCACCGATTTTTTTTTTTTTTTTTTTTTTTTTTTAAAAAACCCATTACTCGTGTGCATAAACTTCAGGGTCTTATGACGAGCCACTCCTGGGTGGATTCAAGGTTCAGCAAGTTAGTCTGCCTGCATATGAAAATACCTCCGAGAGTCTGTGAAGCTAGCTACTGTTAGCAGGCCCAACAGTCAAACATATCTCAATAACAGAGTGCCACAAGAAATGTTCACCATGGCTCATGAACCTGGTTATGGAGCGCTCGCGTACCTAGGAGATGTGCTTTACTACCTCAAGTTAGTTGATTACCAATGTCATGATGCCGTAGCGGGTCGGGAACTGGATAGTCGACAAACCATTATGCATATGTATATGCAACTCAGTCTACCGAGGGCTATGTTAACAGCCTCAGAGTGCAAGTGCAAGATGAATCCTCTGATTTGTATCCCATCGATCAACACTTGGAAGATAAGAGTCTGGAATTACCATTCGTTCAGTATATATCGAGCTAGAGCCCAAATCCCCCACCAATCAGCCTCTCCACGTTTCCAATGAAACCAAGCAAAAAGACTGGCTGGGGAGGGCCCACACGTTCTTGTTGGCCTGGGCGTATCCGGGAAAACACCAGCCATCACTAGTGCACTTGAAGGACTGGCTCAGAGATAAGCGGGAACATCATGACTGTGTCTGAGGCTGTCTTTTGAATGTTAGTGCTCGCAGGCCTATCCTAGGATGCACATGTAGAATTCGATTTAGAGCCATCAGCCTGAATTGGTTGGGTTGCAGATGATGACATAGGTACGGCAATGACTTGTAACTGGCATCACTACTGAAAGCTTATGATTGGCTTCCACAGTACTTATAGCCTATCACTGTGGGGATACTATACGTAGGGTTTGACAGACGGGCCAGAATAGAATCCGGTTGCTCTTGAGACGGGAAGGCTGTGTCTTATGATAGGTGCCCTGGCTGCAAGCCGCCCAGTACCTGTGAATAACACTAAGGTTTTGGGTCTTCGAGTTATCCGGTCGCAATAATGGAATTAGCCCGTTTATTATTCACCTCATGACGCATTTGCTGCTCAATACGGAGTTTTAGACGTTGATTTCCTACATCCTCACATTTGGGTAATAGAAGATTTATTTCTATATGTAGGATATACTCACGCTTGTCACCCGGCCTGCTATGTGCCGAGTGATGAAATGGCGAAGACTATATGTGAATGTAGATATTAGGCAGAGCGAATTTTGTAGATAGATCCATAGATCCATAGATCCAAACGAGCAGTATAAAAGGGGAACGCACATATATACAATATATGTAGTCAGCAAATATAACGGAACCTTCAGACCTCATCACCAGCCTGGACGTCCCCGTCCTAGGTGCATGTGTCTATCGCTGTACCAAATAGCCTCGCAAATTTTACACTATCCCGCTTACACTTACAGACTGGCTCTTAATCCATTGCTGTTAAAGCTCCATGATATTAACAACTCATAAACTTATATCGTATAATCAATGGCAGCTAGGCTCTGGTGGTCGAGGTTGGACGGTCATGTGATGCTGCTTATTCGCCAACATAAATCAAACGTTGGACAACATACCTAGAGTCACAGAGGACATCAAGACTCTCACAGCAATACGAGGAAGGAAATAGAGTCTGATAGGAGTGGAGTAGAATACGTTAAGAGCCAAAGACTGGAACAATAATTAGGGTGAGAAAGAAGGGAGGAGCCAGGTGGAGGAGCCAGGTGGAGATTAAGAAGAGATGGAAACGAGAAAAAAGCCTTCAACAGATTTGTATGGATGAAAAACAGTAACCAAACCTCAGGAGATGATCTCAGGTACCAGCTGCTGAAGAATCAGTGCAAAACATTAGTGTCTCTAAGGCAAATAGTGTGATTCTATCTACCGATTAGCATACGTCCAATGGAGGTACCCTTTCTGTATCATTGTAATGAGGGAGGTTCAGATATCCTTCTATTATTGCTGATAATCTACTGCAGCAATAAAAAAGACCAGCTATTAGAGGAATGAAATCCAAAGCTTCCAAGGCCGATGGATACTGATCTTTAATATCGAATTGGCTAAGATAAAGTCTCAAACTATGTCTATCCAGGAAGAAATGGTTGCCACAATGTAACAGTACACTGAGTTCATCAAATCACAGAAGGCTGGAGACAAGGCATGCTATGAGATTTGTTCAGATGGTTCGATCAGTACAGACGGATGTGATGGTATCGGTAGAGCCTGACTGATTAAGGAGGTTGTTAGTTCAGAGAAGAAGATAGAATCTAGTAGTCTTTTCGCTATTTCTTCGTCTCGAGGATTCCGTCACAGGGTAGCTCTAGCAGGTACATAGATATTTCCGGCATTGAGATATTGATACCTACTTATTGACTTCATGATATGATAACCTTTATCGGGTACACTTCCTATTTGGAAATGTATGGGGCTTGGCGCCAAGACACACATGGAAAGGGGAAAGACTTGTGTGGTGTGCACCTCCTAGTCTGGTTGGCACAACCAGACTATGCACCTCCATAACTAATATTAATATTGAAGTAGTATCAGTTGGTTTCTATAGATCAAATATACAAATAAATCGGTCTGGGCACGAGAACAATATGATAGGTTGTCCGTAAGCGTTACATACTTAAGTACTTACGGCTCCATAATAGGCTTGGCGTCAAATCCTTGTAACCGCCTATGTAACCACCGTTGTCCCATGCGCATAACGCCGCCCTTCATTCTGTATTCTCTCCTCACCGCGGCTGACCAGGTGTCCAGTCGATATTACATTTACTTTGCTCCACGCTCAGACAATAGAGTTCATTATATCCCTGACGTATTTCTTTTCTGGCTGTTGCTGTTTACGATTATTTGGCATCTCAACTCTGCCCATCTTGGTTGTAATTTCTAGTAGAGGCCCGATTACTTTTATTCTTTGTAATAAACTAGGATGGAATCCCAAAGGCGTTACGAGGAGAAGCCGCTCCTCCACCAGCTTAACAGTACGTGAACCTGTCTATCCCCCACCACCACATATGCCCCGAGTGTGATCATCCCAAGTCGCAAATTACATTCCAAGTAATATCATGTGTACTGAGGCCTCTTCTAGTTGAAGTCCTTCTCAAAATCCTCAATCGCACCTTCCTTAATCCCTTCTTTGCCTGGCTGGGCCCCTTCGCCTTCCGTGCTCAAGGCTTCCAATACCATCACGCCCCCATGTGGGGCTCCGCCGTTTATGCCGGGATTGTCACTATTATCTTCCTTTTCCAACTCCTCAATACTCGCCTCGCATACGGCAAGAAACGGGAGTTTGACTGGACAGAGGAAGTCGTGGTGATCACTGGAGGGGCCGGTGGGTTAGGGTTGTTAATTGCCGAAGTTTATGGCATGAGGGGGGTGAGCGTCGCAGTATTGGATGTTAAGGAGGCACCAGAGGGAGGGAAAGCGAGGAATGTGACTTTTTATAAGTGCGACGTGGGAGATTTGGAGCAGGTCAAGGAAGTGAAGGAGAAGATTGAGGAGGAGTTGGGAATACCGACAGTGGTGATTAATAATGCGGCGGTGATGTATGGGAAGAATATAGTAGATTTGGAACCAGCGGAGATTGAAAGGTATGGAGTCAATCATAATAGCGATGTTTTCCCTAAAGATACCCTATTTGATTTATTATTCGACTACTAACATCATTATTCGATGAGCAGGACCATCCGCACGAACCTCCTCTCCCACTTTTACACAATCAAAACCTTCCTTCCCGCTATGCAAAAACTCAACAAAGGCACTATCGTCACAATCTCCTCTGCCCTTGCCCACATCGCCCCAAAGCACCTCTCCGACTATGCCGCAGCCAAAGCTGCCGTCTCTGCTCTCCACCACGCCCTCACCGCGGACCTTGGGGGCGTTGACGCCCCTATTAAAACCCTTCTGGTCGAGCCGGGACAAATGTCTAGTGACTTATTTGCTGGAGTGGACACCCCAAGTAACTTTTTCGCGCCGGTGTTGGAGCCTGTCGACATTGCGAAGGAGATTATTGCTACTGTGGACGCGGGAAACGGTGGGATCTTGAGGATGCCGAGTTATAGTAGATGGATTGGATTAATGAATGTGCTGCCAGTTAGTATGCAGAGGTTAGTTAGGTGGTGGAGTGGGTGTGATGAGGCGATGGTAAAGAGGAGGAAGGTTGTTAGGGAGAGGCTGTATTCTAGCGATGATGAGGAAGAGGAAGATGAGAAAAAGGTAAAGAATTGACGGGTAGATGATGAAACTGGGTGTAGCTATTGGCAGAAGAGGCTATCTGTCATATATATTTAGACCAATAGTATCACACAGTTTAGTCTTCTGCTAATTGAATTTTTGGAGTTTGGTTCAAAGGAGTTGAGTGCATGGGATTTGTGACGTTGAGGGTAATTGTTGAGGTTGGTGACACACATGATTATATTAATGAGTAGCATACATTTCAAAGTAACAGGGCCTAGCCCTCACACTTTCTATAGCAGCCTGCCTTCTCATTAGATAATACGTTTAATATGTTTTGTTAATATGTACTTCTAGGACATTTTTCTATCAATTGATTCTGGCATAATATCATCTTTTTATTTGCTCTGGTTTGCATATTTTATTCTGGGGGTCTGGGCACGAGACTAATTGGCCGCGCTCTCCTTGATCTTGGCGCTTGCTTATCAACTTTAGTGCGAGTCAAAGATTGTCTTCTGTCTTTTCTCTTCACTCCCTTCCCTTCTATCATCATCCCGTCAGTCACCATCGTCTAGATATCCCACTCCACGCAGGGTCACAAACCATTGGAAACCCAGATCGTCGGAATCGACAATTATTGAGCAACTTTGAAGCTTTAGTTGAAGGCCCTACGTAGCTATCTAGCATTACTCTTTAACAACACTATTCGGGTTTGTGCTTAGAGCCACTCACACCACCAGAACACCAGTGGCAAGGAATTCGAATTCCTAGCCGACTTATCTACAGCTTATATTACAGCTCATTCTCCTCACGGCCACGCCGACACACCAACTTCTGCAGGTAAAGCACGATAACAACATAACTAGGCCGTTGGAGGATCTCAATACCTAGGGTCGAGGAATTATCCTTGGCGCTCATGTCAGCATCACCAGTAGAACATGGCTCTCCTTATCTGCATGTTTACCTACACTTCTACAGTTCTACTTAAGCTCAGATCCAACAAAACTTCCTCCTTCCGCTACTAGTAATCTATCCATAGGGTAAGACATAATTTAGCACCTGTATACGAACTCTTCCTGCTAATGTAGATCCACCATCACCTTTGGTAATCAAGATATGAACAAAATAATAGAGGAGGAGTTTAAGTGAGTTTGATCAATAATGTGGGTACTACCTACTCTGGTCTAACCGTGCCTATGGTCTCTCGTCGTCAACAAACACTTCATTTACAGGGATGAGAATTCCTTAGGTCACTCAGCCACACGCTCTCTTGAAATTGGAAAGCCGTGATAAGTTCCGCTCGGCCCATCCTAAAGGCCAGTTCTGGAATCTGAATCGGCGAGATACCGTATTAATTCGCAAGTAAGAATGCTGTCTTATTCACAAACGGGCGGTCGGAGGGGCCTTAAATTTACTGTCTTATATGCGATACTAGCTTAAACACGAGATACTTTCTTATAAAAGAATTTCCGGGGAAAAAAAAAAATTCCGGAACGACACCGACAGTAGCAATTGATATCTTTTACACGATTTCCTCTCCAAGCGTAATAGTAGCATATTGCATAGCCTCTTCTTCAGTAATGTAATCTCCCTGCTCATTGTCACTTCCATCCGCTTCCTCCTCATCATCCACAATGTCAAGGTCGGAACTTTCATCCTCCGTGTCTGTTGGCAAGTCGGTTTGGTCTTCAGACTCAGGAGGTAGTTGCCACTCAGGGACTGTATAGTTCGGGATTCCTTCAATATGAATCTCAGAGTCTGCCGTGCCATCAATTGGGACAGTAATTCCACATTTGCGAAATGAGCGAGTCTAAGGAGTGTTAGCTAAGTATATATATAGGAGGATTTACAAGGTTGAGCTTACAATCATATCACAGTTGGCAGATACCGACTTCCATGCTGCGGCTACCCACTTGGTCATAAGAATTCGCCATTGAGAAGGTGTATATTTATTCTCCATCCAATTGTCGAGATTTGCAGCATAGTGCGATTGTGATATCTCATCAAGTTGTTTTTTGAATGGTGCATGAACTGATACATCTAGTGGTTGAACTAGACTTATGCATCTAGGAAGGACCATAACAGGAACTATATGTATATCCTTCATTATTTTTTTAACAGTTAAAGTCTTTTGAGGTTTATGTACATTCAAAACTAGCATCCGAAGTAATATATTGAAAATCCCATCTGGACCAGCTGCTTTCCATTGGCTTTTAAGCCATGTTATCGAAGAGTTCTTAAACATGCCCTACTTAAGGAGTGGATGAGTGGAGTCATTGCCATGACCAGTGGTCATTGGGTGTTAAATTCTTTCTCCGAAAGGGCCCTTTTGAATGCCTTGGGGCGCTATCCGCGAATGACAATAAGATATAAGGTATATTTAATGCTATACGGCTTTATGCTCTCAAACGATACTTAGTTAGCAGGAGACAAAAAGATATCAAAACGCAAATATGAACAGCGACCAACAAATTCCTTACAAAAAAGGGAGCCCCAACTTCGATAGTAAAGCTAAATGTCAACTATCCTGCGCCTAGCGTACAGGGCTCCATGGCAAGGGCACCAGAATCCTGCTCTGCATCTTTCCAATCAACGGCACGGTTTTATGTACTGTTTCACTCCACCCCTTCTTACTCCAGCTCGCCTCCCTTGCCAATTGCCTCTCTCTAAGGTCGCCAAACTGCCACAAATGGTGCACTGTGTTCAAACTCCCTACTTGTGTGAACCAAGCTCCGACCCCTTCCATGACATTTTTCCTCGCCTCGAGCCCACGGCGCCAGTGTTGTTCCCACTCAAGAAGATTTCCGGGGTGGAGGGTATAAGTACGAAGTTCAAAGATGCCTCCGAGAGAACGTGGAGGAGAAGTTGGCCAGAAGGAGAATTCCTGCATGAGGTCGTGGGTTCGAGAAGTAATTAGGTTAGGGAAGGTGGTGGCATATTTCTGGTATGATTTCTGAGTGGAGAGGCGGTTGAGAGTTTGATGGTAGCCGGCATCTGAGGGAATTAGCTAGATGAATTGCATGAACTGGGCTCAAAAGGGTAATCTCGGGATAGCAACGTGGGGGTGGAGTGGGGGCGGTGTTTCAGGTGAGAGGAATTCCTGGTAAACTTACATCCATTGTATTCCCAAATGTGGACTATAAGAATAATGTTAGCAAGGTAACAGATTTAGCAACGCTTATTTTGAGCTGTGAAACCCACCAAATGTGTCTGCCTCCCCGATCTCCACCTTCCAGCTACCAACAAGGTGAACATTATTATCCTTGTCCTCCGCAATCTTGGGATATTCCTCCCCAATCATCTCCACATATTCGCCCACTCTCTCCGGCTTCACCTTATGTAGAACAATCTCATGGACGTATTTCCCTCTCGCTAGGACCTTTCCATAGCTCTGCTCCATCTCAATCTCCTCCTTCTGTGCTGCGGGGGTTCCATATAATAATGATTTTACTACTCGTTTGGGAGTACCGATTAGATTATGAGGTGTTGAGGAGGAGATAGTATTATTGTATTTATTACCAGTCCCAGCTGTGGACGCTGCTTGCGTTGCTTCAGCAGCTGCAGCTGCGGAAGCAGACTTCAATTTCTCGCGGTAAGCTGCGAGGTTTGCTTTGTAGGAGCTGACGGATTCAGATGTGATATCACCTAGGGATGGCGATTTATGTCTGCTGTTCGATAAAAAGGCTGACGTACTCAGTGGCCGAAGAGCTTGGAATGGGGAGGAAGAGGTGCGGGAGAGTTCCCGGACAAGACGTCGGGAGAGAAACATGAAGGGTAATAAAGGTGCCGAGATATCTCAGTTGAAGTAATGAATGCTAGAGATGAGGTTATTTGATATGAAATGCAGAATCTCAAAAGAACGATGGGAATTGGCTGATGGGAGGGAGGGATGCACAGTACTGAGAGCTGTTCCGACAGCCCAAAGCTTGGAAATTGCGGGGAACTGCGTGACAAGGGCGGGGATATAAGAGGACTGACAAGCTATCCTAGTACTATTTGTCCCTTCAAGCAAATAGCCGTATTTATCTCCTGGATCTACGACTAAGGTTTAAATATTAATACGAGGGCAGGCAGCAAAAATTAGCTTTTAGTTACTCTTCCAATGACTGGTCAATGGGACAACTAAGCTTAAGTCGTGCGCTTAGGTACGTAAATTTTATATGTGATTTTGCTCCCGAGAGAGACCTACGGTGTAGACTACCCTAGACCATGAAATTGGCATGAGATCACACGTCCGAGAATGGTAGGGCTGCCAAGGCTCTATGCCGCTGGTGCCAAGGCATCTGTATGCATCCGCTATTTAGCTCTGAACTTCCAATGGAATCATATTGTCGTTTTAACTGGATGTTCCTGAAAATCTCAACTCCTAACCAAGGTCTTGGTTTAGTGCTTGCTCTGTGCAGGTCGCTAAAAATTTGACTCAACTGGGCACAATAAGAACACACAGCAGCACAACATCGCTCATCACCATTGATTCGACACTCTCTATTGCTCTCAATTTGGCCCTCTATAAGTCTCTGCTATTAGCTTTCCATTTGAATGAATATTGCAAGTTAGCCCCAGGATCTTCTATGACTGATGGTCTGGCCCATTTCTGATATTGATCGGCATCTTTTGACTTGCTTAAAACCTACTTGAAACCCTAATTATAAGCACTTTGATCTTCACCTGGCACCTATATAACATCTCTTCGTGTGTCAACACTGAGAGCCACGACTTCCCTTTCAACACAACAAAACCTAGAGTGCACAACAGAGACTTTGACTGTGAACCTCCATTACCAGAAGGTCAAAATGTTTCCGACGCTGGATTCGGTCACCTCTGTACAGCCAACAGCCCGCTCCCAGCCCACTGGTGCACCCGAAGGCCAAACAATCACAACTACTACTACAACCGTCCAAGCACACCATACCAACTCACCAACACACTTTCCTCGAGCACAATCACCTGATGGCACACTACGACTTCGTGGAGGCCCTATACACTCTCGAAGAGTTACTTGGAGTGAGGAGGTCGTGGACAACGAGGGGCTAGGGAGGAAGAAGAGCAAAGGTTATTATCGGTTCTTTCCAGATCCTTTGTTCAACTTATTCACCTGTATGCTGACAACGAAGACTAAGTGTGTTGCATTTTCAAACGAAACCAGGAATTTGGCGAGTCGAGTGACGAATCATCATCCTCCTCCGACAGTTCGGACTCGTCTGATGACAGTGACATCGGTGATGACAAACGAGAAGGAAATGTCAAGAGAGGATGTGATAAGGATTACGAGCATGATGACGACCATGATGACGACCACGATCATAGCTATCACCATGAGTACCGGAAGCCAGGCAGACGACGTAGCAGAAGACCACCAAGCCCTAACGCCTACGAGAAGATGCCAAAGAATGTAATGAAGAAGAGGGAGGGTATTTCTGCAACAATGACCCAATCTTAAGCAAGATTTTGTTCTCAATCCAAGCCAAACTCGATTCGGATGAGGCTTATGCAATCAGACAACCTGATTGCTATGAAGTCTTCTTACTTTGCACTTTTCTTCGAATATATCCAACATTCTAGGCGCCTTAGTCTGGTTATCAGGGCACGTGCACAGGTGTCGGAGTTTTTGTGTTCCATCTTACTACATCTCTTCATCTCCTTTATATATAGAACTCAAAAGGAATTTTCATACTCATTCCCGCAACTTAATTTATTAGCTAGTTGATACTGTGGTTCAAGCGATTCAATAAACATTGAACCATATGTTGAGCAACAACGGAGTTCTCCTGAGTTACGCTGCGCACGTGCACGCTCCTTTGGTCTAGCTTAGTATAGTCTAGTCTGCAACCAGGCTATGTAGAGTCAAGGGCGTAGGTTTACTACCGTTCCGCACGCGCGGTAACAATTGTTTGTATCTGATGATATCGGTACCTTTTCTCTTGCCTCTGCAACATATTCCGTGTATCTCTTTAGGTCGTTCTCTATCAATACTCTATATGCCCTGTGTAACCAGGCTAGCCCTGCGTATATACTGTAGATACACATTGTATTTTTATACTCCATGGCGTTCAGAGACTGGAAGCGAGGCTAACTCCATGATACCTAAAGTGAGTATTTTCCCACTAAGGCCATTCTGGACTAGGTAGTCTCAGTAATAACTCCACAGACTAGTAGGAAAGGACCAATAGGAATTTTAGGATTGTGGTTATTTAGCTCTACGGATTGATCTCTGGGCAATATACTTGTAAGAGAATTTAAAATTGGGACTAGCAATATATAGGTCTGGGAATGAGAACAATACGTATGACGGAAATAACTCGGATCTTTTGCATATATATATGACTTGCGGCCGGTCTATATTAAGGTATTCAAATCAGTAACGTAAAAACAGTAGAAAGCGTTCATTCCGAATAGTTTCTCTTTCTATACCGTACATATAAATCTAGCTTTGAATACTCCTATTGACTTTGCTCTCCTGATTATATACAACTGTACTGCATTAACGCACACTGCAGAGGTACTGTATACAATGCTATCTATGTGTAAGATTAATTGTTGAAGATATCATTTGTGTTTCAGATCCAGAGGTACTGAGTGTAATTTATTACACTACACATACTGTACCCCTAACCGCAGCTACATAATGACCAGCTGGCTGGACTTTGGAGTAATGCAACTTTAAATTCACTAAGTACAGTAGTTCTAAATCAATCATACATTCAAACTCAACTCTAAAATAAAGTACACTTTCTAATTTATTCTATAAAAGTAGAGAAGAGCGAACATGTAGTGCAAAGTCAATTTGAAAAATTGATCTCCTCATGAAAGTTCGAATATGGCGAACGTCTAGAGCTTGGGTGGGCAATCGAATTTCTGAAACTGTACTTTGCAAAATCTTAATTTATCAAATATATCATACAAGTGCACATCTACAAACTACTTTGGAGCTTAATATCCTATAGCAAACAAGCAGGTCTCATGATGAGTTCTCAGCATCCAAGTGCAACTCAAGAAGAATTCGAGCAAAGGCTCATGAAGCTCAGCAGATTCTCAATGAAGGAAGTGAGCAGATTGCTAGGATGTCAGATTGGATTTGTCTCTTGTGTACTTACCAAGGAGTCAGGATTGTGGTATGGAGCAAAGGGGAAACAGCTTACCTCCATTGAAACCAAGGCTATAGAGGATATTGGGGCTAGAATAATGGAGGCGTGGCATGAGCTACTGATGTCCTCGACAGAAAAGGCAAGTCGTATCAAGTGGGAAGAGGTGATGGAGGGATGGGATGTGATCGTATCTTCAATCCTGAAGATTGTACAGACATTAGATGAGAGGGAAGTGCGCAAGCCAATAAAGGGCTGCAATCACCAATTATAGCAGACAGGCAGTAGGGTGGGCCTTATGAAAGGCGCATGGGCAGTCTATTATACAGACGACATCAGGGGGAGGTTGAGTAGACGTTATATATAAAGCTTCAATACATCTTAGTTGATTCTTTTTTATGCAACAATGTTGTACGATACTGCTTACGGAGTTTGGTGTTTTTCAATCCTTTTTTTACTATGACATTGCATTTTGTAGCGTTCAATTGATTTTTAATGGATAATTTCCTTCGTTCAGGGTGGTAACGAACATTACCCTGAACCTTGAACTTTGATCGGAAAAACATTTCCATGGGTGCCGAGTGAGTGATATCTTGGGTGTTGTTAGGGTTGTAGTTAGTGGTAGGATAGTTCTTCAGTCGCTAAATTTATCAGAGGACTATTGTACTTAGACTTTTTCGCTCTATTCTTCGCTTCGCTAACAGCTGACCTAGACTTCCTTAAAAACTGATAAACTATTCCAAGCCCTCAAACACGAGTCTACCTCAGCCTTTATTTCCGGTAACAAATAGTGGCCCGGGAATGAAGCATGCATATACGAATACGGTTCACGGAGTGGTCATGCTCAACCTACATCCGGAGCATGTAGAAAAACAAGCCCCACTGACTATATCGAACCTATCCCGGGTCGCTGAGAGATACCAAGCGGGGCATAGAATTGGCTATCCAATGGGGTGACCATTTTCACTTCAGAATTCGCTGGCTGGTCGCTGGCTGGTCGCTGCACTAGCGTATAACTGGATTTACCTGCATGCGAGCCCGTGCGAGCTATCGTGGCTGGCTGTGCAGCGCCGGCGGGCGGGATATTCAATGGTGAGGTCTTGTGCATTGAAATGATGATTTGAGTCGCTTACAGGACTGACATTTTGATATCGATAGATATCACCAGCAACGATTCTCGTGTTTGTACTGTATGTATGTGTGCAGGTGTGCGCACTACGCGCCCAAACCCAGCAATCTCGACTGAGCTTGTTGATCTGGCATGGGATATAGCATTACACACTACAGCAATACAGCAGGCACTGAAGATCGATTATTATGATCGGACGAAGCCGCACTGTTGAATATTAGATCTTGCAAATGCTATATTTTCTTTTTCTCTGCGGTGGTTGTGCACTGGTTCGTTTCATATCCCTCATTATATCCAAACCAACTGCTCTTTGTCATTTTACAGGTCTTGGATTGTTTGAGCACAGCAGCAGGAACTGAGTGACCAAAATTAGCTCTATTGGTGGCATAGTATCATTTCGTTCTTCTCCGACAGCTTGATCAAGCTCTTGTGCTTGAGCTCCAAAGCAAGTCGATCCACCCAGTCTAAGGTAGTCCAGTCCGGTCCAGTTATAGCAGCCACGCGCAGTTGAGCCGTTGGAAACGAATATCGAATAATTATAACCAAAGAATACGATTACGCACTGCTCTGATCCACAGCCAACTCACTCCCTACCGACAGGAGGTAGGGAGACTGTTTACTTCTTGCCTAGCACATACAAATGGCACTCGCAGCCCCCATCATCGCGGACCTCCTCTCTCTCGGAACTTATGCACAAGACCTCTACGAGCGATGTCTCCTCGCACCCATCCACTTTCGAGAAGCAAAATCTGAATTATTGGCACTGCAAACGGCATTATCGCATTTAGATTTCTTGACAAAATCACCACTGTTTGCTACCGGAGGAGGGAGTGGGGCGACTGCTAAAACAAATGTTCCGGTCTCGCCCACCGCGGCTGCAATTGATGCTGGTGCTGAGAAACTCGCCATAGAAGGGCCCCCGGATGAGAGTAACGGAAATGGCGCAGTTGTGAAGGCCAACGGAGACCTTAATGTTGCTACGACAGGTACAGGTGGTGCTGCGCCTAATGGAGTACATCAAGTCACCTCACCAACGAACTCACCCCACATCCCACCAAAAACTCGCGCAGACATTGCTCAACTCGCGGCAGGATGTCGTGGTGTCCTTCAAAGCTTTGAGAGACTTCTTGAGGAGCACCAGGGTCTCAATGACATCCCCGTCAAACCCAAAGGCCGGGGTAACGGTGGCATCATGCAACTATTTGTTGGCCGGCCAAGTGGGGCAATTGATCGGTACAAGTTTGCTCAAGAAGGGGTACAGCAGGTGAACGCCATTCGTGCCAAGCTAACATATCATACTGGGGCTATCACACTGATGCTTACGGTGCTGGGAAGCTCCAGCCTGGGGCGGATAGAAGGGAGCTTGTCAAAGCTTGAGACTATGATAGCTGCAGCGGCAGAGGAGAAAGAAAGAGCACATACGAACAATGTCAATTACTATCTACTCGCGCAGCAAAATAACCTCAATATGAGTCCAGAAAAGCAGGCATATATGAGGCAGCGACAGAAAAAGGGTATGGGAATGGGACCTTTGGAATTCGAAAATTTGTCAGAACAGGAATATTACGCATCCATGAACATGTTAAGTGGGGGTGGCGGAGGCATGCGTGGAGGCGGAGGGCCGAAGAGACTAAAAGCAAAAGGCGAAAAACAATCGGGTGGGTTTTGGGGTGGTGGGCATGCTGACTCGGAGGAGTTTTTTTCAAATATTAACTCCTGGTCTGCGAGGCCGAAAAGCTCTGGAGTCCTACAATCCTCGAATAATCGTGACTCAAAAGCATCTAGGGATAAGCCAAGAGAAATGGGATTTCTAGGTAGCTTGAGTAGGCGCAATACCGCGACTGGCGTGGAGATTTCGATGGCACGTGGTTCCCGCGACGAAAGCAAGAAGAGGGAGAAGAAACAGAGCGATGATTGGGCAGATTATATGTCCCCCGGATGGGGTGACTTCCGACTGAAAAAGACAACAAAGGCTCAAAGGCTGATGCTTCCACCAACTCCATCGAAGGAAAGCCCAACTATGTCCGGAGGAAGGGGGGAGATGACATCCGAGATGAGGCCAAAAGAAAGGGAAGGGAAGTCTTCAAGCAGCAACAAACGTAGGGAACGTGGCGATGGCGAAAAGAAGGAAAAGGCGAAGAAGCGAAGATCGAGAGAGATAGATGAGAATGCTGGAAGGATTGAGGAGTTGGAGGATGACACTGAAGAGGGCGAAGCAATTGCCAAAGCGACCGAATATAGTAGTAAGCCAGAAAGAGAGGAGGCCTCAGAAGATAAGGTAGTGGAAGTCGGTGCAAGTCCTGAACGAGATGAACCGAACTCCAGTGCCTCCGTCAAGTCGAAACACTCATCAAGGGAGCAGAGCGATGCGGCAGCCGCAGAAGCAAAATCAGACAGGCATCGACGGAAAAAGGCTGAAAAAGAGAAGGCTGTCGGCCCTGGACCCACAAAGGGGCTTGGATCATCGGCAAAAACGCGTGCTGTGCCCCTCGCTCCATCATCCCCGGTTAAGCAGAAGAAGTTTAGTTGGGGACTTGGAGAATCACAGTTCATCAATAGTTGGGAGAAGGCGGAGAGGAAGCCGGTTAAGCCGGTTATTGCAATTCCAGTACCGAAGAAGAACCGCAGTGTGGTCAATTTGCAACATGGACGTAGCAGGGCTGGCAAGGGAGAGGATGGCAATGCGAAAAGTATGAATAAGTCATCAAAGCCGTTGTCGGAGGACAAAGAGAGGAGAAGACAAAGAAGGGAGCAGCGGAAGGCCAGGGGGGGCAAAACGGAAGACTTGGGAGGAATATCAGAAGAAGGTGCTCCAGCGACAGTAGAAGGGAAAAGCCCTGGGACCGTTAAGAAACAGAGCGAGGCAGCACCGGCTGTAGAGCCATTTGTAGAGGAGGAAACCCCACCTGCAGAGAGTTCTGAAGTCAAAGAGGGAGGGGAAGCCCACCCAGCTGAAGGGGGTGTGGCTGCTCCTGCTGCATCTACTGAGGATGAAGCAGCAAAGAAAGAAAGGCGGAAAAAGAGGAAAGAAGCTAAGGAGGCAGCGGAAGGCAAAGAGGGGGAGAAGAAGCCCTCAAAGCATCACTCATCACAAAAGTCCACCAAGGACAAGGACCACCATCACGAGTCTAGTAGCAGATCTGCGGAGAAAGGGAAGGAGAAGGAGCGGACAAAGGAATATAGAGAAGAAAAACATAGAGATGAAGAGAAAAAAGATAAACTCCGTCGCCAAAATACGGAGCCTATCACAGAAAAGGAGAAGAAGGAACATAAGTCAAGGTCGAAGAGAGCACCTGGGGATAAGGCAGGGATGAAATCTGACTATGAGAAGGATATTGAGTTACGGAGGAAGATGAAGGAGAGGGAGGCACAGGCGCAACAACCAGCTTCTTCTTCTTTGTGGAGTAAGAAGGTTCTAGCAGTGGCGAGATTCTCCATGGGAGGTCAGAAGCAGGAAGAGACGAGAAGGAAGTCTGGGAAATAAAGACGGCATACAGGAACACTTGGGAAAATGGAACTAGGAAAGGCAATATTGGACATAAACCGGCGGAGGCTAGTATTTGATTGGGTAGAGGAGTTCAGGGATGTATGGTGGCATGATTGACAAATGTTGTGTGTATATGGAGTATGCTATGGGTTTTGGTGGTCTCTACTTCTTGTCTGATTGAAGATTGCTTTCTAGCACGGCGATTTTGGCAAACGTACATACCTATTTCTGATGGAGTTTCTTTTGAGAAATTTTGGTTCTACGATGCCATGGAATGAAGTGTTTTGAAAGCTTATTGTATTTTAAATGTGCTACAAGAATGACTACCGGTCTAAGAAAAGACCCCTCCTTGGCTTCAGTATCGGGTGGTTTCTAATACCAGACTATTCTAATACGCAACGCCGCCCACGTGACTGGCGATAACATAACATGACTTTGTATGAGTAGGGCAATCTCGTTATATACACGACTTGCGCGATTCTTCATCTCTAGTCCCCGTTTAGTGGAAAAAGTAGGCATATCATACAATATGTATCATTACACGCAGACCAGGCAATTCCCTGTACCGATGTATGTGGACGGGGCGGGGCGTACCTGATGTGATCCCCACTGTACCAGCGAGGAGGGTACCTTAGACACTCTCCCTGAAAAAGGGCTGGGTTGCAGTAGTCGTCAATATTCACCGATACAGATGCTAGCTTCTTGTGCACATCTATGTATATAGTCTTCACATCAGCTACTCTGCATAACTAGATTGGGAGGGTGGGAGTTGAAACGAGGTGTGGCATGTCGGAACATAAACATTTCGCTAGTGTCACGTGCAACGCTAGTTACCTACTTCAGTTCAGGGTAACATTCTACCCAGAGAACAAACTGGGGGTTTTATTTATTACTGTTAGGAAGTAGTTTGTGCACTGAGCAAGCTAATTGTTATTAAAAAAAAACATATGTAATGAAATTGTAACGTCTTGATTTACTAGATGTCCCCTTATACTTCTCCCAAGCACCACACAACATGACAGAAATGTGCTTTCCGTGCCACATAGTCTCCTCCAAAACTGGTCCACCGCTTAACAAATATCCCATAAATCGAGAATGGGAAATGAACGACAGACATTAACAATATAAGAAAGGAAAAGTTGGCTAGCCTGGGAAATGTGCTTGGGTTGTGCTTTACTGGGCCTGGAAGGTTTACTTTGTTAGCAAAGTGTTTGTTGATTATATGGTGGATTGTATGTTACATACTTGGGCTACAATATCGGAGACTCGTCTGGATTTAATCGGTAAAACATTGACGTGTATCCGTACCACCGTGCTGTATGAGGAGCTGTGTAATAACCGTATGGTTTATTCGAGATGCATATGTCAGTGGGCTGTAGCCAAATTTATCCTTTGAGTTGACATCCACATCCTCTCGCCCCAGAAGCAGCCGCACTACAGCCTCATGGCCGTTCTCAGCTACACGTGCCAGTGGGGTTTTGCCATGTATATCCTTTGAGTTGACATCCACATCCTCCCGCTCCAGAAACAGCCGCACTACAGCCTCACAGCCCTTCTCAGCTGCACGTGCTAGTGGCGTGTAGCCAAGTGCATTCTTTGAGTTGACATCCACATCCTCCCGCTCCAGAAACAGCCGCACTACAGCCTCATGGCCGTTCTTAGCTGCATGTGCCAGTGGGGTGTAGTTATAACTACCCTTTGAGTTGACATCCATATCCTCCCGCTCCAGAAACAGCCGCACTACAGCCTCATGGCCGTTCCTAGCAGCACGTGCCAGTGGGGTGTAGCCAAGTACATCCTTTAAGTTGACATCCACATCCTCCCGCTCCAGAAGTAGCCGCACTATAGCCTCATGGCCGTTCTCAGCTGCATGTGCCAGTGGTGTGTAGCTAAGTGCATCCTTTAAGTTGACATCCACATCCTCCCGCTCTAGAAGCAGCCGCACTACAGCCTCATAACCCTCTCTCAACTGCTATGGGTGTTCTACCATCAGGGTCTTTTTTATTCCAATTTCTGTCATTCATTAGAGTAGTTACATAGGTGTCTAAACCAAAGTAAGCTACTGCATGAGTATCTAGAAATAGAAACCTCCTGTCCCAGAATTCCCGCCGAAAATAATGAGTGCGGTATATAGCACAATAGAATAGTATTACAAGCGCAATATGCGACAATTGTTCACCAACTTTCTGTTGTAGCTTCAAGAATAATTCCACCACCCGAGCGTTACTTTGCTGGAGCATAGTGGCCCCACTGGCATGCCGCATACTCCAAGAAGGGCCACTGCTCTTTTCTTTGGTCTATATCGTCTAGTGTTAAACAATTGGGGCTGGCTAATAGCTTATCGAAGTTGAGGTAGGTCAGGCACACTTCGGCAGCCGTACTGTGACCGTTAGGGAAATACGTGTCGAAATGCGTCTTAAAGTATTCCTCCAGTGTATAGTGTACGAAGCGGACTGTCAATGTCTCTTCATCCACTATAACCAATCCTAGGCAGCAGTCCAGCAACCTTTTTCGTTTAGGGATTTGGTCCTCGTCAAGGTCGATATTTCCGCGCTTGCCTGGCTCTAGCACCACAGCAAGTGCGCACTGTAGCTCTACTATTTTCAGAGGGCGGGTGGCAAGATGTAGCCACATAAGGACTCGCATTCCCAGATTTGTCAGGCTTCTGGAAATTTGTATCCTCTGTACTGTCTGTCCATAGGCATCATCAAGCTTTGATGGCAATAATTCTAATGCTCTCCGTCTTTCCCCTATTGTTGGCTGTTCAAGAACCATGCTGATATGCAATGCTGGAAGTAAAAACCTGCATGGGGTCAATTAGCGAACATCCAGTCTACATTAAAGGTCACAAAAAGAGACAATCACTGCACTAATCGACCAACAATTATCTGGAAATACAAACATTTGTCCCAAACATAGGACATTCAATGACCGTGAGTGAATATTGGACAGTGCGTCTAGATATCGTAACTCACATTCCGTCCGCTTTACTTAGAATTACCTCCAAAATCTCTTGCTTAAGGCTCTCATTCATTTCATCGGGATTCATCTCCATATCCAGCTCAACTTCATGGTTTAAATATGCTTTGATGTCTCCCCTGTCAGCTGTGATGTGAATTGCATCTTCGGGGTTGACTTTAAAAACTCTATTAATGTCTGATTGAATATGTGGTCGGCCAGTAAGAAATATTCGAGCAGAACCAAATTCGCTCTGAAGCAACCTTAGGAGTTCCAAACGAACTCGAGGCTCTAGCTCATCCAATGCATCTATGCAAAGAAAGCATAAATCAAGTTGTGATACCGTAGATGTCAACATCTGAGTGACATCGCTAGTCTCAACTCTTTTACCTTGTCTTTGGATGGATTCTAGTTCACTGATTGTGGATTTTGGAACTGCATGTATAGCAGCACTGAGAAGCTGCTTTAGGAAGCTTCCCAAGATATGAACGACAGTCTGGTTTGTTTGGTCCCGGTAATCACAATAAATATAGGCGACCTGTGGTTCACCGTGTTGAGATATTAGGTGATCAATCACAGCCGAGCTAAAGATAAGTTTAGCCAAATGTGCCTATGAACGCTATATTGGTTTTCAAACCTGATTACAGTCTTTCCAGCGCCTGGCATCCCATAACAACACATAGCACGGTTGCCAGGATTTGCTTGTGTTCCGTTGTTCCAAAGCCGGAACCGCTCACATTGTAGTAGCCAGGCACCAGTGCCAGCATAGCGCTTGGCTCGCATATCCTGATGTCGTTTCGGAGACTCTAGTGGGGAAAGCATTTTTATGAGGTTTTGTACTCTTTCGTCTACCAGCAGCCGTTAAAACTTGATCATGTCATGCATATACCATATCAATATACCTTCTGCTTTGGATGCGAACATGGCAATCTCTTTTGCTTTCGTTAGCTACAATCATCTTATGAGGCCGAACGATATACAAACCGTTAAGTTCTTTCAAAGGAACTACCATTGACTCAATTTGGCTTAGCAGACCGTACATTTGCTCAAGCTGCTTCGAGTTTTCTACAATAAGTCGTTAGCCCAGCACTGCTAACTTTTTTTGCAATCACATATCCAGGACTAACTCATGATCCTTTCCATGGTTGCCATATCGGCGCACTTTCGAACACGAGCCTCCTTGTCGGATATATCTTGAATGAACGGCTGTAACTCGACAGCAAAGGGCTTGAGAATGTTCCCTAATTTCTTAATCACTGGATGAACACATTGTGAGCAGACAGTTTCTTATGACATGTGAAAACTCTGGTTTTCCCTACCATTCGAAGGAACAAGATACTGGCGTGCCTTCACCGAGAACACTAAGACAGCTGCATAGAACTCGGGCAAAGCTAAGTCCAAGGTTTTCTGAAGACCATCAACCTTCAACGTCTCCCCATAAACACTGCTATAGAACTCGCACACAGCCATCTTCGCAACAAGGGTATCTGTTACAGCTTCTAGAGCTTCTATGATCTCCACATAATTCAAGGAAACCTGCCGGCGGCAACGGTCAACTTGCTAATACACCCGCATTTTTCAGGGGAGGACAGACCTGTACTATTGCCCGAATCCCTGCCCAGACCAGCGAGGAAAATTGTGGACTATGTTGAATTGCGGTATCCACAATCTTTGCATACTTTTCCACAGTTCTTAGAATTTTCCCCAATCGCTCAACCCCAGCACGTCTCCCACTATTCTTTTTGATAAGGCTTTGCAAATCACCTATCATGAGATCGATGACATCGTTGGTCGTCTGAGATGTTTGGCCGTCAAGTGGGAGAGGTGGTAGATTCTTTTCCAATAGTTTCTCTTGGGCTATCTGAATTGATCGCTGCCAAACCGCAGCAAGGGCTTGGCTGGAAGAAGTCGGCGCACTTGCACCGAGCACCGGATGGACCGGTTGGCCTGATCCCTCTGTAGTGACTGGCGCTGGTACCATTGCAACTCCTTGTACGGGTGTAGTCTGCTTGCATTGTACCAGCGATGTCTCTGTTGAGACTTTAGCAAAGTCGACTACTATTAAGGGTGCATTTGCGGAACCTGTCGCCGGTAGAATGTTTGGTGCAGTGGTCTGTGGAGCAGGCGGAGGCGTGGCTGACAGCAAACTCCTGGAGCTCGAGGGTCGGGGCTCCGATGGCGCGAGAATGAGATTCGAGGATTGGGAATTAGAAGGGTTTGCGAGGGAATTTGAGCTGTTCTGAAAACTGGCGGGAGCTGTCGCCAACTGTTCCCCGTTCGGTTCATGTGACGATGTTGAGGAGGAGGAAGCCTTTGGAGGCCAGGAAATAAATCTGCTGGCCCACTCTTTCGCCTTCTCTTTCGCCTTTTCTTTTGTTTTGCCCATCGTCAATGAACTATATAGTTATGCTTGTTCTGAGAGATAGTCGCTCTGCTGATGGCCGAAGTTCGAGCCTGCCGCACACTCCGGAGGGTGTTGTGCCCAGCGCGAACGTCGTCGTCCAGTAGAATTTGTCTGCAGCCATGTTCGTTTCTCACCTACCTACATCTTGACGGTAAATAGATACATTATTTCTTTTTTTTTCGGTTTCGTGTCTGCGGCTGATACCATGTAAAGATGTAGTCAGGCAGCATAGCCTTCAGCCTGACTAGTAAATATAGTACGAAGTTGAAACTGTCACAACATCCTTTTTCCATATTATATAGTATTAGATTGACGCTTACAGTTTTTGACCTAGTACCGATCCGTGATGGTGAAACGATCCATGTCAACTACCCCTGCCATGACACATATCCCGAGATACTACGCTGGCTAGACATCCTCTACAGACCGGGCAAATTGTTTCCTGACACTCTTGAATATGCTCTACAATATGCGCACACTAGGTAGTTGAATAACTCATGTGAAGCCATCATATGCACCAATCCACCTCGAAAAGGATGAAATTGCACCCCCCCCCTCAGTGTGACCCTTTCACCCACAGATATAATGAACTAACAAGCCTACATAGTGCCAGCACCTTAACTTAGTATCTATATTTATGTTAGGATACAATATATTGGGATAGTGCTATATAAAAAGTTATTATTGTTTGGTACCTAACATGCATAATTCAGCCATTTCGAGCTTTTGGACCATGTCCACTGGTTTTTCAGTATTTTGATCCTTCTTGACCTTTCGTATCTTCTGCAGCCTCTTCACCACTCATTCTGTACCACTCCTACACTCACTATACCCTGTACATTCTGTTATCCCGTAGGCCTGGTAACTTAGGTCCATTTACTCTGTAATATTGATTATCTAGATAACTGAGCAACCTGGCTGCAAGAATAGTATGCCTCTGGCAACATGACAATGGCGGGAGTAGATATAAGCTCAATGAAGGTGCACTTTACCTAGAACAGTCCAGAGATATTGAAATAGCTAGAGATATGATATGGAGTATGCAAATGATATCTTGAGCTCTATATCCTATGGCAGAAATGGGATATTGTAGCTATTTAGCGGAACCTAAAGCAGCTATATATAAGGAATGAGCCAGACTAGATAGTTATGCATAAAACAGCCTCGAGAGCCTTTCAGGAGCCATATATAGATGAAAATCCATATACCTAGATAGATATTGTACGCTAGGCCAGCTAGGTAGTCATGAGCCGTGATTAAAATATTACATGAACTGCTGCATAAGGCAAATGTGGTTGCTATAATAGATAGAGACCTCCAGACTGCAATAGATGGAAGTTTCCTGAGCAAATCTGGAAGTATAGGCTATGGACTTCCAATACCCCCCCCGGGAGCTGTGGATATAAATGAGTATTGACCTGGTTAAAAAATGTTCAAGAAACCTTATATATATATGTTATATATGAGGAAAAACATAGCGCAAAATGATCATTAAGTAGCCTAATCAAGTCTGGTGTGTAGGATATAAGGATATAGGGTAGAAGGTGAGGGTGCATAGGGTATATAGGATATAGGAGTTGCGCAAATAGATTGGTAAAGAGGCTACAGAAGATATGAAAGGTCGAGAAGGATCAAAATACTGAAAAACCGGCGGACATGGTCCAAAAGCTCGAAATGGCTGAATTATGCATATTAGGTGCCGAACAATAATAACTTTTTATATAGCACTATGCCGATATATTGTATCCTAACATAAATATAGATACTAAATTAAAGTGCTAGCACTATGTAGGCTTGTTAGTTCATTATATCTGTGGGTGAAAGGGTCACACTGAGGGGGGGGGTGCAATTTCATCCTTTTCGAGGTGGATTGGTGCATATGATGGCTTCACATGAGTTATTCAACTACCTAGTGTGCGCATATTGTAGAGCATATTCAAGAGTGTCAGGAAACAATTTGCCCGGTCTGTAGAGGATGTCTAGCCAGCGTAGTATCTCGGGATATGTGTCATGGCAGGGGTAGTTGATATGGATCGTTTCACCATCACGGATCGGTACTAGGTCAAAAACTGTACTATGTATATAAGTCTAGTAAGTACTTTCCAGGCACTATCATAGTCTGGCGGGCATGGTAAGTCTTTGGATGTTGTGCCAACCAGACTAATGGTAAGTATTTAATAGGGCTGTTCTCGCTGTTATCCTTGTACTCCCAAAAGAGAGCACCAGCACACGTTACCCTGATTTCACATCACAGAGGCTTCTATGTAGTCAGTTATGACTATTAGGTACTGCGATCGATCATCTGCAGTGTCAACCCTGCAGTCTACCGGTAATGTGGAACCAGACAAGTAGAAGCACCAACAATAGACATTTGGCTCAGCCCCAGCCCAAGCCCCGCTGTGTTACAGACAAGATCCCACATACTCAGCCCTGCTATACTTGGGTATCTTCAACCAAGAATGGTGAGTGCTGGAATTTCTGTGGTCCGCGCGTACACGAATAGATTTGCTTACCCAAAGTGCTAGTTCATACAGAGGATATCAAATAACGTGCCTCCCAACTGCAACCCAGTTGCTAATTTGTTTTCGGCATTGAGGTTTCCTTACAAATATTGATATCGCCAACGTTTGTATGATTGTTGACGTGTTCTATGATTTGAAATCTTTATGCATATTAAGCACACGACAAGACAGCTGATACATTCATTCTGACCCCACCATGCTATTCTCCAATACAGCCAGCCTTCCCCACCTCCTCCTCTCTACCCTCCTCATACTCCAACAACCCCTTCAATCACAAGCAGGCTACAACGCCGAAGCATGTAACAACTCTCCACACCTCTGTGACCTCTCCTATGGTGCTATAACATACTTAGGGACGCACAACTCCCCCTTCATCCGGGACCAATCGACAAGTTTCTCAACCTCAGGAAATCAGTACTTCAATGCCACAGTGCAGCTGGATGCGGGGGTACGGCTACTTCAGGGACAGTTACATAAAGACTCCGACGGGGGCGAACCAAGGTTGTGTCATTCGACTTGCACGTTGATGGATGGGGGGACGTTGGGGGATTGGTTGTCCGAGATTAAGGCGTGGATGGATCAGCATGCTAGCGAGGGTATGTCAAGCGAACCGCCTCGACAGAAGTAGTGCTGATAATTTGGCTTTGTAGTGGTTACTCTGTTGATTGTCAACAAAGATAGAATTGCTGCCAGTGATCTCCTACCGTCATTCACAAACAGCGAAACAGCTTCATTGGCTTATGCCCCCTCGCCAGCGGGGCTCAGGATCCGTGAATTTCCAACACTACAGACAATGATCAAAGATAATAAGCGATTGGTTGTATTTGTTACATCAGGCGGAGGTGATGCTAGTGTCCCCTTCCTGCTTACTGAATGGAATTATATCTGGGAGACAAAGTGGGAGAATACGGATCCAAATGCCTGGAGCTGTGCTGTGGATAGGCCGGGGAGATTGAGGGGCGAAGAGGGGATAAAGAGAGCACAAGAAGAAGGGGTGGTACCGTTGGTGAATTGGTACTTGTATGCGGAAATGGGCCTAGGCATAATGAGGCCATATGTGGAAGTGGTACTTGCAGACTTCTCTCCTAACCGTTCAAAAGTGCAAGTCGTTCTAATATCTCATAGATCAATAATACCAATGGTCCGTCTCTAACCGCTGGTTTAGAGGCGTGCAGCGACTCAGACGAATGGGAGGCACTTTCGCCGCCCCGAGTGCCAACCTTTGTTCTTGTCGACTTTTTCAATGAAGGCAATCCAATCGCCACCATTGACGCCCTGAACAATGTTACAGATCCAGTCAATCGTGTGACACCTCCGCGGACCCCAACGGAGAAAAGTGAACAGGTGGGGACCAAGGGAAAATCCGGAGGTGAGCGAGTCCTGGATATGCTATTATACCAGATTGACACCACTGGCATGTCTCCAAGCTGGGGTGACTGGATTCTTGCAGGTGGTGATTGGGCAAATCTATGGATATGATGTTTTGTTGTTGTGTTCTAGTGCCCAGACAATTGCGTGTTTGCTTCAGCACATTAGATTGCTATAATTGATATATATTCTCGTTTGCACCCATCAAAGTGATGTACATGTCAGCCTGGTTGGCTCAACGGAGTGTACATGCATGTATAGAGATATACAGGGTTGAATTTCTTTCACAGACTGCTGTTCAACTATCACATGTTCTTAGCTACGACTAATACATCTCTCGTAGAGGTCAAGTGGGACACGGATGACAAGTAGCGGAGACGTTGCCAAAAAACCTCGCTGGAGGTGTGACTAACCCCCGCCTTCAGAAGCTCGCTTGGCGCTATCAACAGAGTTCGAACTCCCGCATCAAAACTGCCCCACCGCCCTTCACCATTCCTTTCAGCAGATCAATTGGTGTTTGAAGCTTCTCCCTTACCAGCGACGTATTGCCACTTTATATACCTAGATAGAGATAGATTTTTTCCCGCCATGCCTGAGATTCCAGTTGCTGATCCGCAGAAGAAAAAGTGCGGTGAGTTTTCCCTGCAATTGAGTCGCAGTGGCTCATAGAAAAGGTATTTGCTTCCAGTATACTGACGACCTGAAAGGTGTTCTTGGATGCACTGGGTCCGTCGGCCAGAGGTTCATCCTCCTGCTGTCGCAGCACCCCACTTTTGTCCTCCACGCCATTGGCGCCAGCTCTCGCTCCGCGGGAAAGAAGTACTCCCAGGCGACGAGATGGAAGCAGGCGCACGCCATGCCGGAGGAAGTCAAGGACATGGTTGTGCGGGAGTGCAGGGCCGTGAACTTTGAGGACTGCGATGTCGTCTTTTCCGGTCTCGACGCAGATGTCGCGGGGGAAATCGGTCGGTTCTACCCATCCGGGGCAATTTTTTCTTTTTGAGCTGATGTACGGTATGGCTAGAGATGGAGTTCCTCAAGCACAACCTTGTCGTCTTTTCAAACGCCAAAAACTACCGCCGCGACCCCCTCGTCCCGCTCATCGTGCCGCTCGTCAACATCAACCACTTCTCCGTCGTGCCGCACCAGCGCAAGACATACTCGCTCTCCAAAGGCTTCATCATCACCAACGCAAACTGCTCCACCACGGGGCTCGTCGTACCCCTCAAAGCCCTGCAAGACGCATTCGGGCCCATCTCGACCGTCGTCGTCACCACCCTCCAGGCCATCTCCGGGGGCGGCTACCCCGGCGTCCCGAGCATGGACATCCTCGACAACGTCGTCCCGCACATTGGCGGCGAGGAGGAGAAGGTCGAGTGGGAGACGAGCAAGATCCTCGGCGGGGTGAACGCAGACGCCACAGGCTTCACCCCGCTCGACACAATCTGCGTTTCTGCGCATTGCAACCGCGTGGCCGTCATGGACGGGCACACCGCCTGCGTGTCGCTAAAGTTTGCAAGCTCCCCGCCGCCGAGCGTCGACGAGGTCAAGGCCGCGCTGAGGAACTACGTCTCGGAGCCGCAGAAGCTGCGCTGCCACAGTGCGCCCAGGAAGGCCATCTACGTGTTTGAGGAGGAGGACAGGCCGCAGCCGCGGCTGGACAGGGACCTCGATGGCGGGTATGCCGTCAGCGTGGGGCGGGTGCGCAAGGACAATGTCTTTGACCTGAAGTTTGTGGCGTTATCGCACAATAGTGAGTTGATCTCCTCCTGCACCCTGGGATGCTACAGCGCTAATGTTTACGGGGGGAATCAGCGGTCATTGGAGCGGCGGGCTCGAGCATATTGAATGCGGAGGCTGCGGTCATCAGGGGACTCTTGTAGAGGGCGGGACATGTTTTATATTGGAACTTTGCAGCAGAAAAATATCGTCCGAGAACTCTAGCATTATCAAAATACCAGTCACCGGTTTTTTGGCAAACTTTTTGTACCAGCAAACTAAAACATACAATGTTTGTAGAAGAGCAACTCCACAGGAGCATTGTATGCTACATGCGGAGATGTTTTCATGCATTTTGCACAATATGCCCTCCACGATCCATCCAAACATGTGCAAGTAATCATCAAGTCTCCGCCGTGAGCGCCATGCCGCCTGCGCCATCACATGCCCCCCTCTCTCCCAAAATAATAGGCCTCACTTATCCACCACGCCACCCTGGCACCACTCATGCACCCTCTCGCGAAACGCCACCAGATTCTGCCTGCGGCGGACCGCCCACCCCAGGCCACCAGGCCAGTCCTCGGCCCACCCGGCCGTCAGGATGACATTCAGGTAGGCAAAGACCGCGGCGTCCAGCAGGCCCGGGGCCTTTCCGTTGAAGAACCACGAGTCCGCACCGAGCAGCATGCTGAGCGCGTCGAGCGCGGCAGCCGCGTCGGCGAAGATTGAGTCTCGGTCGAGCGTGCCGGGGTGGGGGCGGCGGAGGCGCGCGAGCGCCGCGGCGCGGAGCTGCGCGGCCATGAGCGGGCGCAGGAGCGGCGTGGAGGCTGCGCAGGGCGCGTACAGCGGCACGGTGAGGTTGTGCAGGTTCGGGGGATGCATGTGCGTGGTGTAGAGCTGCGGTGGGGGGGGAGGGGCGGTTTTAGCAATTTGAACGAAAGAAAAAAGAGAAAGAAAACTCACCACCGCATCGTGGATTTCGTTGTCCAGCAGCTCCAGGAACGCCTGCACGTCTCCGCGCTCAATGTCGCCGTCGTCGTCCTCGCCGCGCCCATGCTGGCTCCTGCTGCGTGCCCACTGCACCAGCTTCGGCGCGGTGATCGGCGGCGGCGGCGGCGATGGCGGCATGGCATTCGGCGGCGGCGGGGGCGGGGGCGGGATCAGGAACGGCAGGCCGCCGCTGCTGCTGGGGCAGGCGCTGCTGTTGCTGGGGACCGTCGTGAACTTGACTCCGCAGAACCTCAGATACATCTACCGGCGCCCCGCCCCTGATCAGCCCCCCTCCCAAAAGATCCAAACAACGCGGGGGGTGACGCACCTGCCACTTGAGGCACTCGGGGTCGAAGCTGTACCCGCCCCCCGGCTTGCGCGCCTCGGCGGGCGTCGACCACGCGTAGAGCCGGGGGCGGGAGGAGGGAGGGGGGCAGCGCGCGGGCGCGGGGCAGGCGGGGTACGTGACGAGCGGGAAGGCGTCGAAGACGGCTCTGACCAGCGGCGGCACGGCGAAGACGCTCTTGTGCGGGGCGGCGGCGGGGGCCATTGTCGCAGTGGGTAGCGGAGCGGGAAAGAGCACGCGTGGGATGAGTGAGACAAAGTGAGGGGGGTGCGGCGCCAAGTCCCCGCCCAAAAGTCTTGGTGATTGGAATTTTCCGCCTGCCACTCCACAGCAAGCAACATCTCAAGAGGGGTATTATCCTCGCCCCTTTCCACCTACAATATACTAACGGAGTCCGGAAAATGCGCGTAATCCAGCAGACACAAGAAGCTCAGCGAGATGGCATAGAAGGAAGCACAAAGCGGTGTGAAGAATCCAACATGGACTGGGGAGCAGCACCAATAGTGGGCCGCACATAATCCAAAACTTGAAGTTGACACAGGAGAGAGCGCAGTGGATGATGAGTGTAACGGTAGAGCGGTCAGCCTATGCAATGCCGCAGTAAAGAAGTACCGGTACCTATCATATGTTTAGAGGCTTGCGAGCACCATCAGAATGAATTAATCAAGAAAACCAAGAAAACTGGCCGAGAAAAGGCGCTGGACTGTTCCTTTTGTACCTCTGGCTGTGTCTCTTTCGGCCCAATTATCTCAGTCCCACATCTTAACCCCACGAAGCATGTCTGCATGCAGGTGCCGGGTCTGTATGCACATGCGCACGCGATCACCGGCGCAGAGTCTGGCATCAGTAGTTGAGCCGCAGCGCCGGCAAACGCAGACAGTCTTGGCAGCGCATGCAAAGACAGACTTCGGAATTGCTTCTCGTGCCAATGGTTAGGCGATTGATGTGACCTATACCCGGGAGGAGGCAGCCGCCGATAGGTGCTATCATTGCCCGCCACGGTGCTTCCCTCCCAGCCTATCATCTTCCCTTGGGGATTGCCTGCGTGTCCGAAATGCCCACATTTGCGTTGCCCTTTTCACTGTGCCCCGGTCTACTCTACTGTCCGATCCCTCTTTTCAAGGTGCCAGTGCGTAGTCCATTCTCCGCCTTGTATCCATAGTGTACAGTACATGATATATGTAATAATCGTATAACTGTACAACTGCACTGTACAACTGTATAATCGCTGCCGTGTCTCACCCCGCCCCGCCCCGCCGCGCCCCCGCAGCAAAGGCCAATTCCGCAAAACAAGGGTTGTTAGGTACGTAGAACCAACTCGCTATGGCGCAACCAAACAAGAGTCAACAACCGGACAAGCCATATTCCCAATTAACCCTCAGCAAGAAGGCCCGTAGATACTCTGGCGTGATAGTCGGCAGCATGACGGTTAGTCGGTGATGGATAGGCGGGGAGGGTGCCCTATATATACAGTATGTTGCTGTTCGGCGTGCTGATTCGCCGTGACGGAATTCATTGCTGCGTGTGAAGCTTTCTCTCTATATATACCATACCCCCTTTCCTCCTCTCTCCTGTAGCATCATCATCATCATCATCATCACGTCTCTCCAGCCATAGGCTTGATCACGTCTGGTCGATATACTCTAAAATTGATTTGTTCTTCTCTTCTCCCTCCTCAGCACTACTGCCGCTACACCACACAACCACGGAAATATATTTAGTTGGATTTGCAACCAAACTATTTATTTGTTGAATAGCCCTCAATTGGAAGGGGCTGGATTTAGAGCAGTAAGGTCGAGAAGTGCTTAATACTGATTGTAAAGAGTGTACAACTGCAGATGATTTATTTACATATATTATTGTTCTTATCATGAGCTTTATTTTTATCTACTACTGTATATATGATTGGCTTGACTGGCTTGGCTAATGGTTAATTAGAAATATGGCTTGGCCTGAGCCCCCGCCGAATTCCAAATTGAAAACAAACAGAAACAGCCCGCTGCCGCCAAGCCAGCTGCACTTGACGAATACATGTGCACCTACGTCATTGAGCGGTATCGAGGGAACGCTGCACCGCCAGCAACAACAACACCAGCACCCCAACTGCTCTATATAAACAGGCCTCCTGCCGATGCATTTCCCCCGCCTCTCAGCCCTACGTGCCCATCTTCGCAGAACCACATCCCCCCCCGCCTCCGCCGCCCGCACGCACAAGCCGTCCACCTTCCAGTTCCACGGAATCGGCACGCACTCCCACAGCTTCCGCAGAGCCGGCGGCGTGCGCGCACTCATCGCCAAACGCGGCCTCGGGCTCAACAGCACCTCCGGGCTGCCGCACCTCCCTGCGCGGCGCAGCCCACCGCCGCAGAAATACATCGTGCGCGCAGGGCTGCTCTCGTCCATCCTCGGCGCATTCTCCACCACCACCACCACCGGCGCAAAGACAGCGCACACAGACCAAGACATGGGCGCCACGTACCCCGTGCACAAGTCCGAGCAGGAATGGCGTGCCGTGCTCTCGCCCGAGCAGTTCCGCGTCCTGCGCCAGCAGGGGACCGAGCCGCCGGGGTCCGGCGAATACGACACGCACAGCGCCGACGCCGGGGCGTACACCTGCGCCGGGTGCGGCGCGCCCCTGTACAGGGCGGCGTCAAAGTTCAAGTCCGGGTGCGGCTGGCCCGCCTTCTACGAGAATCTGCCGGGCAGGGTGCTGAGGCGGGAGGACAGGTCGTATGGGGTCGTCAGGACGGAGATTGTCTGCGCGAACTGCGGCGGCCATCTGGGGCACGTGTTCAAGGGGGAGGGGCACCCCACGCCGACAGACGAGAGGCATTGCGTGAATAGCGTTAGCTTGAAGTTTGTAGATGAGGAGGAGGAGGGGGAGGGGCAGGGGCGGGGGAGGTCTTCAAAGGCGTGAATCTCCAGATGGATAACCATGCAGCTGCAGCCAGTGCAGTGTTTTTTTTTTTACAAAAAAATATTTAAATTTTTTACTCCTCTGTATTTGTAACTCGCTTATTCTTCACTAGCCAAAATCAAGTACAGAAGAAAAAAAATGTTCAATAAACGAGAATAGAAAACCTGCCCGTATAGTTGGCACAAGCCTCTCGTAGCGCCCGCATAACTCACAACCGCCACCAATCCCATAACCTCTATCCATACCCTCTCCCAGTGTTTTTGGGGGGTGGTTTCAGGGTAACACATGTGCCCCCCGAAAAAAGGGGAATAGATAAAAAATGGCTGGCTGGCTGGCGAATAGGTTAGAGGCGCGTAGGGTACGATAGGGGGCAGAGAAGCGCATGTGTACATGCAGCGCATGCGGAGCTGAGGAATCCTCCGCCTCCAAGAAAGCAAGCAAGTATGCACCGGGGAATTGAAGTACTTACAGTACATAGTAGACGTATATATACTTACTTACTTACCTATTGTACATGCCCCGGGCAAGAACAGAGCAGGAAGGTATACCCCTCCCTCACTGTCTCGCCCTAGCAAGGCTACTACATACCCCACCGGATACTTGGTATGTATGTACTGTGTGTATGTATAGCTCTACGCCCATAGTCCGATGCAACCACGCGCGCGGCTTTGGAGATATCTCGACAACCACCAAACAATTATATAATGGAGTTCCTCGAACATGCTATGCTCTAGACGAGATTACCCCCCCCCAAAAAAAAAAAACTATAAATACTGGGTATGCCACCCCTTTGCTTCCCAAGGATAGCAGGGTCCAACAGCTCCCAGCATCAGCTAGTTTTTCGGAGGGTGATGAACTCTGCGTAGTACGTATGAAGGGTGTAGATATCAATTGGATTAAAGGTTCAGGGGAGTAAGGTAGGCCAAGACTTGATAGCCTGTGCATTGCTCCACAGCGGCCATGGGTATGTATTGGCGGCATTGTCTTGCATGAATATCCAACCGTTCTGACGGGGCTCTGGTACATAATTCTGCTAAAACCTTTAGATAGACCTGTCCCATGACCAACCCCCCCTACCGGATCTCCTACCATTTCCACCATAGGACCCTTCTCTGCACCGGCAAAACACGCCCAAACCATCTTGGTAATAATAACTGCTCCAGGCTTTGTTGGTGGGGGGGAAGCAATATAATCCTTCACCCATTTTTCCTCCTGGAATACAAAACACCCAATTGCTGCAGAAGATTTTTTCAACACAAAACACTCATCACTCTAATTGACCTGTAGGCGTTCCAATCCTTATGTGTGACAGCTCTTGACTGCAATCTTGGGCTGCAAGGAGCGGCCGAGCCATCTGCCTCGCTCAGTCGTCTCTGTAGGGTTCGCCGCGACACCTCCCCTAATGTCTGGTGCCTTTCTGGCATAGCAGCTCGTACAACTGCTCTATAGGTTCTCCCGTGGCCCCCCAGATTGCGCGTGGATCGTTGCCCCGGTAGCAATCTCCAGCAGTCACGGCGCCCAGTAAGGTAAGCTCACAATAGATAATTCGCGACGTCTATTTTCTCCGGCTCGTTCGCCTTTTGCGTGCGTGGGATATATGGCGGGGGCCTGCGACCGCACGGTTTGCGGCGCAGGGGACGAATCACTTATGGCAATTGGAACTATATGTAATGTACTGTATCAACCGAGGTGTTCATCGAGCTCCGCACGGTCCTGTGAACCAGAACCGGCGTTGTGCAACTTTAAAAAGAAGCAAAAAAAAAAAAAAAAAAAAAAAAAGTGGTTTCAGGGTAAAATGTCCGGATTTGCAATGTATCATATACACTGACTGACACACATGGGGCACATACATACATAGAGCAAGAGCTAGAATTGTCCCTCATTTAACTAGCATCCACGACATGATACCCAGCGCACACGGGGGGCGCCCAGAAGCCACACTTTCGTGGAATCCACTGGCTGGCTCCGTGCGGGTTTGAGTATACAATGGTGCTGCGTTCCGTGCTACGCCAGGGGATGAGGCGTATCAAACTCAGGGGGACATGGAGGTCAACACCGTAGGCTAGGGCGATGGACGATGGGGCTTCACTGAAATCAAGGGGCCATTTTGCTGCAGAGTGGTTGTATATTTTATGTTAAGATACTTGTGATGTATGGGCTCGTTGCCATGCCCCTCTTCCCCCCCTTTCCCCCCTCCCCCCCCGTGCACTGTGCAATCCCCTAGACATACAACCAACAAAAGATAAGGCACTGGATATCATCATAGCACAGCCCCCCTACGCCTTCTTTTTCTCCTCCTCCTCCGCAGAGCCTCCTCCGCCGCTCACCAGCTCGCAGTACCCCTCGTAGAGCATCCACGCCGGGAACCACACCCAGAGGGTATTAAAGAAGAAGAGATAGAGCCACTTGTAGACCCAGTTACTTGTGACGAGGTTCGGGCTGCCGACGATCCACTCCGGGGCAAACGTCATGAAGCCGCCGTAGAGCTCCGCCGTGGCCAGCACCACCATGCAGAACCACTTTGCGCGCGCGCGGGGGTCCCCACGCCGCTCGTCCCTCGCCAGCAGGTACGCCACCGCCGCGGCGGCCGGCCCCGCACCCAGCACGGTCAGCAGCTCCATTGCAACGATGTTTGGCTCGCCCACGCCCCACCGCAGGTCCGCCTGCGCGTAGACCTGCCACAGGCGCGCCAGCGGCGCGTCGCTGAACAGCGTGCCGGCGACGCGGTACGGCAGCGCCCGCACGTGCGCGGGCTGCTGCGCCAGCTGCGCCGGCGTCGCGGCGCTGAACAGCGAGTGGTACACGAACGCGCCCTCCAGCACAAAGTGCACGAGCGCGTCGAACAGGTGCCAGATGAAGATCGCGCGGGTCTTGGCGCGCGTGGTGCGCGCGAGCGACACGCGCGACGCGGCGTACGCGGCGAGCAGCAGCGCGGCGGTGAGTCCGAGTGAGAGGACGGTGACGCGGTCGGTGAGCAGCGCGGACACGCTGGCGGGGGGGGAGGCGGTCGCGGTCATGAGTGCGGGTGTGCGGATAGTTCGGGGAGCGGGGGTTTGGCAAGAAGGAGGGGGCCTGGAGGCCTTTAAGTACAGATGTTGGAGGGAAGGGCTTGTGAGTCCGTAGAGCCGTTTGTCCATGAGCACTATACTCAGAAGCGCCTAGTGTTTGAAGCACCTCGTCCTGATCGCCGCGGGCTGCCTCGTACCCCTGCGGTTTGAACATTTGGAGGTGAAGGCGATTCACATCTCCACATGTCGATTAGGCAGCTGCTGCGATGATCACAGCATACGAGTAGTTGAAAAAATCTGCAGTGGCTCTGAGCCGGCCGTGCAGGATATTCTCGTCGTCAGCAAGTACCGTATCATGAAGCGTCAAATTGCACGGTAGTTTTGGTTGCACATTCTCAGCAATGCAGATTGATATCTTTGCCATACTCCACCCAATATGTACTGTACCGGTAACTCCCACAGAACGCTTCCGATCTTCAAGTATTAATACAACCAAACTGCATCAAAATGCATAGCCTAAACTCTATACAACGCAAGCTTATGCATGACGAGCAAATTCCTACACAAGAATTTGAACGGATTTTTATGAATCAAGGGAAGCAGAATGAGCGGGAAAGGGGCAAGGAAAGAGAAACAGTAGTCGAAGCACAAGCATGACAACCCCATGACTCCCAAAACAGACAGCCACCTTGATAAAACTTGATCCTCCTCCCCCATCATGCCTCAGTAACCAAAGCCACCTGAGCCGTTATTCGCGTCGGGGCTAAAGTCAAGAAAGTTTCCATAGCCGCCGGATATGCTTTTGAAAACAACGAGCTGGAGGCCAGCCCAGCATCTAAACTCCTCGGCGATGGAGCCCCGGTGGAACTCAGGCCTCGGCATCTCCCAGCGTGGACCACCAAATTCAATACTCTCCGTTGCCATTAGGACCTTGCACATGAGGAGGTATCGGAGTGCCTGAATATAGACAACCAAACAATTCAAATGCTCGCGCAATTTCAATGGGTACCAGTGCTGAGTCCAGGTCATTCCTCCCATGATCGCCTTTTTTATAGCATCCCAACTGTTGGAATGCTGGATGACCCAATGTGGGGTGCTGTGATCCTCCACGTAGTACTCGGTAATTTGAAATAGGTCATTGTGAATTATCAGGTCGATATCAGGCCAGCTATCGATGAACTGGATGCCGCGTCTCTATATCCACGTGTCAATAGCAATGGTCGCGGAGCGTACGGTACGGCTGTATGATACTCACATAAGGCTTTACCAATTCAGCTTCCAACCGCAAAATATAGACCGAAACCCGGGGATGTTCTGGCACCACTTCGGGACTGTTATATCGGCCGTACATGACAACAGTCCCACATTTGTCACAGGTTGTAGTAGCAACATGTCGCACTCTTTCCCCTGGGCGCCTGGGAAGGATCATTTGGGTGTACTCATACCTTCCAACACTATTGACCCCAAGTCCGACGAAAAAGCACGAACTAATCCAAATACTATTCCCCGATGAAGGTGCTGTGACTGGTTTCGGCGTGTTCCACAACTCAGAAAGCCCAGGCTTACAAGGTCGCAGATCTGCTGCAACTGGCTGAGGTACAGGTGTGTCTAACCCAAGCTGTGAAAGATTCTCGATTGCATCCTCTATGTCATCTTGGCCTCCCGCTACTGATCGAGCGTCTTCATTCATGCCATCACTCTTCTCTTCCTCCTGCAAGAAGGTCGAATCCCCCGGTTCTTCCTCAGTTTGAGGATCCTCGGCTTCGTCATTCATGATTGTATCAACCGTGTCTGAGCTTAGCTGTGCAGGGTCAATTGGATCATTAAGCAGGTTTCTAATACTAGGATCTCTACTAGGACCACTAGAAGAGGTAATACCCCGATTTCCTCGCCTCGGCAAAGTGTACTCTCCCTCCTCCCATCTCCAAGCAGTGGACTTCTGCACTTCGACATCCTGCGCGGGAACTTCTTCCCGCCGTGGTAAATTAAGCGGCTCAGCCCTTTGTTGATGCTGCCGTAGGTAGTCCTCAAGACTGCTCGCTATCGATTGAATTGTGTCGTGGTCAAATGAAAATCCCGGCACTGGGGCACGCCTGGACGGAGACGGCAGAATCACATTCACACTATAAGTGTACAGAGGATTTACATCTGCCATTGGTCCTGGATTGATGAATGGTGTACTGCCATTCATCATTGGCACTATCTGTGGTAAAACACGAGAACAAGAATGGCAAAACTCCGGCTCGCTGTTGAGATTATTTGGATGAACGGTGACGCCTAAATTCCGGTGGCTTATGCTCGCCAGCCTGCTAAGGACTTGTGGTGGATAAGAGACACTGTGAGCCCGTGGCATACTAGGCACTGGCCCTGCCAGGTTCTCCTGCACATTCCGGGGCACTCCCCACGAACCCTGTGGTGCAGAACCTCGCCGAGGGTCCATGGTATCGTTCATTACTTGTCTTCCAACGTAGGCCTTAGGGTTTGGTACCTACTAGGCAAATACTTCAGGGAGGATAATGCTGCAATGTGTTTGTTATCCGATGTATTCGAGCGGTTGAATGGTAGTAACTTCTCCGTAGTAAAAGTGATGATTCGTGATTAGGCAATCTTCCCTTCCAGCTCCAGTTCTTACGGGCTAAGCTATTGAGGGGCTTAGAAGGCTTTGTGTCCATTATATAGAGATCGCCCTCGACGGAGCTCTATGTTCACACCGGCCAAACAGCATAGTCTCCCTAGCTCGACCCAGCGTGGTTGTACGGTTGTTCAACATCGTAATTATCGTTGCTAAACTCGGCAGCGCAGTTTGCATGTAATATCACAGGCGTACCTGTTGTATGAGTGGTTGTCTTAACCTAAAGGTCAGTGCAGCAACCTAGATCATCTTTTCATCATTCACATCTCAAACAAATAGTCACGATAGGTTAGCAGTATTGCTAGTCTTGCTTCCATCGCCCGAATCCCCCCAATCAGCACGTCGAGACTGCCATTCGCTTATGCTGACGCACAAAAAAGATGCCTCTGGTCCTGATGCCTCGACCCGAACACGGCCCGACGTCTTTCCAATAGAACTTGGAGGATAGCAAACCGTCGCTGAAACAGGTTTTGATTGCTCCGAGGATGACAGTGCACTGGATGTCGATGGTAGCCAATCCAGTGGACCACCGAATCAGACAGAGGCATCGTTAGATGCAGCAATTTGAATCAATGTAATGCAGTGCCTCCAGCCAGTACCCTAAAGGTGATGCCAACGAAATTGCTTTCTGGCTCAAATTTGGAAACTCAAAGTTGGCAACGGAACGGAAGTTAGTAACATTCCACCAACTGGCAACCGGCAGTTGGTAAGAATGTCACATATATATATAAGATATCCTATTCTCACACGCGTGTATGCGTTGCCGTAAATGTCTACTCCCGGCGGGATAGAGTTGCCTGAACCCGGGTGATCCGTGCAGTTAATTGTATACAGTATATACTCAAGATTACTAGATACTTAAGCTTAAGACACAATACATAAGTACTTCGTTTCTAAGATAGCGGTTGGTGTGGTGACTAGTCATCATGATAGTTGCTCAAACTTTGACGCCAAGTGTCCACTTGTGGTTCAAACGTGTCAGTGAGTCCCTTGATCCGACCCTTAAATATTTGTTTTCCCGAAGCAAAGAAACCCGATAAATTTCTCGTTGGCCCCTTCACAAACCTCCCTGAACCCCTCCATCATAGGTCAAGCTGGCGTATTCAGGGTTCTCACAACAGTATATCGACTCCGTCGAGTCGCTCCTCCTCACCCTCCATTCAGCACTGCCACCAACCGTCCGCACTGTGCTATCGAAGTACTACTCACCCGACACCCCCTTAATCGATTTACTACCTCAGATTCTGCTCACGAGCGGACTTGTCATTACAACGCTCTTCACAATGCGTAAATTCTTCAATAATCTCAGTGGCAACAAGTCGAATGGAGAAGCGGAAGGTCCAGAGAGAACGGAAGACGTTATAAATGTCAAACACGGCAAGAATGATTACGAATTCCAATTCCCGCTAGGAGCTATCTCGAGTGGAGCGGTAACCGTGGGAGCGCTTCGTGCAAAAGCTTCCAAAGAAACCGGGGTGGATGCAAACAGGATCTCTTTAGTGGGGCTAGGGAGGAATCTCAAGGATGATTCGGCAACGCTCAGGAGCTTGGGAATGGGGAGTGGGACGAAGGTGCTATGCATGGCGAGCCAGCAAAAGCCAATCTCGGTGAAGAAGCCGGTGACTGCTGCCCCACCAAAGCTCTTGGGTCCTGGCGAGAAGATTGAAGCTGTGAAGCAAGCTGTCCAGGACAAGACCGGGGCCCTCACTCAGGAATTTGTGTCGAACCCACCCACGGATGCGAAAGAGAGGGAGGACACTCACCGAAAGATATCAGAGACAATCATGGGCGAATTGCTGAAGCTGGATGGCATTGAGAGTGACGACCCCGCTGTGAGACTTCGAAGGAAGGAGGTGGTTAAGGAGATCCAGCGGGTGCTTGAGACGCTGGATGCCGCTCTGAAGAAGGGAGGACCCTCTTTGTAGGAAGATTTCATGTTGTGGTTGTTATTTGATGACCAACTAATTGTTTCTTTGCTCTCTGGGTGCTGTTCTGCCTCCGGTGTTCGAGTTTCCAGGTTTTCGGCTCATCCTCCGATCTAGATCTAGATTGCCGGCGCTGATGTATCCTTTTTGCTTGGCACATGTACATGAGGTCTTTGCTGTCTTCTTTGGAGTTGGGAACATAACTTAGCTTTGGGCAATGGTTTTACTTGTCATCTCCTCAATGACAACTCTAGACATCTATTAGAATGTCAGTTTGTTCCTCACGGACTTTCCCGCCAAAGGTCTTTACTTTAGCTTGCTCTTTCGGCACTACCTAATACTCCGCGTGAATGGAACCCTGACAGGGCCTAACAATGCCACAGGACCAGTTGATTCCAGTTGATCCACATATCGGCTCAAGCGTTATAAACACGCGCCGCACTTCTCGGCTGGGAATCTGAACCGAACTGCTGCTGCCGATGGGATGCATGTGGGCAGTAGCACTAAGCCTGTGTCGTCTTATATTCACAGTACCGGCTCGTGGTTTCTTGGGCTGTCTCGTCCCTATCCATCCACTGCTGCATGTAAACCTGGCATTGATTTTGATTCAGTACCGCCGCTGAATTCACCATAAATTTGAGTTTTGTGTTGCGTCCCCAGCTGCAGCACGTATGTACAAGCGATGCACTGTGGGTTTTAATCTAATCATGTTCGCTCTCCCGGGGTTGCAGAGGAGTTGTGCCTCTGTCAATTGTCCCACACCTTCACCTTTCCAATATACGTCAGGTCCTCGAACTCAAGCCCGAGCTCCTCCCTATGACCCTCACGTTCGGGGCAGTAGCCCTATGTAACAGCATACCGTGTGCCCCAGTCTAAAGCACGCCTAGCCAAGAAGTACCGCTGGTGTCTCGAACCTCGGCTGTCACATGCATTCAATCTTCTTCATCCCAGTTTATGACGTTCCCAGCTCGTGTCCCCGGGTTTTTGCTCCTGGAGAGTGTGGAATATATATAAGCTGGACGTTACGTGAGTATTTAGATAATTTGAAGCCCCTTTATCTCTCTTTCAAGCTTATACGATTAATCGTCGCGACTAGAACCAAACGTCAAAACGTCGTAATATACTATCAATAGCAGCAGAATGACTCTCGCTGACGGTAAGTCGAGTTCCCCGCCCCAAGATAACAACTAAGCTAACTTCCTGCAGCTGCCTTCCCCTCCTCTTCCGCCTTCGACGCCATCTCCCAGGCCCTCTCGTCCGAATCCGCAAAGAAAGATGCTCTTAGTGCCGGCGGCGGCGCCATCTTCGCCTTTACCCTTACCAACTCCTCCGGTGCCCAGGAGTCCTGGTACATCGATCTCAAGAAATCCGCTACAGTGGGAAAGGGCACAGCGCCCGAGGGGCAAAAGCCAGATGTCACATTAATTTTCAAGGATGGGGATTTCGGGAAGCTAGTAGCGGGCAAGGTACAGGCACAGAAGCTGTTTATGAGCGGTGGCATGAAGGTTCGCGGGGATTTGATGAAGGCGACAAAGGCTGAGGTGAGTTCATAGTTTCCCTTTTCGCGATAGCTGGGATTTTGATTGGGACTAACGTGTGATTGCTTCTGCAAAAGGTCGTCTTAAAGAGCGCGAGGCAGAGTATGGAGCCTCCAAAGGCGAAGTTGTAGTCGCCCTGGGGTGTAGGATAGTAATATGGGCGTCTGTTACGATACTTGAAAGTGTCATTGAACAGCGCTGTTTTTATGGCAAGGTTTCCTCATTTGGACTTTCAGTGTATTATAGTTTATTTCATACAGCTATATGATCCTTACTAGAGCTCAATATCACTCTACATTCATATCATGGGACCATGTTTTCCGCTGTGTTTTTGTGTCACTGGCATTCGACCAAAATCTGTTGCCCTTCGCAAACCTCAACCCCTTGAAATATCCTCGGCATACTTCAACCTTTTTGTGCTTGATGCAGTCGGGTATGACAGTAGAGTCACGCGAGACTAGGTGGACTCCTTTGGTCCTCATCCCCGGTTCATCCTACAGAAATGTATCGATTTTTAGACCATCTCCCCAAATTTGAAATTATATTCTCCGACTTTATGTTGTCCCCAAAGCAAAACATAATATGCTCCGGTTGCGAGTAGAATGTAAGTGGGCGACCACCAGTACCACATTAACAATATGGATATTAAAAATAAAAAGAACAACGAAAGGAAACAGCACAAAGGTATTGAAAGAGAAAAAAAAAAAAATCATTCCGAAAATTCAGAAAAATGCCATCAAGCATCCCAATTAATCCAATCAAAATCCATGGCACCCTGTCTCACTGACGTTTCAAACATCTCCATATAGTTATTTCCAACTCCTGGCCCTAGCAGTGTCCGCGGAGCTTGAGCTGTAGAGTTATAATCCCCCATCCCATTAGGGGGCAGCCCACCCCCTGGCGGGTGTGTGTCAAATACCTCTGGGTATCCAGGGATTTCCTCGTATACCGCCTCTACGCCCATATTCATGTCCACATCCATGCTCGCTAGATCCTGTAGATGATTAATAGACATCATGGACTGCGCTGCAGCAGTATTGTTCCAATGGACAAAGTCACGTTGGCCACAATCATAGTTATGTGGCATTTGGGGAAGTGGGGTTTGTGGTTGGAGGAAAGGGTTCGTTCGAGAGGGTTCAGGTGGGTATTGTGGCTGCTGATGTTGTAGTTGGGCTTGCTCTAGGGACTGCTGCTGGGAGTCAATCCGGGTTAAAGTAGGTGGATGTGGATTTTGTGTGTCAGTGGGGGGTTGACCAGTGGGGAGAATGTGTAGTGCCGTTTCCATGATTTCGCGTACATTATTTGTATTATGCAACTTCAGAGAGTCGGGATTCATCATCCCCTGTGATTTTAAATCTTTAGCCCTTTCCCGCGTCTCCCACATTTGTCTCTCCGCCTCCGCTTTGATCATACGCTCCTTGTCACGTTTCATGAAGCTCTTCGCGACCCTAATAAAAGCCTGAACGACAGTCAAAAACTTATTAACACCCTCCCCTTCATCCCGTTCACCATTTTTGAGAGGTGGGTCGCCAGGGACATGCGTTCCTGTCCGAACATTTTGTAAAAAGTTGCCAACCTGATGCATCAACTCAATATCCAAGTCATTGGTCGGGGACCCTGGGCTCGTCACAATCTTTGAAAATAGAACAAAGAAAGGAGCAAATGGATGATACAGGATCAGCCTGAACAAATGCCCAAGTCAACATTACATAACTCCCGAGTAGATTATTGAGCAAGGTGGACCAACCATTTAGTTTTCATATAATTCTTATGTTCCTCGAGTTTTCTAACTACATGGATAGCAGATCTGGCTGAATGCAGGAGAATGTTCCGACTTCGTTTTCTAGTATTAGGCCCAGTTATGACCTCCCCATCATCGTACTCACCAGCGGCGGGGCGGAAGAGTCGCCGATGGATCATAGTCATAAGAGTGTGGTAACAAAATTCCATATTTTCCAAAGAAATAATAACATCTTCGTATAACCGATTCGTTTTAGGTAGTAGGGTGCTATACGCCTGAGATACTAGGTTCTGATATTCACTGGTCTGTTAGTAGTTGTACACCCGGGAACAGTGTTAGCACTGACTGAAATCAAACCCTCCTTCAACATTCGCAATCTGGAATCTAGCTCCCAGACCCACTTCTCTGTCTCTTTCACCCAGCTTCTGCCTCGCCCTTTAGTGTTTGAAGCCCGAGCGGAATAAAGCTTCTTATAGACAGCGCTCTGTAACTTAGCAAGCTCAACCATCGCCCTAAAATACCCCGGTTGAAAGCATGCCATTACATCCATAGGAGTCATGTCTGGAGTCGGTGGAGTGTCACTGGATTTCGGAAGCTCCACATCACAGTCATAGTCCTGGAAACATGAAGTTCGTCCAAAGTAAAGGGAAAAAGACTTATCTAAGACATAGAGTGTCCAAAAAATATATTTCCGCAGTTCAATGTCAGCTGAAGTTAACCCATGGCTATTTGGGTCAACACGACGATGCAGACCCATTGCTTGAGCTAACCGGCACGCTTGACAAGTGAGCATCCAGCATAGCCCGGGCCTTGAGGTATCCTGTGCAACGATACTGAGCATCATCAAAGCTTGAACATGTTCGATACCTGGAGTTAGAAATAATCGTAGATCTTTGAAGCTCGCCCACGCATTACGGGCCATGGCTCGTTTGAGAGCCACCTCCTTACGGCGCTGTACTACATCTTCTGTATTTAGTTCAAGACCGAGGCCATAGTACGCTAGGCAGTATCCAATAGTGACCCAGGAGGTGTCGTATTCAGTTTCCGCAATAAATTTACTTGGTGATTCGAAAAGCCGGCCCATGAGGTGGACAGGCGGTATGTTGGAAAATAGTGGAAGGCCAACAGCAAGATTAGTGTATATGCCTAGGTTGATGGTGGTCAGATTGCTATCCTACCGTATACGGATACCCACCCAACACCTGCAACTGTACTTACGATCTAGTAGAATTTGCTTTTCTTCTTCAGTAGGACTATAGTAGTCTTCATCAAGCCCATTTTTCGTCCCCCCAACTCCAGCGAGTTCTGCAGCCTCATCCAACATCCCTGAAGCAGATTCATCCAGGCTCGAGGGCCTTGGGACTATCACTATAGGCGCTGACCGCTCTCTACTGTTCGCAGGATCCACGCCCATGTGAATATCACCCATATGCATTGCCATCCCAGACAGAGGATTGGCATCCTCTTCGTCTTCGATAACCCCTTTGTCCCCCCAATCGCCAATGGCTTGTTCATGGGGGCTATTCCGGTGCATGGCATTACTGTCTGCTGTACTACCCTTAGCCAATGATTTGTGTTTCATTCCTCTGAGTTGTGACTGAACAAGCATCTCTGCATCTGCAGTAAAGGAATAGTTTGATGATCGTCCTAGGTACTGTGTGTTGCCATTGTCATCGGAGAACAACGAATCCCCAATAGGCGTCAAATCATCCTCTAGACTGTCGTGGGCTATAATGTCACTTTCGGTGGTGCTCCATCGCCTCTTTACCGCTGACTGGAGGATTGGAGCGCCAGAGGCATCGGCGGTCTTAGCGGCCTTCTTTGCGAATTTGGTCAGGTTGATAAGAAGTGCGTGTATGTTGTCAAGTTTAGCATCCAAACCGTCTATCCGCCTCTCGATCTTGCTAAGTCTCTCCACGGTAGCCTCACTCTCTCCTGAGTTGATTGATGGCTGTACTGAGGGTGATATTGGTTTCAGTGATGGAAGCAGAGATTCGATCCTTGAGAGGCGAGATCCAAGGGTGCTCAACTGGCCCGAGCTGTATACTGTTAGGAACACAGTATTTATATTGAGACAGGTAACTTGGTTCCTTACATCTTTACCGAAGGATTCTCTTTTCTCAGTACTGGGTCCGTGTAAGTGCATTGTCTCTTTGCATTTTTACAGTTGCGGCACTGAGGCTTCTCTCTTGAACAGCCGGCCTGCGAAGGGGCAACCATGAGCATTGTTCGCGATTAGAAAGCTTCGGGGCAAATCTTCACCTTCCTCTGACGACAGTAATCACACTGTAGAATCCAGTCAGCAAGCTGTGCACAATTGATATCGTCGCAGAGCACTTTTCGCCCGGACGAACTCCTCACTACATGTACTACTCACGTACAGCTCTTGCAGCGGCCAGCTTCTGGCTTCCTGAGTTCAATGCGTCCGCCTCTGGCTCTGGCGTGCCATCCCCGAACTCACTCATCCGAGAGTTTTCATCCATCCAGTCTTGCAATGGTCTCGGTCAAGGCGACAGTATATAGGGCTGTGTAGCGAGTTTTGCGCCCTGTCCGTGATTGAGGTAAAACTCGTAATTTTGAAAGGCTCGGGTTAGTTAAGTAGCCTTCAAATCATATGGTGTCTTTACCGGCAAATAGCGGCATCAATACAAGATCGACCATTATTAGACTAATAAAAATTCCAATAAATTGCGAGGAGGCTTGGCACTCAAACGGGCGCCAAGTCGGCCAGCGGAGAGTTTCCATGTGCTTAGTCATAGTCTGGTTGACAAACCCAAGAGCTTAGTCTCATGCCAAGAGTTCACTGCATCGACAGTAGAATTAAAACTATCCCTACTAAGTAACGTCTCACTCCTGACAAAATCATGAGTGGGAAACTCAAACAGACTAGGGATACTGAACTACATGTACATGACTAGGTAGTACCATGCGGTCGCTCGTGGTGAAGCCACTTCTTACATACGGTTGCATGTGATACTACTTTCATATTCTGAGCTTCCCATACAAGGGCTTATCTCGTGCGACCTTTTGCACCTGAAATCAGGTCTGGCGTGAAATCAGGTACAAGAACTTGTTTACAACCTGATAGAGCCACTACGTTACCGCCAGCCAGACTTTACGAGACTTTAGCTTAGTCTTGTCGACAACATTTTATGGTCTCTACCTCTAGAGATAGGGTGGTTGCCCACTACAACCTGTCGTTATAATTACAGACGACAGGAGGATGCATGCGTGAGAGTTAGAAACCTCGATCCGTAAAAATAGCTCGTTCTGCAAATATTGCAGGGGTGTCGACCGAATCATTAATATCTCTGCAACCAAACGATTTTACTCGACCGGAATGGACAAGAGAATGCCAAGTTAGCAAAACTTATCCCAAAATTCAGGGTAACTATAAATAGCTTCCATAGCGACTTCCGCTCCCTTGGTTCTACCTTTCCCAGATTCCATTAGAGTTGATTTTGGCAGATTTAGTAGTCCAAATATCTTCCCCTTTGTTCCTTCCTTCAACTTCTCCACAAACCATGAGACTAGTGTTTGATATATAATTCTGATGCATACGGCAGAACCGTGGAGTATGATCATCCTTCAAAAGTAACAAAGATGCATTCAATGTCATGACCACGCTTGGAGCCCTCAAAGCTACAATTAGATGATTCCGATATGCTAGGTTAATCCTTAGTGTAAGTATGTATTCGTTTTAATGCGATTGAAGCTATATTATCTAAGTTTAGGGTAACGAAAAATGGTGTATACTTATGAAATCCAAGTCTCTAGTTGTTGATAAGTAATGCCCGTCTCGGGACTGCTATTGAATCCATTGTAGTTAAGTACATGTACGCAGGTACTGACTGTATGGCTAGTTTTGTTGGCACAAGCCTTGTAGTGGGAGAGCAGGTGCCAGAAATTATTATGGGAATACATCAATGGCCATCGGAAGGTTAAGACTGAGAAGAGAAGGACAATGAAGGGATAACAGCAGAAGAAGAGAAGGTGAAAGGTTGGTGTTTATTGGATTGGAAACTATATATATTGCTAGCCTCGTACCCAGGGTGAGATCATTTGCACGTGACAACGCCAAGTAACTCCCCAAAGAGACAACAGACTGGCTACGAGGCTAATATCACATATTGCCACCTCAAGAGTCTGAACACCACTTTTGTCATGCATCAATGTTAATGACCCGTAGTAGATTAGTCCGAATAACTGGATTAATTTATGGTAAACAGAATGCGCTAGAAGCTAATCAGATATACTGTATATTGTTCTCGTGGACCACACCAAATAAATCGGTCTGGGCACGAGAACACTGTACATATATAGGACATCAGCTCAGAGCCGTAGTAATCAGTTCTGTGGGCTCTGAATTCCTAGGTGTGGATCTGCATTGTGCTACTTATATACCATGTGATCTGTGATTTCGATTGGCCGAGAGTTCTAGTGAGGACGGTGGTTATTATAGTGCCCCCCTACTTCGCGGTAGTAAACTGGAGCTGGGTCTGCGTTGGTTGAGCCGTTTTTTGGACAGTACCTAAGTAAGTACCAAACGGATACACCCCTAGCTTCAGGGATCCGATCTCATATGCCAAAAGTTGGAATCTTCTGTAACCCCTTACCTACACATGTGAGATCTACTCTGTGATTCATAGACAGCCATGTATGCTGTGCTACAAGCAATCAACCAACCATGCTTCCAAATGGCCTTGGTAGTCGGGGATGGCGGCTGCGGTGAAAACGACGGGCTAGCATAAACTTATACATACTTAGTTATCGTAGCGTTAAAATAGGTAGACCAAGCTACGCAGCCTAAACCATCGAAGGCCCGTGGATGCTTCTTCAATATCGTGTCAAGGTCAGTTGTCCAGTCCTATCCCTGCCATGCAGAGTTGTTGAGGTAAAGTAGATACGTCATGCGCGTCAGTCGCACTGCAGACACAAAAAATGCTCTAGGAACCGCATACCATGTGCGGAACGCGACAGAAGGTGCCCTCAACTCATTCTGCCAAGAAAGTCCTAGTCATACGCGGATACCGAAGATGAGCGTACGGAATAAAATAGGACACGAATTCAGCTTAATGGAGATCGTTCTCGTCTCACACCCGAACATCTCCTGCTCCTCACCCACAAGTTATTATTATCGCCAAAAATCCAACGAGCTGTGTTCATAAGTCCCAGAAGCCTAGAGCTAGCCGGAACTCGAGTCACAATCTAGTTAGGAAGCCTCCTTACCTTGCCTCTCAACACCTTCTCCCATCGTCGGATTGCGCAAAGTGGTTTTTGACACGCTGGTGGTTTACTTGTGAGAAGCTCAGCGTATGTTTCGAGCCTGAAGTGGAAGCGAAAGGGTGGAAGTGGAGCAAGAGCTGTGAAGGCCACGTTGGGATTCACACCTGAGCGTCCTATAGATTCTCCCCCGGGAGGAATAAAGCCTGAAAAAATCTCGATTCATCTTATCCTAACCATTTACTACAATGACTGCTCCGCCACCGCCGTCACCGCCACCTCTCATCCCCTGGTGGTTCTACACGTCCCCGCTTCCCCTTGACGACCCTCTGTCTCCCCTGCCGATAACCACCTCCGCAACTTCGAGCATCAAACATCCTCCACGACCATTTTCCCACCATGACACGAGGGCGTTGGAGAAAGCCTATCAGTCATTACTAGTCTCAGATGCACCGAGAACGGACTCATGTGGTGTGGGGAATGGGAATAACAGTGTGGTTCACAAGGGTACCGGAAGTGTGGATCCACATCCCTCGAGACACCTGCGGCATCATCGCGCAGTTACTGAGCAGCAGGAGTACGCTGAGGAGGGTCGAGGACATGATATGCTTAATGCGCCAATACGTCCGGGGAGTGATGGAAGGGATGAAAGCAATCTAACAGCCAGCATAGGTAGCACAACCGAAAAAGGGGGAATAGGTGGGCTGATAAAACGGGGACGTACACTTGGACGGTCAAACCTCAATTTAATACGACCAGACGAGCTCATTGCCAAACAGCTTCGAGAGGACGAGAAATCACCACCGCGTACAATGGTAGACAATCGGCAAAGGCGGAGGTCGAGTTCCCCTGAAGTTAATCCCTGGACGGGGAACCCTATTCGAAGCAGGACCAGTGATTACAGTAGTGCTGGATCGTCGCCCTCCACTACTGGGATGGATCCTCCGCCTCGGATCACTACGAATCCCTTCATTCGCAGCCTGAGTCTTTCGAGGCGAAACCAGTCACGGTCTACTAGTCCGGGGGTCAATAGGGATGGAGTCAAGAGGCGGAGATCTTCCCCTATGTCTGCAGTTTCTTCGACCGGCGCCAGCCCCGAGAGGGAGGTATCACCTCCACCAGTTAAGCAAAAAGAGATACCCGTTGGGATACAACGCCTGCATAAGGTTTTACTACCATCGCTAACCATGGCACCAATTTACTGGAGCCCGGTACACGATGTTAGTGGAGTCTGCAGGGGCACGTGGTTTTATCGAGATACGATGCTACCCGTAGAGACCGATATGGCAAATAGGCTAGAGCGCGGATACTGTGAAGTCCGGGCTTGGACAGAGGAGTGGGATGCAGAGCTGGAAAGTGCAGTGCAGGTGGGACGAGAGGGGGAGGAGAAGATCAGGTGGAAATTATGGGACATGAAGGGGATTGATGCTACAAATACACCTTTGGGCGGTAGCAGGCCAGGGACTAGTACAGGGAAGTCGGAACCAATGGATATAGGAAGCGGAAGGAAGTATGATATGGGTAGTAAACCTAATACCCCTTCGATCAGGAGAAGCGTCTTCGCCAGCTACAGCTCTAGTTGGGCAAGTGCTAGTCCAGGAAGCAGAGTGGGGACTCCGCCACAACATGGTGTAACCGCCGCGATGATGCCACCTAGTAAAGTTATGGAAACAATTCCAGCATCAGTTGCAAGCTCAACTTCATCAACGAGGAGTTTCTCAGAACCTCTACCCGATACAACTCCCCCACACATGAACGCAGCAGGGACTTCAACCTCTGCAATTCCGAATCCAAATGATTGGGTCATCTTCGCCAATTCTAAGGAGGCATACATATGTCGGGATACAATGTTAGGTTTTGGGAATAGAAGACCGCTCGCAACTATCAGAAGTGCAGGAGCATCCGGGGCGAGCAATGTAGGCATCCGGGTTGTCCGAGGGTTTGACGTTACTGAATGGGAACGGTTGAATCCAAAGCGGAAAATTACGGGTCGCGGAAAAAAAGAGCAGGGAGTTGGGACTGGAGTCACTGCGCCGAAACAGCAAATAGCCGGTGATGAGAAAACTCCAGTGACAGAGGCTGCAAAAGGTGCTGGTAGCGGCGTGGAAGAAGAGAATGATGATTGGCAAAAAGTTTCTGATCTCATCCTTGTTATTCATGGTATTGGGCAGAAGCTGAGTGAGCGAGTGGAGTCCTTCCATTTCACACATTCAATCAATTCCTTCCGGCGGTCAATGAATATGGAGCTTCGAGATCCAGCTGTTGCACCGCACCTCCGAGAGTCAGCGAGGGGAATGATGGTCCTCCCTGTCAACTGGCGAATGGGATTATCCTTTGAGGATGGAATGGGCCCTGCCAAAGCGAAGAAGAAAAACAACTATACTCTAGAAAACATTACTCTTCCAACAATCCCAGCTGTGAGAAACCTCATTGGCGATGTTATGCTCGATATACCATATTACCTTTCTCATACTCACAAACACAAGATGATCGATGCAGTCGTCAGGGAGGCAAACAGAATATATGGGTTGTGGAAAATGCACAACCCTGGATGGGAAGAGAACGGCGGGAGGGTGCACTTAATTGCTCACAGCCTTGGGAGCGCCATTGCGTTGGATGTCTTAAGTAGGCAGCCAACATATATAGCCGACTGGCGGAAAGAACAAGAGCTTAAGGCTAATCTCAATATGGAAATGTGCACAAAAAAGGGTTGTTACGGCTGTACAGGTCGGGGGAGTCGAACATCTCAAGACTTGTCACACGCGCACCACAAAACTCCGGGTAATGCCTCTGAACAGAATTTTTTCGATTTTGACACCTCCAACTTGTATTGTGCTGGGTCGCCTGCTGGCTTTTTCTTACTCCTAAATCGTGGGATGCTTCTCCCCCGCCCTGGGCGCAGGAAGCCAGACACCCCTCCCGACGTGGAATCAGATTCGAGGTTATTTGGTGAGCAGGGAACCTATGGGTGCCTCGCTGTGGACAATATATACAATGTCATGCATTACTCCGATCCCATTGCATACAGGCTCAACCCAACGGTTGATGTGGAGTATGCGGAGAATTTGAAGATACAGCCAATACCTTCCGCCACATCCACTCTCTTCGAATCCATAGGGTCGACTCTCAGGTCTGTTCTTCCTGGAGGGTCAACTGCGAATACCAACCCGGCCTTGCCTGCTGACGCCGTATTATCTCCTCCACCGCCTAACCTGACCCGTCTTCCATCTACAATAGAATTGGAAACACACGACTTCTCAAGGGAGGAAATTGCAGAGAAGAGGATGTATTTATTGAACGACAACGGAACCATGGATTGGTATGTGGGAAGTAGCGGTGGATGGGTATTGGAGAATCAATATTTGAATATGTTGGGGGCGCATTCGAGCTATTGGGAGAGCAGGGACTTTGTGCGCTTCGTGGTAACAGAATCGGGAAGGCGACTTGGAAGAACGGGGGTTCGACCAGATGTTCGAGCAGTGAAGGTCCGGGGTGCACGGTAGATACGTGACAGGGTTGCTTAGACGAAGTGCATCAGCATAACTGGCTTTTTCTTGCTTGTATCATAGGGATAAGCGGTGTTTATGGTGCCTTGTATTTCTACGATGCTTTTCAGGCGTTTTCTACATAGGGAGTTTGTATTCATTCCCAGGCGCTTTGTTTACCTCTTTTGCTAGTTGCCAGATAATGGTGGGGCGGCTTTGATTCGATTGGCTACATTATTTGTTTATTTGGTTATTACAAGGCATTTTTCCAGGCGCCCTATTTTGGTTATGCTACATTTTGCTGTTTCTCCATGGTCCATAGCAGCCTATGCAATACTACATACTAATGTACGCTTACCTAACTCCCGGCGTCGCTTATTCGCGGGCCATCTCCATAGCATTCGCTTCACACTATTTCACTGTGTACTACCTTCCACAAATATCAGGCAGGTTCAGAATACTTGTGCGCAAGTCCCTACCATAAACCTTAACAATGCCTCCTGTTGAACGATCACTGGGCTTGCTCCTCTGCCAGCAACTTCGTCATGTCAATCTACATACACACAGCCACGCTATAACTCCAAGTGCCTTTTCTTTAACTTCCCGGCAGTCTAGAAAGTACTCCAGCCGGCCAGCCGCCAACCGGAGACTGAATTTACCAATCGACTTCAATGCCTCGTCATTGCTTTCTCACTCGTCCACCACTGCGCTGGCCAACCCGGAACTGCCGGTGGATGTTCGAGCCAGTGCAACGACTAAGAAAATGAACTACTTCCAGGCGGTCAATGATGCACTGGCGACCGTACTGGAGGAGGATGAAAAGGCGTGTATATTTGGAGAGGATGTAGCATTTGGAGGTACGAAGGGACAGCTACCAGGTGGCTTGTAGCGGTGAATTGGGCTAACCTAGGTTGTTTCCAAGGCGTTTTCCGCTGCACTACATCCCTCAGCGACCGCTTCGGCTCGCAACGGGTCTTCAACACTCCGCTTACCGAACAGGGAATTGTCGGCTTTGCCATCGGCCTCGCTGCACAGGGGCACACCGCACTTCCAGAGATTCAATTCGCTGATTATATGTTCCCTGCCTTCGACCAATTACACAACGAAGCATCAAAGTATCGCTACCGAGCCGGTGCTGCAAAGTCCTTCACCTCGGGACACCTAGTTGTGCGTATGCCCACAGGAGCGGTAGGCCACGGCGCGATGTATCATTCCCAGAGCCCGGAGGGCTTCTTCTCCGGCTGCCATGGCCTGAAGGTGGTTATTCCCCGTGGACCAATTCAGGCAAAGGGCCTGCTCATCGAGGCGGCGCAGGGTGCTCATGATCCTGTGGTTTTTATGGAACCGAAGATTCTTTATCGCGCAGCGGTCGAGCAGGTCCCTACTGCACCGTACCGGCTTCCAATAGGGAAGGCGGAGATACTGAAACAAGGGAATGATCTCACTATCATAAGTTACGGGGCTATGGTGTACACTTGTGAGGCGGCGATTAAACACATTGAGAAGGAACTAGGTGTGACGGTAGAGTTAATTGATTTACGAACAATTCGACCATGGGATAAGAAGACGGTGGAAGAGTCTGTGAACAAAACTGGGAGATGTATGGTTGTGCATGAAGCAAGTAGGACGGGGGGAGTAGGGGAGGGTGTTGCTAGTGAGGTTACCGAGAGGTGTTTCTTGAGACTGGAGGCTCCTGTTTGTAGAGTTACGGGATTTGATACACATGTACCTTTGGCGTTTGAGAGCTTTTTGATGCCGGATGTGGTGAGGGTATTTGATGTTGCGAAGAAGATGTTGAAGTATTAGATCTCTGTTGATAATTTCCTCGGTTTTAGCTTGTTGAATGCTTGTTTGCTATTGTGGCTGTTTATTGTTGGTTTTGTTGCAGCGTACTAGTTGTATTATGGTATACAGATTTTATGGAGGCTGTGAGCCAGTGTATGTATGTATACTTGTGTTGGAAAGGACTACTGAACATACATGTATTATCAGGCTGATATCGTGAAAGAAGAGATAGCAATGTTACAGATGCTCTGGGATTGTGTTAACCAAATACCTCACAGGCAGATGGGTATGAGACATTTAGTCTAGCTTGCGCTATGAGGATCCACCCTCAGCGCCATTCAGCAACATGACTTACCAGAAGCAGAATTCCCGGCCATACACACACCATAATGTTTCCGCATTCAACCCAGACTATCCGCATATATCTACATACGTATACTCATACTCCTCAGAGTGTGATTGATCTCGAAAAACACAGCCAACAGAAAAAGTGTGTAGGCGTCGAATCCTGAGCGAGTCACTCGCCAAAAACTCCTCCCATCAACCAACACCACACCCGCACAAAAATGTTATATCTTCCCTCAGTAGGTGATTTTCTCCAACACCACATACTTTTCCCTGCTGCGCCTTTTCGGTCCCTTACCAAGAAGAAAAAAAATAAAATAAAATAAAACCTCACAAGGAAAAGCTATTAGGCGCTCTCGAAGATCTCTCAAGTAAAGCCGCAGGTCTGGGAGAAACAAAGGGCGCGCCTCGGGGCATGGTCACTCTGCATAGATCTAATTCAAAAGTAAGTAGGTAAGGTAGTTCGCCCCAGAGCGGAATTGAGTCTTGCAACGGTTGAAGAAAGTAAAAGGTTAAAAAGTTTCGGCTATCAGTCCCAAATAGGAAACCCGCAACCTGCCTTGCCAAATGCGGTAGTCGACGTTTAGGGGGCCTGGTGCCCGCACCGCACGACTAGGGGCTTTTGTCTAAAAAGCCCATTTGTCTGTCATACGGCAGTGTTAGTCCTCGAAATAGGGAAAAAAAAAATCAGGAGGAAGATGTGGTTTTCTATTGTTGAGTATCTATACACAACGTTACATGCTTCCGGTACCCAACGACTTCCTCCCCATTTTCTTTACATTTCCATGCAATGCAGAACAATGCAACGGATGCTATGGTTTTACTAGTGCTTTCGTTTCTGTGCTTCGCAAAGCAGCAAGCACTGCAAAGCAATGGGGGGGTGTAAAGGAAAGGAAAAAAACCAATCCTCAAACGCTTTGCTCACCCTCAAGGAAAGAAGTGTCCTGTATGCAATTGCAAGGGCTGGTATTGAGCATAATACCGCTGGGCAACGGTAATCATGGTCCCAAACAAAGAACCCCATATATCCCATCTTAAACAAAAACACGTCAAGCACTATACACAAATGCACCCCCTCAGTTCAATCAAACAAAATCATTTGCCACGACGATATTCCAAGGGTTCAGCTATGGCTTAACCATCTGCACTTAGTTAGCTCCGTTCCAAATAAAGGCGTTTGGAGAGCCAGGCCCAGCACCGCCGACAACACCACGCTGCGCCAAGTTCATAATCCTCTGGGTGACCTGCGCTGAACCGGACAATCCTTCTTGCGCGATCAAGTAAGCTGCAAGACCTGCAACGTGAGGGGAGGCCATGGAGGTTCCAGACAAGGTGTGGACAGTAGAGTTAGAGGTATACCAGGTGGAGACGATCTGGCTTCCAGGAGCAAAAACATCGACGACGGCTCCGTAGTTGCTGTAGCTCGCACGTCCATCACCCTGTTGGGTAGCACCAACGGTGATGGCATGGGGCGAGCTAGCGGGAGAATAGTTGCGTGCGTCCTTTCCGTCGTTACCTGCAGCTACGACGAAGGTGAGACCCTGTGCAGTGGCGGCTTCCACGGCGCGGTTGACAGCATTGGAATATCCTCCTCCGAGAGACATGTTGACGACGGACTTGCCTGGTCCGCCTCTGCTAGATCGAGCGTGAGCGATGGTCCATTCAATGCCGGAAATCAGCTTGCTGGTGGAGCCAGTGCCGTTATCACCGAGGACCTTGACGGCAATGATGTTGGCCCTCTTGGCGACACCGTGCGAAGCACCAGCAATGGTACCCGAAACGTGCGTGCCATGCCCCTGCGAGTCACGGTTGTTCTGGTCTGCAACGTTGGTACCCCAAGATGCACGGCCCTCAAAGTCTCTATGGTGGATATTGACACCTAAAAATGATAAATTTACTGGATGATAAGGGAAACAGTGGGGAGACATACCAGTGTCAAGCACGTAGACATTGACGTCCTTACCAGCAGAGCTGTCAAAGGCGTAACCCTCTCTTGCGTTATTGCGACGCTTACTGATCCTAGGTAGCCCCCAAGAGGGAGGATTGTGCTGTATTATCATATCATAGGCCATGACGACCTGATCCTCCTCTGCGTAATCAACTTCGTCCGACTGTATAATCTCTGCCAAGGTATCCCTATCAAATGTACCTTGATAACCATACAAACCACTAAGCACGAATCCCTTATTGACACCGTTGAGGTAGGAATCGTCTCGCCTGCCGAGGCGGCTTTCATGCTTTTGCTGTGCCCAACGCTGATGGGCTTCGAACTTCTCTTGGGAGATACCTTCCTTGAGGAGGACAATGTAAGAGTCGGGAATCGTTTCTCCCGCTCTCGGGGGGGGAACCTCAACTGGCTGCGCTGGGGCTGCAGTACCGAGGATTGGGAAAAGTGCTGCTGCGAGCACTGCTAAAGAACGAGACAATTGCATTGTACCCGAGAGAATGATAAACCCTCAAAAAGCTAAGATTCCCTACGATAGAGAATGTAGGGGTAGTGAAAAAAGCACGAAGGGTGAAGACCCAAAATGAATGATAATGAGTGTACTGAAAGAAGGAAGGAATCTCAACTGAAGGAAAGTTGAAACTGATGCTGATGGAAGAAATGAAAGGAAACCATAGGGACGAGTTTAAGAGGGTTTATATATCCAAAATGACAAAATAGCGGTTCCTTGAGCCATCAGCATAAGTGAGACAAAAGTGAGTGGTGTGAAGATGCTACTCGTAAAAAATGGTATTGAGTGCTGAAAACAGAGCATGTGCCATTTCGTAGACCTGCATCGGCCGTTCCTCGGAACACGGCCATGATGAAGCCCAAACGACCCCATGAGCAGGTTAAAAAAGGTGAAGTTCCGTATATCAATACCGTACCCCGCGTCGCAGGCGCCTGAACTATCGCAGTACGCAGCGCCAAACGGAAAGCGGGAAGGGAAAGGTATCTATTTAGACTCGCACGCCATACCTAGCAAATTCGATTACTATACAATATCCCCGCGGATATGTTAGCAGCCTAGACCAAGTTCGTGCTCCCAGAGAATCTGTAAGGTTAGTGAGAGGACGTCTAGGGAACTGTTGTGACTCTTTCCGGAGCAGACTATCGGGGGCCTCGCCATGGAATGCTACAGGCCTTTTTTTATTATTTATATTTTTATTTTTTCTTAAATAAAAACATACCGGCAAAAGGTGACGGTGATAGCAAGTTAGGGTAAATTCCAACTGAGGCCTAAATTGTTAGCGGAAGGCGGATGAGAAATTATTGAGAGAGAAGGGGCAAGGAAGAATCCCAGGGGTAGTTAGTTACCCTAAGTACTAAGAAAGAATCCAGGGGTAGTTACTAAGATACTAAGTAGTTAACCTGGTACGTTAGTATCTCGTATCGGGATGTTATGATCAGAGCTTCAATTAGTGATAGTGAGAATTGCCTGATGGATGATGAGAAGTATTGGTAAAATAAGTCTCGGAATATAAGTTCTCCTGCGTACTTATATGCAATGGCTTCTAGGTATATGCCAAGATTTAAGATAACCACTTAAATAAATCGGTCTGGGCACGAAATCATATGCTAAGTGAGTCTATCTTGGGGTCTGCAACTATAAATCATATATATGCTAAAATATTAGTCTGGTTGCACTACCCCGTGGGGGGCTCTGCGAGGGGTAGCAACTAGACTACTCAAATATATATGTTCAGGGCTGTTTTGGAATTTAGGCTATACTGGAATGTAGTCTGGTTTGCACGACCCCACAACGGCCCAGGCCGCTACAGAATTAACATCACGGTATGCAACACCACAACCCCATCGCTTTGCTTGATCACACGACATCACAGTTTCCACCAGCGCTCATCAAACACCACAATTCTCACCAGCGCTTTGCTTAATTAATGTTCAATTGCAAAAGATAATGGTGATATTGATCTAGATCAATTTCAACCCATCTAGAAGCACTCTCTGGTACTGCACATACCAAGTTTGAAGAGTATTTGTATACAATAAGCTTGCTTGACCTTTGAAAAGTAATTATCTAAATTCCAATGCAAGTACTGTACATGGCAACGAACTACCTAGTTAAAGTGTATACCTCCGAGATCTAAATATAAAGGCCCCAACAGGGCGACTTGCAAGCCATTAAGTGCGGATGGAAAGCCTGAAAAATAAAATATGAGCTACGTAATGATGCAATCTATTTTATTGCTGGCAAAAATAATAATGGGAAATGAGTAAGTAGTTTTGGAGCATGATATATTTGATGTTATCGCACATGTTCAGAATACTTTACCGGATGCAGGGAATGAACAAGACCTAGGTACCTATAATACTATTAATGATAGAAAACCCCCCAAAACTGAAGTCACTCCATGAAGCTCAATGCTTGAGCTGAATCAGTACATGAATGATTGCCTTGAGCCAGTATGGAAATGAGCAGTACACAAACGCCTTTTCTTTTTTGCATTGGCAGCCGACGGTCTGCACATTGGCCCTTGCATTTGCAGCGGCAAGGCGTGCAACGATGGATCGAGCGGAGCTTTTTATGTACACTTATGTATAATGTAAAACAATCAATAGACTCCCAATCTGCTTTCATACACATGCTCGGAGTGCACATATATATGCCATTCCGGAACGGCCCTGAACATATATATCCAAAATTCATATACAGGGTCTCTCTCTCTGTCTCGTTCCAACATGGCAATTCTCGATCTACGTACATATTCTTAGTACTTGTCTTAAGTAATCCCCGTGGCCACCACGCACGGGGCAACTAGACTACACTTACGGCGGCTGTATACCAGCAGTACTAGTAGATAAACCCGCAACGAGAATACACGAGATATCATTGCTATCTACACAATACATCTCCCGACGTAGCAAACCTGGCTAGGCCTAGTACATACACGTGAATGAACATTGACAGTTGCAATATGGCTTCGATCAGTATGCATGCGGATGAGACACCCCATGAACATGATAATTCACTCCCTACCTAAACACTTCTATATATGAACAATAATGCCGGCAGTTGCCTATGGATATAGATATAACGTCAAAAGCAACTCTGTTTAATATACAGAGAATCCTCCGCTTCTAATATCCTACATCTAGAAAAAGCCAATGCAAAAATGCAGCGTTTAGAATACCTTATCCATAGCCTTATGCGCCAACTCCACACCCAAGAAAGTAGCTAGAACGATCCCCCGTCAGTGCATTGTGGCTCCTCGTAAAAGGATCAGTGACTACTTACCCGCATTCGCCGGGAAACTTCTAGCCAAGGCTGGCCCTAGACCCGGGAAGAAAGCCTTGATACCTCCCGTAGTATAAACATGTTTGACTACCCCTCCCAAACCTAGTTTCCCATCTCCACTCTGGAGCATACTCTTCACTGTATCCACTGGAAAGACCAATACCCACATGGACACTCCAGCCAACCCACCAGCTGTCATAATGGCCCCTAAACTCAAATCCTTTCCCTCCGGCGTGAGCTGCTTCTTCACAATCTCATACGTAGCAAAGTAAGCAGCACTTCCAGGGCCGTCTCTTGCTAGTGTAGCCAAACTGCCCCGGAAAATCGAACGCACACCACCTTCTACGTAGAGTTGGCGGACTACGTCAAGTGGGCCTTTGAATCTGGGAGGTGCCGAGGACTGGCCCTGAATTTGGAGAAGCACCTTAACTCGCTCAAAGGGGGCAGTGATGAGAGTCATCGGAATGGCGGAGAAGAAGCCCGCAGCGGAGATCTGGGTGGTTGTTAAATGTGCCTTGGGATCCGAGCCGGGAGTGAGTTTCCGGACGAGTGTTTTGCCCACATCGTAACCCCAGAAGGAGACGGCGACTATTTGGCGCCGGCTTGAAGTTAGTGGACAACCCTGTGACAAGGGATTGCAAAGAGAGAGAATAACTTACACATCGGGGTGACTCCTAATAGTGGCGCAGATACACCGGCGTATAAACCCTATGAAGGAAAGTGTTAGAAACCATTGAGCCGTGCTGCAAAATTAGAAAAAACATACTCTGACTAGGCCTTCTCGAGCGATTGTCTTTCGTACACAGTCGATGGCCCCACTGTAGACACCCTTCTCTGTAGTCTGTAACCGCACTTTTACCAAGTCAAATGGGTGGCCGGTGATCACTGCGCAAACACCACCAACACCCCCGGCGACAAAGGAACGGAATTGTGCGAAGGCAGCTAGCGGTGGAGGGGTTCTGGGGACATCGGAGGAGGTATTGAGTTTGCTAGCTGTCGAAGAAGACATCTCTGGCAGATGCTGGGTCACAGTGTAATATGACTTCGTCAAGGGTACAGGGTAACTGCTTATGCGAGGTACGCGAAACCTTATGGCTGTGCCGCGGAGTTTAAGTTATTTACGTGGACGTTTGACGAATGTGCCAGTAGTATCTCTTCCACAAGGGCGTCAGGGCTGTGAATGTGCCAGTCGGCTATCCGGAGAGAACCTACAGAAAAGACAAGACTGGTTGAATTAGGACACAGCAAGGCTTGATAAACAAAATCCGGAGTTAGGTATGCGCGGCAAGTGTATAGGAAATGGAACTCGAAGAGCAAACGCTGGAAAAGGGAATGGATAAACAGCAGTATTCAAAATAATAAAGCGGGATCGGCAAAGCGTCATGACTGCCCGCTTCACGGGGCACCGCGGTTACCACCTTGGCCGTCAGAACTGCAAGTAGCCTCGGTTGCGGGGAAACTTTTAGGTCGGCACTCACGCAACTGTGCAGAGATGGCTATATGGGGGTACGCAGTCTGGCGGGCACCGCCTCTCGCAGAGACGGAGTAACTACGGTCGGTACCTATTCGGTACTTAATGTAGGTGGAGAGTGCCAGGCAAGTACATAGTAAGTACTTACTCAAGTACAGTATGTATTTCTGTACTTCGTACCAGCACTTCTCACCTTGCTGTGCCCACCCAGCAGTCAACAAATAGATCGGTCTGGGCACGAGAACACAAGTCAACGCCCGTCCCCAGTCACTGTCATATCGCAAGACATGTCATACAGTATCTATCTTGCGTACATATGTAGGTGCGAACTCTCCTTGACGTGATGCTCCCCCACCCACAGCGTCGTGGGCAGGCTTGGCCAAGACACCGCATATCCTCATTTGGTGAAATGCCTTCAGGAGTCAATTCTGCTTTGTCGTCTGCTGATCGGATATAAACAACCCGTTAACAAGTCTAGGATACTCAGTCGTGCATGCATACTCGTTTCGTTTGCAATACTAATTGCCAGAGCACGCTGCTTTTGGCTCTGCGGCTAAAAGGTTAACTAAACATGTCGGAATCGCTACCAGAGATCATCATAGACGCTGCTGCTGCAGACCCAGCACCGCCGCCTGCAGCCTCAAAGCCTGCCATCCCCACAGTATCCCCAGCAACTGCTGCTTTCCTTGAGCCCTATCTACCTCCTCCCCATGCGAATGCGTATGCAAAACCGCTCGGCGTTACCCCAGGCCCAGCCCCTGACGCTGCTCAGACTCGACCCTTTGTCACACTTACCTATGCGACGTCTCTAGATTCACATCTTGCACTCGCTCCGGGCGCTCAGACTGCGCTTTCTGGCCCTCTTTCAAAATCATTGACCCACTATTTGCGCTCCAGGCATGACGGAATTTTGATCGGTGCGGGTACAGCGACTGCAGACGACCCTAGCCTCAATTGTCGCACAGAAGGTGTTGGGGGATATAACAATCAAGAAGAGCCCGAAGACCCCGCTAAAGCACCCACCATCACTACTCTGGATGACGAGGAGGATGAGGGGCCTGAATCGGATCCACTACCTGGTCAGCCGCGCCCTATCATACTTGATCCGAACCGGCGGTGGCAATTTACTCGCGAGTCCCGTATTTTCCAGACAGTGAGAGAGGGAAAGGGGAAAGCTCCGATCATACTCACACGCGCTTCTTCCCGCCAGGGCTCCGGAGAAGCAGAGCGTTGGCGCATCTTGTGCGAGCATGGTGGATTATTCATGTGCCCAAAAGAAGAAACGAAGGATAAAAGTAAGCGTATGAAATCGGGGTCAAGATGGAGCTGGAAATATATTCTTGAGTTCTTATATAAGGAGGCAGGCATCAGGAGTTTAATGATTGAAGGGGGTGGGGAGGTTATCAATGACTTGCTTGGACGGAAGGAAAATCTGGATTTAATTGACTCGATTGTCTTGACAATTGCTCCAGTCTATTTGGGCAAGGGAGGTGTCAATGTGTGCCCGGAGGAGAAAAAGGTGGAGGCAAAGAAAGTTCCTGCGGTGAATTTCAAGGATGTAGAGTGGAACGTCCTAGGGCGTGATATAGTAATGGCTGCAAGACCACTTGCGGATTAATTTGTTACCAGAATGTCTTCTCGCTCACTCATGGAATGGAACAAATAAATACTCGAGGTGGTTTGCTTAGTTGAAATACTTCATCCAATATCATAATGTCTTATGAGGTCTTTTCCGATTACAACAACGTTAGTGGATTGCTTCAAGGAGACTACCTTGGATTGAGGGTAACTTTCAAATTACGTCTGGGAAACGGCTGACATGGCAATTTTGGGGGGTTTTTTTTTAAAAAAAAATTCATTACTCGCGTATAGCATGAGCCATGGTGAGGTGACATGGCAATTGGCATCCAGGTAAACAGAGGCATGGAAATTTTTCGGGAAACAAAGGAATGAGCATCAACGGGATTCCTTTCCACCAAATAATAATCTTTGTTCTAACAGCACAATGGTCGCTTTATAGCTACAATACCGTCGAATTGATTCTTTGTTCTGTTTTCACCAGTCCTCGGACCCGATGGCAGGATTGAGGCCATTCTGTCCTCCTGTCCAATCAACCTCAATTTTATTTTTTATATTGAGTTGTCAGTTGGAGATACTCTCGAGAGCGGGTGCATCGAATTTCAGCAATTCAAGTGGACGCCGCGCTTTCAATTACAGTATCTGTCAGCTTCAACATTGGGAATTGTTCAGTTTTTCGCCTTTTCTTGATTACCTTTGCATAATACTTAGACATTCCAACTCGCAGCTTATACCATTTCATTCGACAGCCGCACCTTCCGATAAGAGGAATCAAGATATTTAGGGACCGTCTTTTGGATGGCTGGCGCCGGACAGCGCGTGCTAGGTTTCGGATGCGAGCCTGTCAGGAAGAACAATGTTGGAATCACTCCTCCGCGGCATACACTCTGGAGCCGTCCTACACCAGTGGCAAATTTTCTAGAGAAGCTGTACGACCCTGAGGCGGAATATACGGCGGAAGACGACGTCATCCAGCTACACCCACCTACGGTCCAGCATGACCAAGCTATTGCTGAAGACCCAGGCTGCATAGATGCTGACCTCTTCAACTTCGACGAACACGCATTCTGCGATCGCACGGGCATAAACCCAGAAATGATGGTGGATGATGATGTGATCAAGTACAGTATCGATCAACTGGCGCAACTTTACCGCATAAATACCTTCCTGAATGATCAAGAGGTGGCTTGGCAGGACGAAGACTCCCCACACGCACAACTTTGTAGCCTGCACAGGCCGTCTGTTACGGTTTACCAACTCAATCCGTCGCAAGATGTCGCCGGATTGTCGCCTGAGACCATAGCTAATTTTTCTACGACATACCTGGAACCTGCCCCTTATTCTGTTTTCATTTGTCATTGGGGTAACCACTATTTCACCGTGGGTTATAATAACGCTATAGAGTCGGGTGAAAAGCATCTGTACGTGACAGACAGCAATGTCGGTGAAGATGCAGAGGGGGCAGTTAGCCGAAAGTTCGCTGCCAAATTCCATGAGCTATGGAATAGGATAGATCCTCCGCCAGGGGTCCAGCTGCTTACTTTTTTCAAGGACTATCTCTGTGAACAACAGGAGGACGACAAAAGTTGTGCTCTTTATGCGATCCACAATGCTCACAGACTTGTGCATGCGGCAACTATTGGCGGCAATTTTGAGCAGGTTGGGACAAATAAGAGCCCGTTCGCCGTGGAGTTGGGCCAATTGACTCCACAGAAGATACGAGTATGGCGAACAAAGCTGTTTAAAGCATATCACGAGGTTTGTACATGTCTTGGCTAGGCTAAACAACATATACAAGAGGTTGCTAACTAAGTCTCAATCACAAAGTACGAAAGACAGAAGGCCTTGCGCATCACATTTGCAGATAATGCCACCATTCGAGCTACTCCTGGTTACCATCCGTCTCATGACTTCATCCACCGTTTCAAGGTTATTATGACGCCCCAGACTCGAGCGGATATAGGTTTTATAGGCCCAGGTGGAATCAAAGTGTCAGAATATTGTGGGTGAGCGGTCACTCGAGAGTTTTTCTCTTGCTAGGTCATACTGATATTTCATCGGCTGTTTGCTACCAGACTTCCATATGACCCAGAACGCTTACGAAAAGAGAAATTCAACCCAGATTCCGAGTTTGCACGGCTGGTACAAGACTGGAAGAGGGAAGATGTAGCGGGAGTCATTATACGGCTTTCGAAGTCGGAAGAGCCCTCTGAGAGGGCTATGTACCGAGCGGTAGGCTGGGGTCAGATAGTATTACTCAGGTGAATTTATCTTCATGACTTACTGGAGGAATATGCGGCTTCGGAGATGTGATTGAGGCATATCCAGACTGACAGGCCGGTAAATATGGCGGCATTCTCCTAGTGCCTATCCAGTCAAAGCTCGCATGAGCTGGAAGAGACCTCCCAAAGGAACAGCTACCTCTGCACATCGAACCCAGGTAGAGGTAGTCCAAATGTGTAAAGCGGAATGTGGGTCATAAAGCTCCACATTAGAATGCAACAATAGTAGCCCATACTGACCCTGCCCGTAGTCAATGCGCTCAAGGAAGCGAATCCAAGCCTGTCGGAAGCCCAGTTGAGATTGCAAAGAGACTTCATCGCTGGCCAAATGTGTCAAGCTACGCCGAAGCTCGTAATATGCCCCAATAGAGATGGCATAACATGGGCCAAGATGGCATGGCGAAGAACCAATTTTGACTCCGAGAGAATGGAAGTTATAATTAATGGACGCAACATTGTTAACACAATGGAAGGTGCCATGAGGTTGAGTGATTACGCGCTCATTAGGCTTAATGGAAGGCCAGAAGCCTCAGGTATACCCACACCCGAGGCACTCTACATCTGGGCTGGGAAATGGCCACACTTTGGGTTCGGCAAAGACGCCTGGGCGAGTGTCAATCTTACAAATATACACCCTCCAGCTATTTATCGACCCCCAGAAATTTGGGATTGGGTACCCACGCCGGGAGCTCTTTTAGCTGATTTCCAAAAGCCAATTTCAAACGCAGTATTTGAAGAGCAAGGGAATTCTCAAATTCAATTTGGCGATGACGAAGTGGCACATTCAAATGCAGTAAATCTGGCTATGAATTATCAATGGCCCCCAGTCAAGACCGGGGCACCTCCCCGGAGAACAGTTAGTGCTGTAACTACATTCTTCAACCAAATTGGAGCAAGCACAAAAGTTGTGAGTCTTCTAGTTTCTTCGAGCTTAGCAATAGATGTGCTCTTAGTTGGGCTTACCCTCTTGACCTACAGGTAACAGCAGGAGAAAAAGATAAGGGCGCCACTGGAGGCAAAGATAAGGGTATCAATACAGAGCCTACCGGTGGGCATGGAATTGACAAATATGGAGTCGAAACACCGAAGGAAGTACCAAAGCAAATACGCAAGACTTCCGCAGGGCATTGGAAACAGACCGGGCAAATAGTGGTTCCTCCCTTAGCTGCAGCTAAAAGGGAAAAACGAGATGTCATAGATGGATGGAAACACCAGGGTGTAATCCCACCACCTACAAGACTTCGGCCAGTTCAGAATATGGTACCAATTCCTCCCAAGATGCGTATTCATGCAGATGCCTACCTCACAATAGGTCCATCTCTTCCTAGCGACGCTATAGCTGATGATCCATCGCGGGCGCACATGAAAAACAAGAGGAAAGCTTACTTGGCTAGCTTACTTCAGAACATGTCAGGCGCATGGAAAAAGGGCGAAGGAGGCCAAGCACCGACGCGAGCCTTCCACCCAGGCGCTGGGCACTTTCATCATCATCACCGCCCAGCCAAAATCATTGATGACCACCGATGGCGCCTCAGTTACTTCACGCAAATAGAGCCTGACAGGTTTCCATGGCCTCCTGGAGCTCAGAAAACCCTAACTGTGATGATGAACGTCTGTGAAGATATACGTGAGAGAAAACAAAACAAGGATCCTGTAGATGCGATAGAGTGGAGGAACTTCGGCCACCTGCTCGAACTGGGAGACAAAGTCACAAAGTTGTGGGAGTCTACGCCACTCGAAAGTAGGCAGACGATGCGTTGCTTAAATGGTAAATGTGAGCATCTACGGGTCAGTTGTCTGGAATTAGAAGGAGAGGCCGTAAAGGCCAAAGATTGGAATCTCATTGAAAGATACCAACGGTGGATGTACGGGGCTGAGCGTTGTCCTGCTGATTGCCCTCTTCGAGCCTTTGATTGCCCAATCAACTGCGGCCTCGTTCACCGTAACCCTATCGATATCTTTGCTGCTGATTATGCAGTCCTCTCCGATATGAGGGACCTACCGCTCACTGATGTACAAAAGACACATGTAGTCAGGGTGTTAGATGAGAGGTACCCATCAAGATGGATAGGTTCTCCACCTATCCATTGGATGCCAGTGAGAGCAGATCCTGGTTTCTGGGACCATAGGAACCAGTCATCAACCGCATTGACCGCACGGATTAACGCTTGTGAGAATCGGCTTCTTGAGGTATGGACGCTTCTCTTATCTTTCCTTCTCCTTGATATTCTCTACTCATTTGAATTCTATAGTGGGAGGTGCTATCTGACGACGAACGGCGCGCAATCATGACTATCACAGACATTTACTACGACGACATTAACGACGTAATCGACAACGCCGCGTGGGTGAGAAAGTCAGAAGACGCCCAGCGATTAGCTCGTGAGGAGAAGGAAATCCGGGAAGCTCATCCAAACAATGTCTACGGCCCACGAGTCATCGATGAAGCTGTTCGACTACATATTAAGCGCAAGACAGATCGTATATCAGAGGACTACCCACTCAGCAAGCGAAGATACACTACACACGGCACTTGGCTGCGGCAGATACCGAAGGTCACTGTAGCAGACTTTGAAAATGGGCTTACTTTCAAGTATTTAAGAGAGTTTTGGTAGTTGTGAGTATAAGCGGCTAAGTTGGTTGAGAAGGTCGAGTGCTTTGGGGTACACATACCATCTTGGGTAGCTGTGGAGGCTGGAGCTGCTATTGATATGTTGTGAGGAAGACAGCTTTTGGGTTGGCTTTGCGAGACCTTTATAGAGTTAATAATACTCCATTGTGTTCTTCCGTTGTTTTGTATTCATGTAAGTTTGCTACGGAATAAGTGGTTTCTTATGGCGGCCCGGCCAGGCGCCCGATGCGTCAATTTTAAGCAAGAGAAAGTGACTTCAGGGTGACGCTAACTAGTCTAATCGTTTGTTCTATTTGAAAAGCTTCAAAACTTAGCACCAATGCAAGAATCAGGTGTAGCGGATTTTATACACTCATTGTCACGTCGCAGCGGTCAAGAGGGAGACACTGTAGGTGGTTGATGGTAGTCTGGTTGTTGATGGAATCTGCTGCTCGAATGTCTAGCTGCGCGGGGACCGATGGTGGGCCGCTAGCCCTGGTTCGTTAACTAAGAAGTGGTCCCGCCGCCTTAAACTGTAGCCAGCTCTCTATGAGAGGCGGTGCCCGCCAGACTAGTAGCCAGTCTGGTTGGCATAAACCGCTCGTAGACTAGCCTGGGCGCCCAGTAAGAGATGTTCATTCACCTCCGGCGCTAGTCTCCGGGACTGTACATGAAGTTATTTTAACACTCTGTACTAAGCTACATTAAGGGACGTGCAAGCCAATATATGCTGCTTTGTTCATTTCGGTCTGGATTCAATTTCCAAGCGATTACACAAACTTTGTGGACGATAATAAGACGTCGCCCTCTGTCCCTCCCGGAGACATTCATCGTCAGGCAATGGCAACGGTGGTCACGCTTAGGTATGGAAGCCATGGACGTTACCATTACGGAACGCAATTTCCATCAGCAGTACCGATGGGAGGGTGTTGCTAGATATCCCACGCCAGATTGCATATTGTGAATATGTATGTTAACTATTAACTAGAATTCATAGTGGTTCCGAACCTAACAACGGGGGTGGAATGTCGTACGAGTTGCGTTTCTTGACCATTAAAATATTTGTTTACAGATATCCCAGCGAGAAATCTTAGTCCGTACATTGACCAACTTTGGCATTCACGCATTTTGGATACCAAAGCATATAATAAAGTACGCTAGATGTCACTGGCCTTCCCGATTTTTGATCTTTATTAAACCCGATACCAGATATATGATCATGCATACGGTATTAATTTGTAGTGAAGACAGTGCGTGGGAGTGTTGTACAAATATGAGCGTAGCAGTACTGCTCATCTTTAGGAATAAGCAGCTTGAGGATGAGTGGCCCATTAAGGGCTATCGGATCGGTGAGGGAACAACGTTGTATCTGGTCAGAGGATGCTAAAGAGAGATATATTGATGCTTTGGGAAGAGGCTCGTAGATTTCCTATTCATTACTTTCCAATAAGGTCCATCATTATAATTTACCAATCGCAACCGAATTTACCAACGATTGATACCGTAGGAATTCTGAAAAAAGGCGCACGACCTAGTGAAAAGTGAGACCCTGCGAAATCGCAGAATCTCATTACATCCAAATTACCCGACATCCTGCCACACTCTAGAAACCTCATTCACCCTTTAGATATCAGAGGCGAACAGGAAGGTATCAGGATTATAGGATTACAATAGCCGCCTCGTGGAAGTAGTGAAGCCTCTGGGAGGACTCCTGAAGAAGAACATTAGGAAGGGGAGGAGACGGGCGAGAGTGGATCAATTTCAAAGGACCGATAGTATAAACCAACCTATATATTATCCTGAACGCTCTGTGGGTTCTCATACTTTCTATGAGCTGCTTCACCCCCCTTGAAATGATTGCAGTGGACATCGCTCCCTTGGAATATGCACCCAATACAATGGCATAGCCCTACCCACCGAAGTACCTGTGACATCCCATCCGCCCTGTACCTAAGTGACAATATATATACTAGTCTGGCGGAACAATATACATGCCATCCGCTGTATACAAGTAGAAGTTTGATCCCACAACATGATTGATGCTATTGTAACCAACCGGGATTACCGGTATTTCCAATCCTTCCATTCCTACCATGAGTCAAACCAGAAGAAAATGGCTAAGTAGATACTTCCACTACAGACGCCAGAATGGCCTAGTGTCCAATAATTTAATCATGCCCAGCTATATGCACGTCCTTGGATATATAACCATGATGCCCTTGTTGCCTCTGCTGTAGGTTGTCATCTGTTAAGCAAGGTTCTAATACTATACCGAGAACTGTTGTAATCAATCTAGATATTGGAGTGGTGCCACCATTTGGAGGCCTTTGAATTCAAATCTTGCCTAACATACGTGTAGCAAGTTGTAACTTCTGGTTGGCACCCTAGAACATGAGAAACCTGTACCTAGTAGCGCCTATCCACATTTCCGATGGCGTGTGACTTTATTCCCTACTACCTAGTATGGAGTAGTCCTTGGACAGCTGTCCATATGTAAATATACTAAGTAGTATGTACTGCATTTATATACTGCTAGGCCGGAAAACACGATTCTCGAGTCTGGTTAAGTCTCGCATATAGTATGGTTGGACTCGTCCCATTGTCATGCGGGTCCCCCGACGAAATTTCGGGGCGCACGATATCGTCCTTGAACGTTAACTCGCAGATACTTCTGACACAAACTCAAGTTAATGGTGCCAGCCGGACTACTTATCAAGTATGTACCCGGGTACTTGGGTATTCAAATTCAAATAGAAAATGCGATTCCCAGCAGCTCTTGCTCTTGAGCAGTTTGATAATTGGCTTTATTGGTAGGTGTAGTCTTGGTGAGATTCAGTACTACCCTGCGTTCCTGATTTCCCCATCCTTGGCGTTTTCTACTTGAACTTGCCACACCCAAGTAACACATCGGAGGCAACAATAACAGTGGACTGATAAAATACCGTTCTGGAATTAACGGGAGGTACTTAACGGGAAGTACTGTACTACCTAGTTAGGTAGTACGGTTACAACTTAGCATTTTAGCAGTTCTATGCCAGCTACGCCCTCGGGATGCTTATCATCTTGGACATCGCCAGACTACTACGGACTGTATAACGGGGCTTCCAGTTCCCAACTGGCTGCATGGGAGGAAAAGGAGACTTAAGTCCTTGATAGCTACAGGTATTGGCAGTACCGGTATGACCTACCGCCTTGTAAGGACAGTACCATCAGGTCACCAACTAATGATCTGTTGGGGCTTCGATAGATATGCGAGACTAGTACATGTCGGTCTTTACAATGTGTGCATGTAAGCGATGATATTACGAATTGTCCAAAATTGGAACTTTATTCTTTAAATCCCGAGGCCCATAGATCGACCTAGATGGAAATTAATCTTGAAATGGGAAAAGGTCCGTAAGATTTCTCCCTAATTTGTTGCTTTTGCAGTTAAAGTAGCCTCGAACGTTAACAATTACAAGTTAACCCAAAAATTAGCCTTAGCACTCCCCAAATTGTCCTTAAGCTGATACGATCTCTGACTTGCACTCAGCAATCGAAATCTCGGCACATGAAGCAGCTCCAACACACCGTTCATTACATTCCATTCCCGGCTTCACAAAAACTCTGTGTTCATGACCCACAACCTTCAACCTCCAGTGGATTGATATGTCCACACTAGCACCCCTAGCTTTATACCCGGGCCTGCACCCACACATAGCCCCGAATGGAGTTGTGGTACACGAAGTCGTGACATGACACTTGTCCTGTCCCGGGTTTGGGATGCACAAATTACAGGTCTTCCCAGTCGGGGCCTCTCTTCGACAAGTTGACGAGCAGCCATCCCCGTCCTTCAGGTTACCATCATCACATTCCTCACCAGGGTCAAGTTTGCCGTCACCGCAGTGCTCAACCTTCACTCCACGAGCCACAATATATGGGACACCCTCAGAGCCATCAGCGAAAGTCTTTGATCCAGAGCCAGTCATATTTAGCACGATTGCCAAAGGTGCAAAGTTGGTTGGGTATTGGGAGATAACCTCATGAACACTATAGCTCCAATTTGACAGGTCCTCATCCGTGAGTGTGTCGAGCGCAGGGTGCTTTGCGACAATATGAGCCCCATTGTTGCAACCAATGTCGCCGCGGACATAGAAGTCACCAAATTGGTCGAGGCAAGTGATTGCAGTTTCAGGTGAATTCCCATAATAGCAAGAAAGCGACATGTAAAATCCAGTCCTTCTCTTGTCATCAGTTACGAATTTAATGGATTCCTGCATGAGCACTGTGGCTCCTCGAATCGATCTATGGAAGGTGGGGTCTGTGCCGACAACTACCACGTTACCGGTCACTGCTGGAGACCAGACTGCTCGATTCTCCTCAACTGGCGCGAGGATACTTGGGGAGAAGCGACTACAATTCGGATCGGGCAGGATAATAGCTCTGTATGTTTTACAGTCTTCTGTGGTGAGAGTTGACCAGGCCGGGGGATCGAGCGCCACCACGGTGAAACCAAGAGCTTGAGCAATGTCGTTCTCACCCCCAGGTACAGCTACAGGGCTGAAGACAAGCACTGAATGATCATTCGGTGCAGGGCTGGCAAGAACCGTAGCCAGAAGATAGAACCCTGTGGCAAGGTAGCGTAGCGTATGTGTTGTTGCCATCGATATACGATGTATCTTGAATAGCCGTTAACCAATATGGATCTAGTTCACAAAGCAGGGTAATGGACGTTTGGGAGGCGAGGAAGGAAGCTTGATACCGAAAGAATCCTCTAGATCTGATGAAGAGCAAACCAGGGGGAAAAACTAAACATGAGGAAGTACGGATTAAATAAACAAACTCACTCCTGCGATATGTTAGTTAATACATGGAAAGCCTCCCGAGACCTGCTCCAGGCGTAATGCATGGTAGGTAATTCAGGTGTCCTCTAATCTCTGCGGCCTACCCTTCAGCAGTTGCAAGTAGCCTAGTAGATTTATTTCCTCGTTCGGGTGACTGTGCACTCTGAATGAGAACTTTGACTCAGTCATACGAACTGAGCGTTGACGGTGGGTCGACGGGTAAATTATGGGTGATGTTTACACATAGAGTATATCTACATAGTCGGCAAACTGGTTATACATAATATGCCCACAGCCGTTTTGTTGGTATTGACCGGCTGATGCCACTTATAGCGGTGACCGAAGCTGTCACGTTGCCAATTGCACTCGCACGTAGATATCGGGATCATTAAGGCTGAAAAAACGGCCCAGTCCTGTTATTAGCTCTTTCCGTAATTTACTACAGAGTTTTGGAGCATCTTTCATCACGTTTTACCTCAGATCCCTCGGGATATTCCAGAATAGACAGGCTGGCATAAACAAATGCACAGATACACACAAGACTGCGCGCACCCAGAATGAACGTAACCGCTTCCACGTTATCTGAACTCAGTTTCCATTCATAACCTCAGCAGAAGGTGAGGCAGTTAGCCTTTAATTCTGTATTAGCTCTTTATCATACCTGGTTCCGCAAGTGGGGAATATCATGTTGCCGACAGTGCACAATATTTTTGTCGGCAAACGCAACTAAAGCTCGGCGTTGTTTTATTTACACTAATACTATCAATTACAGAAATATTACAGTCTCCCCTTTGGGGTTCTCCTAGTTGCGTACTGACTGTGTCGAGGAGCATGTCTCCTAGTCCTCCCTACCTCCCCAGGCTCTCCCTCTATCTCTCCGAGTCGCCACTCGATGGTCCTCCTCTGTTTCTGTGTCCTCTGCGGCACCAACAGGTTCTCCGATTGTGTATCTATATCCGAAAAAATGGACAGAGTTCCGGATCCAGAAGCAACGCATTAAGACGGGAGAGGATGGAAGGTTGCGAAGTCAACGAATGTTGTAATACCTAGCCTAGGCCTTAGGGGTAAGTTCTATGCTCTCTTGCTGAATGAAACTACATCCCCGAAGTGCTGGCACTATCTCTCCATATTGGATTTGATTTTTCCACCCAGAATGTATCCGATTTGTATAGGAGGCTCTGCTTTACAACCCTATACAAGTGGTAATACCATCCATACTTCAATATCCATAGAATCTAGAATGACAGACGTCCAAGTAAAATTACTTAAAACTAATTATAGTTGTAAGTTAAGTAGGTGCACAACCGAGTGACTCAGTTATGCCACAATAGTGTTGTACCACCCCGCAAAGCAAAGGAAACGGCTGTTCGGCGTGCACGGTTGCATGCAGCAGTAGCAGAATACGAACGATAAATTCCCATATGTATTTGTTCCAGCGCATGAGCCGTTAGGGCGATATCTACCCGCCAACAAATGATTTCTTTGAATGCAGTTCCACCGCCAGCAATGAGTGTAGATCTAAACGCTTTTCGGTAAATAAAAGTAGGAACAATGTGTCTCTGCAGTGGGATATGGTATATACTAGGAGGATGTTAATAGGGCAGGAGCAGTCTGGTTGAACAAACTCCCCCGCACGCCATGTGAGGGTAAATCCTTACTCTTATCCAAACTAGCCCATACCTAGCGGATTCCGTCTCAAACTCTCCGCTTGTTGAACCAGGCACAGCAGGAGCACTACAAGCATGCTCTATAAAATAGCTATGCATGACCATATTAATTTCATAGCACAGGCTTATACATGTAGGTATGGCATGTAGCTCGGCGATGCATTTGTTCAATCAGTCAGATATTGTTGTCTAGGGTTAGACCAGTCACGAGTCTATTATCAAGATATGAGCTAGAGGTCACTTGCTTTCGAAGACGTAACACTACACTGCTTTCTAGGCAAGCAATTGTTTCGTTGAACTGTCTCCGTTGTAACCAAACCAATTCCAGTGGGTTACATATTGGAGTTACTACTCTAGATTTGTCTAACGAATTGTGAGTTGATTATTCCAATACACCCTGTTGTTCTAATATTGAATCGAAGTTCCATCAGACTGAGTACGGTCAAAATCGGGGTAGTGGTTCTGTAGTGACCCATCGGGGACTTGACGTGTACATACACACAAGAATTTAAGTACTTAGCACCGCTGTTAAACCGCTTAGTCTTGTATAATACAAAAAAGGGAGGAAAGCTGAAGTCCAAGCTCCCTTGAATGTATGTACTGCCTACTTAGATTAAATTTGTTAATATGTTATGCTACCCAGTTTGATGCACGAGTCAAACTGGTTAGCCTTCGTGTCGATCTTGTACAGAAAAACCTCTATATTTGCATAGCCCCGACACCGGAGAATCCTATGCATGTTGACAAGTAGAGGATGCAAATCTCGATGTTTGAGTCGAGTTCGTGGTTGAGGCTAAGTAAGTCAAAGAGCGAATCTCCTCATGGGATAAGTCATCACACCAGACTACACAAGTAGTTACGTTGCAACTACGAAAGGCAAAATCGGAATTTAGAATCAGGCCGCTTATACACCAGCATAGTACAGGAATCTATCGAGCGTGAGGCCATTGATTCTGTGTGAAAAAACATTATCGGACTGGCTCTGGAGAAGAGATACATAAATAAACCCCCTGTGAAGTTTGAGCTAATGTACTATTTGCTAGAGCTCAAGCGGATGGCCCAGAGCCGGTTTCCGCCATGTTTGCATGCAAGTTAAGTGTTCAAGTGTTTGGAGAGGTACCTAGCTGCATGTCAGCTCTTGTTCGGAAACTATAAGCGAGACTGCGTTGTAGAAGTACTTGCACGTAGCACGAGTAGACGGTGCAAATGGGAGATGGCACCTCCGAATCACAGAGTAGACAGGGAAAAGGAAGGGAGTAACGGAACTAGAGGAAACAGTTGCTTTTCACCTGCGGCATTGGAATTTCTGGGATAATTGTACATACCTGCGAGCAGTTTTCTTCCCTGGTATTTTTTTTTTCTCTTTGCGAGGCCACAGGGTCCATTTTCCCCTACGAGGATTTGTTGCAACCAGGCTAGGTATATTTCTTTGTAACTACCTGAATCCATACGCACGAGACTAAATCCATACATTCTATAGAGATGCTACAAGCGTAATGAGATTTAAAAAAGGAAATAAAGCGACGGCTTACATAGACGCTATAACAAAACTCAACTCCAAGCCGTGTAACAAGACCCCAAGCCCTAAGAATGACATAAATTCTAAAGGCACGTCACTAAATTATATGCTTTAGTAATTCGTCTTCGAACCCCATGCAACCAGACTATCGAACCACTTAGTAATAACTAAGAGATCTGGTTCGTCATGCCAGCCTAAAGGTTGCACACAAGAGTGATGAGTTTTAAGGACAAGAAAAAAGGGGACCTATAAAGGTTACAACACAACCTGTCCTCGTGGCCAGACCGATTCTTAAACACAACCCAGACTTTACGAGAGGCACCCCAGACTTTACGAGAGGCACCCCAGACTTTACGAGAGGCACTCCAGACTTTACGAGAGGCAGGCTACACAACGTGATACCTTTACATGCAACCAGGCTATGTAGCCTTTACCGTGCGATCAGACTAGCCTTTACAAGGTCCTAATTCTTGTGAGTCTTGCAGGTAGCAGGTGCTTTTGCTTCCTCAAAAACTGGTTTGAACATTCAGCTCTAAATATACAGACTCAGAGTGCAACCAATATTAAGCATCCCCATCATGGTGTCATGGTTCAGCGAACTATTACCTAGTCAAAACACCTACTCCCATTCCTCCATGTTAAGCTTCCTCTTCCCGCCGAAGCCCATCATTCTCCATCGCCGCCTCTGCTACATCCCCCTCAGTACTTCTTCCCCCTACACTTCCACCCCTCGCCTTGTTCTCTATTTCCTTACCAGTGTCTCTCCTCTGCCAACTGACCCACCCAGCCCCACTCAATATCAAGGCAGCTCCTACCAAACTCAACCCCGACACTACATTTCCCCACACCAGCCACTCAAATATCACGGCCCAGATCATTTGGGTATACACCAAACTTCCAGCCCTTCCAGCCTTCTCCAGCTGCAATCCCTTCGTGAGTAAGAACTGCAGCAAAAACCCTGAGATCCCAATAGCAACCAAGAGTCCCCATTCGAGGAGATCCTGGGGGAATAGCATCCCCCCAACGGAAGGGATGGTGAGGAGTCCAATGAGTGTGCAAACTGTAGTCAGGGCGGCAAAGTAAGTGACTGAGATGAGCGTGTGAGCACGCTGCCCAATTACACGAATGATACTATAGGCAGACGCCGAACCAAGGACGCCGACTAAGGCCATAGCCACAGCTAGAGTTCTCTGGTGGGGGGAGACATAGGGTGGCTTGACCGGAGCGATTGACACAATGGTGTTGTGGGCCGTCCCCGAATGGAAAATGAATGTGGGCCGAGCGATAAGTATAACTCCAATCAACGAGATCAGACCTCCAATCTTCTCCTGAGCGGTGAAGGGCTCCTTGAGAGAGGGAATGATGGAGCAGATGAATGACAGCATCGTCGGTACGAGGAATGTAATAACTGTTGCATCAGGCAGTGGTAGATACGACAGCGAATCTTTCATAACTATTGTCAGCAATCCCCAGCACAGCACCTCAGGAAGCAAGCCGAACGCACAATATAGTCCAAACACGCCTATAAACCCAGCAGTTCCTCTTGCCATCAATAAGCCCCTGATCCCCCTCTGCCCCAGCGGCATGTGTGGTACCTTGGCCCACCACATCCATATCATACAACACAACCACGTAATGCTCATCCTAGCGAACAGGATCTGTAGTGCGTGATATCGCTGCCCGCTAGGTAGTGATGTCGCCAGGTAGCGTGTGAGCATTCCCATAATTCCACCGAAGAACTGGGCCGTAGCGAAGAAGAGGAGCCCCCGATTGTCCTGAAGGAAGGCACCCATCCGCGAGCGGACGGGCGCGCGCACTTTACCCACAACGCTTAAATCTGATGGAACGTTCACAGAGCCATATTGCCCGGCTATTGTTGTTGCTTCCGCGATTCCTTCCTCAGTAGTAGCCGCTGCGGACCCAGTTAGTAGCCGAGAGGTTTCTTGGTCCATCGTGTCTGAATAAAAACTTGGAAGGAAGAAGGGTAAACAGTAACTGATTTATCAGCACATAGCTAAACTAGAAGCTAGGATTTTCACACCAATTAACGATATATAACTCGACGATAATTAGAAACCTTCTAAAGGTCGCCACACCTGTAGGTATATTTAACACAACCATCCGGCCCTAGTTAATCAGCACAAGATGCGTTCTCGTGCCCAGACTTAACCAGACTAGCCCAGACTGATTTACATATTTGATGATCGATTTAATAAATCGGTCTGGGCAAGACTAGGCAAGACCATCAAATAAATCAGTCTGGGCACGAGAACAAGATGACATTTTGACCATACTGTGTGACCTTCCACCAGCTAAACCCCGTTCCAACCAGACTAACCCGGTCACCAGCATTTCAACTGACCGAGAAATATCTAACTACATTCCTAACATGAATATATATTAGAAATATATACCTACTCATTTTATATCAAAAAATCCATGTACTTATGCCAGTGTTGGGAATTTGATGTGGTCTTGATTGGTCATGTTGGATTTAATATATTGTATAGTAAATATATTGTAAAGTGCACACACGCGTAAGCTACTGCTTAACAGATACTGCCAGCGTCACAGTGACAGTTCAACCACGAATTGCATAGCCTTGTTGACATAAACCAGCACGGGGCTGCCACCATCTTTAACATGATAATACAAGGACGGATAGCCCATGTTTTCCAGCCCAATGTGGTTATTGAGAAACGACTGATTTCAGTTTTACTCTGCAGAGTTGCATGGGGTAAGTGAAAGACAAAATATTAACAAACCAACCAATCTGCTAACACTATACACGGGAATGAAGTGGAAGTGTAGGTCTAGCTTATATATATTATATTAGTCTCGAATATAGTCTAAGTTCAATAGAAATAAGAAACAAGTAATATAATGAAAAGATCCCATATCAAATGAAAATCCATATAGCATATCAACAATATCACCGTTTGGTTACCAATATCAAAATCATCCTCTGATTCCCATCCCTCTTGATATGAAAATTCTCCCCAAAAAACCTCAAACCAGTATTACGTTTGTTTTATGGCCCGCCGCCCGCCGCCCCACTAGTCATTATCGCAATTTGCATAGTCCTCCTATCCCTTTCCCTCTTCAACATCACCATACAGCTCGCCAGCACCAACCACTCCGGCAGGCACTTTTTCCCCTCTTCTGCCTTCTCATAGATAGTCACCCACCCACCTTGTCCTGCGGGACTAAATCCAACACATTTTTTATTATTATCATCTTCATCCCTCCGAAAATCCGCCACAGTGACATACTCGTCCTCAGTCTGCTTAACCTTTCCCGTCCCGTAGCCGTGTGGGCACATAGGTGTTCCAGGTTTTTTTTCATCAGTAACCACAATGCCCGGAACAGCCGGTGCATCAGTGACAACCCTCTGCAGAACCATCCCACTTGCATTCCTCTTCCCAACATATCGCCATTCATATACATCTCCTTTCCACTCAAACCACCTACTCCTAGTCAACTTCCCTTTACTCCTCACTGTAGTCTCGGCCCCCCTACCCTCCCAAAAGTCACAGCTAATCACAGGGTCATTCCCTGGACCGAAAAAATACGTGGTATGAACTTCAAACTGACTTTTCGGATCTGAGGACTCCTGATGCTCAGCTGAATAAACTGGGGCCATGACACAGCTCCCACTGTTCTTTTTAAACCTTGTGGATGTATATAATGGGAATGTCCTCGTAGAATCAAATATCTGAGTAACGAGCTCATTGGAGTGGCACCATGGCCATGGACGAAGAGTATTCCCTTTTTGGGAAATAAAGAATCTTGTGCCTATTGATGATTGTGGACGGGAGACGTCTTCTAGGCTGGCAAGTGAAGTAGTGCTGGGGGTAGTCAAGGAAGTCAAGCCACGAACATAGACAGGAGGCTTATCGTCCGAAGTGGGTTGTGCAAGCGTGGGATTATATTGTGGAAGCGTTTGCTCCGGAATGCTAGTTGCGGAGTGAGTAGTACCGAGGAAGGCAGCCATAGCCTCCGGTGACTTCTCTGAAGGGTATGACATCGACTTTGAATTAATGGGTGGTATAATAAAGATATCAGTCGCTCTGTGACAATTTGTGTTATCTATCCGATGCTCAGTTGTTATGCTTATGCCAACTAAACAAAGTAGGCAGTCTCTCCATCCTTAAGTATCCACCTCGTCTGCCAACCGGGAGGCCGACCCGGAAAACAAAATACATCTTTGCACAGCCTCTGTTGCGGAAAGTGTTCCGTTACGGCTCAGCCATGACTCGGTGAAACCACTTTGTAGCCTAGGACTACGGTAAGGCTTTGCACGCTGTAGAGCATCTCAAATTTGCAAGTAGACTCATAGCCACGTTGTCATGACGTCAGTTAACTATCGAAATTCAACCTTGGCGGTCCAGTTTCGAAGTACGATTTCTGTAAACTATCGTTGTATCTGTAGCCTCTGGCTCTCACGCCTCAAACGTACATGAAACGATACGCTTGTGCATGTATGACTTATTGCCAACTATTATTATTGCCAACCATTAAGCCAACTGCGAGTGGGATGAAATACAGCCTAGATATACATCATAATGGTGCCCAACAGCAAGCCAACATATATAACCCAGAAATAGATACACCGAAACTCCATGGAATTGCCAGTTATTTTCCCGAAATTGTCATGTTCGTGTTCATCATACCACTGTACTAACCTTCTGCCTCTCCTTCTCACAAAATACATTTACCTCAAACCTAGTCGCTGCCCTGAGATCCCTTCCCCACTTCCATAGAATCCACGGCAAGGGCACAAACACAAGACTGATAAAAGCCATCACACTGCCTGCCCAGCCTACAGTTAACTTTTCATACATTGGGATTGTGAAAAGTGGGAAAATGGCTCCTAGAAGCCACTGCATTGCAGTTGTGGCGGAAAAGACGGAGGTAAATGTGTCGCCAGGGTAGATTTCTTGTATGTATAATGTGAGGCCAAGCTACACGGCATGTAATAAGTTTTGTAATTCATCGCTTAGGTCGAGAGCTTACGGTGAAGGAGTAACTTACGATTATGGAGAGTCCAGAAAAGCCCAAGATAACTCCTGATAGAATCGGCAAAAACCAATGGATTTGTTCCTGTGCACTCCATGCCCACCAGAATAACCCAATGGGAAACATGATACTACCAAAAAGCACCAGCTGGAGCTTCTCCTCGGGCGCAACATTTCCTCCAAGCCCCGACATCGCACGCTTCTGTGCTCGCTGATGGATTGTCAACTCTAGAATCATCAAAACCAATACCGAAGCAAGCATCCCCCCTGAAATGCCCAACTCGGTAAATCCACTTCCGATGAGATCGACCTTGTACACCTTTGTGAAAACAAGGGGTACTGAGACTAGAGTCTGGAACAAGCAACCAAATACGAAACCAATATAGGCGCTCGCAATAGTAACGACAGGCTCAAAGAGAAGCATCTTGACCGCACGCACAATTGTCACTTGAAGTCCATTTTTTAATAGTGCTAACCGGTTCTCCCTCTGGATGCTCGGGGCCCGCACCCTCCGCAACCTCCGCGAAGTGCTTCGCCGTATTTCGGAGATGGTTGCTTGCAGCCCTGGTGTTGCGGGTGAAGATGTTGATAACTCGGCCATTCTAAGGTATTTCTGACGAGTACGCACGATCCAAGTTTTATGAGTTTCAGACATGAAATATGACAACATGTAAATAACAGCAGAAACAATGAGAGTGAGCCACATTGCCCAAGCCCAATACCCATATTTCACCGCAAAGCCACCAATTATAGGGCCTATAAAGATATCAGTATTATGAATGACTTACTCCAAAGAACAAAGAACCTACCAAGGTACGGACCTCCACAGACGCCCAAAACATAAACCATCATAGGAAACTTCGTCTCCTCTACTGTCCACATATCCCCAATCATGAAGAATCCAATTGCAACTGCGGGACTTGCTACCACGGCCGCAAAAAACCTGCATATAAATAATGTGCCCAAATTGGTAGCTAGGCCCGCACCCAAGGTAAATATGCAAGATAATGGGAGTGCCAATCCATAGATCGGTCGGCGCCCAATTATATCGCTCAACAGAACGCCCAGTGCAGGACCAAACACTAGGCCTAACGTGAATAACATAAATCCCACGATAGTAACAGTGGATGAAACCGCAAATTGCTCCGCCAAGGCACTATGTGCGGGTAGATAAACTGCTCCGGCGAAGAGGCTGTGAATTCGAAGTTTTCAGGTCAGTTGTAGCCATAGGGGGTTTCTCGAATTATAGCAGCTTACATTGCAAAAGTGTATGATAATGCAATCAAAGTATTATAACACTTTCTTTTCAGATTCCAATTTTGTGGATTCTCTGGGTCATTCTTCCATCTTGGATCTAAACCTTCCTGGTCACCGCCCGTGCTTGCACCACCTATTGCTGATGTCGCATGGATACTCCCACCATTATTACTTAGCACTGGTGCGGGGGAGTGATGTATATATGGGGAATGCATGCTATGTTCCGGTATCTGCAGGCCCTTTGGTGTTTTGGGATGCAGATGTTGGTTTGGTGAACTTCCATAATTTACCGTATGTGGTGGCGTGAAAAGGGGCCGAATTGGATTCATAGGCGGTAAATAACTCTGAGCTCTTTCTTCATAGTTATTCTTTGGCGAAACTGGTAATAATTGTGCTTCTAATTGAAATCGTTCGGGCCCTGGTATGCTCAATGTCCGTGGTACTGGTATAGCATTAATATTTATTGGGCTAATAGCGTCTGGTGCCCCATTGGCTTCCGGAATTGGTGGAATTGGTGAATCGACCACCTTGTATTCGGGCCCTAGCCCCCTCGGGCCCCTATTGACTCTGCTCTCTTTCCGTAAAAACACCTGCCTGAAGGCTTTGAGGCTCTCCGGTCGAGAAGGACCTCCAACTGCCACCTCTATACTACTCCCTTCACTTCGCTTTGAACCACTTCCCCTTCCAAGTCCCGAAAATTGGTATGACGTCTCCAAGTCACCTCCTAACCCTTCCCTTGGTGATATCGTACTTGATGCATATAGCGAACAAACTGAGCTAGGCCCAGTTTCACCCCCATTTTCACTGGGCAGAGTTATATGATGATTACTCCACCGTGCACTTGACCTCGCACCATTTGATACTGAAGGTACTAAACTTAACTGTCTTGCTCTGGAGTCTGTTGGAGTGTGTATCAGGGTTGAGTTGACTTCCTTCCGTGGAATCTTAAAAGTTGGGGGAGGTGGTCGACCGTGTCCAAAACTCTCCATAACCTCCTGCGTCCATAATTCCTGGGGCACATCGCATACTGCGACATCAGCAGAAGCGCTGTTCTCACTAGGAGATGTTCCTGTGATATCAAAAGATGCCATGTATTAATAATATTTCTCTGCTTTCCTGTTGGGCCAACAACAGGTCAAGCAAATCTCGGCCTCCAAATGAATGCAAGCAAAGGTAATACGTCGGAAAATAAGGTTTAGGATTGGGAAGGTTAAATTGATAAATATGAGTGGAACTGGCCAAAGCCAAATGTGACCACACGTCCCAGCGTGGGTATATTGCGACTGCAATTGAACGAGTATCAAAAGCATTGGCGATCATGCAGTAATATACTGGAAGACCGGAATATAGTCGGATGTCATCCTAAGACGCAAGCCTTTCAGAATGGGGCATACCGTGCCGCCCACGCGTGAGCGGGGTGTTTTAGGACGTATATATATTGATACCCGAACATTGCGAGTGAATTAGCCAAGGTCAGCAAGGCAAGAAAAGCCCTGCACTGTAAAGAAAAGGTATGACCCCAGAAGCTTGGTCATATTGTTGATAATATTTCTGAGCTTGGCATAAGTTAGTAACCAAACCCCCGAAATAGCAGGAAACACCAGTGTTTCCCTAGTCTGGTTAGAGTAGCCCCGATGTTTCGACAGAATATGGGGCGGCGCCGGTCACCAGGCTTCATATTTCCAAGTTGATTACTCGTATTCATTATGTATAAGTAAAGGTTACTACGACGTACGCAACTCACATGTAATCCTAGTCTTTGTTGCACGGCGGGGATTTGGCACATATTTTCCTTCTCCCAATTAACGAATAGCTTGTACGATTGTATATACACACATTTGTGATTGTGAGCTTCTCAGATTAGTGGTATAGCCACATTCATATGATTTTTTTGCCCAGGCTCTTGAGGCTGCAAAGTATGAGCATAAGAGGCTATGAACATAAACAATATCCCGCTTAGCTTAGGCTTATGCATCTTAATAGCTTGAGGTCATGTTCCGTTCTTCTTCAAATATATATTCCGAGAACCCAAGTTTTGGAACATGGAGCACAACTACAAATCTCGTATAACCTCTCACGAGTGATAGCAAATATAGAAACTGGATATACATTCGAAATCAACTAAGCTTACAGCGGAACATCGGAGGAGATTATACTAGAAATCCGTCAAATAAGAAAGGGCTCAGGAATTTAAAGAACGCTACTAGAAGCCTATGCCGTACATGTACATCCATTATCCGCATCACCACCTCGCAAGAAGCTTCAATCGTCAAGGGCCCCATGCCTCCTACTGGTTGGCACAATGCGTTATCCAAGTAACCAATTTCCATTCAACTCATTGCAAATGAAGTACCTAGCCCTCACTTTTAGAATGCTCCTGTCCCCAGCCTTCATGACCAAGGTAGCTCCTCTAACGTCGCCTGAACTCCATCTATTGCGCAATCTGGAGCGCCTCTTCAAGACTGCTTTCTCCACTCGCTCTGATTTGGTATCTCCTCATCGTCTTCCATAGTTGTAATAGCCTCATTTCCCATTCCCATAGCTTCGAACCTTCGATTTCTCTCTTTTATCTTGTCCACTTTCCATACTTCCTCATTTGCCCCAGCCCTTTGCCGAGAGTATCTCCCCCTTTCATCCCTGTTCCTCTCTTCCCCCATGCAATTTTCCTTTCAAATTCCCTTCTCCGCTTCTCCCTTCGCCATCGCTCCTGGTCTCTCGCCCTTCGTTGCTTCCGCTCCAAGCGAATAAGCTCCTGTTTTTCTGGCCGATTGTGGTCGTTTTTTCCGCCTGTTCTCCATGCGGACTTCGCAGCCATCTGACCCTCCTCATTTGCCTGCGCAGTCCATGCCCTGAGGTCGTTAACTTGGGAAACTGTGAGCGGGTTCGCAGCATACATAGTATACCACCCATCGTCGGGGCGAGAATACTGCTCAGAATCCTGAGAATTGCTTAAAATCACGGATGTAGAGGAACTTACTGTATTCCAGAGATATGTTTCCTCTCCTAGAAGCTTGGTGATATTTTTTATCAAAATGTCCCATCTTATTCCATCAGATGGGATTGAATATTCATTCAACCGTACGCTTGGTGGTATTGGTAGAGAGTTAATGTGCAACTTGAGCTCCAGCTCTTGCGCAAGTCTCTTATCCATTCTTCCATGCCTAGCGGTGGGAGGCATTGAGGTTTGGTTCACAGGTGGTGATTCAAATGGAACATGACTCTAGGAGGGATAGTATATGAAAAATGTGCAGCCATATCTTGCCTTCGTTCGTGATTTGGACTCTTGATATCAAATTGTTGACTAGCAATACTGCTATAGAGAGAGAATATAAGTGATTATTTAGCAGAGATCATCTAGCGATTATTTAGCAGCTGTCGTATGTTAGCCTCACGCCCGATCGTTCACCCGCATTCACGCTCTGCGGCATGGGTGCGGGTCAACGTCCGGGTACGAGCCTGTATAGAGTGTATAATTCACGGAAGTCTTGTCCTTTTATACCTATGACAGGCAAGGGAGACTCACATCGCGTTCAAGAGGGTGAACATTCGGTCCAAGGTCGGGAGGAATATTTAATTCCAAACCGATATTATTTTGCCATAAAATTGGGAATGAGGGCACCAGTTCCAACCTTCTTTCATGAAAGCGCCGTGGTAGAAGCCCTTTAGATTCCAGATTCACGGCAAGAAGTTGATAGAACTGTACTAGAATACAAGTAGGTAGGAGGAGTGATTGATGGTAGTATATATATCCTGCTACATCAGGTTACATATCAACTCTTATGCATGATGCATTGCCTGTTCAACTGTACACACCTTTACTGCCCAGCTTATGCGTGAATACCCCTTATATTACTGATAAAAGCAAGTCATAAACTACCAGCGCATGTCGGTAACGCAATAGTTGAATTTGAATGGGGTCAGTTCATGGCTTATAGCTTTTGTACAGTACTCCCTTAGCTTTCCAAACTTCAAGGGTATAATCAATAAAAACTTGCATTGTACCTAGCGTCGTTCGCGTTTGAAGTCTACCGCACTCCCAAATCCTGTATGTACTTGGGTAAGCAGAAAGCGCCATGTTTTTAAGTAAAGAAATCCAAATGCACTGGCATAGGATCACCAGGAGTATATAAGTACAGTACTTACACGCCTAGGAAAGAGATTTCTAGCGTGTATACCATATATCCTTTTTGGGATCTGCTTGTTACCCATCAATCTCTCTGTTGCCCTGATTTCTCGAGCCAGCCTTATACCACATGCAGGTGGGTCGAGAGAGGCCAATCAAGAGCTCTGCCCTATATTATCCAGCAATGTATACGAGTTCTGCAGAGTGCCTATGCTATTGCAATTGATTGCGGTCACCTCGAACACATCAGCATGAACTCCTCAGTAGGGCCAAATTGATACGTTGGCATTAGATCCTATGCTTGCGCCATAATAAGGGTCCCGAGGGTCATTCCGAATTTGAGGCGATCGTACTTCTGACATAAATACACGGGAGAATCCCGATGAGACAATAAAATCAAAGATGTCGAAATAGCTCCAGCAACCACCACTACTGCCAAGCTGAGTATGTCTCGCAGTGTCGTGAACTATATCCCCTGGCTTAAAGTTAATTTCCACTACTTAGCTATAGGTTTGCACCTGCAGATCAACAAATGTAAAGTGTCTCATCTTCATTTGCTACATAGCGACTTTTCGAGTTGATCGACATTGCAGTCGCTACCTAGTTACCTAGGGCATGCCAGTATGCCGAGACTCTCCCGCGGAGTATGGAGTAGTAACATGAGCTGAGCCCCGTGTTGGTGTAATTGTAACTTGTATATTGTCTCCACTTACCAGAATACTGACCGGGGGCCAAAAAGCGGTTGAACGAATTTGTATATATCGATAACTACTTAAGTAACCTAGATATTAAAAAATCGGACTCCCAAGGTTCAAGGCCGACCCCTATAGCTGGTTCCATAATAGGATGAGACGGTTGTATACCTCTCACTACACAGCTCTATACTGGCATTTTGAGGCTGTAAGCGGTTCAGGCTTATCCCTGATGCGTACATGGACCAATTCATGTGGTACTGTAGTAAACATACGCTCAGATAGCTAAGCCATCAACCATATCTTCTTGGAGGCTATTCTCCTCATATATGCATAAGTATAATATAGGAGTACCAGAAATTTGGAAGATATTAATAACAAGATAATAGTATATAAATATACTTGTAGTGGGTAATGATGGATATCCTACCCCTAATAGCAGTTTCATGAACATTAATACTAAATAGATTTGGTGGACTAGTACCGCATCCACTGGTAAGCAAGAGTCCTTGTCAGTTTAGAGACATAGGTCGAGCTTATGCAGTAAGTGACGCTACAACGGTCCATTTTTTTGGAAAAAGTGCACAAGGTATCCGAAGGGTAGATGATACCGTGCAAACTAATCTCCAAGAGTACATTTTTTGGACCGTGGTAGTGTCACTTACTGCATAAGCTCGACCTATGTCTCTAAACTGACAAGGACTCTTGCTCACCAGTGGATGCGGTTTTCAAATACTTTCAGAAAAGGGTTGGTGAACGTGTACTCTACAGAATGTTCTAGGCACATGAAGGGTCATCATAATATCAATCCTCTTTACCATTTACAATTGTTCCTACAGTTAGGTGGCCAAAAGGATCATACGGCTTGTATAACATTTAGCGCGCATAATTTAGGCTTAGCCGCGCACAGATATGCAGTATCGGTCACTATATACATTTGATGTGGCATAAAACAAGGAATTCCATACTTTGTATACCAACCTTGTGCCTTAACCAACTTGGGATAGACGCGATTTGATGCATTGAATTTGAATCTAGCGCGCTGCATGCTCGGGCCTTTTATGCAGCGTGTAAAACTTTTTGCCAGCTGTATGCTGCCGCATTGGGATAAGCCAAGTCTCGTGCCGTCTGGTAGTGAGGCGGTTTAGCAAAGTACTGCTTTTCTATAGGCTAGTTAATATAATTAACAGGCGCATATATAAACAAACAGTACAGGAACTAAAACTTCCTTAGCCACTGATGTCACATTGACCATTTAAGGGGTCACTGCGCTACAACAGTCTGGTTAGAAGTTCATGGGACTTGGCGCCAAGTCCCATACATTTCCAAATAGGAAGGCGGAAAAAACTTTGTTGCACACCTACATCAACCCAATCGCCAAGTTGAAAAATTCCAGGATAGACTGAAGGCTACTGAAAACGTCTCAATAATCCCGGATGCCAGTGACAACTTAAAATAGTAATGGAGCTCTAGGGAAGATGGAAGAATTGGTTCTATGCATGCTTTATTACATTGATGTCATTAGTCTCCGGTCTTGATTACGCGTATAGGTCAATTAAACTCATCAAGAAGATCACTGTGGGTGTCACAGGCTGGTTGGTTACCCAGCCCGCATTGGCCGCTACCGGGGTCTGAACGATACGAGGTTGCTCTACTTCGCCAGTGCTGTTGGTGCCAGCCATACGGAATCTTACCAACAGACTTAGTAAGTAATCGGGCATTCAGCACTCCCAATTATTTAAGGCTTCACTTGAACTAAAAAGTGCAGCAATACCACATAAAGTCGTAGTGCGAGCGCCTAAGTAACGCGTGGTCCTGTACTCTACAAATGTGAAATGTCTAGGTTCGAGTTTAGACCTTTTGAAGGCGCACCCAATTCTGCTTCTTGGGAGGCTTGCTTTGGTGTGCTGATCATAGCTCTGTTCACAAACATACTAGGTAGTGTATCTAAAGTTATCAATTGTATTGAAACAGAGTGTCACATCTACTCGAGTACCTCATGCAGTCGTCTAGCTAGTTAACCACTAAAAGTCGAGCTTTTTGTTCCAGTTAACCTCCAACTGTCAATCTGCGGTCACTTGTTGTATCGGTACCTTTTGGACGCGGACCTCAGATAGTGAGACACTGTAATCCAACAATCTATCAAGCCGCAGCATCCCACGGTACTGGTTCCCGTGCAAGGTCCGACGGCATTCCAATTACTGTATCATATACCAGTAACCAGTATCCAAGTGCTTTTTTTAATGCAATCGAAGTTATAAATTAACGTCAACCAAATAAATGTGATATATTAATGGAGAAAGCACTAATACAAGTCCAGCAAGATCCCGCTATGTATCGTAACCGTAGACGCTCCGAATGTAAAATGGTGAGACAACAACGAAAGCTCGCTGCTAAATTCATGTTTCAACTCCAATTATGTGGGAACTATTCCAAATCCAAACACAGCCTGCAACACAACAAACCATCATCCCTATGTATTATCAAAACGGACTATTATATATTACACCAACTGCTGTAGACTTTCCTCTAGTACTCGGAGTTTACACTAGTTGTAAAACCCTGATTATTCGCCATTATTAGTCTGGTGTTCAATGTATCGTTCCAGAGCATTAACTCACAATACTCGGTGGCGTAATTCACAGTGTGCTCGCCTTGGATGTCCCCACATGTTGCTGGTGCCTTTCCACCAGCTGTGTAGACACGATACACAAACTGTTTTTGGTTTTGATAGTCAGAATGTGCGAACAATAGATGATTGTGAAGCATGGGAGTTATCATACTTTGATTCCACGGCTCTTTTTCTCACTGCCTGCTGTCCTTCCGAGCTTCAGCCAATCAACAGTTCCCGGGACAGAATTTGCTGGTGGAGCAATTCCTTCCAATTTCCCTCCCACAAATTTCAGATCCTTTCCCCGTACCCGTATATTGAATACTGCAACTGCTACCCCACCATGCAGTTCAAAGTGATGCTCTCCAATTTTTGGGTAGCCCAGTCCATCCGGGATATTTCCAATGTTTTGAGTTGTGGAAAGTGTCATGACTACCGCGCTCAAGGCGTGGGCTGCGTCGGGGGTCAATCCTGCCGATTCAGTGATGTCGTATAATGTTGCAATCGCGCCGTTAGCAGTTGGCCCCTGGGTTGGTGAACTGCAAGTGTAATTTTGGGTTCCAATTCCAAGAACTACTGCCACCGGCCTGGAGTGCTTAGGTGGGGGAGTCAAGCAGGTGCCATAGGACGCTGCGTGAACATGGGCTTAGTAAAAACTCACGGAGAATATAACTATAAAACTTACAACATAGAGGCACTTCTAATTTAACAAAACAAAAATCATGACCAGGATCTGAATCCACCCAGGCCTTTGCAATATCATCATTATAGTCTTCGCCTTCAACCTGTTCATATGTATTCCCTGGCGCGGGGACAGCAAGTGCCCTCGCGAGGAAGTTCAGCAAGAACATAAGGCAGAAGGCAACGTGGACAGACATTGGGTTGGTGGGCATGATGTTGAACGTGTGCACCCCAGAAGCCGTATTATACCCGAGTCTGTGAGAATGCGACTGAAAGTAGGAAGGTAGTAAGGGAGCCGGCAGTTTGGTTACTACTTTTCCCAGGTGGTATTATTACAAGTACGTGGGTGCAATGTGGGTTTATATTGAAGTTAGGGTCAGCTTCTGGTCCCTATAACTTTATCTTCTTATGGGGGCCGCAAATTAGCCTTGGTAACATTTTTTTTTCCAAGACAAGCGCCTAATGGTGGCTTCTTCCGGTACCTACATACGAATTGAAGTAGGAGACGGGACATAGACTCAAACATGCATACAACCATTGGCTCGTATCAAGCGAAAAATAAAGCGTTCGTGTGTAATGAGCTCTAATGTTCTCTCGCCGGAGTACTTCTATCTTAACAGCGCCGTACTGTTGCAGAGAGGTGCCTGGACCGTGAGGCCGGTAATCCTCTTGGAAGTGTCCACGCGTGTACCTTTGGTACCCGCCCTCGGCACAGTATCTAGCGTCGGTCTAATATTACGGTAGCTATCCCAAGGGAGTATAGGACTTGCAAAGATCGGCATCGTGTAACGTTGGATTTGACGAAGGTGTTACTCATTCAGGTAAAGCGGTGGCATATTGCCGTTGCAAGCATCCTGGCCGGTGGGCAACCTAATTTTGACTCTTGCATTGTCAGGTTCTAATTGCAAAGCACAATTGTGAGCCTTATCCACTCTACGACAAGCTCGTTGATCAGAATCATGTCTAAGCTGGCACATGTGATTATACCTGTTTGTTTAATATTTCGAATCTAGAGCACATTAATACTGTATACGAGTACCACTATCGATACATATCGGCCACGGAAAGGTGCGGAGAGGACACAAAACGTTCTACGGGCAATGCAATCAGACCAGTGTCCCGTTGTGAATAGAATCTCATATTATGAGTACGAAATATCACACTATATGCTCACGTGAGGAAAGAGTCCCTACTCGCAGGCCGGAAGTTGCCTATTTACGTCTTGAGTCATGGTCAGCGCCATACGCGTGCATATAAAAGATTACCAATACCATCCACTCTGAAGCCAGCTCATAAAAGTCATGCACATTACTCAACAGCTACTTATACTAGCATCATTATCTCCGCATATTCTTCAGCAAGTCATATTCATCATGAGAATTTATGCAGGCCTGTTATGTAGATTGAAGTTTGGCTGAGACCTTAAATAAGGGATGGCAGTGGGCGGCTGAGACCTTAAATAAGGGATGGCAGTGGGCGGCTGTAGAGTAAAGTTATACTTCTAGACTAAAAGAGTGGCGGCTGGTATATAACGATGTTCACTTCCGAATAAGCGCGCCGGACTATCGAATGAATACTGGAATAGATGCAGATTCGGGGTCGTGCTAGCTAGCTATAGGCTATCGAAGAAGTATTATGTACAAGCGAATATATTAATACATGATGATATCGTTCATACAAAGGAAATACAGAGATTAGCGAGGCGGCGAATCGAACTATAGTTTTCCTCCAAAGTGGCAACATAATGCTCGGGTTCAACAAAGGACTGTAGTATTCGGTAAATCAGTCTTCTCCGCCATTGCTGTGCACGAGAACACATGATACCATACCGTCCCAAGATGCAAAGTGACCCCTTCATGCTTGTGAACTTGCGAATCCTCGTACATGATACACAGCCACAGTGTAAGGCATGATAATTAAAGGTACCAACTAGGTTCCCTGTCAAAATTCCATGTATTTTATATCTTGCTAGTTACCGGTACTAGCACTGTGCATAATAGTGGTAATCTGCAACTGCCGCGTGCCGAAGACCAAGCCCTCACAGGATTGCCATGGGAATATACATGTACATACCTATTTTTGAGGTAGGACGTAGAGAGTACTTCAGGGTGGACCGGCCGGAATGAGGGCGAGCCACATAAGGCGTTGCTAATTACAGTGATGTCCCGGTTTAGGTTTATAGGCCTGGCCCAGGATCGGACGTTTACCATTCAGCTGGCCAAGTTGATATCGATTAATTACAGTATGCCGAATCGGGAATTTTAACAACTTTCACGTGAAAAGGAATATGTAACATTGAGGTACCTACCGCGCGCCATTGCATTATCTTACCCTTTTGGTAATTGTGTAGGCTGGAACAGTATACGTAGACTTCACTCAGCTGATCAGGTACAACAACTATCGATTGGTTCTTAACATATTTACCAAATATGGCCTAAAATGTGCATTTCTCTAGACTGGTTCATGGTACTGAGATATTGGCAACCGTGGCTTTTATCGGGAGTGCACTTTCTGTGTAAACCATACCATATAGTTTCTGGATTTAGCTTTTCAGCTGTAGGATAATGTTTTTCGTAGATGTATGGGTGCCCAGCTGGGTCGGGAGGATAAAATCATGTAAGGGCTCATTGCAATTGTGTATCATGTCAGGTGAGCCCATGGCAGAGCTTAGTATAGGAGACCAAGAAAGGGCCAGGGGAGAAAGCTAGACCGTCAGCCTCCTTATAACTAATATTTAAACCTTTTTGGCTGCATAACAGCAAATATCCGGACATTGTTGGCTGGAACTCGTACTCGTACTAGAGCTAGTGTAACATTCCATCCACACATCAAGCCTCTAGGATTCCCCTGCCAGTACAGGAGTTACCCAATATCTTGACCTTGCCATAGCTACCCTAAGAGCCTCGTTGTGGTACTATGGCGACATACACATAAGGCACTAGGCATCCTTTTTAACGGCGGTTACGCCGCCTGGCGTGTGATATGCATCCGCAGTAGTCACCTTAAGGAACAGGAGTTCTTTATTCCGCCATTTTTATATTTAGCATCAGCTGCAGCCATTCATAGCTGCGAAGCGCACCCGTAGCAGACACGCGGAAATGCTATGAGGTTACGGAAAGAAATAATCCTCTGCTAGTTAACCGGTTAATTGCACGTATGAATAGCGTTCAATATAGCATGGGCCTGACCTCCGTTAGATCTAGAAAGGCAGTTTTAATCATGTAGGGGCAGGAGGCGAGCCCGGGGCTGTGCAATTCACCAAACCACCAAGAGATACACTGTCTCCTTATAGCTAGATAGCTTGAATACGGGTAATGATTCACCCAAAAGGAAGGCGATTGTGATGCGACATTCACCTCGCAAACTTGTAATTACAGTTCCCCTCTCGACTATCATCTTTTTGCTAGTAAGTGGTTGTATTGTCTTGAGGATCTCAAGTGGCATAACATTACTTTCTGTTCCTGTCTATTTTTCTAGCTAATAAAGGTACGAATTGGATTTATAATTCGAATAAGATGACTGCTCTGTTGAGGGATTGAAACCATTTTTACTTGACGCGTATCTTCACCGTAGAAAGCTCGGTAATTTTATATCACACGGCCCTTAAGCGCATTGTACAGAGGAAGTCCGAATAATCAGTCATCAGTGGAGCATAATTCACAAAGGTCTTTTTTTATTGATAATGACATACAACAGATAAAATGAGGACTTAACTACGCGAAAGGCCAGGCGGTGACTAATTGGGGACGTCATCTACATAAATACCTCTACGTTACCCAATTTAGTCTAGCATCGACATCATTTGCAGAGCAAAATTACTTGCAACTTAAACATACTTAATACTCGCCGAAAATAGGCCATGCCAGTAGTTTCGAATTTAACAGGCACAAATTCCAACTGGAAGAGAGTATAGCATGGGATAATTATTCCCTCATCTACGGTACCAAGTATATCACTATACACTAGCAAGTAAAGAAAAACCGTGAGTTTTTCAATTTAAAAAAAAAAAAAAAAAAATGTGCAACCCAATTTAATCAACTACCCATTTCGGTAATGCCTACCTAGTCCAATAGTAGTCTGGCTGTAATTGCACTAATATGACGTCACTAATCTCTAGAAATTCCTCAACGCAGTCCATATATCAGTTAACCTATAAGCTGTGTGCCGGGCGGAAGGGTCCAATTAATGAAATAATCATTTGGGTGTTTTGACATGCTTCCTTCTATGCATATATATTTAAATTATTGCGGCCAGCCAAGCTTTACACTAGCACTTTGACTTCGTACCCAGATATCTTCAGCAAAATTTAAACATAGAACTCTGTGTTCTGAGGGTAATTAACTTGTCAAGAAGGAATTCTAAACTCGAGTCAGGCCTATTGGAGTTAGAAATTGCTTTTGGACAGGATCAGGATCAGAACAAATCAAGGTTTGGGACACCACGATTTTCCCTGCCCAGCTTGGTTTGTGAAACTAACGCATACTTATAACAATTAGCTACTGACTTTTTGGGACCGTTAGGTAGGGTAGATACTGCACCAGCTCCAACGGATATCGCTAGTAATCCTGTCATAGGCATCAGTAGCGATGATAACGTCTAGGTCGGTTGGGAGTTTCTGGAAGCAGGACCCCAATGTGTGGTGATTTCCATATGTTATTAGGCGAATGGGATTAGTATACAGGGGTGAAAGTGGCGCACATTGTACTCGCGGCAATATATATCTCATGCGGGTACGTACCAAACCTAGACCTGTCAAAAGAACCAAAGCTTGCACGGCACAGCCCCTTTCAGTAGACTAAACCTGCAAGTTGTCTAGCTTCTAACGTATAACGCTGCTACGTGGAGTTGTCTTATCGAAAGCCGGAACACATGGTTCGGCTTAGTATCTGAAATATAACATGTTATACATCAATGAAACAGCTGTACAAGCTCAACTGCAATCTTCTAGAACGTGCAAGAATGCTATAGGAAGTACGTGAAACGCTGGGCTGATGCCTTGCCTACCTAATTTGAATTCTTGGTCGAAGGGCCAATGCAATAGGTGAGATTGAACCGATGCGCCAATATTTCAGAATACGAAGTGACTTAATTAAAACACTGCATGAATCGGTTCAAAGTAGCCAAGATCTGGTATACTCCATCTATAGCTAATTACTGCGTTCATCATTTTTTATCGATCAAGGATGAAATTCAATAGCAAGACATGCGTGATCACAAAATTGTTCAGAAGCGGAGCAGAAACAGACCCTATTTCACGCAACAGTAGCCCGGCATACTCCAAAACAGAACCTTCAAGCTCTCCCCCTTTCCCCCCCGCACTAATGCACATGATCCCACGAAGACAGTCGTATTCATATCATTCTAACTGAGCGACCTGTCATCATCTATTTCCGAGGTAATACTTAAAAGTGAAATCGAAGATCAAACTGTGGGTATTGTCTCAATCGTAATCCCCTCTGTGGTGAAAAGTTCACCTGCAGGCAAATCCAGATAGAGGTAGCTCCGGTTTCTGACCTGCCAGTAGGAGGAGCCCTGGCAGAGCGTGATTTGATATCGATGCGTAACATCGTGAATTACGCGCATGGGCAGAAACACTTGAAAGTAGTATTGCGTATAGTAATGTCCTCAATGACTATGCCCTTCAAAATCATTGTCTTTCTCGCAGCCACCGGTCTATCAGAACTGGCAAATCAAAGTAGTCAATTAGTCTCGATCTTAATTTTAACGTGTACGCTTCAAAGGTTACCATATACTGGAATGTACACAGATCGATAGCCTAAGGTATTAGCGAACATCTCTAGGGGCAACAGCGATATAAAATGAGTTTCGGGCTCTAGTCATACCGTCTAAAATTCGCGAGTAAGACGGTGACCAATCGCTAGGATCCTAAAACATTAGGTGTATGTTCTGGCCTCTCTCCACCTCTCACTGTTCATAGACATTTTTGCTTGGGTTTCGTTGTTCTCTCGTAGTCTTATCCATGGAAGTTTTTGATTGTACTGTGATGCAGCTATGTCGAAGACCCCTTGTACAGCTCACAGTAAAATCTTCCACATAGTGCATGCGCCATGCCCCCCGCGCTGCGGGGAAGTGCCTTCAGTCCTGATTTCTTTGCTCGTGCCGATCGATGCTTTATCGTCTCACTGAGACTATGTCCCAGGATACCAAACGTGGCTGGATATGTAGTCTCGGCACCTGGATATCATGGATAAGAATGACTTTGGACTCCAAATAGTATATAAGATAGTCATCGTCAACTAATTTCGACCTCGACTTCATTCCTCCCAGGGCTTCAGCTCTTCCACCTTCCTGAATCTCGAATGACCATCCTGCCTAGTCTTGGGAGCCGAAGCAACAAGGATAAAAACCGAAAGAGATAGGAACGGTTTGAGTGGCAATAAGTGTCGGTGCTGTAGTCTACCATGTGGATCGGTGCCCCAAGGAAAGGTTGCTGGTTGTTATGATTGCGCCTCGAAATCCTAGAGGAAGATTGGCGTTTGCTTCAGAATCTAAGTCCATCATGGCAATCAATAGTATCGACATGCAGTCTTGCCGACAAGTAACTGAGGCGGATTGCTCGCTCACTTATCGCCCCAACACATTCTGCTTCTGATACCAGCTATATCAAATACCAATCAGACTATATCCAAAAACCTAGAAAATACGAATGATTCAAACCCTTTCAACTTCCTACACCGAAAAACCAATCCAAAGTTTCAACCCAAATGTATTGGAGCGCGGAAGACCCTCGAGGAATGGAGCAAAAGCAGGACCGAGGTTTGCTTTTACGAATGAAGAGAGAGAACGAAAGGTTTTCTGGAGCTGGGACCCGTGATGTCTACCCAGTGGCTGCTGCAATCAGGTCGAGGGCAGTGCATGTCTGCATGTCTGTGTGCTGTATGATTAAGAAGGATTCGAGTACGAAACGAGTGTGGTGGTGGTTGCGGAGAATTCTAGAAGTAGTAGCAAGCTGCAAACAAAACATCTCCGGCTCCGGGTCTCTCGGTGGAACGATTAGCTCGAGACAAGCTTTGCTTCACGGCTCCACGGCTCACGCTGCAATCGCGAGCGTTCGGCCTCCGGCGCGCTCCTATTAAAAGCCTTGTGCCTGCTTGAGTGTACTGTAGCCAGGACGTTTGCAAGGAGCAAGAGGCAGTCGGTCAATTGGCAAACGAAAGTGAATTCGAAGATCTCGAAGTTGTTTGGCTCCTGCTGCAATCAAGCAAGAGACATCGGTGAGCTGCTGCAGCAGCTGCTACTAAAGCTTTGGAGTCTCGTTCTTGTTGCGAGGAGAACGAAGCGAATGAAAGAAATGGCGGCGGCAAGTGGCCTGGACTCGGAAAATCTTATCGACAATGGGCCTCGAGGCTTGGTTTCACTACTTTCAAAGGATGCATTATAGATTCGGTGTGTAAGGTAATAGCTGCATTATCCCCATTTTAAGGGGAAGGGGACGAGGAACAAGGCCTTGGGGAAGAGGAAAAGAGTGTTTCTTGTCAATTGAGTGCGGTGGATGGCAGGCAAGGCATAAGGGATGAAGCCTAGCTCTAAGCCTCAAGAGACGATCTACTTCAAATAGTAATACAGACCCATTCTTAATGTACCTTTGTCCTGACCTATACCTCACTATATCTCTAAGTACCGTGCTTATCAGGCAATCACTTATGTACCTCACACCTATCTTTCCCAATTGGGCTCCGGTTGGGTTTAGGGGCAGGCACCTAGTCTTGTTGGCAAATAGGAAACTGCAGCTTGTGGCACCTTAGATGGTTCGCATATTTGTTTACTCGCACCAGTATGTTTTGACGCCGACTCAACAAGAGGTGTCATCATGGTTAGTCGGCCTAGTTGGAGCTCCCTATTCATTTTGCGCCTGCGGGCCGTACCGTGCCGCAGCCACAAGTGCCTTAATATCTTCGTATCAATATTTTTTCATATGGCCCCAATAGGAATGTGATATATCACATACCCCCTCATCCTCAAGTATTTTCACATTCATGCACTGTAGAAGGTGTGTGATTGTTTTGATCATTCAATTGCATTCAGAATTTTGAATAGGACTGAAGAATCCGGGAGACTGTAAAGACTACTACTTAAGCAGTACTACATACATATCGATTCGAGTGAGATGATTTCTCAAGCTCTAAGACGAACATACTATCGATCTTACCTTGATCCACACACATACAAGGCTACGTATGGCATTTTTTCTTTGTCTCAGGTTTGTTTGGGCTCCAAAATTTTGCTAATTGGAAACCCAATGCAATAATAGTCAAAAGTTAATCGAGAAATGGAACCAAATCATGAAAAGGACTATGTTGGAGAGAGTTTTACCTGAAGTCCTAGAGCTTTAGAGCAGGAATTATATTGCATAAGCAAAGAACTCATAGCCTTCATATTGCATATTTCGAGTCACCCCACAGACCCGAATTTTCCAGCATGTCGTCACGTGATTTTTTCAATCGGAAACAAAAAGTCACCCAAGAACATAACGTTCTGGTAGTGATTTACAGTGATGCTCATGAGGCTCGCCACTGGCCGTCACGCATAGTGTGCCTGCATAATTGCACTTATCTTCCGAATTCTCGGAAGGATTTTTGGCATGGAGTTTAAGGTTGATATAGAGCCTCTAAGGCCAAGTTTGTACACTTGTAGCAGCCTTGATGATTTTTGAAGCCCACCGAGAGTTACATTGGTTCATGGATCTCTACGAGAGGCCAGACTAGTAAGTTACCAAGATATGCTATTCCCCATACAGTTTAGTCTCATTTTTGTGCCTATGTAACTTATTTAATATTCAGCCAAATATAATTGTCACCATTGAGGTATGGCTACAAGTTATTGCAATATTCTTTTTTTTCTATTTTTCTCGTTAAAAACTCATTACTCGTGTGCGCAAACTTAGAGGTCGCATGACGAGCAACTCGGAATTCAAGGTACGTATTAGGTTAATTTGCACGACCGGCAAGAAAGAAATGGACTCTATGGTTCCACAAGAGAAAACTACCAAAGAAAAGACTGCTCGCAGATACAGTTATCAGGGAATCCAATGACCAGGTGGGAAGTAACGTATTCATAATAATAGCAATTTCATTAGAATCCTCAACCTCACTTACGAAAACCGGACAAATTTGCAACAACCGACAAATGACTGATCGATCACGGATATGACAATTTTAAATAAGCTTCTCCAGAATAGGAGAATAATGGTGACCTGCTAATTTTGCCACTCTAACTACCAATGCTTCAATATCCTATAGAAAATTTGGGGTAGCTTAAGATCCGCTTTTCGCAATCCAGAGTTGCTTTCTCAAGCTTTACATTTCGAGGAGCCACTCCATGCATGGTATCCAAAGGCTGCTTGATCTCTAGGTACTGCTGAACTACAGGTAAGGACCAGTGATTTGTAATCAACTCTAATGCATAATTGCCAACACGACGATTTTGGTTGTCAGTGCTGGTGTTGTCGCAGCCAACCTAATTTCAGACTCTTTTTTTGTTTGAGTAATGCCAATTAAGCTTTTATCATCCTGGCTGTGATTTCGATCGTATGTTCGTCAGATGATTTGGAGCCACACACGAACAGACAATATGATCCCTTTGATTTAGAACTTTTTTCATCCAATGATCTTTCACGTCTGGTTTTACAGTCTTGCACCGAAAAGATCCTCCATCCATGTGTGGCTTGTATAAGATGGCGTATAAAGAGCTCCAGCAAGATTTACTTCCCAAGAATTGAGCTCGCACCGAAATCCCACCCTCGCCAAGAACTTGGGCCTTCGCTTTCAAGTAGACAGCCCACTTTGTGTCTCCTATCGGATGTGGGATTCGGATCCGGGGCAGTTCAATCGCTGGGACTATGTATCCGTGCGTTCCAATGAAATATAATAAAACCCAATACAGATGCTATGCTATGTACATGTCCAAAAAAAGTAGTGGTATGATAGATCACACCAGATAAACCCCACCCAAAGGTAAATAAAATTGACGAAAAAGTGAAAATGTGGTGACGTGGTTTCTATGTCGTTCCATGTTCCACCCGCGCTCGTAACAGACGTTATTATATTAGATCACAATCGGTTCACTGTTTTGATATGGTCAGTGTCGCCCCCTAAAATTGATGATTTCGTAGTATTTTGTGTGGAAAAGAAAATATCCCCATCTATTCCTTAAGGTTGGTAAGAGTCTATTGATTGTGAAGACACTGGCGGATTCTGCGCATGGTACTGGTTCGATATTGAGTACCCCCGTGTATAATTGACCGTTCCACTTCGCAGTAATTCCAGCGCCTAAAAAAACTCGTTAGATTCACTTCTTGTGATTTTGAAGCCACGAGTGCACTTACTTCTGCACTATTTGTGTCCAGAATCGCATCCACTGCCCCAAGGCTCAGGCTTGTTCTTCTCTCCAAAACAACCTTCAACAAGTCTAAAGGCAGCCCACACATCAACCCTACCACTGCCGCATTTTCCATTCTCGACCAATATCGAGGTACCGGAGGTCCCCTTCGTGATTTCCGTTTCGTACTCGCCTCCCGTGGACTCCTTGGGCTCTTCGGGCTCCTCGAACGCGACTTCCCCGAGTGGTCGTCCTCTTGTTCCGCTTGCGCGGAAAAATCAGGAATCGTGTCTTCAAGTGACCAATACTGAATGACTTGTAGTAACAGTGTACACTGCAAATTGACATCCCTTTGAGTAAACGAATTAAAGAAGAAAAGCCCCGACATGCGTTGAGTCTCTGACACATCAAGTTTTGTCCGAAAAAGTGAGGTGTTGGTGGCCGCGGCATACTGATCTCCAGCAAGCCCCCTTATTATTTCCTGAATAATTACATGAAACGGAAACTTTCCCGACTCATCCGGCTGAGGATTTGCGGGATTCTTGATGATATGGCTATCTGCTGGAGGTGACACTTTCCGGGGCTGATAATCCGCACCATTTCCTCCCCAATTCAGGTCCATTCTGTCCTCCGGGGCTGGTGGACTAGTCGAGTAGCTGGTATAGTTTTGTTGAGACTTGTCATATTGACAAGTACAGCCGGGTGGACATGCTGATTGCGGTGCGTTGTATTCTACTGATTGTTGGTAGTTATAGGCAGACGAGGGCTGCCATGACCCTGGATTTGGTGCACCACCTGGAGGTGACATTGGATTTGGAGTTGCTTGGGAGTATGCAAGCTGTGTACTTTCGACAAGTTGGCCAGAGGACAATGCCAACAGGGGTGGGAGAGATGGCTCCGCGCGTGGTCGTTTATAAATTTACAGATGTGATACTTTCGTGGACGATTGCCGGTTCCAAATTCACGATTCACGATTTCGTGTATCCGGAGACCGGAAAAATAGGGAGAGAATAATTTTGCGGATGGCGAGGAATATATAGCCTGTCCTTCGCATTTGAATTTGGATGCCTGAGCCCTACTAACTTAAGTACTAAGTAGGCCACTTGCTTATGTATCATGCAACTCTAGAGCAGTGTGCTGATGCTCTAACCAGAGCTAGAGTATAGATCCCCCAAGCACCGCACCACTCTCGGGTGACGTTTATAATAAAAACCTCGAGATCTAGAGAGCCCGCCACTCCACCCTGCTTGCACATCTTGAACATGGAGCAGGTTGAGAATGCGAATAGGACCTGAGGCTTAATCATTTGCCCGTTCGCGAGCGAGCAATTCTCCAAGCTGGAACATCTCCCGTACCTTGAGACTAGCGCTATAGCAGAGTACAGTAGCACACAGAGGCATGCATGCAAGCCAGCCTCGCCACGTGCCGTTTTAGTGTTGATGCGAGTTTTCATAGGACAATGAAATAGAACAATATCCGTTAGACAACATATACCCTGTTTCACTTTCGGCTTTGGTGATAGCTAGTTGGCTTCATCTAAGCTACAGCTGCAAAACTAAATATATAGGTATAGATATACAGTATGCACCATAATCTCCCTAGCAGGCTGAACGATCAACCAGTACGAACCAGACAACAAGACTACTGTAGATAGGCACGAGACTACTCTGTTGCGAGTAAAACTGCATCCCTGCTAGTATACCATGCCGGTCGCAAGCCTGTAGACAACTTCACTATTGTCCGTGCTAGCAGCGGGCAGCAGCCACATATGTATGCAGCCGACCTCCACCTATCACTCCTTCAGATGCCTGCCAGTGGGAGTACAAGTTAATTACCATGGAGCTTTTATAAAATTAAAACTCCACCACACAGGTATAAGTACATTTTGATCACTTTTTTTAATTCAATATCGGCGAATAGATGATAAAGTCAAACAAGGAAATACCCACACGGCTGCTACTCGAACTAGATAAGTATATCCAAAGAGACATGGTTCGAGAACAAACCAGATACAAACCACAGAAACAATCCCGGCCACTAAAAGATATCCTATACTCAGGCTCTGGTAATAACTCCCTGTGCCTTAACCTCAATCCCGCCGCTTAGATTACGCCGCTAATCCCTGCCAAGTGGGCGATAGTCTGGTGGGCACCGGCCTCTCGTAGAGATGAGCCTGAGTATCTTGGCAGCTGGCGAAAATATTAGTGCCCACTGGCAATGGTTAGATCAATATGCTAATATTCAACTAGTGGTAATTACGAAGAGATTAATAGGTATTAGACCTTTAGTAGAAACTAGTCTGTACAGAATCTTCTAGTACAATGTGATCTGTTCCAAAGTGCTGTATACATATAGTCATGCTGAGGATATATTTGGGGTGTTCAATAAATTAGTCTTGCCCAATCACTTTGAGATTCAAATTCGGACCTGGCTCTAGCTTGATGCCAACGCTAGTTCACTGTATACCATCCAAGACCACTGACGAGAGTACGGTCGGAGGTCGATTTCGGACCCATGCACTGTGCACTAATGATTATCTGTCAAAGCAGAATGCTAAGTAGGTAATGTACTTAGGTACCCTATATCTAAGCACTTCTATAAAGCTGAGTGGAAAGCTCTCACTCAATTCCCGGAGAAAGACTTCCTTATTCCTAACAGTGCCAGAAGATAATGGAGGTATGCATGCATGCACAGGTAATATTTACGGTGCGGTGCTATGACCCTGATAAATTTGCCACCTTACTCTAGGTCTTCCCTGAAGCACAGATTACAGACGTATGGTATCCGATTGTAGGTAGCCTCTCTGACTAATTCGTAACATGGGCTGTTCAATACAGCGGGTCTTGGCAGACTAATTCAATACGCGCAGGCATGGATATTTTGTCTGCTTAGCTTCACCTCTCGCTTCAATCTAGTGAGAAAATGATATCCAAAGTTCTCCTTACATGTGCTTCACTATACATGTATTTACTAACAAGGTTAGGCTGGCTGACATCGGTAAACAACCAAAATTTCCTTCTTAAAACTCTTGCAGATCAATTCGCGTGTGTGAGTTACACCCGAGGAGGCAAACTTATGGACTGTGCTCCACGACTAAAAAGTAGTAAGAAAAACTATCCGTAAGTAGTCTAGTTTGGAGCTAAGCACTAATTGAATTGGTTAGATCCTTGAACTTCAGCTGGCCGGACGTTCTCCCGTTTATACTCGGGCGGGGATGATAAATGCGAACACACAGTGCTGAGTCCCAACACTTGGGAAGCCAACGGTTGGGGATACCTACTCGACTATATACTTGTACATACTTTCTACGTACTATTTATTCCCCGATTGGGTCGGCATTCTGCTTAAGGCTCAATTCGTCATAGTCAATGCATCTGTACAATGTACACCATGCACCAAGGCCTTACCATGAGAGTGCTGGCACATATGTAATGTGATTAATCAAGTTTTTTACAAAGCCAAAATGTTTTCGTGCTGATTCACCTTGGTCAGCAGTCCATTTATCACCAATGAGGCAATTAGTTAGATCATACATGTCAGAGCAGCCTGCGGGAGGAGAATTTCTTCCCCACACTAGTAGGTTCCCATAAGGCATGCGCTGCAGAATTTTGCATTTACATAGCCCTTCTGCGTGTGGGCCCCACTAATTGCTCTTCCAGCTAGGCATTCTTACTCCGCCGATCTTGTTCAACCTCTCTGCTGAATGGTCGACGGTACCTTACGATTTAGGAAGTTGATTCTAGTCTCACTTCTGGTGCATTCTTAAACCGCCGCATTCTCCACTGCCCGACGTCCGCAACCGAGCGGGGAAGATTCAGATCGGAGTTGATACCAGTTCTGCTACCCGTTTTGTCTCAGAAGCAAATGCACTTTCCCCACTTTCACGTTTTAATATGAGGTCCTATTTTGCTGGGGTTGACCAAATCACATCAAGGTAGGGTTTGGGTTTGCTATAGCCATGTGTCCCAGGTTCACTTCGGAGACGTTGGGACTCAACATTTTGCCCGTGTTGCTAGGCTCATGAGGTGTTTATGCCATATGTATCTAGTATATTTTATATCGGTAGCTTATGGTTGACTCGAAGCCGGAGAATTCACACCCCCAATCTTGAGTTTCACGAGAACTGACGGCTCGAGCCGTGTGTACCCTGTCTAAACCTCGCCATGGCATTATGCTACAAGAGAGTACTGAATGGGAAAAAAAAAAGCTGTGAAACGGCGTTGTCTACCAAATAGGGTACTAATACATCGATCTAATATCAGAACCCTAATATTAAAAAAGATTATTATCTCGGAGATCGATCGGTGGGACTTCAAGCTGTCATCGATTGTCTCCTACCTATGCCAAGAAAATTCGGGCATAAATGTGTGTGGACTGTTTGGTGGAGAAGATTGGGCAAAGGATTTTCCAGTGTGTAAGATTCACCCAACTATATTAAATAAACTACAGTATCCTTGATAATTACCTCATGGCTTCGTCAAATCAATTGCAGCAAGGCAATGTTACATATATAATAGTATGCCGCTGTCCAAAAAGGCATGTAATTGACAGGTGTCCATACGAAAGCGCCTTGAGGTTAAGATGTCGAGGTACCAATGTACTATACCTATTCTGGTTGGGTTACTAACCTTCTGAGAGATGTGGTTAGTAATGCATGATAATCAATCTCATCATCCTGTAGAATTTCTCTAGGTTTGGACTTCAGGTCAGTTGTTTGATTTAACCAGACTCTAGAAAGATGCCCATTTAATAATATCTATTAGCGTTATCAGCGGGAAACTCGGTCTCAAAACCTCTAAGTAGTCAGGGGAAATCAAATCGGTAGTTCAGTCTAAATCTGGAGGTACATAAATCGGACCATAGCTGGATTTAGAGATAATTCCCTCGAGATTACCAGTTTTGAGACTAAACCGATCCCCAGTAATAGCTAGGCCGTGCCAACTGATCATCATGGCAAAGACTTTTCCAGTCCCTTTGGCTCGGGCTGCTCCTCATAGATGCACAATCTTAGTTTGCGTAATATATGTATTATGTTAGCCAGTCTCATTGAATCAAACATTGATACTGAAGTGAACATAGACTAACTGAATTGTTCAGCGCAGACTCTGGGTTCTAAAGTGCGTGAAGTAGTATGCACGATATCTCGAGACTACTAGAGTTTGTCTAATCGTAAGTGCCCCAAAAGCTTATTGAAATTTGCCAGCCTCTCAGGCTATCTTTGGCTAATAAGACTATTTCGGTCTCTATAAAATTGATCTTCCGACAGTACTGAATAATAATCATTTCTCGCCTGATGAACAGCCTTAGACTGTGCTATGACAAGTGGATTTATTTTTGTGCATAACCTAGATTGGCACAGGTGAGAAATATTCTACACTGTTTCCAAAAATGCATAGCTCAAGAAACCTACAAGAGATACAGATATCAAGTTTGCTACATTATCTCACTATTTGCCACCATCCTTCCCCGTTCCCACTCCCCCTGTACAGCCTTTACCACCTCCCCTAACTACCACCTATACATCCTTACATTCCCTGTTAGTTCTGGATGAAAGCTCGTCCCAACCACATTGCCCTGCCTAACAACCACTATATTCCCCCTTGGTACCAGTTGCTTCGCTTCTTTGACTCCCTTCTTCCCAAGTACTGTATGTCCTTGATCAACAATAGCTTCACCGGTTCTATGACTGTCTCCAGTCATTTCCTTCCCAATCCATCCCCAAATATCCCAGGGGTTAGAGGCCAGCCGTATTTATCTAATCCTAGGGCACGTGATGGGTTCGAAGTAAGTTTAATCACTGGTTTGGTTTCCTCTGGAGTTAAGGTTCAAGTTGTAGGTAGAGCTACGAGGATCTCGACTTTCTCATTCTTACCCCTCTTCCATCCCTCAACTACAGGAGTGCGGACTTCAGTATCCTCTTCTCCGGGGTCCAAGCTCCGCGCAGACGCAGCCTCAGCTGCGTCCAGTAAATTCTCTATAACCGGGGCCCTAATAAACACCACTGAAGCTCCTTTCAAGTTCACTTTGATCCAAAAACGGCATGTCAAGAGCATATTCAAAACTCTCAACCTGTCTCCCAAAATAATTCCTGTTTATTACAACATCCAACCCACCGATCAATTGTTGACCATCTCTTTTTGTCCGATTAGCTCTTTCGGACAGCAGAATCATTCCTGCACACGTACCCCATACCGGTTTAGCATTTAGCTTGACGAATTGGCGGAGAGGCTCAAGCAGGTTAGAGCGTTCGGCGATGAGGGAGATTGTGGTTGATTCTCCCCCAGGGAGGATTAGGGCGTCACAGGATGCAAGCTGCTCGGGAGTGCGGACGGCAATGAAATTGAATGTTGTATTTTGAGGGAAAGGCACAGGAGGGGTTGTTATTGCTTTGCGAAGCAGTTGGAGGTGTTCGGAAAAAGTACCCTGTAGTGCTGCAATGCGGAAGCAGGTAAGCTAGGGACAATATGATCTTGTCGATGCAAATGCTAGAATTCTAGAGATGAACTAACCAAGAACACCGACGGTGATGTGAAGAGGCTCGCTGTCCATTGTCATTGTGAGGTAAGATTGAGAGCTGGGGGATGCTACGCTACTGCTAGTTGGGTATTAAAAAAAATAGATAATTGTAAACGAGTCATAACATGTGGGTGGGGGCAATTGCACTAGGATTTCTGGACTACTAAGCGAGGGGTTGTTTATCGATAAGGATCACGTGCGACTGGCCACACCCAGCTCCCGGTAATACAAGGAGGCCGAATAACCTAGATAAAGGAGCTCACTGTTCCCTAGTCTGGTTGCACAACCTCTCGTAGAGAACTGTTCCCTAACATTGACAACAGGTGCTTATGTACATGCTATGTACATGTGCGCTTACAAAGTGTGGTGAATACTGCACCCCATGAATTACCCTGAGATCTCCCATATAGACTACTACTTAGCTACTCCTAGGTGATAACTGTCGGTAAATATTAGTTATTGAGGGGTAGCGCCTGGAAGGTCTAGCAAGCAATATAGCCTCCCTTTTTGCCCCACATATGTTGCCTTCCACCACCCATGGCCCTGAATTGGCACGTCCCCAATCTACCAACTTCATTTTCTCCCCGTTAGATGTACCATTCCCTCCTGGCATTAAAGTCTCCTTTTGCGGCACATAATTCCAGTCGCCACTCCTGAACTCTCCCACACCCCTGGGATATGCGGCCATTAAACCCTGTATTCCTTTGAGAAAACATTGCATGCTTTGCCCAGCCCACGTAGATTTTTGGGTGATTTTTATTTCGCTCGTCTTGTTCATCCTCATGGCCTTCGTCGAAGGTGACTTCCTGTCACCCTTCCACGCGTGTACACAATTTATATATAAATTGTCAGTTTTGGATCTGGTCCCAGTTGTCATCCATGTACCTAGTGGTACGACTTGAGAAGGTGGAAGCTCACCCTGGATTTGGTGCTAGGGTTGCGGCGCTAGGTGACGATTATCTATGCCTATGATTAAGCCCAAGCCTCCCAACATGTTAACAAGTCTATCAGTCGCCAACACCTACTCTCTCCCAAACATGCCTATGCCCCTTTGCCACAAACACATCACTGAACCCATCTTTCTTGAAATACAAATGATACGCCACCCTTAACTCATTCGGATTACAGCTCGTTAAGGGGAAATAAGTCGGGAATGGGTTGCTTCCATCCCTGAAATTACCAGGGTCCGGGCATCCTTCCCCGGCATTAGGCCATTTTATGGGGATCTAGTCCATGAGGTTGTCCGTTCTCATCAAGAGCTGGAGAGGCATAGCAGGGTTTGTTGCCACAAGACATCCCAAAAAGCCATAGACTGTCGGAATATTGGTAGTTTTCGGCCTCAGAGAAAACGAGAGGTGGGTCTTTCATACGGTCGACTGGCCCAGGCTATTCCGCACCGGAGTTAGTAACAAGGTCGTTTTGAGCGAAGACATCGTTGAGGGGTGTATTGGCATTCACTAGTGATGGAGGAACGGTCAATAAGGCGCAAAATACAGCAGTGAAGAGAGAATGGAACTGCATATTATCGAGTATGCGGGGTATATATTTCTAAAAGGAAAGTATATTCGAATTGAAAATATGGATTTCAATCAAGGAGTGATGATAATGGTGTTTGAATTGTATGTCTCTACTGAATGAGTGTCTGTCGGGGTCGCACAGCGAGCTCCTGAAGTTGGGAAACAGTAAAGAGAGTAATTTTGAGTATGAAATTGGTATTCTTATTGAGCTTGAAAAATAAAAAAAATAAGAAAGTTTAACTTACAGGCATATATTCATGTCTCTGAAGCACCCAGGAGAATAGTTGCTCACTATTAGCGCTTGGTGAGGCATAAGACCCAGTCTCGAAAAATTCACACACTTACCTCCTTCCTTCATGTAGAGATGAATTCTACAAAATGATATCTCGTGATAAAGATCAACTCAATATCTCTAGTAGACAATTGGGTATCATTATGCAATGTTCAAATCCTAGAATTCTAGAACTAGTGCGGTAATATAAGTAAGTATCTTTTCGTTTCTCGTCAATCCCAGGCTACGCGGAGATTTCCTGGTAATTCATTTGGTTGCTTGGAATGAGGAAGATGAAACTGAATCTTGGACGAAGTCTCACCAACAATGCCAAGCCCGAGCAACCCATTATTTGATCATGCCAAGTAGGATCTGCATATCTGGGCTAAGTCACAAGTTTGTAAGACTATCGAGGTCTATACTAAGCACAAGCGATGGAGTTTACCTCTCCGTGTCATGCCGTATGCGAGTATTGAATTAAAAAATAAAAAAAAAAAGCGATGGAGTTTGGTGCTCATGAGACTCCCTCACGTACAGAATTTGAATTTGAATTCTCCGATCTCACAACGTTGTCATACACGAGACACACTCACATAGTGAAGATTATAAATGTATGAAAGTCGACTATTCCTGAGAAAATGGGCACTAATCATAATTGCATGACAATATAGTAAGCACTCAACGCAGTAAGCTTAAGAGGAAAGTGCTAGTGTTAAAGTCACGACATTTGGTGAAATTCAATTCGGAGGACGCTAGCAAGTTTATGGCAGGTATTTATACAAGCTCTACAGACCTGTCGACCGATGTCTAAATAGTCCAAGGTAGTAATTAGGATCCATAGATATGGACAGTACTGTAGGTACCGGGAGTCATCACGGAATCGGGAAACTTTGCCGGAGAGGGTTGCAATACTTCAAGCCCGAAGCTAACTAGGCATATGCTTAGTGGAATTGAATCCTTCAACAACAGAAGAAGATATACAAGTATGTAGTAATTCTTCTTGAGTGTCACGAAATCACTCTTCAAATTCGAGTTGCAAGACCATATGAGCTAGCGTGGACCCAGATCAGATATCTGGGCACATCTCAATCTCACATGTATGCTATTACCGGCCATACAGGTATAAAATGTTTTAGGTATTGACAAGTCCTATGTGAACTTCCTCATATCTTTCATCACAAACCCAAGCCCTCCTTAGTCAAACAACCTGATTTCAAAATCTTTGAAATTGACTTCCAACTCCTCATTCTCCCTTCCTGGCCCATCGGGAACCGTTGGTCTAGCAGTATAAATTCCTACCCACAATTCCATAGTACCTTTCCCACCTGTATCCTCCTTGAACATCCATGTAACCTCCCTTACCCCTTGTCTCTCTCCCGTTTTCGGGTCGACTTTAAACACCCACAGACTTGCCTCCTTGTTTCCATCCAGCACCTCCCGTTCTACTTCAATTGTTACGGGAACCTCGTCTCCTTTGGCATAGTCATCACCAACACCAGGCACGGGGGCAAGACTCCAATCTGCCCATATATCGGCTGCGACGGTGCCAACATTGGGTCGCTCAAAGACGTACTCGATACCAGTTTTCACCCATTGACCTTTTGTCGAGCCGTCTTCTCCGGGTGGGGGCCCGAGGAAGAGGGCGAGTCCACCTTGGTCATATAGTGTATTCCACTTTGAGGAAGCAGTGACCTTTGCGGATTTGAATTTGGACAGTGGCACTTTGGTGTAAAGGGTAGGCGCCGTACTAATGTTCAAGCTCGGGGGCTTTCTCCACAGGTCGGTTCTAGGTGGGGTATGGAGTGTAATACCTTTGCTGGAGGACGTCGGTAGAGTATGGATGTTATAGGGAGAAAGTAGGTACGAGACAGGCTTGGGGTTGGAACCTCTATAGATGGAGACAGTGAGAGAGCGGGTTGCCTCAGCCATGTTTGTGAGAGCTGTGAGGAAGAGATAGAAAAACCGAGAGAGAGGAGGTTGCATTGTGAGACCTAAGTGATGACAGGGACCTATACAAGGATGCAATATGCTTAGAATCATACCAGCGACTGCCGATTACCGGCTTCTTATATGTCTGAGTCGTGTGTTGCTACTCATATTCGCCATTCTATGCCGTGAAGCATCGTTGCTTGTACTACTAGATCGACGTAGATTCTCAAGACTCAAACCGGACTGGACTACTTACTGAAAACGGGTTCGCAAGTGTAATTCAGGGAATACTTAGTATGGCTTGATGGTAGTAGTTGTGAGCTGGTAAGTCTGGTTTAGCTTTAAAGTAGTGAAATGATCTTTTGCCGCTGCCTAGGAGGTCACAACATGAACCTCTCGACTAGAACAGTCCGCATACGGATATTCTAACTTAATACTTATATTTCCTGGCGGTATCCCGTGAATAGGGAGATTCAATTATTGAGGTTTATTATCGACATTGTAAGCCAGAAATTCGTGCTCATGTTTAAACTTTAGGGCGCGGTCAGTACCAGAATTACCACATATTCTGAAGGGTGTGATTGCCTTGACATCAGGTAATGTTCTCACGATGAGTTACCTAGTCCTTGGCTTTTTGCATGTTATTTTCAGCAAGAAGCGGATAGAGATGGGATGGCACAAGTATATGTGTTGCATTGGTGCTCAAATCCTGAATTCCCCCGACAACTATATACGTAGACTTTTATTTAAGGCAGGTAATAGTCGTTTCGTAGGCTATTGTACGTAAGTATTCTTGATGGTTGCAACTGGAATATCATAGTAGATAGCTAACAGCACTGGGCACAACCTGAAAGCTCAAGGTGTTCACGGCGGTAGATTAATGTTCGGTGCATTATAACCGAGGTTTCAGGGTAACGAGAGTCCTGAAACCATACTATTAAAAGATCCCTTGTTTCCATTATAGTATCGAGGTCAGTTTGGCTCGAGAAACTGAATCACTATTTTTTTTCCTGACACGCATTTGGAACTAATTATAACTCGACCTTGACATTGTACTATATAGTATCGTCCGGTGATTGTAAAAGCCGTTGTGGTACAAACTCCCGATAGACGTTGATAGGTGATAGCTCAGTAACGTTGCATGTGTAATCAACCTAGATTGGCGGTACAATAGGGATGTAACTCTGGACTCAGGTATGACAGGTTCTTCCGGTACAGCAATAGCTAAAAGGTATATCACACTATCTACTCTTTCTCTCCAGGTTATTGCGACACCCGGAAAGGGAACACATAATACCACCGGAGTAGATTTCTTTTGTACAATAGTCAGTTGTTATCTCTCTCTTGAGATATGCGCATTGGTTTTCATATTTTGTTGACATCAAAGGATTCAGTCGGTTGGCCCCTCATCCCCATCTCCCAAAAACCCGTCTCCATCTGTAGGCCCAGCAAATCAGCTAGATGTCTAAATAAGGTACCGCACCGCCGAAGTGAGATAGGATTGAATCTTACCTTACAAGCTACCGCAAATACCTCCACCAATTCCTCTAGTGTCGCCCCTCCTATACCCTCCACTGCCTTTCCCACCAGCTGCTTCCCATTGACTACCGCTTCCCGGTAATCCTCTGCAACATAATTCTGAATCCATTTGTAGTATATGTTACCTTCTTCCGTCGTCCGCACCGTCCGAGATGTATATAAACGATCTGCAATGACGAAATATCCCAGTAAACAGGGTAGCATTGCTATCTGGAGGTGGAGATGGGTGCCTTTGACACCCGTGTCAAGAACGAATCTAGTGTAAGCAGTGCATGCTGACGTTGTGGTTAGTGATTAGCATAGATGGCATTAAAGAAATAAGAACCTTGGTGCTCTGTCCCATTTTCCAATTCCTCTTTCGAAATACCAAAGTCCGCACAGTAATTGATGTGTAGTGCCATCTCCCTCTCAATATGAAGCACAATTGCCGCTGACTGAAAGATATCAGCACAAGTATGATAGTATATTTCATAGTAAACTACCTTGCATATGTCCTCTAACCTTCCAGCTTTGTACCCAGCAAGACTATTTGCCCTCGCAAACTGAATGAGGAAGAGGTAGTCCTGCACTAGGTAAAACTTGAACCTCTCTACGTCTAGTGTACCTTCCCCCATTTTTTCAACAAACTCATGGTGTGTATATCGGTACCATATATCCTTCACTTTAGGATGTTTGAGAAGCCAATCGATGAAACCTCCCGGGGAGAAATGTACCGGTGGAGCATGAAGGAGTTTATTGATTTGGTATAAGTGGTTGAGTGGGGGATTTGGCCCTTTCCCGATAGGCACATGAGACGTAATCGCAATCTGTGTAGACTTCAGAGCTTCTGAGATGAACCGACATCCTTCATGGATCGCATCCCTAGCACTGAGTCCTAGAGCAAGATTTGCCGCGATAGCGGCTGATGTAGACCTACGTTATTAAATATTCTAGGTTTGCTTTCACAATGGGGCCCACTAACAGGCTAGAGAACACCCTGTGCCATGAGTACATCTCGTTTTCACCCAGTCATTCACAATGATATCAACTTCCTCCCCATCATAAATAACATCGATAGCAGAGACTTTCTCCGATTCACTCTCAGCTACCGCAAATCCGTATTTAGAACCGCCTTGTCTCGGACTTGGTTTGAATGGCAAATGCCCTCCCTTAAGCAAAATGATATTGGGGCCTAGAACATGAAGGCGCTGGGCGAGTAATATAACTTCATCGATGCTTCGGAGTTCGTAAGTTGTTGGGAGGTTAAGCAGCCGAAGAGCTTCGGGAATATTAGGTGTCAGTATGTAAGCTCGTGGAAGTAGTTCTGTAACATAAGCAGAAACAGCCGAATCGGGGAGAAGCTGATGATTAGACGTCGAGAGCATAACCTAGGGATACAAATCCTAGGTTAGATTTTTGGAAATCAAAGTTGAGGGGCCTGCGGAATGGGGAACGTATAATCTATGCGTGGAACGTGTGGATAAAAATAGAGTACTTGCCGGATCGATAACTGTTTTCTCGATGCCGTAGTCTCGGAGTGCCGAGGCGACAACTTTAATACTCTCCTCACAAGCAAGCATTCCTATGATATCCACCCATTACTAGTCAGTTTGCGAACCAACGTTTGGAGCAACCTAGGTATTCCTCTCCACCCACCTGTTTTCACGATATCCACCCCCACATCCTCAACGCAAGCTGCAATTTCTTTTGCCAAAAACTCTGCGGGAACGACATGAACCTCATTCACGCCATGTGTGTTTTGTGCCGTCAATGCCGTGATGGCAGTCATCCCATAAACACCATGGGAGGTTATCACCTTAAGATCCGCCTCAATCCCAGCACCGCCTGAAGAGTCCGACCCCGCAATGGTCAGCACGCGGGGAGTTCTGCGTGGAGTATCGGGGGTCATGGTAAGATGTAAGAGGGTGCAGCAAAGCCAAGCTGGAGATACGGAGCCCAAAGTGGCTATTCTATATAATGGCTAATATGAATGTCCGTTCTCTTTCAGATCATCAGTATTATCGCTAGAGTAATCAGCCTAGAGCTCCTTGAGGTGGAGTCTAACTACTTTGCATCTAGCTCATTACTTAGGTAAAGGATCTACTCTTAAGACTATATATCAACGTCCAAATAAATAATGAAACAAAATCAATATAGTTAGAACAACTTGAAAGAGTGCTTTAACTGGATAATAGGGTATATTACAGTTAAGGTTTTGATAATAATGACAATGGGAAACCTGTTTTGTATCGAACCAGAATCTGAGAAAATTGATACAGATAAGATTGATTTGAGTCTTCTGTTAACAACCGAGCATATATTAGAACACAGGGAATACCTGACGGCAACATACCTGAGAAGGATATATGAATCCACGGATCAAAACACTATAGATAGCTACCGTAGCGAAAAGCAGTATTAGAATGTGTTTTGAAAAAAAGTTGACGCAGGCATCATTGAGAGAAAGTGTGACTAATTCCCACGGTTCACTACAGTATTCAACACGCTCGAGCTCCTTATAGGGTGAAGGTACCATCGAGGAGCAGTCCTTGGTAGGGATAATTACCCGGGACAACCCGAGGGATATGCTCCCTTGTCATAATTCCAGAATAAATATAGGCGGAAAATATTTGCACAAGCAGCACATCTTTGCCGTAGATGGGCAATTGATTCGGAGAAGCTGATAATGTTCGTATGTCTGTTGTGAGAGTAGCATCTGAGTGCGACCCAGGGGGCGGCATATTTATATTGGAAGCCCTACTTCCTTCTGCTGGCAGGTAGTGAACGAAGTATTAATGGGGCAGGGAGCGGCCCGGTGGTTGGACAATTCCTCCAGGCTTAACCTGAGGGAATGCGCTGCCTCGTCATAGGCGAGAAGCCTCAATACGAGTACCAATTTACCAAAAAAAAAAAAAAACGAAGTATTAAAAATATCTAAGATACTGTACTTCTAATCAGTAACATAGGTCTCCCACCTAAATCACAAAAACATATCAAGATTAATTATTTGCAAGTGGGCTTCAGCAATGGGCATGCAGGATGAAAAAAAAGCGGGTAGCTGGTGAGATTAACCCATTATAAGGCGCGGAAATATCTACGTGGTCGGGTCCTGTTCACACACTGGGTATATGAATCTCCTATTGTAGGTACTCTAGTTGCCATTGGCTGTAAACTTCGGAGCCGTTTGGAATGCCGCGGTGCAATAAGCTACTGTCAGTTCAATCATGAAGTCATGCACTTAGCTTAGGCGTGCGTACGCTAGCTCGGGCATAATAGACTTGGGCAGTTACATACAACTGGGCCTTAAGCACTCCAATTAAGGTACCAGACAATTCAGAACTCCAATTCACTGATATATGTGACTATACAGTATAGTAGGTGGGCCGGACGGCAATCAACTCAGGTATAAGACCCCCAAAGTATACCGATGAACTTTCATCATGGCTATTCGGCACCTTTACAGTTATTAGTTAATCTCCTATATTGGATCTGTACTTCCATAACTATTGGATAGATACGTAACTTAGGGCCGTCGTACAGTGTCTTGTCAGATGCTGTATAAGTACCGGTATTCCAGTGAGGCAGTTGATCCGGTACCATGCGCACGCTGCGTCTTTGCCCATTGGAATAGACCTTCCCAGCTCAAGCATATCCAAGAGGCAGGTTTTGTCTGTCCCAAACTTTAGGTACGGCAGTCAGAGGTCCATATATCAATATTGGTGGCAATCGGCATCCTGAAACTGGTGATGCATCGATGGAGTGACAATAATATTATATATCCAGCTGCAGGAAGTTGGGCTGGCCGGGCTCCTGATTGTTGAGAAAGGGTCCTGCCAGTCGAAGACTACATGCGGTTCGACTTTTTCCAACTGCGCAATTGGATTTTCTGGGTCGTTGATAGTTGTACTTGCAAGCGTTATCTTCTTTGTCTTTTGAGGACCATAGGGTCTACTTCTCTCTCTGTGGGTCGCGCAGATTAACTTGTACGTACACCACTGGCCCGCATACGACCCTTGTGCATACGGGCAATTAAGTTTCTTTTTTTTTCTTCTTCCTTTTTATAGAAAAATAATAATAATGGTGTTGTACTGTATTAACTAATCATAGATTATGCAGTTTGTATACGTGAGAGGCCATTCCGGAATCCAGGCCTTGCTGGATGGCCTGGATTCTGCAACGGCCCAGGCCGCTACAGAATTAAAATTTTGAATCTTTCAACATCACGGTACTTACCTCGCCATGGACATATCTATATGCGAGTATTGAATTAAAAAAAAAAAAAAAAATCACGGTACACCTCGCCATGGGATTAGCCTATACGCGAGTATTGAATTAAAAAAAAAAAAAAACATCACGGTACGCAACGCATTTTTTTTTTTAATTCAATATTCGCATACGGCTTGGCCACGGCGAAGTAGTACGCAACGCATTGCAACACCACACCGCATCAAATACCACAATTCTCACCAGCGCTTTGCTTGATTACGCGACATCACAGTTCTCACCATCACTTTGCTAATCAATGTCAATTGCGGAGGATAATGGCGGTATTGATTTGGATCAGTTTCACCCCCTAGGTTCCACTCCATCTAGAAGCGCAATTGAAGCATTCTCTGGTATTGTGCGTACCAAGTTTGAAGACAATAAGTAGCAAATCTTGCTTGACCTTTGAAAAGTAAATCTCTAAAGTCCAATTCAAGTACATGGAAACGAACTACCTAGGTATCACAAAATTAAAGCGTACCTCCGAGATCTAAATTTAAAGCCCCAGCAGGCGACTTGCAAGCCATTAAGTTGCGATGGAAAGCCTTAAATAAAATATAAGCTACGTAATGATGCACTATATTTTATTGCTGGCAAAAATAATGATGGGAAATGAGTATTTTTTTTTGGAGCATGATAATTTGATGTTATCGCACATCTTCAGAATATTTTACTGGATGCAGGAAAGAACAAGGCGTATAATAAAAAACTGAAGTCACTCCATGAAGTTGCACGCCTTGCCTCTACTGGATCTGTTGTTTGCTGCAAATGCAAGGGCCAATGTCGCTGCCAATGCAAAAAGAAAGGCGTTTGTGTAAGTACTGCTCATTGCCATACTGGCTCAAGGCATCATTCATGTACTAATTCAGCTCAAGTATTGAGCGATGGATTGATTGATTGAGCAAGCAGAGGTTTGAGCAAGCGGAGCTTTTTATGTATACTTATCTTATGTATAAAAAAACCAATAGACTCCCAATCTGCTTTATACACATGTTCGGAGTGCACATATATATGCCATTCCGGAACGGCCCTGAACAGCTCCATTTGTAGATCGGAAATAACTATTGCACATATTCAATCGAGAATCTCAATGGCTAGATAGGTTTAATACGAGTAACATGGCCGACAGGCTTGCGACACAGGAATGTTTGAAATTTGAGATGAGGGTTTGCTCGATGCAAGTATCAGAGCCATAGATATTTAGTATTCATGCCATACTAGGCTAAGTATGTGATGTGAGGTGGCTGTCACCTATCAACCCAGACTAGTCACCTATGTAGCAAGAAAACCCCAAGGTTAACCTATACCAAGTCAGGCTCACACCAATGGCCTGGTCCTCTGGCTAGCATTATTTAGCCAGAGTTGGTTGGCTTCTTCCTAGTCAGGGGCTATCATTCGATTGTTGGTTGATATATTCGTGTTGTATAAGACCTAGTTCTCAATTCTCCTCTTGAATAGGGTCACAAAGGCGGCTTTCCTAGTCCCCAATTATGTATAATAAAATATCGTGAACTGTGTATTTTAGGGTGCATGAACATACAACTTTTTTTCTTTTTCTATTTTAGAAACCCATTACTCCTGTGCACAACCTTAAGGATCGTATGACAAGCCACCCGAGATCCTGAATGGATTCAAGGGTCAGGCAAGTACCCTTCGCAAGCTATGTAATATATATATGTTCTGGGTCAATCCGGAATCCAGGCCATATCGGAATGGCCTAGGCCGCTAGGGAATTCGGTTAAATCATAGTTCGTCAGATCTTGGTGAAAATTTTCCGCACTTCAGGACTCACAGTACTCAACCACTTTGCATCAAAACTCCCAACCACTTCCACTTTGCAACATAGTACTTAATGCTTGTTTCTACGCTTTACAGATCCCAGTTGCAGAAGATAATATGGACATCAATTGTTGATCTGTTTCATCCATTAGGATCTGCCCCTTCATCAAGCGTACTTGAACCACTCTCTGCTCCTGCACGCACAGAGTTTGAAGAGCACTTGCATACACTAAAAAAATAAATCTCAGGTGACATTTGAAAGGTAGTTCCCAAAATTCAACTCAAGGGTATTATTATGTACAATGCATAGATACCGACAGATTAAAGCATACCTCCGAGACCCATAAGTGAAGGCTCCAGCGGGTGAGTCGCTGTGTGATGATGCACTCTATTATATTCAGAATTTAACTTCATGAGGGTGTACTGCATACAGGGAGGATCAAAACGTATGTTACAATCAATGAGACGTACGGTATCATGATCGAGCGAGTTATTCGTATATATTATAGAGTAATATAATCATGACCTGTTACCCTGAGTCTTGTGCGGCCTGACAGCTTCTGACCTGCCTTGGCATTCCGGAATGGCCCCAAATTCAAAGTCAATTCTGGCGTGGCCTGGGCAATTCCGGTATGGCCCCAATTCTTGATTGGCCCAGAACATATATACATAATGGATGACTACCAAAGGGGAGAACATACAACTTCTGGGGTATGTTCACACATATATCAGCCTCAGTTTTAGATTTCAGCTCAACTGGTGGACTTCTGAATTTCCTATGAATCGATTTCTAGAATGTGTCGCCTCCCTATCGCCTGTGTCAATGATTCCCCCCCCCTTTGTAGTCATGAGAATAGTGCCTAACTAGATCGGTCTGATTGTTTAAAGCTTGCACGTCCCACGAGGCCACGGATGGGAACAGATCTAAGCAGCAGGTACTAAGCTCTCTGCCATCTCAAACATTTATGATTACACTCTACTCTAGACCATCTCTGGATCTCGTACTCTCGGCATATAACAAGTACATACGTACAGTATATGTATATGTCAGAAAGTTTGTAAGTTACCTACATATATGTACAGTATATATACAGCTAGGTGGCAATGAAATTGGTACCCTGCATAAAAGCGGCTAGTATGCAGCGCGCTTGACTTAGATTTAATGAATGGAATTCGGCTAGCACGTTAAGGGTGACCCCCACTTAACTAGCAACGAAATAGATCCACCAAAAGATATGCAGTTCTATCCAACCTATATTATGCGCGCTAATCCAAGTCTCTTATGCAAAGGGGCTACCAATTTCATTGCCATCTAGCCTCCTCTGGAGGGGTAGTGCAACCAGACTAGCTGTATATAAGGATTCGGGCTAATGCTGAATAAGTAAGCCAGCGCTAGCTACGACAAAAGCGCATGTACCTCTAACGAGTCATGGTGGACATGGGACCAGACTATGGACATGGACACTATTCGAGTTCCAGAACGGGTCTGGTGTTTCCTCTAGGTATGTACTCCGTACAACATAAGAATCAGCCACGATGCACACATATTTTCCGTAAAGTGAAGTGAAGTCCCTTAGCCAAGTTTCCCTAACTAGATGCGGCTGCGGATAGTCTGGTTGAAATACACTGTGACGTGCCCCCTCCTAAGCTCTAAAGCTGCAGCGAGGCTCCAGAAATTTCTGGGCACTTGCATGGAAATCGACGATATCTCAACCAGTAATTTTTCAATTGCTATAAGTAATTCTCAAATGAAAGCTAGGGTATAGGAGAATCAATTTTGTATCCTCTACTTGGTACACCAGCTCCTTGCATCAATTACAGCCTGAAATCGCTTGAGAACTTGCCTAGCAATCTTCCTCACATATGCTAGATGTAAGTGCTGCCAGCAGTGGGTGATGGCCTTTACAGCAACCTTTCCACCTACCATCTCCTCTAAGTCAGAGTAACACTTGTGAATCTTACATTTAAATACGGCCCAAATATTCGTAATATGATTAGGTTGGGTGAATAGGGTGGCTACTCCATTACCTGAATCCCATGTACCAACCCCTCACAGTATGTGCCCCATGAATTGGTGCATTGTCCTTCATGAATAAAAGTCCTTCTCTCACTCAATTTACCAAATTCATCCAAAAAAACTGAGAATTCTTCCACTAAAATATTATAATATGACCTTGCACTAATTCTCCCTCAGCCGCCTCTAGGTCACCATATATTGGGATTAAAGCACCCCGGATTCCACCAATGAGCATCTTCACATTGTTTGAGATACCTTAGCATCATTCTTATCTCCTCCAATACAATCCTTTTTAACTTCTCATCTAGATATTGAGAAACCCAAGTTTCTTGCTTTCCGCCGCTCATTTCAACACTAGACTCATCACTCCAAATGACCTTATCTCCTACATGGAAGGGCTCCAGTGCCTATACTTCCGAGCTAAGGAAGACGAGCCTTGCAGTTTCGTCTATAAGCTTAATTCGCCCTGCAGCTCGCTACTTTCGGATTCATTGTTCCCTCAAACCTTCGCCTGGGATGAAGGGAGATACATGAGGAGCAATGTTGATATGGGTGTCACGGAGAGGCCCGCGTCGTCCTTCTGGAGTTGAAAGTGTAGCGCTGACTATTCGCCTATCTTCTGTAGTAGTTCACTTGCGAGGATTTGGATTTCTGGTGGGGTCTTCCTTTCTGATCGGCATAAATTGTACCCTGAACATTGCTTAGAGACTTTAAGTTATTTTGCTATATACATTCCCACATCCTCGCCCCACAGATTCGCCCTTTGATGCCTAGAGATAGCTCCCTGAGATCAGCATAGGCCTGGTACCCCAACTGGTTGTTGTCTACCACTACTATAACTTACAACAGGTAACTATCGGCCCAGCTGGTGTAACGACTGCAGAGAATTGTCGAGCACTGGAACTGCGGCCGATAAGGCACCAGCAAACCTCACCCTCAGTCTAGTGCTCCCGGTACCGTAGATTCTGTATTTGCGGTAATAGACGTTGGCAATGTTTGGGGTGGCAGTGGCCCAGAAATCCCAATCAGTACTTTTGATGAGGGGGGACATGTTGGTATTCTGGAAGACGACGCGGGAGTAGCTCCGCCATGGGCGGCCGAGGTAGCTGGATCCGGGCCGGAGGCGATGTCAATGTTGCATTAGTTGAAGAGGTAGTAGGACACGTTTGGAGCTCGAGTTCCGGCCTGTGAGCATTCGATGGGTTACAATGATTATCGAACGTCGAAAGATTCGTATTTGGCTAAATTACCATTCGCTGTAATCCGCGCATATCTTATTTTTCCGGCCTCGCTTTCTTTTGTTTGCTCGCTCTGCTTTTTCTGTACGCAGCCTGCACAGGGCGTCAGATTAACTTGACTGTCCCTTGAATCCACCCGGGCTTCCGGGTGGCTCGTCATACGACCCTTATGGTTGTGCACACAAGTACTGAGTTCAAAAAAAAAAAAAAAAAAAAAAAGCCCTCGGAACCAAGCACGCGAAGTTTCGGCCTAACACTTTCAATTGAAGCTTGGCAAACATGTCGCACCATGGTACCATTGATATAGCTCTTTAAATAGATTTGATTACCAGTAAATGCAAGAAGGGCACCTATCTTGAAGCTTTACACCATAATATTCCTTCTTGTCGGCCTGAGCAGAAAAGCAATAGCCTGGGGCCCTTTGCCTGGTGAACCGCACACAGAAGTTAACGCAAATGATATCCTACAATTTAGATCAAGAATACATCCTAACCTCTGCTGTTGACATGTTGACGTTATTAAGTTTTCAACCCCGCTGCCCAAGCACGAACAGTTACAGTGACGTCATTGCCGGGGAGGACCATCCTGGTTGGGATGCCTTGACAGATTGTTTCTAGATATAGAGTTATACGGATGGGCTACCAGAATCCGCTGAGAATTGAGTCCGAGATTTGAAGTTTGGGATCGCATGGTGGTTTCAATTATCGTGATCGCTGGTAGTACACGCCTGAAATTCAATTCTGAGGATTTCTGAATAGAAAGTGCGATTCGCGGCACCTGTAAGTACTTTGGTATGTTCTAACTGGGATTCAAATATGCAATTATCTAAAGCGCTGCAGCATAGTCGATTTCGTAACCCAAACACGTATACGACATGAAAAATGGGCGGTTTGCTACTCGTCTTTTAGTTGTCGTGCTCGTCTTGTCTATCAAAGTGTCTATTAAAGTGGCCCACATGTGCACACCTGCGACACGTCCACTTTGTAGGGGGAAGCCATAGGTTCTACACCGTGCTTCCCTGCTTATGATCTCAAAGTTTCCAATGACGCCTCTACCTCAATCTTCTGATGTTTGCATAGCTTGGGACTAGTGTTTTCACAGGTAAGTATGTAAGTATGTATATATTGGAGTTTACATAAATGCAGTAACCCCCTTCCTCCTCCACACAGACAACATATCTGTCCCTTCCCCAATCTTGTATGTTTTCTCTGGCTTGTATCGTTCAACTAACTCAAAATTCTCACTCAACAACTCATCATAGATATGAGATCTCAGACCCCAAGGTGGTCCAGGGAGCTCGAGAGACTTGTATAGAGGGAATTCTAGGCAAATTAAGAGACCTGTGCCCTTTGCAAGAAGGTTGGTCATTTGTTTCGCCCATTGAGGACGCAAGGTTGGGTGAAGAGCACAGAGGAACTGTTATGGATAGAGTTAGCAATTTATTTGTTCTTAATTTTCTTGGCTAACACTCAAGGTTTCCTGTTCACTGGGGACATTACACCTTCGGCTGTTGCCGTAAAGTGTCGTTATAATATATGGAGCGTGGGAGTTTCAAATTAAAGCATTGGGTTGATGGATAAGCCCACCGTATAATCATAAATCAAATCCACTGCCCCCTCAGCCTGTCTCTCTTCTCCGACCACCTCCCTCTTGACCCAATCATCCTTGAAATAATCCCCCAGAATGAATTCAACCCTCCCCTTTCGATCTTCTCCCTCGCCAGCCAACTTGTTCTCATTATAGCACTCCCTCGCAACCTTCACTGCCCTCTCAGCAATTTCCACCCCGAAGCTAGTAAACCCGTGCTCCGCGAGAAGCTTCACGTCGTAACCCTTTCCACATCCCGGTACAACCGCATATTTCTGTGCTTTTTTTACTGCGGATTGAATTGCAGCTGCGGCGGCACCAGTGGATCCCACCGGTTCTGAGCCAGTAGTGGCAGAGGAGAGAAGGTCAGCTAAGGCAGGAGATGGAAAGCCTTTATCCCATGGCATGAAATTGTCGGCCCAGAGGAGGTTCCACTGGGTGGATTGCTCCTCTACGGGACTATGGGGAGGGATGGTCAATGATGTTCATGTGGCTGGAGAGGTAGATACGGATTGTTCTTACCGATTGAAGGTTTGGACGAGACGAAGTCGGTCTGGGTCAGTGATTTGTTCCATTATTATCGTACGACTTCAGACTCAATTCGTGGGATTGATTTATCACAAGGAATCGAACACAAGTTCTAAGCTAATGCTTATATTGCGGACCGGGACTGGTACATACTAGGTGTGCCTGGTTGCAGGGCTAGGACAAGGATTATCGGAGGTAATCGCAAAGGCTTTACTATACTGGACGGCCAAAACCTGACCCCTGCCGTCCGGTTTAACTCAGGATCCGGTAAAGCAAATTTGCAGTGCTGCGGCGGAGTATCCCTTTCCCCCCCAACCACAACATGTCCGAAGGAGGAAGGCATACCTGGAGTTAGTAGAGAGCCACAAGAGTGTTTTTTACTTGCTAGCTAGTATTCTGATATTCATTAGGGGTGGGAAAATGCTACTGCCGAAACTCAAAGGAGATTTTGATGCACCTACCAATAAATGGATTTCACAAGAAAAACAGTAGTTAGAGCTCCACTTTATCCTATGTTCAAAGCATTTTTGGCTGAGTGGATTAAGCGAGCGCATTGCATGAGAGTACCTGTGAATGATGCATATAAGCGCCTGGGGACAGGGGGCATAGGATGCAAGTCCACCTGAACCTCGCCATGGAGACTTCTATATGCGAGTAATGAATTAAAAAAATAAAAAAAAAAGCACAGCTTATTATTCAAGAGTTGCCTAGTTTAGAGATTCCTACTTTCTGAGGAGGATTGTACAGACTTTAGTCCCCTATATGGATGGTTGTCAGCTTTTAAGGCACGACATAGTTTTTGTCAGCAAAAGCTTACTGGTGAGGGAGGTGGAATAAATGAAAGTGAAGTAGAACACTTCTTTAATTGTTTCTAGCCTCCTAAGTATATTTATCAAATTAAGAAATCATTTATAAAGTTGGCACTTTATTTTGTATTAGAAAAATATTAATATTAAACATGTTAATAAAATAGTGAAAAATACTATTGACTGATTTCAATGAATTTCTTCTTTTGAAATTATGAATAATTGAAATACTATTTCAATACTATATATTTAGAAGAGGTAAGATATTTACCAAATGTAATATAGCTACTATTTAATGTACTAAATCGAAATCAAGCGCGCTGCATGCTTAGGCCTCTTATACAAGGTACGAGATTTTTTGCCACCTAGTATAGTAAATTTATATATTTCCTACTATTCTTATGGCTAAAAAATCCTTCAGTTATTCATTTCTGGTAGAACTACAGAGTAATATACTCTTTAGCTTAAACTCTTTATAATTATATCAATACTTATAATATTAAGCCTATTCCAAAACTTGTACTTTTTATTATTTTGAAAGCTTTTGAGTATATTTACTATAATTATTATACAATTTGGTAGTAAAAGTCAAATAGTAAAAGTATATATATAGTATATAAAAATAGCTTTTATATAAAAGTACTTAATCAAATTAGCTGAGATAGAATTAGCTGCACTATATAAAACTTTAGAAATCATAGATTAATAGATATAAGCAAAATATAGAGTATAACTTATAAGAGGCTTACTTACTAGACTAAAGTCTAATAAGAGTATAAGAGTATAAGATTAAAAGAAATTTAATATTTAGTATACTAGCTTTAAGTCTTCAAAATTACTATAGTAACTAAATAGAATATAGAAGTCTAAAAGGACTATAAAAGAGATTTTGGAATCTCTTTCAAATAGTATTTAGAGCTTCCTTTAAAGCTATTTTAATAATATTATATCTACTACTCTTATTTATCAAATAAAGGTACTACTTATACAATTTTTCATATAGGCCCTTATATACTTAATTAGATTAAGATTAGAAAAGTATACTACATATTCTATAATTTTTCAATTACTATCTTTAAAAAACTTTTTTACTATCTTAGAGGTATGAATAAATATGTTATCTTATATAAATATAAAATTATCTATTTGCGTTGCAATGCACCAAAATCTCATGGCCTCCCCGATGGTCAACCAATGGCCTCCCCGATGGTTAACTCAACTTTAGTTGCGTTGCAACACACTAAATCAGCACACTTACAGATTGGTGAACCGTTCGGATCTGTGCACGATTGGCGGATAGTTCGAACGGTTCAGCAATATGCAACGATTGCTGAATGGAACAGAACACGCAAGTCTAAGCCATTAGAAGATCAAGTATATAAGGCCAGAGGCCTATCCACAAGAATAGAACGTAACTATTCTAGAGAACAAAAGATGGAAGTGCTTATATTTCTCATGTAGCACCGAATTCTCAGTTTGACGATGAGGATGATAGGAATATCATCGTCCTACACAAACTGAAGCAAGTTAGTGGTTTAAAATTCCAACTGTTCACTCAAGCATTACCCCTCCATAGCTCGGGGAACAGGGAGCATAGGGCAATAGGCCCGCCTGAACCTCGCCATGGAAATTTCTATATGCGAGTATTGAATTAAAAAAAAAAAAAAAATTACCCCTCCATAGATGAGGGTGCCCTCTCACATTTGATACTGTATTGTAGGGTAGCTGTTTGATGTAGAGGCAGAATGCGATATATTACGATATCTCTGTCAGGGATGTTGATAACGACTACGACAGGAATGCGGGGTAGATCTACCTTACCTGATCGGGCATTGGCAGCATCAAACTAGAAGTGTATGTATGTGCAGTATTTGAGGGGTACCTACACTTGGGTGTGAACGCTATGGAATACGTATTCTGACTCAAGTCGCGGACCAGTCGGTGCTCACAGGCACTACGGTCATTCTTTGACTTCGAGACCGCTGGATACAGTGGAGAGTTGATCAGCTTTCTGAGTAGCAACCCAATTAAGAACTATTTCCACATTCAAAAATCTGAATAGATGTATGATTTAAAACAGTATCATTTGCAATCATCTGAAGAGCCTATCACCACAAAAAGCTACCCTAGTCAAGTCTTGAAGCTCCTAACTAACCTCCCGATTCTCTTACATGAATCCTTTTATTTCTTGGATGAGTTGCTTGAAGGAGGGGTATAGGTCGCAGTTCCTTTGCCATCATTATGGTAAGAGGACCCGTTGGGGTTGGAATAATGATAGCCTCCATCTCTGTTGCAGCACTGCATTAGTACCGCTAATTCATGCGCCTTGTGGAAGAATAAAACCTACTTATTGGAGTAATGGTAAGAATTCTGATTTGGTGCGGAAGGGCCGTAATCGCGGCTGCAGTAGTGGTTTCCCCTGAGTAAGCGTGTTAGAAGAGAGAAGTCAATTCAACTTAAAGGGCTTACTGTGGATTTGTCCCAGAAGACTTATACTCATATGAACTCCCTTGGTTATTTTTTGGCATCTTGATAAACTTATAGCGGTATCGTTCGTAAGTGGAGGGTGAAGTGTGGGGAGTCAAAATGTAAGCTTGAGGAGGAAAAGAGTTTGCTTATAAAAGCACATGTTGGCAGTAAGGCCTCCCACTAAGCTTCATACCCTAGATGCACTACGTCACGATTTGAGACTAGTAGGAATACCCACAGTCTAGCCTACAGCTGAGTGCCATATGAAATTCCTACTCTAGCCTAGAATTGGGTAATTTATTCATACTTTGTTGAGCCTTTGTGATTTAGTATGTCCATCACATGTCCCACAGTGATTCCCAGCTTCTCTCTAGTTTTCTCCCAGTATACCAACTGCTGATGTTCCCACATAGGCAATGCACCTCTCAGATTGACTCGAGCTTCGTAATTAGTACAACTACCGGGGTATGAGCTGATATTCTTCCTAAGTAGGCCGTGTTTACGTAAATAAGCTTGTTATCTGTAGTACGATATTGGATTTGGACAGAGAATATACATGTAGTGAGCCCAGGCTCTAAGCGGTCATTGTCATGTTGGAGGTAGTAAAGACAAACTAGGTTCGTGGCTGCAGTGGCTGAACCCAGGCCCCGTCGGTAGATTAATGACAGGCTATGACAAGAAATATGTACAGTATCTCCAAGGACTGTATAATCTTTTTTAGGCCTACATTCCTCCTTCCGAGTGAATACATGAAGTTGGCTTTCGCAAAAATGAATATACTTAGGTGGAGCCACATTCTAACCCTTATCTGAGGTACGGTATCTAGTCACCGTAAATTGCCATAATGTACAAATGTACTAGGACAAAAGTTTCCGTACAGGAACCAAACGGCACCCCAACTACACAACGATTCTTGCACTGCCAACACTGAATGAAACGGAACAAAACTGCGCATAGGAGATCATTAGATACTGTACATAAGAACCTATATAATAAATACAAAAAAAAAATAATCTATATTTAGTATACTAGCCCTTGGCAGCTATCACTGCCGCCACCCTACGAGGCATTCCCAAGTGCTTTCAAATAACACCTTCAATATCCTTGGCCTAACAGTCATCCAGAGCCTCAGCAAGACGTCTTGTCACAGTATCAGGGTCTCCAGAAGTGAGATGAATATTCAGATATCGCCCATAGAGCTTTTCTTCAGACACTTCCAAACATGCTCAGTTGGGTTGAAATCCAGTGAACATGCTGGCTACTTCATCACTTCAATACTGTTATCCTTAAACCATTACATGATATCTTGAGTAGTTTGGATCCGTATATTATCCTGCTGAAAGATAGAATCCCAAATAGTATCCCCAACCTCTATATATGCATCAAGCAATCCCTCCTCCAAAACCTGCATATATATTTATTATCCACTGATTTCTCTATGGTCAGTATTAGAGGACCCTTAGAACGTCCCCAAATTCAAGGCCAGACCTTTAGCTTTACTCCTAGATCTCTAAACACCCAAATTTCTCGGAGATCCTTTGTCTTTTCTAAGAAGCGATTGAGGAGTTCTTGGATAGTTGATCTTGGCTTATTTACTTGCGCCTGGATTTTACCTAATGAGCATTTTTGGGGGGGCCAAAGCAGCTATCTGCCGTTTCTCAAAGTCCAATAACCTTCCCTTTGTAGTGCAGACCATATCGTTATTGTTGTGTGATATCGAGATAGGTGTCCGGACACATGGCGTGCAACGCAGCCCCACACAAAATTTCACCCTGACGAAATCAACCACAGCTCAATACCATGCCCTCCAAAAAAAAACGAGTTATCTCTAGGCATCAGGGGACGGATCTGTGGGACGAGGGATATCGGGAGGTCAGTACGGGACATTGCCAAAAAATTCAAAGTTCCTAAGTCCACTGTGCAAGACACAGTCCAGGCCGATCGAAATGGAAGAGCGTTACCAGAGATCAAAACCACGGGGCGCAGTTCGCAAGACAACTATTGCAAAAGATAGGCGAATAGTGAGAGGCAGCTGCGGTTTCAACACCAGAAGGATGGCGCCAACCTCTCCGTGACATCCATATCAACATTGCCCCTCATGTATACCTCAACCATTAGGCGAAGGTGAGAGAGCAGAGGATCTGGAAGTGGCGAGCTGCAGGACGAAGTAAGCTTACAGAGGAGATTGCGATGTCTCGCCTTGCTTGGGCTCAGAAGTATAGGCACTGGAGCCCTTCTATGTGGAAAAAAGTTATTTGCAGTGGTGGCAAGCAAGAGACCTAGGTTTTCCGATATGCAGATGTGAAGTTTGAGAAAGATTGTATTGGAGGAGGTAAAAATGATGTTAAAGTATTTCAAATTGTGTGGATACTTTATTGGAGGAATACAAGGTAGTTTAATCCCAATACACTGTGACCCTGAGGCTGGCTGCTAGGAGGGGTTTGAGTGGAAGACCATATATTAAGGTTACAGAGGAAGGATTGCCAGCTTTTTTGGACGAATTGGGTGGGAGGAAGTACTTCCTGTTCATGCGATACTAATCCATGGAGCACATATTGTGAGGGATTGGTTCAGAGTGGAGTGGCCACCCGATTCACCTGACCTTACTCCATTGAAAATATTTGGGCCGCACTCAAGCGCAAGCTCCACAAGTGGTACCCTGTGTTAGAGGAGATGGCAGGTAGGAAGGAAGCTGTGAAGGAGGCTAGAGAACAGGCTATCACCAACTTAGATCCAGGTATTTAAGGAAGCTTGCCATGGGGATGCCCAGGCGAGTTCAGGCTATCATTGATTGTTAGGGGCTGGTATACTAAGTATTAGGAGTAAAACGAATCCTGCTCTATCTTAGCTTTCATTTGATATCCTTACTTATACCAATTGAAAAAATTATTGGTTGCACTGTGATTTTTGAAGTTAAGGCGGCTGTTGCAGTATAGCTGGTTGCCATGCAAGTGTCTGGAGACTTTGGAGTCAGCGCTGTAGCTACGAACTTTACATTATAATGTGAGAATCAGCGAAATTAGTATACGTACTGATATTATCAATGAATGATACCTTTTAATGTACCTGGAAATAGTACGGCCCATATTTCACTCTGAGGACAATTACGGAAGACAGTACGAAAAGTACGAATGAACATCAAGTAGGACGAATAAGAAGTAAGCACCCAGTCTCTATCCCTATTTTACCTTCTTCATATAGCATGCCAAAGACCAAAGATGGAACTGAGTACTTGTGCAATTCGAATTCTACATTAATAGGAATATTTGAGTAGGGGGAGCATTATTGTAATCATGATTATGGTCTAGGATATCTGAGCAAGGACTTCCATCAGGTGAGAATGGATATATTAATGGTAGCTGCCATGTATAGTGCACATCTAGAGTAGAAATTCAAGTTTGCTACTTTATTTCTTATTTCTACTTCCACTCATTTATCCAAATAGTCAGCTCCTACATATCAAGACTAGGTGGACATAAAGTACGTGGATAAAGTTTCCGAGTTTCCGGATAGTGGCCATATGGTAATGCAACCCCATTCGAATACCACCATGAACACCAACTGTGGTAGTGATGTGGAACTGAGCCTGAAGCACTAGTTTGCCAATTCTTGGGTTAATTCTATACAGTACAGCCCTAGGTGGATGGAGTTCCAAGGTACAGTATTATCGTCGTGCCAGGGAATTACCAAGAGGTTAGCCATCCATCCACAAGACTGGAGCAAGCACGATGAAGAAATGTCCCTTCGGCCCGTATGCTTAGAACATGAGACTTCAATCGAGTCGACGTCGGTCAGAATAAAGGTAGTACCAGTCTCGACAGGCAGCCAGAATAGGTAAGTTGACAGTAAGGCAGCTCACGCGAATTATAATCCAGCCTAATTCTTTTGGCCCACTAGACATAGATTACCCCTTAGGGTTATTGCCGACGTCGATGTCGACGATTACGGTATTTACTAGATAAGTGCGTCTGTAAGGCCTACACATCTACACTAGTATTGTGAGATTGTATCACTGTATGGCAATAGAACTCCATTACTTTTTATCCTTCATCGTGAACCCGTCACGATTCGTATTCGATGTGCTCGCTTAGCTTCTTGACCGCATATTTATTCGTACCTGGTTAACGAAAATAATTAAAGCTTATCTTAATCCAAAGATTGAATTATAATACTTCCAAGATATCGCTACTCGTATTCCCATTACAGCCCAAAACAGCTTTAAACTGAAGGCGCATACATCGAAACATAGAAGGCAAGAAGAAACACAATGCTTTTCGTAAAGCCGAAATTTTCTTGGGCACCAGTCATAATATCCTCGCGAATTCAAATATCCCCGAGTGTATCAACCTCCCCGGGTTTGTCAAACCATTCCTCATAAGTAGTTGGGACCTCCTCCTTGTGAACGACCCTTCTTTCTTGACACTTTTCCGCTGCAACCTCAGCCTTGAACCACACCTTGCTGAATACTTGAAGCTTTGCCTTCACAGCAGCAGCTACTGTAGTTATCACACCACCGTGGCCATCAATAATATTGGTCTTCGAAAGACCTTCCCCATCGCACTCGGCACCTTTTGGCTTGATATTACGAACAGAGGTGCTTAGATGACAAGGGCTTCTCGTCGTTCCATGAGGCTCTTCTTGCTCGTAATTTAGTTGGACAGTGAAACTTCGGTTACTTTCTCACTGCATTAGCATCGAATCCAAGATGGATTGTGCAATACGTAGGAGGACGGGGAGAAGAGAGGTACGAACTGCTTAGTGGAGCCGATAGCTGGCCTAATTTCGTAATGGTTGCCGAATTTGTCAAGAGGCATGATTGATCCCTATTTAACGAAAAACCTGTAATACTTAACATTAGACGCAATTTATCGCAATGACCACTGTAATTATTGATTACAAATTCTGAGGAACTGACTTACACAAGGCTCCGCCCGTGAGATAGGCAATATCATCCACTAATCGTGAGCGAGTAAATTCTTGTTACAGACCTGCAATGGTAGAGGAGTGGGTGTTGGCAGACTCGTCTATATTTCCAATGACGTTTGCCAGGCATGCACCTGACTTCCGTAGAAGGAAGTAGGCAGAGAGAATATAGCTGTTTTAGCCTAGTAATAGCAGTTTTGGGTAATTCAACTTCTTGGCAGACCCGGGGATGCATGCGGATTTGCACTATCCGGAAAACGTCGACGTGGACGTCTATGCCCATGCAAAAGATGCTTTTCACCATACTATTACTTGAACATACTAAATGTAGGTCCCAGGATCCTTCATTTCTAACTCTTCATGCCAATATCTATAGCTCTCAGATGTTCGAGATAAGTACAAGTATACTCTATCTGTATATAGCTATTTACCACGGTCGTCCTAGGATGACCATAGATCCTAAGCCTCCAGTTACAATCTAAGGACACACGCATTTACCGAGGCCTAGGGTTGGCTGCATCCCGAGCCTAGGCCACCAATGCACAGCGCTCTAGTGTAGCCTATATCTTAAGTACTTGGCCAATTGGTATGTATACTTCCTACTCACAATAAGCAATTAGCCCCATTGACTACGTTTCCATACATCTGTAAATGCATGGTAAGCCAAGGCGAACCCCACCAAGGGAACGCTTGTAACTAGTGAGCTTTGAAGTAGGGCTTCATGCCCAGACACAATGAAACGAGGAATCATTGATGTAACCCGTACAAGGGGATGTGTTCGTTTCATAATATAGCCCCGCGCTGCAAGGTGAGAGGAATACATGTACAAAAGGGGACCCCGCATTAATATTTACCTACTCTTGTTGGCCAATTCGGAAAAAAGCCCGTGCTGCCCAGCCTTTTCAAAGTATTCAGGGTCAGACAAAATCTGACGAACTCACTATAAATTGGCATGGGTGCCCGGCCGTGATTCCATACAACTTGTATGGGACAAAGTCTAATGAACTTTGGGTATATTTCTCTCATTAATAATCACAAAGGGGCAACTAGCACAATAAAGGGCAAGCATTGCCTCCCACGCTTCAGCTATTCTCTGGTAACACAATCATTACAAGAAAAGGAGAGTTCAGGGCGTTGGGGTTTTGTGACCCTGTCAGGCCAAGTCCGACTTCGCTAGACTTACCCTCAACCCGAGTTCAATGACATGTAGCAGTAAAAATGATTGTAGATACCGGTCACAGAATTACAGCTTCCAAAATGAAACTGCGCTAGCGTATGTACTCTAGGAAATACCTGAAACCCGTCATTCCAACACTCTGGGTGATACATGCATGGCACACCTTATAGCGAAAATACCGCCGGCCGATCACAACGCCCACATGCCATCAATTGTGCTTACTCGAGTATCTAGCCGGGTGCAAATTATCTCTCAAATATACTGGCTATGGGATTCTTGGCTCGGGATTTGAGAGACAGGTGGACTACCTAGAGCCTCTTGCGATGGCGCCAGGTTCGAGTAGAGTTTATTTGCTTATGTAAGTATCGGTTGTAGGAATATCCTCTAACGCGAGTCCTTGAACAAAGTGTTTTGATACGGGGGACTTTATATGCTTTTCTCCATAGCTGGCAATGAACCAGATGGGCGACATGTACGGCCAAAAGCCATCACCGATATTTGCGAGGCGCTTGCGCGTTCGGATCTTAGTTTCAAAGCTTCTACCATTCAAATTGGAGTATTGAAACTGCAAGGTACCTCAAAGTACTGTCTTATGAACCTTCCTAAAGGAGCACCGCTACTTATCATTATGAGCCTAACAAGATGAATGAAGAAACGTAGTCATGATAATGTAATCAATATCTTCAACTGTCTTCCTATCAACCATTTCCTTCCCACGCAATGAAATCCCCCCAGCGCGAAATGCCGTGTATTGCAATCATTGCAAAAACGATACCTAAGTAATGTATATAAAAAAAGAATGGAAAATGCCACCACCCCCAGATATCTATTTGCTATACCGTCTAGAGAAAACCCGCTCCGCTCAAAAACCCCAGATGATGAAAAGAAAAATACATGCATGAATGAGAGGATAGAATGTAAGATATATACAAGTACAAAAAAAGAAAGCGAAACCTGACTTTGAATGTTATTGCCTCCGGAACTACTCAGTCGTCAAGACTCATAAGATTCCGAAACCCTAAGCCGTCGCGTCCACATAGGCGCTATATCCAATTAATAGTGATATTTATTCCCGTCGACCTGCCTTATTGTTCCTCTTCCTTCCCCAAGACGCAAACCCAGTGGCAGTTTCCTCCCTTTTGCCAGTAGAACTAGCACTGAGCTGACCTAAGTTAGTAGCAACCCTAGCTGGGTCACCTGGGATGTTTGCAAGGTCAGCAATCTTCTCACTGGCGTCGATGATTAACTGCTTCATTTTAGTAGTATTGGTTGCAAGTTCAGGGAACTTTCCAAGGTAATAAGCGATTAGACCAGTGACGTGGGGGCAAGCCATAGAAGTTCCGGAAAGGTTATTGATGATGTTGTTCCTTCCATTATCAGGATTTGAAGGATCGATGAATGTAGAGACAATATCGACGCCCGGGGCATATGTAGTGACACATTCACCAAAGTTCGAAAAGCTCGCACGTTGATCGTTGATATCGACTGCACCGACGGAGATGACATTTGACTTGGAGGAAGCAAACCCAGGCGAACTGTTACAAGCATCCTGGCCGGCGTTTCCAGCTGCGACAGAGACGTGAATACCACGGCGGGAGGCTTCTTGCACGGCTTGATCAAGGGCTGAGGACCTCTGATCTGAGCCGAGAGACATGCTGATGACCGAACCCTTGAAATTAGCTTGAGTCTTGCGCTGCTCGTGTCGTTGAGCGATAAAGTCGAGACCAGCCAGAATGTCGTCGTTACCACCGGAACCGTCAGTACCGAGGACCTTGACGGCAATGAGGTTGGCGTTTTTGGCGATACCCAGGGTGGTGGAGGCCGAAGTACCTGCGCAGTGAGTACCGTGACCGTTTCCGTCAAATTTCTGATTATCGAAAGCGAAACCAAATTCGGCTCGGCCATTGAAGTCGATATGTTTGGTACTGTAAAAATATGCAGTCAGCAGTGCCCTTCGACACTTAATGCCAATTTTCCATAACTTACTCGATACCGGTATCAACAACGTAGATATCAACTCCAGCACCTGGGTTTTCATCGAAAGTGTACGGGAACGCAAGGTCAAGCACATTCTTTTCTTTTTCGTTCACAGAGCCAGTCTTGCTAACTCTGTTCAAGCCCCATGGTGCATCAATTTCTGTCACACTTGCTCTAAACGTTGCTTTCTCCTCGTAGTGCTTAATACCCCCGAATGTGCTAAGTTGACTAACACAGTGCTTTGACATGCTAGCAGCAAAACCCTTGAAGTGTGTATTGTTGTAGACGTACTTGACAGTGTCCATGGAGCCTCCAAGCTCCTGAATCAACTGCTCAATAAACCTTGGGTCTTCATCATCCACAAGGACAACATAGTCGCCACCAGACCCGGGGGTCTCATCCATAGGATCATCAACGAGTGGCTCGAATACCGGGATTGTTGAATTTTTGTTTCCGCCATGCCCCCAATCAGTGTGCCCTGCTCTTGTGTCATTTCTACCTCCATGGTGATTCCCGCCGTGTGCTGCTGCCACAATGGCAAATGGGAAAAGTGAAAAGAGAGTCGCTGTTGTGAACCTCATGTTTGTTATAGGATATGAATGTATCAACAGGAAAAGAAGAAACTGAATAGACCAAAGCTATAGAATTCTCAAAGGAGTCGTATGAAAGAAGACAAACCGGTATATCAGAAGGATTGAATTTAGGAATACCGTCCTCGCGTCAAGCGTAGGACTCGCAGAGCGAATGCGAAGGAAAGGAAGGAATGTGGTGGATGGGCTGCTGGCTGATGGAAAAAGGGAAGATTAGAAGAGCGGGTGTGGGGATATTTTATATTCCTATGCAGCACAGCAGACTGCAAGAAGCTTTAACGTAGCCTACCTCTCGCACCAGAAACGAACAAGACTGGTGATCTCTGCAAGGAGTTGGACGACCGGTGACCCTCCCTGCCACTATAGCTAGCTAGCCAGTGACGGGATCGAAATCTCGCCCGCATGAGCCGCGGCCTATGGAGATTGAAATGGGGGATATCATGAATGTTAACATGATTAGGTAGGTTTGCGTGCGCATGAAACCACACGTGCGAGTTGACATGAGGGGAGGCGCTGCAAAAGTTCCTGTTATGTTCAGCCTTTCAGCAAAAAGTTGTCCCAGGAGATATTCCAGCCAACAGGCAATCCTGGTGTAATAGTGCTCAATCAGGACCATAAGGATGGGATCAACATCTTGACATCTTGAATGAGACTGCTATCATCTAAACCATTGAAAGTTGAGTCCAGGCAAGCCAGCGTCTGTACGCTATAATGTCACTTGTCGGTTGCTCTGACATGCAGGGATCCAGGTCCTGAAACGCAACTAAGTGCAAGTAACTCTTTGAGACGTAGCCTGTCCCGAGCCCCTAGTCCCTCCATACCTGTGTGTGGGGATTTGACAATCCGATACGCCGATGGAAATTCGTCAGGAGAGGCACAGTTTCGCTGGAGATGAGTATCATGGGAGCAGATTTGCCTCCAAAGCATGCCAAAATAGCCACCCTTTATGAAGATCCCGAAGCTGGGATATAGAGCTGTATTTCCTTTGCCAGTTCATGTAACATAATGTAATGTTCTTGACCATTTTCTTCCTCCGGCGCGAAGCGGCGACCTCGAAAGCCCCTTCCCGATCCGTTAAAACGATTTGCCGATCCATAGCGGGGTACTTAAGGGGAACGGAGAAAATTTCATGGTTGAAACTAGCCTTTATTTGTTCACAAAAACCCAACTTTGCTGTGATTGTACCCCGCAAAAGCGGCACTTAGCAAATTAATTTGTTTCAAGAAAGAAACGATGCCACATGCCGACTAAACTCCAACAACCAGAAAGCTAGTCTGGTTGGCACAAGCCCGCCAACCAGACTACCAGAAAGCCAGTCTAACTAGACCCTAACTCCCACAACTACTTCCAAATTAGGCAATCGTAGAACGCAAATGTCGTGATTGACCCTGTGAGTACGGCGCAGTGACTCCAAGACTTATCTCCGGCAGATGTGTACCATGGCGCCAAATCCTGTCCCACGCACACAGAGGCAACGTGCTGGAGAAAGTAGACATCGCGAATATCTCCTACCATGCGGGCTTATCTTACTGTGCGCCGTGACGCTGGAGAAAGTTATGGTCAAATAGCCCGTGCTATTGGGATCCCCCAAACCACGATCCAGTACACCGTCGCAGCCACACATCAGATTAAGTACAAGTCCGCACGGCTGAGAGGCCACAAGAGACTTCTATAAGGACAGATATAGATATTGTACGAACTGCTTTGTCAGAAAGGCATCAGACACTGGGAGAGTTGTCTGTCAATATGGGGGTTTGTCTCGGAGAACCCTACAGAGACGATAGATCAAAAATCGGCGAGGAGCTCAAAGGCCGCTCTTGGAGCCCGAGATTGCAGCTAAGAGACTTGCTTGGACTGTCGCACATAAGGATTGGAGGATTGGACATAGGAACGATGGCTTAAGGTCCACAATTGGAGCAATGAGTATTCTGTTGAGGAATCTTCTGGGGCAAAGCCTATTTGGGTGTTTTCGCACACAGGAGAAAAATTGGAAGAAGGATTGTATTGCTACAAGAAAAAATGTGGAGCAGTTACTCCGACGGTATGGGCTTGTTTTGCCAGTACAAAGAAGGGCCCTATGGTTGAGATGGTGGGAGATCCGGAGGCTAAAATGGACTAACAGTTCTACTTTTAAGGTTTTGTTTACTAGAGTTCCATCATCATGACTGCATATTCATGCGAGACAATTCCCCAATATACCTATGGCAATGGTTTACTAGCACAGGCTATCAAGTCATGGAATGGTCACCCTACTCTCCTGATGTTAATCCAATTGAGCATGTATGGGTACACCTCAAAGCAAACCTTCACAAGTGTTACCCAGAGTTCATCAACATGTTGGGTAACTCGGGAACTATTTAACCAAAACTAGTTGATACTATCATCCATTGCTGGGAGCTGTTGGACCCTGCTATCCTTGAGAATCTGGCTAGATCTATGCACCGTCGGTTGAAGGCAGTTATTGAGGCAAAGGGGTTGTATACCAAGTATGAATTTCATTATTTTTTTCATATCTTGTCTAGATCATATAGATATTCTAGAGGTCATGCTAGTGAATTTTTATTATATAGCTTTTGGTTTGTTGAGATATCTTAAAAATTGGGGTTGTCGCGGGGCTGCATGGGCATCGGATAAATACAATCACGAATGGGTACAGAGCATCTCCAAGTATTACTTTTAAATAAATTCTAGATCATGTTTCAACTTCATATATCATACTAATCATAGTTGCATGTGGCGTGAAGATCTACAGGAGACATTCCTTGGGTAATCTCGGGACTAGTATGGCGCCCGGGACTGCTTCTAAGGGTTCGCGGAATAGGGAAAGAAAGGGAACTTGCAGCCCCTACAGTCATCGGATCCATTAACTCAACTGAATGACGCAAAAATTAAACTCCTTGGTTGTTATAACCTGTTCAGTGCTACATAAGCTGTCACAGTTTGTCCCGCTTTTAGATTTTATCACTTTAGGTATGAATAGTGCCTAAAGTAGTTTGGCTAGTGCCATAAGGGATTTTATTTCTCAAACTAGAATGAGACTGGCTAATGAAAGAAGATTTACAAAAAGGGAAGCTTTTATTCATGCTTGTACTGGCCCCAGAGGCGTCTAAAGTCTAGGTTGACTAGGTGATACAGCGCAACTGTAGGTAGGTATGAAGTCTAGACTAATACAAACAATTGCAAAATGATGTCACGCGGCTCAGTACACAAAGCTACTGAACGGCAATAGTATGCTTACCTCAGAGAGTCAGCGTCAGCTTCTAGAATACAAGTATTTCCATATGCTTTCAGCATGAAAGTAGTGTGTTCTAAGCTAAGATGCTACTTCAGAAGTGTCAATGGTATATCAGCTTTCAGGGTAACTACGAAGGATCTCTATCGCTGGTCCGATTTTAAATTTGCGAAAAACGTAAAGCTTAATGTTAATGCTATCTTTCATGCCCTTGTTATAAAAATTAAAGTTTTGTTCCAGACCCAGACTAGTGAAAGCCTATTTCCTGTGGACTTATTGACTCCTTGCCATAACAATAACATACCTAAAGCCTGCTAAGGCGACTTCATATGGCATACCAAAGGCATTTCAGTCTTCCATACCTCAATACAGCAGCCTCGTATCCATCAATGCATATGTCATCTGTATAAAAAGCTGGTCTTGCCACTAGACTCATCCGTCTTTCCCACTACCAATATCGGTCAACCCCAAGTGTCATCACAGTCAGTACAGATTCGTTGAGTCTGTGCTTTGGATTAGCCAAGGCGACTGCAAAGCACCTCCCGTTTTATATATATACACGGAATCAATTTAAAACAACTCTACGAAGAATCTAAATACAAGCTATAAATGCTACTTGCTGGTCGAGAGAGTCTTGAGTTTGTCAGTGGACCCTCTTCTAACCAAGGCTTACTCATAGCATCTTGCTCTCCTTCCTCAGATCCACTCACACTATCGCAGCCGCTGAAATCTATCCAGGAACCAACGGCGTCTTTGGTCTCCGCATGTTGGTAGATTTCCGAAATGGCACCCTTTTGGCTTCTTTGTCTTGGCTTCAATGTTGGCAAAGTAAGGTTTCTAAGGCCAGAACCGGGGCTGGATTCAGCGAGGCGCATTGGGGATGGCGGCCCCTTGAAGCACTTGATGTACCCTTTAGCCTTTGGTGCGGGATGCAGCAGTACCTGCTCACGAGGCCTGCCAGTGGTGTAGTTGCTACTGCCGGATGCTGTACTGGGCACAGTGCCACTATTCCAGTAGCTACAAAGTGCCTGGATCTCTCTATCAAGCACCCTTGACTCATCGTAATGAAAACCGGTCAAGTCTTCTTCGCTTCTTGGTGATGGTGGACATGAGAATGTTGCTATGGTGGTATTTGAGAAATGGGACCTTGGTTGATAAACCTCTTCACAACTTTTTGTGGTCACTTGTGAATTGGAAAGTGTAGGAGGGTAAACAACGGGCAGCGTCACCCTCCCTTTACCCTTCGCCCCAGGCTGGGAAATCCGAATATGTGTTACCGATTGACCAAGAGTAGGTGAGTCGGATCTCTGTTCATATGTACTCTGGATTGGCACCGCTTCCTGTGGGTAGTGCATAGTTGTCCTTACCATCTTGTCTGGAGTCCATTCAATACAGGGAACGATATATGACTCACATCTCTTACATAATCCTGTTACTTTGTCGCACTTCCATTTGGCATCCTCACAGCCCCAGCAAAGAGTTGGATCCTTCCGATAGACCGAATTCTTGGTGACTGGCTGGAATGGATGCCTGTTTGAGTCAGTTCTGTTGGCAGTTTGCAGGGGCATAATACATTGCTGTGCAATCGAACTAGCACATTCTCGAGGCCGCGGGCTCCCTAGCTCACTGAGTGGGATGCCAGTCCTACCAGACCGTTTGGCCTTTAGTGAAGGTACTACCTCCAGAGCCGAAATTTTCTCAAGGTTTAAGGATTCTTGTTCGTTCCAAATAGTATCGGAATTGTCCCGTACCCGGGTAGAAGGGCCTGCGTTTTCTGTAGATATTCTACCGAGTTGCCTGATGACTGGGGATGTTATCAGTTCCGAGCTGTAAGTGTCAGTACCTGCGCCACCTTTCACGTCCTTTGCTTGTGGCCTTTCGCCTATCCTGGTGGATATTAGAGATTCTCTTGGAATATTCGGCGTAATAACCCAACCCAGCTGCGGTTGGGGGTGTTTAAGTGAGAGCTGCTTTCCGAGAACAGGATTTGCTAAGTCTGCTTTCGGAGGAAGCGTTGGTATGGACGTTCTCTCAAACATAACTTCTAGATCACTGCCTTTAGGGTAATTCTTCGAGAGAACTGGTTTGTGACCCTCTGTGTTGTCATACCTGATTGAGTTGACAGTCAAATCCTCCAGCCGACTATACATATCGTCATCACTTGATGTTGAAAGACGTCGAGTACAGCTAAAGCAACCCAATCGTTTGCGACGTCCCGCAGTTTTTCGCCGTTGATGATAGACCTTATATGCACTTGGCTCGATATTTGGTTTCTGTATAATGGTAGAAACTTTATGCGAGGGGCCGCCCTCAATATCCATCCCCAGCGTTCCTTCGTTGCCGTTGAGTGGTTGTAGACGAGGGGTGGTATTACATGAAAATGGTGCTGAGGGTTGAATATCCTGTTTATTTTCATTACTACCAACAACAGGTAAGAAAATTTCCTTCATAGCTGCTGTAAAATTCGAGGGACGTTGCTTCTTATTCGACATTTGGGACTGCTTCTGCTTAAGCGCATGCCTACTTAAGGCGGCGGCGTGGAGCATATAAACGTTATTATGGCCAGACATTTCTGAATGTAGTAAGTGAATCAGGAGAGAGACGTAATGCTACTTCTATGGTATGAGTTATTACTGAATTACGCAGATGGCGAGGATGCCACTGTGTGTTTCTGTTTCTCTTGGGAACGTTCCAGCCGTAAGTTATCAAAAAGCATTCAGAGTGGTTACGAAGAATGGAACAAGTATGGCCGGATGCTCTGAGCCCTTATACCCGACTTCCTGCAACCTACATGGCCTCAAGCATGCTCAATGGTCTCGGACTCTGGAATATGTACTAGCTTAGTGTAATAGCGACCTGGAACGACAAGGTCTTTGTTCCAGAATAGGCTTGTCTAATGTCAAGTATGGTAGTTGTTTTTGGTTCTTAGAACAAAGGTGGAAACAACGTTCATACAAGTTGTTTACGGTTTATGATGTGAAGTTTAGCCCGAACAGATTGGAGCCCCGTGGCAGCACTAGCGTTTTCGTTGACAGAGCACCGGCACACTTCATGCAGCAAATCTCATCTCTTTAATTTATGGAACTCCGTTCCATGTTGTTTTTCCTCCACGAGGGCTTGGACAACGAGACTACTCTATTTTGTGGTTTTGAGTCCAATAGTCGATCTCAAATCGAAGCCACCACTTATTGCTTATGCACTAATCTGAACATAGGGGCCTTTCAGATTGTCATGGAGGTCTTACAAATGTGCTCCGTGTTCTATGCTTGCATCTGTTTCGTCCTGACAATGATGCAACCGCTAACTTAGGCCTAGGACCACGCTATGAGTTCATGATACGAGTTGATATAGAATATGAGAAGCTAGTCCGTATATACTTGATGGCTTCTGGGCGAGCTCTAGATTTGTCTCAAAGAGAGAAAAGATTGAAGTCTAATCGAAGGGCATGCTATAAGCATATGCATTATGGGCACGAGAATATCGAACCTTTTTTATATGCTGCACCAGGGTAAATCGAATATGGCTTCCGGTGTCCAATGTTCCAGATCCCTCTCAACTCTTCGAATATTTTTAACTAGAGCCAGACAAGTTGACATACGGCTCCAGGGACCAAACCCAACAATAACGTAGGTGCTTCAACTGAGAAAGATCAATAAACCAAGCCATCAGAATAACCTGTGGACCAGCTCCAGAACATCTAGACATTGATGGGTGCATGTGTGCATGTGCCTAAAACTTAACTTTTTATTATTAACACTAAATTTAGACTTTTGAGATAAATTACTAAAGATCTTAAGTCTTAAATATTTTTCAGAATACTATCCTTTTGTTAAAATTTATACTCAATATACAATCCACCATAATGTCATTGATCAAGCATCTCCTCCAAGATTACTCCCCTCTAGTCTGGTTGGCACAAACTCCCCTCTATTCCTCCACTCCCCCCTACTCTAGCCTTATTTCTCCGCAGAGCCTCTGCGCTAGCTACCCTTTCTACTCCTTCGTCCTGCATCCCTTTGCACTGAAATAAATTCCCCACCGTTCTCTCAACATTGCCTTCCATGCTCATGGGGCCGGGAACACTAGTGGCTGGCTGACTCATTCTTTGCTGAGTTCCCGAGTCAATGCTGCCGGCTGTCACTCCTCCCCCAGCGACTACAGTTGTATCAGAATTCGATGTGGAAGTCACCGGGCGAGCAGCACACTGGGGTTCAATATGTTGTCTGGCTGCTTGTATCTCGGTAAGTCCTGCTGTCTGGTCTGCTTTTCCCGCGGATTGTAGCTCGGTGGCACCAGTGACTTTTCCAAGTGTTTGCTTCATTTCGAATCAGTGTTACTAGGATGTTGAGAAAGGCTGAGGCAATACTTACCTCTACTGCCCCCTTTGCGTATTTATAATGACCATGCAACTTGCTTGCTGTTCCTGTGGCTTTAGTCTGCTGACCTCCGGCAGCACTGGGGCCGTGACCTCCTGCCGGACCAGTCGATGACATACCTATTCCCTCGAACTATTTCTTTTCGTTCGCGGGAGGTTGCCTCTTCTCGGTAATATCTTTACTTTTTGCTTCAGGACCAGGATCTTTGAATAACCCCCAGAGCTTCTCGAATACAACAAGCGGCCGTGGTCGATTAAAGAAGCCTTTCGGAAGAGCGTTGTTTGCCTTATTAGCTGGAGGTATAATTCGTGGGATGGGCATTGTTCAACGTTGATGAAAGTTTGCCGTTCGCATAATGACGTGAGGGGCTTGACTTTGACGTGTGATCACGTGATTAGATCTCTGCAAGCTTGGCAAAGGCTTCAGCTAACCCTGGTACATACCTAGCTATCCTCTTACGAGGGGCTTGTGCGAACCAGACTGCCTACTTAGGCTATGCCCAACCTTTAAAATGTATTTTGTTACACATACCAACAAAAGAAAAATTAAGTATGTAACGTACTGGACTGGTGTTGCATCAGCGGGGAATCGAACCCCGGTCGAATCGATGGCAACGATTCATCATACCACTGGACCACTAATGCATTGCATACAAATTAATTTCCCACCGAATTATAAGACTTGAAGGGCAGGGCAGGCAATGGTGGCTACGCAGTTGTTTTGCAAGTACATGGGGATATATGTAGCCAAGGACATTGTTCTCGGCCAGACCGATTTATTTTGGTTAGATGAGATGTATTGTTGTAACGACTAACGACAGGGGCCTTACAGAATACTGCAGTATTATAAGATGTTCTTCGTGTTTTTTCCTTGTAATCTGCTGCGACTTGAAATTGATAGAATCCTATGAAAAACCTGATTTTAAATCACGTAATCCTAAGTGCTAAAAGTTCTCCACGTTAATAAGTTACTTCTCACTAGTATGTTATTTATGATAAAAACTAAGACACTGGTTGGACACGGAAGGGAATTTTGTATTCCTCCTAAGTCAAGTTCGGAAGATCACATATACTCACACCCCTTTCGACAGCGACCAAGGCTACGAAAGGCGACAGGACCACTGTGAGGCAACGCGCAAGTGACAGAAACAGACAGGCAGAGGGGGAGAAAAAATGCCTAGAGTCCCTTTTGTGGGGCGTCTACACCTGTACCTCCCTCCCTTCCGCGCGCGCACTTCTGAAGAGTTTCATACACCAGAGGAAAACACCATCGGCTTTGATTTCACTGCCCATGCACCCACTCTAGAGGCGGGATCAAGCAGTGATGGTAGTAGTATAGTAACTCATACTTATAGTAGAGAGCTCGAAAGAGAGCGCCTCTTCTACAAGTTTAAAGAGGAGGAGGAGAAGAGAAGAGCAGAGAAGCAACGAAAATCCAGATGGACAATACGATGGTTCAAGGATGAGGCTAATGCGTTCCTTTCGTCGTCGGTACCTCTTTGGCGACGAAATAGTCAGGAATATGTGGCTCTCGTCGTGAGCTTTTGCTTCTTAATATTGGAGAGCTTCATCCGAGTCATCACTATCGCTTTACGTATGGACTCCGCCGCAACTCCTTTGGAGAGTGGGTTTAGCTAATACTTTATTGTTCATATAGCTACCCCAGTTATACATTTTTTTTACCAACGATCGCGTACGCTCTTCAATGCGCTTTCCCCTGCTTCGCATACGACGAAATCATCAACACGGAAGGAGAAGAATGTCGTGGCACAAATACGGGAAGCAGACGGATTTGTAGAGCTTTGTGCGGTTTGGAAATACGAGGCAGAAGAGCACATTGTTCAGACCAAAGATGGCTATCTACTAGGACTGCACCGGGTTAGGCCCAAGGGAAGTTCTGAGAAAAGAGGGAGGGAGCGAACGCGCGGTAGGGGGCGCAGGAATTTCCACGGTGAAGACGCGGGAAAGCGGGTGGTTTACATGCACCATGGTGGGTAAATTTGTGACTATCTGGACGGTACCTTCCATTGACTTCAACACAGGTTTAATGATGAACAGCGAAATCTGGGTCTGCCTAACGGAGAAAAAACGATGCCTACCTTTTGTGCTCGTCGATGCTGGATATGACGTTTGGGTAACGATCCTCGTTATCAACATTTTCTCTACAAGCAATGCTCACTGACCTTTATATGTCTTAGCTCGGTAACAATCGCGGGAACAAATATTCCAAGAAATGTATTCACCACTCGTCTTCTGACCCGACTTTCTGGGACTTTTCAATGGATCAATTCGCTATTCATGATATTCCAGATGCGATTAATTATATTCTAGACACGACGAAGAGCAAGAGTTTGAGCTACATTGGATTCAGTCAAGGCACTGCGCAAGCTTTTGCTAGTCTAAGCATACACCCCAGTCTTAATGAGAAAGTGGATGTGTTTATTGCACTGGCTCCGGCTATGAGCCCTGCTGGTATGTAAGAATCTAGTCATTACTAAGATCGGCCTGCTTATGCATATACAGGTCTGCATAATCCCATAGTGGATGCATTCATCAAGGCTTCTCCAAACCTCTTGTATTTGCTGTTTGGCCGAAAGTCGATCTTGTCGAGCGCCACATTCTGGCAATCCTTACTCTGTATGTCTCTACACCATGGTTTCCAATGCCGAATACTAATAGGTGTAGATCCGCCGATTTTTGTCCGTCTAATTGACTCGGCACTGACCTTTCTCTTCAACTGGAGGGGTGTCAATATCACTCTAAATCAGAAACTTGCTGCTTATGCTCATTTATATTCCTACACGTCCACCAAGTCAGTTGTTCACTGGTTTCAAATTATCAGGAATAAGTCGTTCCAGATGTACGACGATGACGTGCATGCGCAGAGTGTGATGAACATGTATGGGAACACCTTTTACAGGGTTGCCAGATTCCCAACAAAGAACATCACAACTCCCATAGTTCTAGTATGGGGTGGCAGTGATAGTTTGGTTGACATTCGTGTCATGTTGAAGGAGTTGCCCGGCCACACGGTGGACATAGGCGTTAGTATCACCACTTCTTTTAGTGTTCATCTGGCGTAGCAGGTTCTGACCGTCGCAGATTCCTCATTACGAGCATCTAGACATGCTCTGGGCGCAGGATGTTGACAAGCTCGTATTTCCTACGGTTTTGAGCTCCCTCCAAACGTATTCCTATTCATGCGAAGGCGAAGAAGATGAGTATCAACATGTCCTCACCCGCGCTCGAGCAAAATCCGTTGATGCCGAGACGAAATCAATTCCCCAGCTTATGGTCCACAAGGGAAGTGCCGGGTTTTCCCAGAATAAATTGAGCTCCAATCCACCAGCAACATCACGCGTGTTACCATCTTACTCTGATGATGAAAGGAACGCAATGACCGGGACGTCCATGGGGGAAGCTGACGGCGCTGCCGCTTCTGCTAGTAATGTTACCCCCCCCTGTTCACAAGTTCACTACTGGAACATGCGGCCGAAATATTAACCAGCGTAACGAGACAGACAGCGAAAACAGAATGAACATTGGAACTATTCCAGGGACCACCCATGGGATGCGACCGACTTCTTCAGGATCCCTTGGGATAGTAACAGAAGAAACTCCTTCACAAGTAACCTCACCGAGACCAAGCGAAGCTCACCAAATTACTGAATCAACCGGCTCAAAGACCAGCTCGCAAGCACGACGACAGTCACCGAACGTCATCCGAAGATCTCAATCACCCCTTGACCATAAACGACTTTCCTTAGATTCTGTACCACCTCCACCTACTATCAATGCATTCAAAGAGTTTTTTTCGAACCCTAGTCTATTCACTCGCAAACTTCGAGGCCGCTCAGCTTCCGTTTCATCCACCACTAGCAATGTTAGTGCCAGTGCTAGCTCAGTGAAGAGTGGCGAAAATACAAGCGATAATGGGGGTCGTAGTGCAACGAAGTTTATCCCAAGAGGGATTGTATTGCCTAGGCCAGGCGCAGCGGTTGCTGTCAGTACCGAATCAACAATTGAAGGTCTGGATGAGGCAGAGAGACAAAGACAAAAGAGACTTCGGAGGGAGCGGGGCTCTTCGTGAGTTTCTATTAATATTTCATTTTCTTTCTTGAATATTCATTTTGTTTCCTTCCTGCATCGGCGAAGGTTGGTTTCAGTCCATAGGTTACACCTATAATAATTGGGTTTGCTTGTCTCCATGTCAAGCCTTTCATGGGATGTCGTTTCACTAGACCCTGAAGTTCTTCTGTGTCTTATATTCCGTTGGATACGATTGTGCTTGTATTATACCATCATACCCGTCATGAGGGTTCTAGGGAACTTAATATTTATTGGATAACTTGAATATCTCTCATCCAGCCAGACTAAATAACTATTAGCCATTTCATTACATAAGCGATACCATTGAGTAAGCTCTAGATTTGCCTGGGAGAATTGTGACGTATTATCTATGTTTTGGAGATCCATCACTATAACAACCATCTCGTCTCGTAAATTGGTCACCCAAAAAGATAAGAGCAATGAATTCTTAGGTAGTCACTTTCAAGAGAAACATATCATATTCTGCATACCTAACATGATCTAATATAAGCAAAAATAATTGTAAAAGCCCGCTTGGCTTAGTGGTAAAGCGTCGCACTTGTATAAGCTCTTGTGAGCATGTGAAATGCGAAGATCAAGAGTTCAATTCTCTTAGTGGGCAGTTATTCTTTTCTTTTTCACCTCTTTTTCCCTTCATTTGGGAGTATTACCTAAATGGGTAGTCGACTACCTAGTATGTATTTTCCTGGTTTACAGATCGATATCTCTACGAGAGGCGGTACCCGCCAGACTACGATATCCACATTCATACTCTCTTCAGTATTTATAGCCAACCAGACTACTTTCTTTTTACTTATTATATAACCAAAACTATGTTTGTGAGTTATAAGAATGCAACAATAGCTAATGTTATTATCATATATTTAGCTCCAATTCAATAGCACCTGGGAAATTCCTAGAGAATTGAAGAATCTGACCGAGTCTACCTTCCCTTTCCTCCTCCTATCTGCCTACCAACCGTTGCCAACTTGTCATATTCAGATGTAGGCCAGCGACTCAGATGTTGAGTTTTGTTCCGATTGCATGGAGTGGCTGCACGTATGTCTCAAAAAACGACAAGGACTCTTATTTCCCAGTTTTTGCTAGCAATAAGATATTATATTGTCTTTCCTTCATCAAAAAATTTTGGAGCTTGAGTGTCAACAATGCTGTAATCTACAAGACCTTGCAATCAGTTATTTCTTATCCAAAAACAAAGAAATTATCGCCACTAACTTAAGGCAAGTGGAAATATTCATACTCTACGTAGACACGTGTGTCTTAAAGACTGTGGATGTCCTTACGTAAAAATTTATTATGCGCAAGAGTGAATTGATTGAATTATATCCGATTACTCGGGGGAGATTTGTATCTATCTTCCGCTTGCTGGCATAGTTATACTATTCCAATTTTTCAATACATTATATGTATCAGCATCTATATTTACATATATAGGTGCAATACACGAAGAGTTGAAATCTGCAATGGGTATAACGATCGATATAAGAAAGGAAATGCAACGGGTATTAGTACCCCCAATCCTGCAGTGTGCTCCAAATAAAATGGCATGAGATATCCATGAAAATAGTTGAAATTGCAATCCTGTGAATTGAAACGGGTCAGGGAGCCCTCATGGCGAGTGTGAGCCTGAGTGGTTTGAGTCTGGTCACTGGTTTTGTCCATTCACTTTTTGGTCTGATGAGAGCAAGCCGCCAACATCAAGGAATGAAATCTTGCGGGAGGGTGAACTTTGCCAGTCATTGAGTTGACCATCTCCCACTTTTCGGACTGAGGCCGGAGTTTTCACTTTTTCCCGAATCGCGTTCGCATTTCGAGATTTGCCGCTCCCAATTTCGTTCTCACTCCGCTCTGTCCACAACCCCACTTCATTCTCCCATGCAGCTACCCATGGTGCATGTCTATGAGCTCCCTCAGCGTTACTCGGGAGGTCCATTTCAGACAGACTTCGGACAGCAAAAGCACTATGTCGTAGCGCAGCACCACTCATCTTTCTCAAGTCTTCGTTCATCCCGAGACCAGTACCCTTCACCAGGTCTTCATCACTACCCCAAACTCTCATACCAGTTCGCCTATTTTGAATGTCTAATTGCTCTTGGTCCGTCATCCGGCCACCGATCGCAATAGCTTCGGGTGAGTACACCATATGAGCACCACCAGGCCCTCGGTATCTCTTTCGCTTGGGGCCTTTATCTCTGGCAAAAGAATTCAGAACAATGGCATTCGCAATTGCACATGATGCAAGACACTCAATTGAGGAGTATAGAGTTCGATGAGGTTGAGAAGCATGATACTGTAAGACGAATGAAACTCGATATATAGCTAGCGCACAGGTGATGAGCGATAAGGAGAGGGAGACGATAAGCCAAAACCTCCTGTGCTCAACGATCAGAAAAAACTTTATCTAGTGTTCATATCTAGGAATTGGGTTAAGCAGACCTTTTCAATGGCATGGAGGCTAGAAGTATGGGTGGCAATGGAAATATCACAATGAGCACGTCTGTGGCGGCATTACAGACAGCCATGACAATTAGAGGCGCAACTCCTTCCCTACATTGCGCTGCACAGGGAATGTCAATTTTCCCTAAACTAAGCCATAGAGTTGTTATACTTACGTCCTGGGTCTGGAAACACTTGCCCTGATTCCAAATATCGCACGTCAACTCTGTTGTAACGATGCCCTGCGCCCAATGGCCAGAAATATCCCAAACGAGATTGTACTTACAGTATCTATATTACTGTTAGATTCCATTCTCTTATAAATGAATGTTGAACTGATGACACTTACTTCTGGAATGGGGTACACTCTGTAAAAATTGATATCACAACACCAAGAAATGTTACCACCAGGGCCCACCTAATGGTACCCAGTACACCATTATAACTCGTATGCCAGAATGAAAGGTTCAGCTTGCTGTGGAATTCAGTAATACAAAGCTTTTGTGACCATATACTAGGGACATAATTCTCCCTTGTTAGTAAACAGCGTCAAGAAGGACCCTGTAAGCGGACTTCCAGGAAGTACGCACAATGCAGTATACGCAACCCTCGCAGCCAACACAGTTTTGCTGCCATTTTCCCTCCTGCCTATTTCCTTATCCAAGCCCCATTTAACATATTCGCCTCCATTCTGCGGTATCCGAAATTCGTCAAATCCAGCCAATGATATATTATTTGTACCCCATATCAAAACCAGGTGTGCTAGACCTAATCGTATACCAAGTGGTACGATACTGGCAACCATCCACCAATCAACTTTATACGCTTTCGATAGTCTGAAAAATCTCCAGAAAAGCCTACCCAAAATAAGAAAGACACAGAATAGGGAACACCAGTATGTAATGAGAAGAGTGGGGTGGTCAAGGAATGTTGGTCGGAATGTTGGGGCAGAAATATAGAGTCCACGAGGAGTCAGGCCATTTTCATGGTCCATAATCAGGTTGTATCGACAGTGCCGCTATAGTAGCTACGTGGATGTCGGTGCCTTTCGTAATGGAACATGGAAGTAAGCTAGGCGCTGGCTGCAAGCAGATTGTTGGTGGTATACAATATTCGTGATGAGAGTGATAACTTCCCAAGTATAAATAATTAAGTGCCTTGTCCTTAGGACCTTTAATTGGGTCCTGAGGATGTTTAATTCTGAAGATAGTAGTTCAGTTGCTAAAACAATCTATGGCTTGTGTCTGGACGGGATAAGAGTGTCAGTGGCGAACCTCGGGTTTATAAGAGTACAAGAGATAAGATAGGATGATAACTGAGCCAATTACTGGTACAATGCTCCTGTGGGGCTCAGAAACCTAAAGAGGTAGAAGCACTTAAGCCGTCGACATGCTGTAGGGTGACGAAGTGCTGATGCCTGGTTTCAGAGTTTAAGGTAACAGTTGGAATGGAGCAGTGCAAGATTTGAAGTGCCGTTGGATGTTTTCCCAGCCTTGCTCTGCAACCTGACGAATCTGAAAATGCAGTGTTACCTAGTGAGACTATATAAATGCTGCACGTATACCTTGTGCGGGATCTTCACATTCGACAAGGCTGTAAACCCTAGTTGTGTACTCTTGCTTAGTCTGCCTTTCGCAGCTGCTCTAAATTCTAGATCGCTTGTAAATCTTATTATTGACAGTGAAGGGGTATTAGCAAAGTTATATATACGTTGTACTAGGCCAGCAAAGATGCCGGCAGAGTAGCACGCCAGAATTGAACACATATTCAGCACCCTAATGTGTATCTGACATGCATGCATGGTTACACGCTGGCACTGTGGTGTACAATCAGATAACTACATCGAAGCTGAGTGGAGCATATGAGTACTTTAATCAACAATACAGACAAGTTAAGCACTTACAATATGTAGTCGATTCAGCAGTCTGTGATCGTTATAGTACTTCAGACCGGTAAAATAGCGCCTCGTAGCTACCCATTCGCTCTTTGCTTTTAATCCCGATTGCTTTTGTCAACTCTCAAAGTATTTCTGGAAGGTAGACTGCCATAGACAGGATCCCATGAAGCGAGGTTGTGTGTTACAGCGCTGGGCTGTTCCTTGTACTCTACTCCAAGAAATTTCGGTACAAATCACTTCAAGTGTAAGCGTTATCTAGCCATTCTTCTTGATATACATACACGTACATAACTGAACTCGTCACATCGCGCCTATTCTAATGAACCCTATGACGGCTGGAGGTTTCTCCTCAAGTTGCCATGGGCATGGTATGATTCATTTACTAACATACTAAATGCACTCCCCATCCGTCAGAATCGATATCGTGAATTTGAACTTGTAGTACCAGTATCATATTATCTCATGCACGAGCACAGAAGAGTTTAACTTAGCATAGCTTACATAGTTTGATATTGATGGACATGGCTACAGTTATACTCTACCAATTCAATATGTGTCGAGAAGTCTAAATTCCATGCCCATGATCTGCGAAAGAGAAAAAGGCAAACGCACGTCACACAGTAGCCAAGAATAAGACGCAATGAGTAGGAGACATGTCATAACGTGAACACTGATACCCGAATTCGCGGTCTACGCTCGGCCCCCGAAATTCACATGACTGCTTCAGCCGTTGGACCGGAAATTCTGCATATTGTATGGGGCCAACGTGCAACAAAACTTCGCCTCCTTATATACAACACTGAAAAATATTCGTTGCTTGAGAGGCAAAAATTTTCAGTTGCAATTGAGTGCATATACTGCACATATATGTGCATGTTCGCTCGAATCAGTCTCGTTTGTCCTTGCCAAAATGTACTCATTTATGCGTAGCCAGCTCAAGCCACTCCGAACCATGGATTCATGTGCCCTATAGAGGTACCTACTTGCGTATGTACGGGCTATGGGTTCACCGTCCCACACTAGTGTAGGGCACTTGATTTTCCTATCTATCCTGGGCTACCCTAGTAGTATGATCTTTGTCATTCTGGAATCCGGTAGAAGACTGAAGCATTGGTAAATTGCCATAGGAATCCATGGCCATTGAGCAGATGTAAAGAGACACTGTAGGTAGGTTATAGAGACTACCTGTTGAAGGTGAATCTGGGGCTATGCACGAAATGGCATCTGTGCCCCTTCAGTGGTTTATTTGGTAAATCAGTACTCGCATTGAAGCTTCTAGCTTATGGCGAGGCAGCTCATCCCTCCAGGTTAAGCCTGACGGGATTGTCCAACCACTGGGCCGCTCCCTGCCCCGTATCTACGTACATGACCAGATACCCCCCGGAATTGGATACCCCCCCCCCCCTCTCCCAGACATAAAACACACAGAAATTACCTCCGCACTGCCTCCGCTAGCTTCTCACACCACTCCGGGTCTTCCCATATCTGCTCCCATCGTCGCCCCTTCCCATCAGCCACCCCAATGCAGCTGAGTAGGTGCGCCGCGTTCTGCGCTATTCCCTCCTCACACAAGCCGCACCAGGGGTCATCCGCCCTGCCCATCTTGTTCAGTCACCAGCGCTGCGGTCCGCGGTCTGTCACTATGTACGTCAATCCCCGCAGCGCCTCTCTGTTCCACTTCGTCTGTTTAGCGGGTCGCCCCATGGGGAAAGCCTGTCGGATGCCTGCCGGTGTGATAACGTCAGGTCGTGGCATCCTCCGGCCCACCCATGCCGTCTCCTTAGCTTTCCTGTCCGCTCTCTCATTCCCTTCCACCCCACTATGCCCCTTCACCCACATCAACCCTTTTGCCATTTCCACTACCGCTTCCTCCTCAATCCACGAACGAGGACGCTCAAAACCCAGATTTGGTAGTCGACCGATGGCACCCTGACTATCAAGAGCCACTACCCCCCGCCCTGACTGCCAGACCCCCAACATCTCCGCATCCATTACCGTAGCAACAGTCCCCAAATATTCTCCTTCCTCCCACCCCTCTGCCACCTCCGCCCCGACTGCTGCCGCCGCTGTCACATCTTCCTGCCGTGACCCATCTGACCACGCTGTCACCTGCGCAACATCTAGCTGCACCACCCGCACTGACGCCTTCCCTTGGGTGCGAGCCCCATTCATCCAGTGGAGCTCCGCATCTGGTTCTAGTACCTCGCGCAAGATGCCCTCAGCAATCTCCCTCAAGGCAGGCAAGGCTCTCCCGTACACTGAAGCTGCCCACCGGATCCTCTTCGTTCGCATCATTGTCCGCAGATCCGGGATTCCAGTAATGTCCTCTACCTTGACCCGCGCACTCCCTCTCCATCCGCCGCATATCCATCTTCCCCATTCTGCACTCATCCTCTCCATTATCTCCGAAGGCTCCGTATGTCAATATCGGGAGCAGTTGACCACATACTATCTGTTTCTTCCCTTTTGGTGGCAGCCTCGTTAGCCTCCTTACCAGCTCCCATGCGGCCTTCACCTTCGCTGCCCGATATGCCTGGTGTTTCCTCCGCGACCTCATATTGACACCCAATCGTCTCACCATGGAAATGTGATAATGAATCAGAGTCCGGTTCGATGCCACGCCCAGCTTAACCCTTCAAAAGTTTCCCTGGCCTTAAGTCCATGTTACTAGTCTAAATCTCTACTTGGGCATTCATCAGCTGCAGTGGGTTTATGTCATTGTACATGTCTTGTAGTGTAGTGATCTGGCTTATTCATAGATCAATCAAGCATACATGTTATAAAACTGCTCATCGTGCACAAGGTGATACCTAGTTGAGCTGGACCACGGTCGGTTCTGGTTAGCTACCTTTAAATATATACCTAAGTACCTGTTGTTCGGGACAGACTCAGTGCTTGGTGGAGAAAGCTCCATATTTTAATGATACTCCAAAATTCCTACTGAAGTTTTGTGTGATGCACTTTCAACAAATAGTACCGAGAAATTCGTGTGGTTGGCTTCTCATACATCACAACAGATTTGGGTGAATAGCAATATTAGGTAGACGTTCGATTTTCTACTGTTTAGTAGGATATTGATGGTACATGTTCGCATGTCTTATCATTGTTCTATACTGTCTGATGAGCAAAAGTTTGCATACCTTATACGAACTTAAGTATTCAATGAATGGCGAAGAGGCATCGGTAGATAGTCTAACTCCTATGTGTGTGGCTAAGGCATAGTTCCAGGCCTCAGGCGAACTAACTAGTAGTTATTATCATTTACGACGAAAACTCTCTTTGCTTTCTCTCTCTCTTTTTTTTTTTTGAACTCAGTACTCGTGTGCGCAACTTTAGGTAAGGGTCGTATGACGAGCCACACCGGAATTCCGGGTGGATTCAAGGGTCCGTCAAGTTAAACTGTCCCCCTGCGCAAGCTATGTACAGAAAAAACAAAATAACAATCGATAACATGCGCAACCGTTATGTTCCTAATATTCAGCCAGGGGGCGGTAGAGGAAGGCGAGGTACGCCTCCACCGTGTCCCATTCTTCCTCCTCTCCCTCTTCCTTCTTCTACATCGGTTTGTCTAGCTCCTCCCAGGTCATGGCCTCTCCGATGAGCTCCCGGCGTTGTTGGGCGTAGTGTGGGCAGTAAGGTAATATGGTGACCGTCCTCCGAGGGGTGGGCAAACTTGGGGCATTGCCGGTGAGTCGACCTTGCGGACTGTGTGTAACCAGTACATAGTCTTCGCTTTCTCTCCCTCGCTTATTATTATGCTATACCAGGTGGCACACACAAGCCTCTATCGAATTCGATAGTCTCTACTAAGTACTGGTATTTATAACCTCAACCTCCATAATAAACCTGAACTACGTAGTATTCAGCCGAAATCCTACATATGCAACGCATACAATTAAATACAAGGCTGTAAGGCTCTTAAGTAGTGGTAAACCGACATTTCTTTGACTCCACTGAGATCTCAAAGCTGCTTTGGTAGAACGCGGGACTGAATTAGTTATTATCGAATAGCAATGCTGATATATATTATGAGCTTGTTATTTACCTCTGCCTGGTGAATTTATTATGTACTGATGTCTCTGAATCTCACAAGTAATACCTCTCTCCACTATTTGAAAAAGAGAACAATGCCCGCTACTGAGTTTAACATGATCGCAGAGCGGGGCCCAATTTACCCTCCAGGCTGCCGATTCGCCACGTCGAGGTATGATTCTCTCATACTTAGTTGCCTTCTGAAGTATGATATTGTGTGGAATTTCCCCCATCATGTTGGTAAGCACAAATAACACCCAAATAGGCTTTGCTCAAGAAGATTTTTCAACAGAACACTTATCACTCCAATTGACCTTTAGCCATTCCAATCCTTATGTACAACAGCCTAAGCAAGTCTCTTAACTACAATGTCGGGCTCCAGGAGTGGCCTCTAATACTCGCCATTTTTTGATGTCTGCCTCCCTCAGTCGTCTCTGTGGAGTTCTCCGGGACACCCCCACATATTGACAGATAATTCTCCCAATGTCTGACGCCTTTCTGACAAAGCAGCTCGTAAAATTGCTCTATCTGTCCTTATAGAAGTCTCCCGTGCCTCCCAGATCGTGCGGCCTTGTATTTACTTTGATGTGTTGCTGCAATCATGGACTGGATCGTGGTTTTGGGGACCCCGGTAGCACGGGCAATTTGACTATAACTTTCTCAAGCGTCACGGCGCCTAGTAAGATAAGCCTGCATCGCAGGAGATAATTCGCGACATCTATTTTCTTCGGCTCGTCGCCTTTGCGCGTATGGGATAGGATTTTGTACCACGGCGGGGTGTTGAAGTTGAGGTGCGGGGCTGCGATCGCACACAGCGGAAGATCACTTATGGCATGGAACTATACTAGTAGATCATGGCTTCATGACGTGGCAACCCCATGCCAGCAATATTGGAAGGAAGGAAGATATGCTGTACGCTGCCAATACAGTTGTTGCTCATGACATAGTGGTAGCACTGCAAAAGAAATATATATTTCGCAAAATATCATCCAGCTTTCCATATCCCCCATGGTTTCGGCATCATAAGGACTTCAAGCTCGGGCTACTCAACTAAAATGGCTTCATATCTCAGGGCTTACTTGCTTGGCCCCTTGTCAAAGAAGCATTTACATCAACGGGACATCAACTTCCAGTTACCCTAAGTAACGACCACACTGCCGAAGAAACGGCGAGTCAAATTCGCCCACTCTTAGATAACCCAAGGGCTGGGTTAAGCGGACAGCATACAATTTCTAGAGGAGATTAAACACAGGTATGCTCTTCTAACACCAATTTGCTGATTGAAGTCCCACATCATGTTCTGGTGTTTTATGATCATCTTTACCAGTTGCTGTATATTCACAGTATCATAGCATCTGATGGGATAGTTATTAAAAGGCTAACTTCTGGGGATGTTATAACAGCCTATAAGAAAATACAAAGAGGTTAAAGAGATGGGAAAGCGATGGAGTTTGAATTAGTTAAGTTACCAGAAGATAAGGCTTAATTGTGGAGGCTCTGAAGGACATTGTATTATGACTCTTATTGGAAGTCTTCCTGGACTCTATTACATGGTCAGTTTTTTTTTTTTTTTTAATTCATTACTCGCATAAGGCATGACCATGGCGAGATGGTCAGTTTGTGCTTACATGTACAGTGTATAGTGTTTGTTGAAATTGGGAAAATAGCTATTTTACTCAAGGTTGATAAAAAATTGGATAAATAAAATATTTCTTAATTGAGTTTATTCAACAACTTTTGATGGCATTTGAATGGGAGTCTGCCTAGCAATTATAACTAAGTTAAGAATATGAAATATCTTTTATGACTGGAAAAGCGCAGGAGACTCCCCTAGGCCTATACTTGAATATATACATATTTCCTTCAAGATCTGAAGTATATATATAAATTTGAACATCAGTGGCTGTATATTGGGTACCACTAGTATGCCTCACTATGTTGCGAAGGTTTGCACAAAATGCTGATATCCATCTAGGTGGGATAATATTTTCCTGGGTATGGTGTTTACAGGTCTAATGATACCTCCATATGGATTCGACATTGTCAATCTTTTGAAGATCAAAACTATCCCTTTGAGGAGCATCAGCGAGCTGATGATGCTTTTGACTAGAACGTAAGAAAGTCACAAGACTTTAGAAAGGTGTTATGTCTTGATACTTTTCCTAGGCAGTAATACTAAAGGTACATATCCGGGGGGAGTTATCTATGCCTTCACAAGGATTCTATCGTCTGTATCTAAGGGTAATTATGTTGTCTATCAATAAGTAGACTTAACGCGAAAATTAAGGTTTCCATAGGTATAATTGCTAGCACTATAAAGAAGCAAAGTGCATGCATAGTTGTTGTATGGGGCATGAGTATCATATACCCTCGAAAATATCCCTTTAGAAGAATCAGTTATATCTTTTGAACTATTTGACACCGGAAAAGGTCCATGCCTGTATGAACCCAGTACGACGTACGGCGGGTCTCGCTTGAACCGATACCGGCCAACTATACTGCTGTGTCAAGGCATTGCAAACTATATACCTCCATAGGTACCTGGCAGCTCCTTATCATGGCCTTGAACTATATGCGAGCATTGACTTTAAATTAAAATACCTCGTGTATAGACCCCTTTGAATATCCGCCGACCTTGGCATAACAGTACTGACAATTCTATGGTTAGTAAGCAGCCATCGTAATTAATATGGGACTTAACCTTCATGACAACGGCATCAAGACCAACTCATTCATCAGAAACCTGAAAGGAGAACAGCAACAAGATTATCCACGTTACAACTGGTTCAGTTGATGTGGCAGAGGAGTGTATGCCTATTGCACATTACATGTACATTTCTGAGTCCCGCACCTGAATCTAATGGTAGGTCTAGATATAGGTCGGATCGCAGCATTCAGTTCTGCCCGCTACTCAGCCTAAACAAATCTGCAGATATTGCGTAAGATACTAATACTTATATGAGAACGGAGAGTTGCAATTAAGCTGGCAGTGAACAATGGTGGTAAGCACCAGGTTCCCTTCATGTGGCCAACCTTAGTTCGGACTTGACACATTCCGGGAATCTTAATCAATTATATCCTACTAATTGTTTGCGGTCCTTATACCCTGATTAGGTCAGGAATCGACTACATGTTCAAGATATCGTCCAAAAAACTCCCGAAAGGTCGGTTGTGGGTGGCATATTGACTCCAACATTAGATGGTCACGCAACCCCAGCATGTACTGTTTACACGGATGACAATGCTTCTGACTCGAATTCTGTGGTTCTGCGGGACACAGATGACCAGTTCTCAGCTGAAACCTCTGGAATTGGTATTGATGAGCGTATAGTAGGGTCATTGACTAAGTATACTGGCGATGGCCATGGCCATGGGAAAGCCGAACAGAGTTCAGCCAGCCAATCGCGACCCATCTTGGGCTATAAGTCGCTTCAGGAAATGCATAGATACATCAGGCTCGAGATGTTATTATTGTTCATACTCTCTACTGCAACTATGACTTTGTGGATTAGTTGGTTTGGGCAAGGAAATGCCATTTTATTGAAGGGCCATCGAGGCAACGATGTAATACCCAGTCATACCAGCAGTTCCATCACCACAATCACCAAAACCGTTCAGGTACCTACCGTGGAGACGAGGTACCACACGTTGACGAGCACCCACGTGAGCACAAAAACCACGACTAGTGTCGATATTAGAACGCACACGATCACAACGACACGGATTTCAACCACTACGGTCAGTACTGTTAACACCGGGAATACACCCAAGCCGACAGGCAAGGCCGGGTCATCCAGTGAGGATACACTTACACGATGGGGTCGTGACTCTAGCCCCATAGTCCAGTGCTATCATGGCAATGCTCCAACCAGATACAATTTCCTCTCATGCCGGAAGAAGCTATGGCGTCAAGAAGCCCTTTGGGGTTGCTTAGACAATAACAAAAATGGCATGCGGTGGACAGGTGTGAAATGTGGTGGTGCAAGGTGGTATGTTGAGGTGGATCTGAACTCTGGAGTATATAGTGATTCGAAGAAATGCTGGCAGCGATGTGAAAAGTGTTTGAGTGGAGCCATCAAGAAGGCGTTGAATGAAGCAGAGTGTGTGGTTGAAGACAGAGGCTCACGATGTGTGGCCCGATATACGGAGCTTTGATCGCGGGAGCTATTTACGTCGAGAGGGGCGTTTGATTTTATACGGGGCATCTTTTATAGTCTGATAAGGATTCGGATAACTATACTTAGGTACTTGTAACGAAGTTGCACCACTCATTTAATGCGAATTGCTAGCCTGAATGTGCACTGTCGTTGCCCCATAAAAATACTTAAAGTCTTGGAGTGGGATGTGATCTCCTCGAAGTAGGTATCTGACAGCGGTGAGCGGCATCTGAACCCCCGGCTGCATAACGCATGGTATGTGACACTTTCCTTGTCGTTCCGGTATTTGTAGCAAATGTAACCTGCAGTAATGTACTGTACCAGTCGAACTCCGTATGGTTCACTTTGCCCTGCTTTCCTACGGGACAAGTTGGATAATATCAACTAATGTAGCGTGTCTTGGGCTGATGCATTATTCGACATGCGGAGCACAGCAGGCTTTATATTTGGTGAATCGTGGAGATAAGAATCTGTTTTCGTTAGTTACCGAGTCTAAGAAGTACCACATGGAGACATACTCTGAACAAGCCTCCATAGATCTCCCACAGCAATACGATCTTCACCCCCTCTTGCTCCTCCTTCCACTCTGGCCACTAATAGAAGCATTCTTGGGATAGTCTAGGTTTTATCGTTCCACTATAGTGGGTGACCTCATATACATAATAGACTCAAATGATTCTGTAACTACTAAGGTCACGATATTTACCAATGTGTATTTCGTCCTAAAACATCTTCATCACTCACAACCAGTAAAACCAAGTTCTTGTGATCTAGACATTGAGTTTTTTTTTTTAAAAAAAAAAAAACTTTATTGGCATGGACTGTTTGTTTGTCTCTTAGGTAACTCTCTTTATATTGCACCCTAATTATTTGTAACAATTGGCTGGCTTTACTTATACATCTGCATGATCCTCAATTTCAACTCAATTCACGAGCTTTGGAATTTGTGGCGTCCATTTGTGCACCGGGTATACGTCCTGCGCACGGTGGGGTACAGTAGTGTGGCCAGTCCCTGTAGCCTTCAGCCCCGTCTTTCTGATTGATGATACGAACGACCACTAATTAGGACTACGGAACATGCTTCTGGTGGTCTGGCTTTATAAAGAAGTGAGGTTGTCAATGTTTCTAGACTTTAATCAGCTCAATAGGCATCCTTTCCTATGTCTAATATGTATAAGTAATCCAACCCCTCTCCTTGCATATGCTGGTGACAGAGTCTTTGTTGCATGCAAATTTAGCCATACAAGTATATAAAGAAACAGATGCAGTCCACAATATTGGGTTCGCAATCACCTCTTTGCATAGTAAGAAGTCAGCATAAGTTGTGTTGTGGTCTTCTTGGTTGTTGAGTTATGGAGGCCGAGACGGTCGACGGCTTCCATAAATCGAAACAATTGAGATCGCAGGTTGAAGTCCTTGTCTTTTGATTCAGCTCTAGCTGTAGGATTTTAATTACTTACAGTAGTGGAAGTTTGAACCGGGCGTATAGGATATTGCCTAAATCAATATTGCTATGTATTTACTACTACACTCAATTTCCAATGCCTGGTGCGTGTATGCACTTCTTATTAGGTACCGTGGTTGAGAGTAGATATGGAATGCAGTTGGGTCGGTGGTGCGGGAATATGCAATTTTCTGACATTTGTTTTTTATCTGCTTCAACCTTGAATACTCCTAGATGGATACTATAACATATCAGTAAGCTTGAGTTGCCCATCACTACCTGTGCCTGTTTTGATTATATCTATGGCCCTGGCCTGCAGTCGGAGAAATGAGATATACCGATACACGGTACATATGCACATATAATTGCATAACTGCATATCACCTATTAATTCCCATAGTGCAGCCTAGGGTTTGCAAATGGACTATATTGGATATCGACGATCATTGCTATATGCACGCTTCCCTGCGGGATTGAACAAAAAACACTGCGAGGGTCCAAAAATGCTAGGAATGTTGATGTCAGGACCATGAATGGTTGGTGCCACCAACTCTGCCGATGCTCCGAGGGCCGTTTTGCCAAGCCGGCTGTCATCTAGAAGAAATCTGGGAAACTAGTTAGATACAATTACTTGCGGGTAGTATCACAAACGGTGTAACAATCGACAACCACGTGACGATCGAGGATTAACTCCAAATGCCTTAGCTACTTTACCCTTAGACTCCTTGGGGTGCTTGCGAGCTCTATTGCTCGTGCTAGTTGCGAATCATGCAACTTGAGCTCTAGTTGTAGCTCTTTTATCCTTTTAGATGTTTTTGGTGGCATGGTGCTGTCGGTTTGTCTAGTGCCGAGAGTGATATCCATACGGGGGTTTAGGGAAAGAGATCATCACGTGGTTGTCGATCGTTGCGCAGTTTGTGATACTATGATGTAACATGAGATAACCGCTGATGTAACTGGTCACTGTTAGTCGTGCCCGTCCCCGTGCAAGATGGTTGATCCTAGAAATATTATGATGATGATTTCTTGCTGAGGCATCTTCGTATACCCATATATCGCAGTCAAAGCTACTCAAACGATTCCAGCGTAACTTTTAAATTGCCAAATTTTCGTTTACTTCCCACTTACAGCATAGTAATCCCACCCCAATGTCATCTGAGGAGGATTCCCAAAGCCCTACGGCTGAGCTGCCTATGGAGGAACAACAGAACAATGCATTTTTAAATTCAGCAGAGCAACCTACGAGGGAAAATGTGGGGGAGCAGTCAGTACCAGGGAGTGCTAGTGATACGGGACAACCACATGAGGGGCGAGCAGAAGATGAGCGGATGGAGAGAGAAGCAGGTAGCACCGAGGAATCAGAGGGTGAGGAAGACGGAGTAAATGGGGAGAAAGAGGAGGAAATCAACGTAAAGACGGAAGAAAACGTAGAAGGAAAAAGAGAGGAGGTAAAAAAGCCCGAGGCGGATACCCAGCCACGACCGAAGGACAGCAAGGGCACAAAGGACAAAGTTAAAGACCGTCCTGGTCTACCCAGTATGGAGGATGTCCCGGAGCTTGGACAAGATACCCATTCTGATGCTGCAACCCGTTCTCCCAGCCCTCGGTCGCCCCGAGGTGGCAGCCCATCTCCGGCCCCTCAACGAGAGCCATCTGGAAGCCTCGCTCGAGAAAGGCGTAATCGGAAACGCCGACAGAAAGTACGCACCTACCCTAGTGAAGATGAGGAGGCACAAGGACATCAAGGGTTTTCTATGGAAGGAGCCCTACCACAGGGAAGGCATCAGATGTCGATTACCAAAGACGTTCCCCAGCAACTCGCCCAACGACCTCGTTCCCAACAACAGCAGCAACCTCTACAAGGTCCTGTGCAGCCTGCACCTCTTGCGCCACCACAGCAGCAGCAAGAGACGAAGAAGGACCCAATGAGATTGAGGTTGGACCTAAATCTTGACATAGAGGTTACACTAAAGGCGAGGATTCATGGTGATCTAGAGCTTGCCCTACTGTGAGCCGTGCCCCTATTTATTACAGCATATTGTGCAATATCTAAAGCTAACTTATTCAACCAGGGAAGGGTAAATGGGGTTCCCAGGTATCGAGATATTGATGTTGATGTCCACCTCGATTGTTCAATATCTGATTATGACGATGTGTACGATGATCTTGGATTAGGAAAGGATGTACCTTTAATGAAACCCGTAATACGACGGCGGTTTGAGACAACAATTCCTGTAAAATTACCTTGTCGTGTTGCATTTAAGGATGTGGAGTTCACAAAGTGGGAGGATATTGACTTTGAAGTAACACCATTGTAGTACATGTTGATTGTAGTACATGATGTCTTTCTCTTGCATAGTTTCTCTACTTATTTTTTTTTCTCTTGCATAGTTTCTCTACTTATTTTTTTTTCTCTTGCATAGTTTCTTTACTTATTTTTTTTTCTCTTGCATAGTTTCTCTACTTATTGTTTTTTCTCTTGCATAGTTTCTCTACTTATTGTTTCTATCGTTTTGACACTCATGCATGCTGAGTTAGTCGAATGTTTTCTATTCTAAAGGAAGTTTTTGATTGTGCATATTGAGCCAATTCACTATCTATATTGACAACTGCTATCATATAAGTTTTCATGCGTTTTTCACTCGTAATCTATGCCTGTATGTGAGATACACATGTACAAAGTAAACGAGGCAAAGACAGCTAAACGTTGATATGTATACGGATACATCCCGAATCTTACAACTATCGACCAGATAAGTCATCTAACCTATAGGAATCCTCAATAACTCTACAGAAAAGTAGTTCTTTTCTTCTAAGTCTAAATCATCCTCTTCTCCATCATGATACAGCGCCCACTTCCCACTTCCCTCCGGTTCCTCTATAGCCACCCACCCTTCTTTGTCGCTATTAATCATAACCTCCGAGTCATCATCAGAGCCCCAACTTCCATGTTCATTCTCACGAGACTCAGATCCCGTTCCATATTTGAGTTCCTTCGTTTTTTTATTAACGTAAATCCAATTTAACATTGGTGGGTCTTTGCTGATAGTAGAAACGAGCCCTGTTTCCTCTGATTTGGGGTAGGGCAGGAAGTAGCCAGAAAAAGTGTGATAGTCTCCTGTAGCAGGGGTTTTGACAAAAAGCTAGATTTGGAACACAATATTAGTCATATAGCTACAATGAGGAAGATCTATGACTCGGGAAGATTGACGTGCCTTATTGTCATGGAGGACAATTTGTTTCTCGTTTAGTTCTTCGTTCTCCTCACATAATGCTACCACAGTGAAGCGAACTGGATCGGCATCATCCCCAGATGTCTGCCTGTCCTTGAATCGGAGTGCCTGGGTTACGCCCACCGTGGTAGGAATAGCACTGACAACCAGAAGCCCTATCATGTCCGGGGGAGCATTCTAGTTGTTATTGAGAAGATATTTAAGTAACGGCGAGGTTCAGAGAAACTGTGGAAAGGAATAAGCGCGACAAATCGAGGAGCTCAAAGCTTTGTAGTGCTGAGTACGTACTCTCTACTCGTGAAATCTAGACTCAAAAGTGACATCAGAGTAACCAGACTACATAGGTAGCGACTACCCTGTCAGGTTAGGAAGACTGCTGCCAACCTCCGGTTGCCGCGAGACGATGTAGTACATCACCATAAACGTCATAAAGAGCCGCTTCACGCGAAGTGCCCACGTTGGTCCAGCGGCTTCGTCATGACCTAGCTACGTATTCCCCATGTTTCTGACTTGGGAAAGCTAACGATTTTCAGCTGAAGCGGGGTAGTCTCTTTTGGATAGTCTGGTTTGCGCTCCTTTGGTAGTCCGGTTGGCACCGCTCGTACATAGAACGCTCCTTTGGAGGGTGTTGTGCCAACCAGACTAAGAAGCGGGGAATATTTGATTGTCCCGGATTAGTCCCGGATCTGCGCCACAGGTTTTGCTTACGGACTCCCAAAGTCACCAACATGACGTCTAGGCAACACGGATGCCCACACCATAGCTGTCCGGGTAGTCTGGCACAAGCCCCGCTAAACCGGGGTCATTTGCGTTTGCAACCAGACTATGCGTTTGCCATCTAAGTTTGAAGTGGGATTAGCTAGCCTCGTTCCCAAAGGCACCAACATGACGTCTAGGCAACACGGATGCCCACACCATAGCTGTCCGGGTAGTCTGGTTGGCACAAGCCCCGCTACCGGTAAACCGGGGTCCGGGTGTCAATTGCGTTTGCCATCCAAGTTTGAAGTGGGATTAGCTAGCCTCGTCTCCAAAAGCCCGGTAGTGAGGTTTTGCTTACGAACTCCCAAAGGCAGCAACATGACGTCTAGGCAACACGGGATGCCCACACCATAGCTGTCCGGGTAGTCTGGTTGGCACAAGCCCCGCTAAACCGGGGTCCGGGTGTCATTTGCGTTTTGCCATCCAAGTTTGAAGTGGGATTAGCTAGCCTCGACTCCAAAAGCCCGGTAGTGAGGTTTTGCTTACGAACTCCCAAAGGCACCAACATGACGTCTAGGCAACACGGATGCCCACACCATAGCTGTCCGGGTAGTCTGGTTGGCACAAGCCCCCGCTAAACCGGGGTCCGGGTGTCATTTGCCTTTGCCATCCAAGTTTGAAGTGGGATTAGCTAACCTCGTCTCCAAAAGCCCGGTAGTGGACATTCGTATTTGATAGTCGATAGGCCTCACAATATTCAGATCATCGATCTATACACCACCGTCTTGCAGCATAATCAAAACCTATATTTCAACCCGTACTTTTAAAGATCCAACAGAATGAGTACCGCAGAAGCAGAGAAGCAATACGACTCCCAGCACGACACTGACACTGTCTCCGATAACGGCAGTGAAGCCACCTCTTCTTCTCGACGACGAGATCGCCGACGACGAACCAGACCAGTCCAAAGACCACAGCCGCATGCCCGAATGCCACAACAGCAACAAGGGGCTCTCCAGCCCATCCAGCAACCTCTACAGCAAGCTCGGAACCAAGTAGGAAATGTAGCTGGAAATCAAGCTCAAGCTCAGGGAGGCAAGAAGGGAGATGGGAAGGATACATTGCGATTGAGATTAGACCTCAACCTTGACATTGAAGTCGAGCTGAAGGCGAGGATACATGGCGACTTGACACTGGCGTTATTGTACGTATTCATCTTTCCACCCGCATAATACTTCCTTATGTAATTCATATCCTTTTCATGAAGTGGTCACCTAATTCGGTGGCTCCATAGCAACTGAGGGTCCTTGGGGGCATGGGGCTAACGGCGCGTGCTGGTAGATCCTAACTACCACACCCAAATTCGTCAAAGGAACGAGAGCATGGAAATCAGGGAGGTTTCGCTCTCTGGTCTCTGCTATGACAATGCACCTCGGTTTCTTTTACAATGAGTTTATTCGGACCTATCCTCTTAGGAACGCTGTTTACTTTTTTCGGTTGCCTTTTTTAATCTGATTTGATTTGTATTTTTTACACGAGATATTGTGATGGCACCTACTTATTCAACGGTTGGTTGTACCACACCCCAGGATAGATAGTTCTGAAGTGGCCTAAGTGAATTTAGGTGAATTCTATAGAAATTATTTAAGCCACAGATTCTCGCTTGTTGACAATCAGACTTACTTCCTATATAGAGTAGTCAGTGATCCTATATAGAGTAGTCAGTGATTACAACAATTAGCACGAAGCCAACCAAGCCATATAGAGTAGTCAGTGACCCTATATAGAGTAGTCAGTGATTACAATAATTAGCACGAAGCCAACCAAGCCATATAGAGTAGTCAGTGATCTTATATAGAGTAGTCAGTGATTACAATAATTAGCACGAAGCCAACCAAGCCACTCCTACTTTGAAAAATCATAAAAAATTTCCGACGCGATGAATCAACTAATAAGTATCCCCGTGACTTCATTGATGTGATATACCTGTGAGAATTTCTTCACAAGTGGTTGTAAAGTACAGTGCCTTGCCCATACAACTTTGTATGACAGCACCATATACCCACTCCTTCAAGTTCCATGCACACCCTTGAGCCTAATATCAGTTTAACCCAGCTATTCTTGAATTTGTGAAAGATAGGGCCAATTGCTCATATTTTCAAAAAAGGGTACTGTAGGTGTTCAGGTAGTTAGGTTTGAAATCTTTTGAATAGGAAATACTAAACTACATCAAAATAATTTTATAGATAAATAGAATCAGACTTCATAACTGGCTGATATTCCATAAGGTGTGCTTATAAATATTGATACATCAAGACAACAAATAGAGACCCAAGTAAAGCACCAGACAGAACGTTAACACTGAAATTGTATTATGCATTCCACATATAGCTAATAGTCATGAGCCCCAAAACCTACCCATAGAAGGGAAGAATTGAATTAGAAAAATCATATATAAACAAGCAAATACCAAGTTCTTAAACGTCGGAATATGGTTGTCGAAGACGCTCAGGATCTAGTTTCTGATTTTATGCGCTTAGTACGGTTCAGAGTCACAGACGACATAATCATAGTATGGTGATGCTAGGCATTTGGGTCCATAATTCTCAATAGAGAGAGTTGATAATAGGGACAGGGAAATGATGCAGAACGTGGGGGAAGTCAAGAAAAAAGCCATGATTCGTGTGACTTACAATAGTGCGAGTGTAAGATCACCATGGATCCTCGCCTTCAGTGTAACCTCGATCTCCAAATTCAAATCTAACCTCAAGCTCAATGCGTCCTTATTTTTGTTCTTTGGGCCGGTAGTCGAAGCAGCTGTGTTGCCCAAGGCACCTACAACTCCACCGGCTGCGTTCCCAACACCACCCACTGCATTTCCCACAGTATTGTGTGCAAGGTCACCAACTTGGTTTGTTGTATCCAGAACCTGGTTTGTGACATTGCTCACTGGATCAAGAGCTCCACCTCCGAGGCCGCCGAGGGGGTTTTGAATGGGATTCTGTCGGTTTCGGGCTCGGTCCCGAGTGCGGTGAGTGCGGGATCTTGACCCTCGGCGGGGGGGTAGCTCAGCTTCAGATTCGCTGTGGTCGCTGGTAGCAGATGCAGAATAATTGTTCTTTGCAGGATTTGACATAGTGATAAATATTAAGGGAAATTTTTGTGTCAATAAATTCGATAAATTCGACGAGGATCAGGCACCGACCAATTCTCGAGGTAGCCACCAAGTACTGGACGCAAATATATGCTTCGTCAAAGTGGCGAAGCCGGAACATATAATGGAGACCACTGTATCATGGGTGGGACGTCGGTATATAACCGCCGAGCTTCCCAATAGGCGACAAACGGTTCTCTCTAGTCTCGGCACCTCATCCGAAGAACTTGGTGACATCGATCGTCGCCCGTTTTAAGCCAGAAACAGGAAAAAGTCAACTGACGTCGTTTCCAGGAATGACGAGCCCGCCATAGATTAGCTATAGCTAGACCGGAGCAGGGGACACTAGTTGGAATTAACTCTAATTCGTGATCATCTAAATTTGGTGATTTTATCCACAAACATGTAACTGTGCCGGTGTCCGGTCTTGGAATTTTTGGTGAAGAAGGCAACCCACACGAATTTGGATGATGTCAGATAATGGGATACTGGTTCCGAGGCGTGGTCTTGATACCAACAGGTCAAAGCTTTAACAGTAGATTGGAAAAATTAAATGAATCCATTGACGGCCTCGTTTCATAAGAGAAGCAGATGCCTTAGGATGCGTTCATAAGACCACACATTTACTTCTCATTGCTATATCGAGACTTAGTGAAGGCACCTACAGATATTCGAGATAACAGTATCTCGAGAACCAAAGCTCAAACGTGACAATGCCGGCCAAAGACCCCCGATTCAATATTCCAAAGCTGGAGATGTCTCCACCTAGTATGAATCCATGGTCGATTGAAGGAGTCACGCCCTTGCGCATGTCACCTCCATCCATGGCATTACCTGACTTTCAACCCCCAGATTTCAAATTGCCAACCCTTTCGGCATCGAAATACTTTCCACCGCCGTCTCTATATGACGAGTGGCTGCCATTACCACCTTCCACGATGACCTGGGGAGTTGCGGACCCCACACTATTAGTGGTTGGGACATACGCACCCGATGGCGGAAATGGAGATGGAGAAGATCTGAAAGCTGCGGTGCTGTTCTATCGGGTTCCAAACACAGAAGGGGAGGTTAGAGGAGATGCAGCCTTCGCACCAGACCCCCCAAGGAAGAAATATGTCCCAAAAGAGGTGTATGGAATTTTCTCACTTCCCCTTGTATAGCAGTGATACATATGCTAATAAGTCATGACTAGGAAATTGATTGGATCAATTGAAAGCCCTTTTGCAATATCAGACCTCTCCTTCTCACCCCATGACCCACGGCTTATGGTAGCAGTCACAGCTTCCGGCTTGCTCCTCTTCTTCACAGTACCACCTTACAAGGACTCCATCAAGCGTATCTCAATACAGGACCCTCTTCCTGAGCCTGAGGCTATTCTTTCTGTAACATTCTCAAGCACCAACCCATCAATCCTTGCCTGTTCACTCCAAAGTGGTGTTATTGCGATAATTGAGCACTCCAGCAGCTTGGATGGGGTCATATGTGAGGTCAAGCAGCGTTTTCAAGCCCACCAAGGTGCCGCACGGGCTGTGAAGTTCGCAGTAAATAACGGCCAGCGGCTCTACAGTGGTGGTGATGATTGTATCCTTCGTGCTTGGTCTCTCAGCTCACGCCATTCCAAGCCAACTCTGGCGTGGCAAGAAGAAACCTCACATGAGGATCCTATCACCGTCATCCAGGCCTGGCCGTATTACCGAGGAGGTGATAAAGACCGCAAGCGAAAGCTTCTCCTGACTGGATCATTCGATGGAAAGATGCGTGCATTCGACCTGTCGGAACGCCAAAGGCCTCCACCATTGATCCAGGAGCTGGAACTATGCAAGGAGGCAATCTCTCGACTCGAACCGCTGCCCGGGCTCCCAGTATTCGACGAATGCGAGAAACTGAGCGATGGCGTTTTTGTACCGGATGATTTTGATTGGAATATTTTACTGGATGAAAATTATGCCGGGGTTGTTGCATCATGCCTAGATGGACAGTCTCGGATAGTTCTCCAGCGGCAGAAGTTCTCATCAATATTTATCACGCTGAAAGAACCTGACATCCCTGCTGAAGAAATGACAGAGAGGATGCGGTCAGGGAATGGTGTAGAGCAGGATTGGAATTCTAGGGAGAAGGAATTCGAGTGGTATAACGTCGCCGAATTCAGAGAACATGAAGGGAAGGTTACTGCAGGATGTGGGGTGGCATTGATAGATTTGGATTCCATTTATAAAGTGGATGGGAAGCAGAAAAAGAGGCGAGGATGGAGGATAGCCAGTGCGAGCTATGAAGACAGAAAGATGTGCATTTATCAAGTCTATGTTGACTAGATATTCTATATTCCTCGTTTTCATCATTCCCTTCACTGTTTTCCCGATTCACGATCGTTATTTCCTGCTTTTAGTCTGACTACATATTTATGCCTGTTTACTAACTTTTCACGATTTGATGAATTTTATAATCAATAATTTATGAATTATGCGTAACTTGGCAATGAAGGAGCATAGGAAATACATTTGAAAGCATTCTCCTCAGCGTAATGGCCTACAAGTACAGTATGCAGTCAGGCTCTCAACGAAACAATGACAGCAAACCCTCAAGATTTTGGGTCCCACCTGTTTCTCAATGTATTTTTGGGGAAAACTGCTTACCCTTAAACCTGAGATTGGAGGTGAATGAGGAAAAATTCGGAATTACACTATATAAATACACTGGGATTTTTTTCAGGGTAATAAAGAAAGAATTACTATGGCTATAATATGCACCAACGTTATGTCCATTTACAGATCAGTGGCATTTAGGGCCTGCATCTAAAGATAATTTTCTATTTATTTTAAAAATTCTTTTCATCTATCTAGTCCAAAAAAAAATGGCCTAGAAAGTTTCAGCGCAAGAACCTTATGGCATCCTGTCCATATCCAATTCAATTATTATTCAAAGTAGCATTCTTGTGGCACTTGTGAATATACTATCATTCTCAATCCTCACACTATTCAGGAAATCTCGGATTGTCTTCTCTTGAAACTAAGACAAGCATTCAGATCAGAGCCCCTCACAAACTCGAAGTAAACTGGCCTCGGTTTGTCCTCCAGTCTAATATCATAGTACATAACCATAAGACAAAGTATGATCTTAATCTTGTGCGCCGCAAAAAACCGTCCAGGGCACTGTATGTCATGTTAGCTTTATAAACACCGACGTTCAACAATAGTGGTCGGGAAATCTAGGGAAAACTGACGACACTATGGCCATAACCAAATCTAAGAAAATCTGTACTAGCTGTTGTGAAATACTTCCGCTTGCTTCCCTTGTTGTCTATTCCTTGCGCAACCTCACCCCTTTCGAAAGGCCTACTAAAGCGAAAACCGTCGAATACATGGGCGTTCTCATATTCCCGCTCGTCCATGTGAGGAGTCTCGGGAATACTAACAGTGACTCCTGCTGGCAAATGAAGGGCGTTCGAAAAAGTAAATCCCTTCCCAATAACTTTCCTGCCCATCGAGACAAGTGTAGTTCCAGAGAAACGGTGAGTCTCTCTCATAAATGAATCAAGCTTAACCAGCTTAGCCATCGCTACTTTGGTCCACCCATTGTGTACTATGGTGTAGTTGATCTCTTGGCGAAGATCAGGAATGTACTCTGGATGCATAGCAAGGCGAAATAGGCACTCATACAGCGTAGCTCCGGTAGTGTGAAGGGCAGACATGTTCACTTCCGTCATACGCAACACAAGTGCATCCGTGCTTTGTTCTGATTCAGGGGCACCTTCAATAAGCCATTGCAACATGTCATCCTATGATATGGTCAATAGGATACCGTTGAGGAAGAATGACAAAGGCATACCGGCCTCCCTTTCCAGTCTTCTCCTTCTTCTTGGGCTCGTCTCTTCCGCTCTTCGATAATAGGTGCGAGCAGCCTCTTGGAGATCCTCAAAGGTTTATTGAGAAACCTCTCATTGATTAGGGGGGAAATGAGACTGTAGAGGCAACTATTGTTAGCTTGATGGAATGTTTTCAAGATCGGTTTGGATTTATACTATTTCACTGGAGTAGGAATGAACCGCAATAAATTAGCTGCAATAAATAGCTGCTGTGTAAACTCTAATGTTGTTTTTAGATATTCCTTGTTACGGCCTATGTAAAATTAGAGTAGTTGTTTTGCTGCGGAGAAAGAGAGTACTTACAAAGCTCTAGACCAACAAATGTTCTACTCATGCCCCTTGCAATGACAGTGGAGCAAAAACCATAAGCTTTCACGGATGTCCATTGCCCTGCAGACGACACAATTCAGACTCCGAAAACATGTATGGTGGTAGGAATCATAGATACCAGGAGCTTACTTACCACTATTTGACATCATATGGTCCTCTATAGCGAGTTTGAATTCTTCCATCAGGGGTATTGTGAACCCTTCTAGGCCTTTAGTGAGCTGGTTACGGATGAAAGGGATATGCCACCCATTAAAGAACAACCCGGGTCCAATAGTGAATTCGAGTTGTAGGACCTGTCACGGTGTATCATTTAGGAATCCAACCACTAAACCACTGACGACATTCACTATCTATATGTATATTACTTACATCTGCTACTCGCTGAGTGAAACTTAGCTGATCTTCCCTTGCATTGCGGAACTCCTCGACAAGCTGATCACTGCAAATCAATACATGATTTTCGCTCAATGTAGGTACTTGAAAAGCTCCCGTCTTGTCTCTATGTTCATAATAACCCCGGTCTATGATACTTTTGGCATTTGCCACCCATTCGATGGCTGTTTGCCATGATCGTAGCCAGTATGCGCCACGCCCGACTGTTACATATGGAACGTTAACCTATAATGATGGCTTTCGTCAGATCATGGATTTTTGTACAGTGAAAGCTAGCCTAATATGAACATACCCGGAGCCTCCACTGAATATAAGAATGTTTCCCTAAAACGGAAGATCCGATGACGAATAACACTAAGAACTTTAGCGAAACAAGGCTCTCATTCCCAACCTGTCAACGAACTTCTCGGGTATCTTGAGCCAATGCTCCATAGTGTACTGTCGAATTGCCGCAAAAATATGCATTTGTAGATATTCGTGTCAGTGGGACTTCGAAAGTCAGGCGTCAAAGCAACTACACTTAAAGAGCTCGGGAATGTCGACACTGAAACCATATTTATATTTCTAGATATATATGTAGTATCTCGAAAACCTAACTAGCAGTCGTTGTCCTATACACCACTTTCCCGATCCAGCTACTTAAATGCTGGAGAACACAGCGTTCGCATTTTTTTTTTTTTTTTTTTTTTTTTTAATTCAATACTCGCATAAGGCATAACCACGGCGAGGTAGCGTTCGCAATTTGAATACCTGGGTAGGCCATTTGTACCTCATGTCTACTATTGATAAAAATAACGTGTCACTCCTGTGCTATGATATAATCAATACTAATACCTCGCCGTGGTCACGCCTTATGCGAGTATTGAAATAAATAAAATAAAAAATCAATACTAATGCCAAGGAAACAGTGAACAACTACGCACAAACTAAAAGAAAATCGCATCTCTCCGCTTACGCCCACAGAATTCCCCCGCCTCAGTTTCGATAGAGCGACTGCCGGCTTGACAGGACCTTCAGGAGCCGAATCCTTGACCCCGAAAAGATTACTAAATCTATAGCGTGAGAAAAAAAAAAAGAGAGAGAGGGGAGGGCGAGACGAGACCCACTGTTTGGGATGATATGGATAAGTGTGTAGAACAATCGAAATGAATTTGAGATGCATGTGAGAGAAGTTGGACCCGTCTCCCACCACTTCAAGTTATCAACTTCAAGTTCTCTTAGACAGGTAACTAAATACTTCCTACCTGGTGGTTGCAAATTTCCCGCGGTCTGTTCCTAGAACCTTGCCTTATTTTCAGAAGCCTCGGTACTGTAAGAACCAGAAGTAATCGTGAGTGTGGGAGAAGATGTTGTGTATTTTGTGGTGAACTAACTAACTCCTCACTATTACAAGAGTGCTTTACCTCGCCATGGACATATCTATATGCGAGTAATGAATTTAAAAAAAAAAAAAAAAAAAAAAGATTCAGTCCATTCTTTTGTACCCATTTGGCCTAGCCTCAATATCACGTGCGAGAGTTTTTCCAACAGTCGTAGTACTACATACACAAAATGAAAAGTCAGCAGCGCGCTCAGTTCAATTACTTTCAAGTCCCCGTCTTAGTTATTCACATGTCCAGACTGATACCGCCCTGCGCCCAGAACATTAGTGTAGGCAACATATTTAAGCCAGTGCGTGAGGAGGATAAGGGGGTACAGTGGAATACACTGTCACCAGTTATCCCTTATACCACTACGGCAGCATAAAAAGAATTGGAGGAGAGACGAAGAGTATGGGTATAAAGGAGGTGAGAGCCAAGAATAGTGAAGATATTGAGATGATGGATAGGCGGCAACCACAATTCGCCTGATCAACGAGAGTGGTATGCATACGAAGACCTAGCCAAGTATGGGAATGAGAAGGAGGCTTCAGTGGTGGCCCCCAGCTACTACAAAACAGGCTGCTCGACGTACCCGATCGGCAAGAAATCCCAACCGGCCAAAGCAACTCCCAAAACACCGGCAAAGGCCATTAAGACGATTGTGCACGAGGTCCCTTGCCAGAGGCGATGGCAACAATCATACAGGGCGTAGGAGATGATGGGATCGTGGGAGCACGTTGGCTCCTGGGAGGAAAGTCACCAGCTCTGTAGTGGTTTTCTTTAATCGGAAGTTAGAGGTGGGGACCCACATGAGATGAGAGGTCGGTGGTTCCCAATTAAAGCCTATGACTTCGACCGGGGCAGGTGTGAAGGGCTGCAAAAGTTCTTATTGTGACTTTTCAATCATTTGCTGCTCTCCTTGATATTTCTACAGTTTGTGTATGTCATCATAGTTTGTACGAATTCGAGCGCTATATCCGGCGTCACAGGGCGGTCGCCATAGTTAGTCTAAGGCTGTATGCGCGAAATAAATGAGTTAAAAAAAAACAATATTTAAACTCCCCACCAAGTTTATATTGGTCTGGGCACGAGAATGGGATTGATGGGTGAGGCGTACTCCGGTTGGCACACCCCTCGGAGACTAAACGGTCGCACACTTTAAGTGCATTTCACACTAGCAGAGGCGCAGGACTTGAATTTTTTACTCCTACTCTTTTCCATGCCGACCAGCAGTAGCGGAGTCATCAAACCCACACCTCATTCACCATCTTCTCTAATTTAGAATGGACTATAACACAGCCAGTTATGATTTGGTCTCGAGCCAGCACCCTTGAGCAAGAGTTGTACTTGACAAAAGATGGGGTTGCATGCTCTCGATCTCATCACCGTTTCAGTTGCATCTTTGCCATTCCGACAATATGGGCTGAAATAGTAATGAGACCTGCAACAGATGCCGCGATCGATAGTGGATCTCCCATCTTTGCGTTAGATGAATATTGATATGTGGAAGTCTTTATCGGGATTTGGCACCAGGTGTTCGCCATATATGTAAGTTCTTGAGTAGAAGTTTTTAAGCTTGATTTGGTATTTGCACCTAATCGAGATATGGGCTTGAACCGTATACCAGACAGTATGGGAATGGCTGGCGGCGGAGGATTGATGTAACTCTGTAGGTACATGGACATGTGGGGCCTTGACAAAGTGGGGAATCTGCATATAATTATGTAAATTATACTTGAGACTTGTGCTACCTGATCAAGCAATTGAATATGCATTTCAGCTAAAAATGGCAAAGGTGGCTCTGCCTAAATTGATGTTAAGAACTACATATATCATTACACTTTATTCTGCACTTGGCAAAGTGTCAGTTGAGCGGTGACCATAAAGTGTCTGAGCGCTTGGAGTAAGCCTACAAACCTTAGATCTAACCTGATGGTTATACTATGTATCTAGAAACACGACAGTATGACTGACAGATACATGTGGTGAGGAGTTAGTTGCAGTAACCCGAGACTAGCTAAGTATGCTACGAGAATTTGAAGGACTTAACTATATGTACATATGACTTGGTACTTCCATTAGGGAATTCTAGTACTTGCTCATAGAAACCTCAGGAATTTGAAGATACATTGGTATTGGGCCCTTTAAATTTAGTTACTTACTCTGCTTTTCCCCAAGCATTCAGTCAAGAGTCCCTTCCTAGTACCCTTTAAGTGAGGCCCTGCCACCCTAACTACGTGCGTTTCTAGACCAATACTAATGCTGCACACCGTTACTCCTGCTGTACAACATATATTATACATATATATCTGGGACGTTACGCTTAAGTGGAGAGAGGGGAGGCGATTTAAGCACTACACAAATAAATCAGTCTAGGCACGAGAACACGGGAGGTCTTATGGAACACCTTCCAAGAAAGGCCGGGATACTTATAGAGTTTAGTGCCTTGGCAGTACGCAGTAGAGCTATCTACGGGAGGCAGTGCCCGCCAGACTAGTAGAAGGGTTTCCCCCTCCCTCCCGCATACGCCTGGATTTATGGTGCTCAGAAGGCCGGCTACAACTCTAGATTCCGCTCGCTTACAAGCTGATGTAAGCATTTTGAATAGCTACGAGCCACACGTTCCACCTCAGGTCCTGTTAAACCTGCTTTCTTGCGGGTATCTCATTCGTTGTTACTGTATAGTCAACCAGACTAGTTACTGTACCTTATACAAGGTATCCCATGTGCTGCATGTGCACAGCTTTCGGAGTTACACCTCCAAGGCAGACACGAGCTGTAGTTCTGCATGCGGCCCCATCGAAGTATAAGCCTGGTCTCATGCGCCGCTGGATCGAGGAAGATAACAAAGAACATTGGGAAACTGGCATCGTCGCTGGTCATCTACTTAGCCCATAACATAGACATCAGCTGCGGGACCTTACGGATGGCCAGAAGGCTTTTCAGAATTTCGGAGTACGACTGGAACAGACCGACAACAGAGAAGGGAAAGGGTAGAGAATAATGCCACCACATGCCGGAGGAGACACACACCCTTTAGGTTTTTTTTTTTTTTTTTTTTTTTTTTTTTGGTGTTTTTACCTGCGAGTAGTCTTGTTTAGTTCCACCTGCGATACTTTGTTTTGTGGCGGACTATACATAGGGTCCATTTCTCTCCTCTGCAGGTCGTGCAGATTAACTTGTACGTACTTTGAATCTACCCGGGCTTCCGGAGTGGCTCGTCATACGACCCTTAAGGTTGTGCATACAAGTACTGAGTTCCAAAAAAAAAATTCGGAGTTACACGGAAGAGATTGCTAGGTGTGGACTGACACAGCGGATTTACCCCAGTTGAAGCTGCATATTCACCATGCACTGAGGAAAACAACCCTCACTCGCCACTGGACAATCTCAGCCCAGGCCAGTAATCTCTCCCCCTTGTACCCGTGTACCTACACAGTACACGGGTTGTATCACACGGCTGTGACTGGCAAGGCTCTCTGATTGCGTGGAGGTGGGTCCACAAAAAAGTAAAGAAGTTACATGCTTGCAACTTCTTTTTCTTTTTCTTTTCTTGTTAGTATACAATGAGCACCTCACCATGTTTAATTCTGGTGACCTTTCGGGAGCGCTGAGAAGACTATTCTGTACGTCATCTCTCTATCATATTTCCGACAAGGAACATCTGGGCGATGTACGTAAATATACAGTAGCGAAGCTGCGGGAGCCTGCAGTTATTTGATCATTTAAAACCTCACCCACAAGACCTTGCACCTAGCCCACAGCCCAGTGGGAAGTCCTAATTGTTTCTTACAAAAGGAGTAGATGCAAATTTAACCCAAGTGTCTATCTACATAAAGCATAATGCCAGAGGAATCAATTCTTTGTAATTGCTATAAACAATCAACACCATATGTTAAGTTCACCCAAAGTTCTAAAAGTAAGTTTCTACATGCCTCTTAGATACACTGTAAATGATGAAATGGGTTGCCAAGTACTTTTCCTATACAAATTTGTATGACAACGCCATGTATATGCCCTCCCAATATTTAGGGCTTCCAGCCGATGAAATACCAGTTCAATAGCTATCTTTTCGAGCTCAGTATTGTTTCCCATGTAGATCTAGGATATGCTGCTGTCACAGTCGCAAGTACTGTACGTGTCTAGATCTGGTTGCACGAGGGATATCGCACGTTCCAGCAAATGGCCAGTGTGAGCGCGGCGCACGAGGCGTACTGGTACCGGCTTGAGAAGCTGAGGCTTACCTTAAAAACCGTTAATATAGGCAGGGGTTCAATAGCCGATCATTTATCATGTATTGAGCAGTACCTACAACGGGCACTGGTCCCGCGGACCGCTCGGCGCGTATCGTCGTACAATTGCTTCTTCTGCCCCGCAGGTGCCTCGCCCCGTCATATTTCAGACCGTTCCCCTAAGGTTGCATCTGCAGCCAAGCTTAAGTTGCAACCCTATATTACTGGCGTTTATTTTTACAATGTGAGTCGAAGTGGTATCCCATTCGATTCCTTACATACAAGCACCTGCCATCAATAATGTTACCGCAGGGGTGCAGATGATAGATATCGGCGTGTGCGAACGCAAGGATGCAGCGGATCTGTTGTACAACGGGCTGTTGTTAATATATACCTCAGTTTGAATCTTGTCTGTTTTCAACAGTCGGCACGTACAACGGACGGGGCCGAATTTCTTCCCCACAACGTTGACAATATACATGAAGGGGATGCCATTATATGGTCCTATTTTGGCCATTTTTCATTAAAATCAATTCAAATAACAGCAATTACCTGTGCTTGATCACATTCAATACATATATCTTTGCTAAGATGACTGTTGATATTGACAAGCTATTCGCTTGGTACAGTGGTTATGGAGCTGAGTATAACGATTTACCACTAGGCACGAGTCCAGAGCTCTTCCGAGCTCTATGCAAGGTTCTGCGAGGACACCTTCGAACATTTGAAGAGGATTTTACACCCCCGGGGCACCAAAACCCCAACTATGTACCACCAAACAGAGGGCTTCCTGTGATGATTTTCGGAATCACCACCCTAGCTGTAGCAATCATAGTGGTAATCGTAAGATTGGCCACGAAGAGCTTGCGAGCAGCAGGTGGCAGAATTAAACGAGGAAGTGAGAGCAGTGGCCTTACGTCTAGCAACGACAAAAAATGGGGATGGGAGGGAACCAATGAATGGGAATGGTGGAGGCCATGGAAAAAATATGGCCTCAGATTCGGTAGGCTGGGCTGGGATGATTGGGCTATGGTAATTGCATTGGTAAGAATCTAATATTCAACTGGGCGCGAGAATAGTTGAGGGTGTCCAGATACTGACAGTATATTTCTCAGATTTTTCTAGTGGGCTATACTACACTTAATGTCCTAGGTACAATATACGGCGGAATGGGAAAGCATGTATACGATGTTTCCCTCAACTCCATCAGATATTTGCTCAAAACCACATTCGCTCACTCAGCAATCTATCTTACGCTTGCGTTCTTTATCAAACTCTCTGTCCTCCTATTCTATCTTAGCTTATTTCCACCATCTTTCACCTGGATGAGATGGACTATTTATGGTCTGATTGCTTTTTTCTTCATCTATACCATAATCGGGACAACGGTCATCGCTATGGTGTGTACGCCAGTGAAAGCATATTGGACACTCGAGCTACGTGTCAATGACAGCTGCCCAAGTCAGGAGAAAGTCGAGAGGACGTACCGCAGTGTCCTTGGAGTTCACGTTGCTGGTGACTTTGTTATCCTCATGCTTCCCATCCGCTTGGTGAGCCAATTACGACTACCAAAACGTCAGAAGATCATCTTGGTCTGTTTATTTAGTGCGGGAGGCTTGGCTTGCATTGCCTCTATTCTTCGGTTATCCTATTTTCCTCGAATAAATTCATCTCTGGATGTTACTTGGAACGTGACGGAAATCATACTCTGGGGCCAAGTTGAAGCTAGCACTGCTGTTATTTGTGCTAGTATCCCAGCTTTAAAACCATTATTCTCTTCACTCAACAAGAAGCGCAAGAGCTACCGACAATCGACCTCTACCGCAGGAAAAAGTTTTATCTCAGGCCTAGGTTCATCGCTCCATCCAAGTACTTCCGGCGGTCGCTCGAGGAATGGGAGCTTCACGGGGACCAGCTTTTCGCCGGGTCACGAAAAGACGTATTCCCGAGATGGAAGCATCAGTGCTCTAAGCTTCTCACCAAACCGAGAGAGAAGTGCCACCATTCCCTCAAGCAGAGGGAGGACGTCAGTGATTGGCGAAAACACCCAGAGCGGCGGTACTCTTAGAAGTCGAGACCATTACGATAGGAGTCTCGCGGAGATTGATAACATTAATATTGATATTTCCCCAGATGAATCCACTAGGAATGTACACCCCACATATTTGCATGCTATCACACCACCACGAAGAGCGCACATTGTTGATGGTAGACAAGAGGGAATGCACGGGTTGGGTGACCAGCGCAGCTTAAGTCCGACCATCACTGGCACAACCAGGTCTACAAATACTTCTAGAACCTCTTTAAATCTGGACGCTCCGCATCACTTATCCATCCCCCGTGAGCAATTTCTCCGGCTACCCCCGTCTCGGCAGGAGCGTCCACGACTACCGCGGCTGCACACACAGTTTGAGCAGAGCCCTACCATTCCAGCCCCAAAGTTCCCCTCGCCGATGGCAGCTGGATCTAAGAATGGATCTCCACAGGGCCCCACACCTATAAGCGGCTCATCGGATACCACCAAAGCTCTCCCCTCTCTTCCAGCAAAGACATACACGTATGCGGGGTATCCTCCCAGAAATGAGGGGTCCAACTCACCACATAGCCAGCAGCCGCATAGAGCAGACCCTCCACATGCATATTCCCATAATACCTCGTGGGACACAACGGGGTTGGATACTGCGTATGATTTGAGGGGCGCACCGCCTACGATGGGGCAAAAGTCATGGACTGCGAATGTAAAGTGTGGTGATTGGGAATTTCAGGATGGAATGGATATGGTTTGATCTCGGGGGCGGGGGGGTGTGCAGTAGTAACAGGTGTCGCTCATATTCTCAAGCATGCTTAACGGGTTGGTTTCATGGTGTATTTTTACTTTTCTTTTTTTCTTCAGATCAAAGAAACCTGGCTTAAGGTGGAATCTTTTGCAGCCCTTCTGTTTCTTTTGGGGTTTGTAAGTAGTTGGAGTTTTTCACTTTGGTGTGTACATGTAACTATTGGAGTGATAGGAATGGTCCACAAGGCGAAATAAAGGCTCTGGTTCTCGAACATGTATGCCTCATTTTTAGTTTCATGCCGCTAAAATCACTATCGGCTACTATGGTATAGAGTGGAGAAGCGTACAAGTGATATCGATGGTATGATGAGACTGTTACACCTGTTCCTTACGTCAAAGTGTATGCTCTATATATACTCTAATATACAGATAGCTAAGAACATGACAGTTAGATAGAGGTATACCGTGTGAAATCAAGGAACTAGACCAGGTTCTATGGGCGAGGGCTCAGCTAACGAGAGTAAGGCGCATATAGTATTTGAGTGAGGCTATGGTGCGACAGAGGTTCAAGGGCAGAACCAGCATCCGATCATAAACGACGCATGCTCTGACGTCAGGGCGAAACAAACTGCTGCCTACGCTTTCTTGCCTAGCCTGGTGCTTGTGCCTACCTACTTAAGTAAATACACTTCCAAACCAGGAAATGCCACAACCTAATGCAGGAACTTGGGTGGTACGGGCCAAGCGACCAATTATGAACCAGCTCACTTCGGAGCCTGTACAATCCTCAATAACTTGCTCCGATTGAACTTCGTTATCGATGTTATGTACTGTACATACTCACGCTCACCTGTAGGATATACCAGCACCGACTCAACTACTACAGCTGTAGTATTAGCAAAAACAACGACCCATGCTCTCAACCCTGCTCTCTCTCCCTGCGCTCCCTCTACTCCTCCTCCAATCCAACACATCCATCTCAACGTCTATCAACCTCCTCTTCTTCCAACTGACTTGGTCGACTCTCGTTCTCTCCGACTAATCTTCTCCGTCCTCCCTTCCCTCATATTTCTATTGCTTGATACATCCCCTCCGGCTGCAACCAAGGGATGGAAATGCAAAACCACACTAAGAGCTCAAAAGCGAGGAGGAAAGAAAGTATGGAGTGTCATCGCAGTGGCGCTTGGAAATATAGCACTTGCAACGGCGGTACAAGGAGTGATAGAGGGGGCCTTGATGTATGGTTTAGGATGGAGAAATGCGTTGAGAATTGCAAAGGCGTTGCCTAGCCCAATTAATGCAGCTCGGGATATTTTCTGCGCGGTGGTCGGAAGAGAGATATTGACTTATGGTATCCATCGGTATCTATTACATAACGAGTCAGCAAGGTCGCTCCGGAGGCTGGTGAAAGCTCATAGGATCTGGGCGCATGCAGAGCATGGGGTCGCAGGCGGGTTGAATGCGCATTACGACCATCCAATAGCATATCTGTTGCGTGGGTTTATACCAATGTATTTACCTGTGACATTGGCTTTGCGGATGCATGTGCTAACATGGTTCATCTGGTTGGTGGTGGTTTCTCTGTTGGAAGCGGTGCGGTATAGTGGGTATATTGATGCCCCGACGGGATGGGTGCCGTTTGGGTGGATGGTCAGGAAGCTTGATGGCCACTTTGAGAGTGGGGGGAAAAAAGGGTTTGGAGTTTGGGGGGTTGTAGATTGGGTTGAGGGAACGAGAGTAGTGGTGGGAGGTGAGGACTATGTCAAAGGGAGGTAAGAGAAAAGGAGGGAATGAGTTGGGGACATGATAAAGGGCAATGGATCACCGAGCAGGCCAAGGAAAAGGTCGGGAAGGACTAAAACAATGGCATGTATGTAGAGGTAGGAGAGTTTGAAGGGAGAATGTTTTGCAGCTTTATGTATAGTTCTAGGACATTAGTCTTCGCCTTTCGTCGTTTTAACGCCAAAAGTGCCACTTTTCGGTGGAGTGTCAAAACCAACAACGACATAAATTCTGCTGATATCCAGTAAAGAGGTATAGTTCATGAAAGGCTATATTTCAAGCTAGAAAAGATAACTCTTGACCTGGTATTTCATTGGCTGGAAGCTCTGATATATTGGGAGCGGCATAGATACATGGTGTTGCCATACAAATTGGTATGGGAAAGGTATTTGCAACCATTCTTCAAACTTCTGGATGATTTACCGAGGGCATTTTCTACTTACAGTGTGTTGAGGCGCATAATCTTTAAGTTTAAAGTTTACAACTTCGAGCGAATTTAATCTATGGTGTTGATAGTTTTTAATGTTTTCGCAAAGTTGGCATGATTTGGTGACGAAAGGCGAAGATGGAAACTATATTACTGTATAGTGAAATGAAACACTTGTCTTGGAGTCGTTTCCAGCCTATTCCTCCACTTATTATGCTCGGTGCCAACTATACTACATATGGCCGAAATGGCTAAAGATGCTATTGAACTCTGAATACATCTAGAGTGCCATATTTGTTGGCAGGGACAATATAGTAATCAATGAAGAGGGCATCAAGAGGGCATCAAGTGGGCATCTTAAAACTAGCCCAATGTTATTGAATATCCAGACGGTCAGAACATTGCCTAGTGTATGGAAGCCCACTGGCAGTGCTTATTCAGTGTTGATGAACTACTTACATGATTAAATCTTTAGGAAGTGTACAGATCGTGTTGGCTGGAAAATTCCAATTTCACTTGGGGTTGGTAGCCTGCCGTGATACTGGAGTCTTTAGTCTAGATCTGTCAAAGGATCTCAATTCAACGCATTCTTCCTCTAGTAGTAGCAGCATAGACACCACCCTTGTCTATAAATCCATAGTCAAAAACTATTTATCTCACGAATATACAGTCCCCATAACTGCCTTCATACGGGTATTCAAAGTTAGATGATCTACGCTGACTACTCCCACCGCTAGGTGCAAAGCTCTATGCCCGCAAGTAAAACTCAGTTAGATGCTATCATTGAACACCGGAATTACTAGCGAGCAAAAAAATGTCAAGCCTTCTGCAATTCAAGTAGGGCTTGATTGATTACTTATAATGGGCGATTCTGGTTAGAAAAATCCTAGATAACTACGACCTGCTTCGAGTTCTAATGCATATGCAAATTGTCCCGTTTTACTTACTATAACCACCTGGATAATCTAACGTTGAGAAGTAGCCCTGGGGCCTTAAAGACTTTGGGCCAGGGCTTAATTGCAATACAGTCGATAGGACTTCTGTATTTGGAGGCTGTTTGGGACTCTCCATAAATTGGAGTGTTGGTACTGTACTTCCTTCCGAAAATAGTTTCAACGGTCTTCTACCCACCTCTCCTCTCTCCTATCGTCTTTTATTCTTTTATTGTGCGAATAGAGTAGTGAGCGGGACAAAACAAGGTAGAGAGGGTGGCAGGGTAGCTTATCTGTCCTTGTGTCTCTTGATATTATAATTACGTTCTTATGATTAAATAAAGTGTCATGTCTGGTATCGTCGAGAGCTTGCCGAATTTAGGGAAAAATTAACATTCTGAAATTGATACCCAGGTTTTTTTTTTTTTTAATTCAATACTCGCATATAGAAATTTCTATGGCGATACCCAGGTTGCTATGTACGAAAGTCAACATTTTCATAATTAGCGGCACTTGTCAATTTGTCAAGTTTCGATGCTCGCTAGTCTCAATTTGATTCCCGTCCACTATATAAGTCATTGAGCACATAAGCCCCATGTGCATCAACTGATACATGATATACATTATGGGGTATGCAAATCTTTTAGATAGGTATCAATACCTGCCATCCCCATCTAACTTTTGTATGACAAATTCTCTAAACTTATGTAAATGATTGCTGTTGTCTGATTATCGGAAGTAATACTAGCGTGCGTTATATAGAGTCTGTGCATCGCACGGCTCGCTTAACCCCGCATATAGACGTCGAAACATGTGATAGCAGTTTCATACTAACGGATTGAATTTTCATAGTCCAGTTCTCACCCGCGGATGCATAAAATTATATTATCATTGCGTAACGAGGCTGCACTGCGTATCCAGTGTATTTTTTTCGAATCGAGATTCTTTACAAAGATGCCGACATCTCCTTTTGCCAGTATCGTTCGCCTTGGCTCCCTGGACTTCTACTTATATCTATAATTTTGCCTTTTTCTGCTCGCTGATATCCGTACGTATTCTTTCAGTTTAAGGAGTTAGTACCCAGAGACATGATGTCTTAATTATAATCAGACATAAAAAACCTAGTCCGATAGGCCAAAGGGTCATGCTAACCTTTCTACAAGAGACGAATTAGATAAACGAGATCGCGGGTTCTACATAATCATCGCAATGGTTGCAGTAAAAGCAGAACCGCTGGAGGGCATCATCGCCTCTATCCAAAAACTAAACACGGAGCTGCTAGCTATATATTGTGTTAGTAAATCCTCCGAGAGTACAACCTTACAGTCAGAAGCAACAATACTCGAGGGCGCCCTGGACGAGCTTCAGAGGGCGCTCCCATCGCAACGACGGAAAATTCAATATGGTGTGGTGGATAGTATTGAATCGCCAACTAGGAGATGTCTATTGGAAGCCAAGCAGGTTCTTGCCAATTCTAAGCTTGCGTTGACAAAGGATACAATTCTGCACGAGGTGGAGGATCTACCGAACTCGGAGATGGTGCAAAAGGAAGAGGATTATATTGAAAAGGCGACGACTGCTGTTAAGATGTGTTATATGTGTATATCGCAAAGTCTGATTTTACTTGAAGAGTAAGTGCTGTGAAAATTGCCGATAAATCAAATTCGTTGAACTGATGTCTTTATAGAGCTAATCAGCAGGGGCCCGCGGATGATACTTACAGCGCCACAGAAACCCAGAATTCCGATGCACTTTCTAGCTACGAAGAAGGCATATTAACCCCCAAAACAGCTGAAATTGATGAATCCAGAGCCTCTTCAGTAACTCCCATAATATTAGAGACAGGGCTCGAGCTGTCGGCCTCCCTTAACCCAGAAGTACCCAACAACATCCTCGCAGACTGGCACCCACATATGGATTGTCTGTCAAAATTAGAAGATTGGAAGAGCCAGGAAGATGTATTGACCAATTATCAAAATGGAACTGGGATATGGATACTTGACGATTCCGGATTCAAGGAGTGGCTTGAAGGGAATGTACACATGCATATATGCTGCTTGTATGGGCCAGGTAAGTGAATTTTTGCCTATGGGTGTGCCCTTTCCTGCGAATATTTACTGACGGTGATCTAAAATGATAGTTGGTGCGGGGAAAACAACTTTAGCGTGAGTCTTATGAGAATAATTTCTCTAATAGTACACAAGAACCTATATTGAATAGCATCAAATACAGGGCATTCATAATTGATCACCTGAAAAATGCCTACAACGCAGAAAATGTTGGGATTGCCGCCATATTCATCGACCCTAGACACCCTCGATACCCGAGGCATCCTGAGTGCTCACCTCTATTTGGACATTTAGCACACCAACTTCTACAGCAGGCTCCTGCCAACGAAGCGCTAAAAGGCTATCTAGAGAGTCAAGGCCTACCTACAGGGCATGAATTTGATATTTTCAAAAAGACTGTCGAGCAATATTCGAAAGTCTTCGTCGTCATCGACGGGCTTAATGAGTGGCCTGGTAAGCAGGTAGCTGATTTTTTTAAGCAGTGGCAGAGTTTACCAGATACGGGGAAGTTTAGGTTACTAGTAACTTCGAGAAAACCTACGTTGCACGGCTTGGATGGTGAACGTACAGCACTTGTTGAGATTTTACCAAACAAGGAAGATATCAGAAAGTTTGCGGAAGCCCGAATTCATGCATGTACCGAATTGTTAGAATATGTTGGAACAGAACTAGCAAGGGTCGTTGAAGAGATTGTGGAGAAGTCACAGGGGATGTATGTTGTAGAGGACTATCTATCTGTCGGTGTTTCATGCTGACGAAAAACCTGCTTTAGCTTCCTCCTTGCACAGCTCCATCTTAAATTTCTCGCCTCACAAATGGGTCTAATAACGATGGAAGAAGCTTTACCTTTACTAGCTCACGACCTTAACACAATGGTAGAAAACATCCTAGATACCATGGTAGCCTCAAACTCAGAACCAGAGGGTGACTCAGAATTGGTCCGGGTAGTTCTCCTGTGTGTCACATACTCTCCAGTAGCTCTCAAGTGCGAGGAGATCATGAAGATGATTTCCACTTTCTTAGATAGGGAAGTGGGAACGGGTTTTGCCGCTGTACCTGTGGCACTTAACACGGCCTTGCGGTCTGGACTTATAGTTATAGAATCCAAACGTGGCGGCTTTGTCGGCCTCGCCAACAAGATTGTTCGAGAGGTAATTGAAGCCGATCCCAGGGGGAGATTTTCTCGCGCACATTCTTCCCTCTCGATAGGCTGCTGCAATTACTTTGAGCAGGCACTAGAAAGCTTCAAGACAACGGATGCATACGGTATCGACATTGTCCGCAGAAAGTCAGAGGATCCACTGCTCGCGTACGCTACAGCGAATTGGGGAAGGCACGCCCGAGAATCCGAGAATGAAGGGCCCTCACACAAAAGGATTCTCAGCTTTATCACACAGGACGATTTGATAGACAGTGTCATGCACGTACTACATAGGGACCAGGTAGGTTTTAGCCCTAAACGCCTCGAGTGCAGCGTCTGCGAGGAGGACAAGGATCATGAAGGTGCCAACCCGCAGCCTGGACATCGGCAAGCGGTTATAGCAGCGCACTTTGGCCTCGTCAGAGTATTAGAGGGGTTGACCACTGAGCATGGTTTGAGCAAGGAGAACATTGCTGCTGGCATCAGGAATGGGGCGGGTCAATCGCTCCTTAGCATTGCTGCAGGTAACGGTCACGAATGTCTGGCTCAATGGATATTGTCACAGTGCCAGGTAGACTACAATCACCAGTGCGATCTCCTCAAGCGAACCCCCCTCGCTCGAGCCGCCGCAGGTTGCCACGCCTCAGTCATAACCCTCCTCCTGACCCAACACGGCCTAAACCCCAACCTAACCGACCTCTCCAGGCGCACCGCCCTCCACCACGCCGTCGACTTCGCGGACGAAGAAATTGTAGAGCTCCTGCTCTCCCGTGGAGATGTGAACCCAAATCTCCGCGATGGCCTAGGTGCAGGTGAAACGCCACTTATGATTGCAATCCATGGTCAGAAGATGGAGATGGTTAGGCTGTTGCTGGCGAGAAAGGATGTAGATGTGAATATTAATGCGGGGTGGCGAACACCATTGATTGAGGCGGTATGTTTGAGGAATTTAGAAATGGTGGGGCGATTGCTAGGGAGGAGAGACATAGATGTGAATATTGGGACTACGGCGGGAACGCCAATAAGGGTTGCGAGGAATGGCGGGGATCATCGGGTGGTGGAGCTGCTGGAGAGAAGGTCGAACATTAATAAGGATTAGATTGATTATAAAGAGGAGGCCCTGGTTAATGTTGCTGGCCAGGGCCATTGGAGGCGGAGGCTTACCATATTGTATGTCCATTACTTTTCTGTAACGTGGCGATGTGCTGTTGTGCATCTCATGCCTGGTTTCGGCTTATCATGACATTGGTATGGGTCATACAAATAAAACCGACATACATTACTATCTACTCGAACTTTGAGCCCTAATTTTGCTCTAGGCCTCTGGATCTGCAAGGTCAATCACTCGTAAGTCCTGATTTTACTTCAATTACACTCGATCAGAGCGCAACTAGTCTATACCCATACCCAGTGATATGTCAAATCATCAAATTAAACTTTCCCACATCTTATAATCAGGCAAGATCAGTATATATCCGTCACTGGAATCAAGCTATCTGTCGATGCCAGTACATGCATACAATCTGCAATCATATTCATGCACTACGAAAATTTGACAGAACATCTAAATAACAAATCTAGGTACTATTGGTAGTAATTAAGTACTTAGACCTTAATCAACAGGTGGGCCTTTAATATACCTCCGCATATACACTCATGCATGCTATGAGCATGCACGTACATATCTCCTCGGGAATTTGATTCTGACATCTAACTAAACGAGAATATAATCCGACACGCGCTCGGATGAGCAAGATTCGGAAGCCTAAGGTGGCTGGTGACCTCGTAGAGATGGGGTTATACAATACATGGCTATCTCTAAGTAATCTGCAATGGCTCCGTTTAATATTGCCAACAGTGGGGTAAGTGAAATAGCTAGTCATACAGCTAGCGTGACAGTATTATAGTACTATGCCCTTGAGACCTTCGACTTTATATGCATATGGGATTGAGTGAATTAAAGGCGCGTGATTACTAGTGCTGGTATACTAGTGCTGGTATGCATATGCATACAAGGTTTCCCATGGAATTAAGTGGTATATAATTTTCTCCAGTGCAGATGACCACCCATTTGCTTAATTATAAGTGGCATGGGTGTATATTTAACACCACAATATTATTATAATCTCACGAATGAGAGATGTTGTTAAACGCTTTGAGACTCCACAGAGCTGAACGCCAGACATGCTTTTACACCTTTCCCTCTAATTCATAGGAATTTGCTTATTTTTCACATGAAGCGTTTGTTGTTGACGGGTTTATGAGACAAACTCACCACAAGCCGTGCTGCTGCCTTAGAAACCGGATAACCCAAGCTGGCTCGGATATATTCGGGTATTCCAATTGGATATGTAGATCTATGGAGTAACCAGAGCCCTAATCTGCTAACATATACGAACCATACTTCTGGGGCGGGTTACCCCGGACTAACTGTGACCCCACATCCTGGACCGAGTCTCAAACTTGAAAAAAGTAAGATTGCACATGTTAGGATTGTTTAGTGAAGAATTGCATTAATCACAGTAGTGTAGATCGGTATATCTCTCTTAATCATTTGTCATGTATAGCTGTAATGCATGATATATCAAATCATATATAGATGTTAAAATATGCATTCAAATATACGACTTTCCCAAGACGGCCAACTCTGAATATGTATACAGTCCGCAACCCCGAGTCCTCCCTTATGAATCTCAACACGAATTCTGATAGAGGCTAAACCTTCATTGCAGTTCAAGGTTAAATACCGCATCTACTGGGAGCTCTATATCCCATTGCGACTATATGTGATTTAGGTGGAGAAACAGTGAGATACCTCCGTATGCTATATGTTAAAAGGTATGAAGAATATATATATGCGCTACTAGCCTGCAGGATAGTCAACATAGGCTCCCATATATTAAGGAGAATGTGGTGAAAGGCCCAAGATGTAATAATATGTTTGAGAATTTGGCTAGGTTATCAGGCATTTGGGTAAAGCATATGTAATAGTGGCCTGTATATATTGGTATGTATACATACTTTATATTAGCTAAAAATAGTACTAACATTCTCGTATACGTACATCTACCGATGTATATAGGCATAAGACAAAGATATGTATATGGTTTCCAAGGATGTAACTTCAGATATTGGACCTGGAGCACGAAATTGGCCATCAGTCCAAACACTACTATAGGTGAATACTGGTGGCGAGGACTATTTTTTGTGAAGTAGGTCTCGCAAGAATTTCGAACGCCAGGAGTACAGTTATGATTAGTTTCAAACGCTGCTCGAAAAAGACATCGTTTTTTTTCTTTTTTTTTTGGTTAATCATTACTCGCATTGAAACATCTGGTTTATGGCGAGGCAGCGCATCATCCCAGATTTGGTCGGGAGAAAAGACACACTTGTGTAAGTTGTGTAAGGCAAAGCTTACCTAGTCTGGTTGGCAAAGCTCTCTGTCAGGACTTTGGTGAATATGGGAGCTGCAGTTGTCACTAGCATGAAGTCAGGTGAGTTTCAAGTTAATCTCAAGTAGAATCTTTCGTAACGAAGACGGGAATCTGTCGAAATCACAGTCCTGAAAATGAGAGGCCCAAGATGCAGCATATGCATATCCCTCAGTGTCAGCCAGCGTATAGTTAGTTTACAATATGCAAGTATATGTCGCGCACGTATTATAAACGACCAGCATCCATAGCTCGATCCAGGTGCATACCAATTAACATTAAGTGTCCAGTCCTCAGCCCAATGGTTAGCGTCCTGTCCAGTTTTAGGTGCCCCATACGCTCAAAATAACTCACTATATGTGAAGACCTGGGCTCGTCTCTTGCCCAGGCCTATTTGTAGTGGAGTAAAATAGTGCGTTCTCGAGATCTCGAGTGAGTCAGTGGTTCTAGGGAAGTCGCAGGTGAGCAAAACCTTTACGAAGGCGGCGTAAAAAAAGTGAGCAGATAGCGGCCATGCACTGAGGGTACAATTCTATGTACTAAAAAACTCACCTATAGCCCTTCACTCATTAACTCACCTCAGAGGCAGATACCATACATCACAGGGATGCGGATCACCACCGTGATGTGGATCAGCGTGGCGCTAACTACATTTTGGGCGAGACCGAGCTGTGCGAGAGCCCAGAGTGGACGGAATCGAATTAACACGAACCAAAGACCTCCGAGAGGTCCCCATGAGAGGTGAAGGGTGGGTGTGGAGGATTGTTCCCCGCTGGAAGGGGGGTAATGGGGCCACCACACGGATAATAAACCAGGTGAAGTAGTAAATAATAAACTGCTTAAATATATATCCTATAGTCCCAATTGATTATTAGATATTCCAACATGTATATTGAGATTAAATTATAACTATTGGAGTGATAGTAAGTAACTTAGCTTTACTTAAACTTTCTTTATTTAATATACTTTTCTCTTATAATTCAAAATCATTTTTCTATTTGTTTTCTTTAACTATAAATACTAGCTAGCTAATAATTTATCTATAGTTCTAGTTCTATAAATTATAATAAAACTATAGATAGAAAAAAATAATTAGAAAAAGACTTTATAAAGTTATATATATTATTTTAAAACTTTAGTTAACTTTAAAACTCTTTAATTAAACTTTAATTTATATTTATAAAAAAATACTAATAACTTTACTATTAAGTTATTTATTTAATATTATTTAAAATATTTAAATAATAAATTTGATTTAAATATTTCTTTATTTTTATATAAATTATAAGTTTAAATATATATATATAATACTATTATTTAAATTGCTTTAGTAAAATTATATAATTACTAAAAATAATATAGTTCTTAATTAATTGAGTTTTTTTATTAACTATAATAGGGTTGGTCAATCGTTATTTCAATTAAGCTAATTTCAATTACGGAGCGCCTTGGCGAGCGCCTTGGCATCTTGGCCTCATCGCTCATTGGCCAGAGCCTTAATCATAATTTAATTGAACTCTTAATTGGTTAAGGGACTCCAGAGTCCCTTAACGAGATAATTGAAATTAAATTAGCACCCTAGTCAACATCACAACCCCACTCGCAACTCTCAACATCACGACACCACCCATCCTCGACATCACGACACCGCCCGCCCTCGACATCACAATACCACCCAATATTGCGCAATGACATCCGAAAGGCAGAAAACCACTCGCATTCGAAACTGGGTCAAAGAAGATGTTGAGCGAATGGTTTGTTGGATGGGGGGTTATGAGATCCACAAGCATCCAAAAGGATGTTCGATGCATTCTGAATAGATTCAGGAAAGCAGATTCCGGATAATTCCTAATCAAGTTCTCCAAGATCGATATCCCTCTCACATGGTGCCTCCCAGCACTCCCTCGAGCAGCGAAATAGCGGCGTGCCAATATCTTTTTATAAATACCTAACACCTCGTCCAACAGCATTAATATCATGTCATCCTCAGGCATCACCTTGAGCACCTCTATAAGCAGCTCTATGAGCTCCCAAATGTGTTTCAGCAACACCCTCCGCCGAGTAAGTTGTGGCATGTTGATGAATGCTGAGTCGTGATCTCGATGTTACTAAGCAGGCTTAACTGAAGATTTAACCTGGTCGGCCAACTTTGGTCGGTCAATCAAAAATTTTAATTTGCGCTAGTTTTGCCATGCCAAGGAGCTCCGTAATTGAAATTAGCTTAATTGAAATAACGATTGACCAACCCTATAAAATATATAATAATAAAAGTAAAAGTATATATAGTAGGTATTTAGCAAAACCTAAGTAAATTGCATTATTTGCCTAAAAATCTTATGTAATCAGCATTAGCATGCAATAAAAACAAAGTTGGAGTCTTGGTCTCTTTTTTTTTTTTTTTTGAACTCAGTACTCGTGTGCGCCACCTTAAGGGTCGCATACGAGCTAGGTACTTTGAAACCTAGGTGGAGCGTTGGTCTCAAAGTATGCATTAACAGAGCTTCGATTACATATGTACGTACTTTACACTCCCAAATTAAATATTATACCGTACTGCCCACTTTACAACACCGCCTGCTGTGTACTATAATACAAGCGTTTTGTGTAAAACGCCTTCGGCGACCTTGCACAGCTGCGTATGTTCCCGTGACCTGCCCATGGCAAGTTCCATTTGACGTCAAGGTTCTTTTTTTTTTTTTTTTTTTTTTTTTTTTGAACTCAGTACTCGTGTGCGCAACCTTAAAGGTCGCATGACGAGCCAGCCGGAACCCCGACTAGATTCAAGCGCACCACCCTCCACTACCAAGGCCCATTTGGGGCTAGTCTCAGGAATCCTTCACTGACTAACTAAGCATGGGGAAACCTCCCTTGAGGACCAAACAAGGTTCTTCTCTCTTACATAGGCAAGTCTAAGTGCACAATATCGCAAATGCAGATGTCTATAGACTCTTCTTGTCTGGTTCAGAATACCTGAACATTGGACGAGCTCGAGTCAACAGTTGGTGCGGACTACGAGGCTAACAGCTGATGGCTCGGATTAGGAATAGAGAAGGCACTTACGCGAGCACGATAACATGAATGCACAACCACGAGGAGACGGTTATTAACACAATAACGAGTAAAATAATGCTACTTAGATCTATATGTGTATGAGTATAGAATTGAGATACGCAAAAGAGGATTTGCACTGCGCCCTGCACAAAAGCGGGTAAGAAACTGCCCTAATTCGGCGCCATAGGGCCACGTTTTGCAACATGTATATACCACTAATGTCCTATCAGGAAACTCGCATTTTGCGGGGAAATAAAGAGTGACTGGGTATCGCCGCCGGTTATGATTACGTACAGATAGCTACACAGATAGCGGCGTGTGGATAAGCTTAAGCACCTTTAGACTCACCGAATCATAGAGCGGATCTTAGGTGTTGCTGAGTACCGGCCCCTAGAGCTCGATGAGAAGTTAGATTTAGACTAAAGAGCCTTGTATATACTGTATACATGTCATAATCCCTGGTAGGTATCTCAAAGCCTTCCCAAATAGTAGCCTTATGCCCCACAATGGATGCTAATTGCGCCGCATAGTAGCCATGATTCTTCAGCTGCAATTTAACCGATCATATAGTTAGCTCAAAGGCGATCGAATACGCCTAATTATAACAATCTTCGTTTTGGCCACCATGTTCATAGTTATATATGAATATTTATATATGTAACCTTTCAAAAGATGCAATAGTCACGCCGTAGGTACTTTTACAGTGCCCAAATGTGTTCTATAGCTAGTCTAGTTGTCAGGGTGATGCCATGCATCTACACGTGTACTTGTAGCTCCATATCACGCCTCTAACACATCCTGATGGGTTACCTAATCCTTTAAGGGAAGTCCATGGTCATGCATGGCCGTTTGAATAATTCGCTTTTTTGTGTGGCTTACGACTTTACATACCCAAGTGTCTTTATAAAGCGGAACCTTCCGATATATCGCTTGACAAGGGAGAGCACATAATGCAAGGAATTCTTATAGTAAGCCCCCACTTCAATTCAGGCTAGCACTTTATTGACAATTTAAAACGGCTTTATCTTCCCTTAACCATGGCCAATCATGTTTTCTAGAAGTCCCAGGGCCAGGATTGTCACCTGGTTTGTGCTCATTTTCAGTTCATTGTTTTTTATCATGGGTGTACCTATAACCGATATTAATCCCTTACATTAAAGCCTGATGTTGCTTCTCAAGGGAAGTGTTGCACCTCTTTGGTTGATAGGCTTCAGTCGTGTGTCCCGGCCGAGGCTTTCCGCGTCAATTGGCAGCGAAACTGGGTCCAGGACTCCAGATAGTACGCTTTGGACCGCTACTGCTGCAACTCCACACTCCCGACCCCTCTAGTGTATTCACACCAACTGCGGGACTGCTTAGGATATCTATCAAACGCCTGTACCAAGGCTGGTTGCCTTACTCTGTGGGTATCCACCCTTACATCTCTACTGTCACAGCCCATCGGTACTTCGCGCAGAATCACTGGAAACAAGTGCAAGTTGTTATTCCTGAAGCTACGACTGCACTCACGCATTGCACACATGGGTTAATTACACCAAAGGGGAATACCGACACCAACCTTCTTTAGTAAAACGCCAGTGACCATCAAGCCTCGAGGAGCTCTTGATACGTTAACGACTGAGATATATACTAGCCTAGCACAATCTTTATGTGATGCAGCCTTATTCTAGAGTAAAATATCACACTTACGGTGAAACTAATTCTATGCACTTTTAATCTAGGAACGTCCATGCCGTACACAGCGCTCGTAGTGGGGCCCCGGAGCAAGCAAGGTACAGCTAATCCGGGATATAAATAAGTAAATTCATGAAACTCAGCTGTGCTCTTGAAAACTTGGGCCATTTATGTTGTTCAGCTGCTGACTTCGGTATAGCCGGACGCGACCTAAGTCGGGTTCATATTGTAAATAACCTGAGGCCTAGAACCTACCGTGAACACTGGGCAATCCTCCGCATGAAAATAAGAGAGTCTAGTTCTTCTGTTATCTGTTACCAACTACACGGCCTTTGTGCTGTTGGAATAATTGTCCCGAGTTAGGATTCTAGTTTTGTAGGCTACAAATTAATACTCTACCGAGGCTGTGGCTCACGTCTTGAATACTACCTCTGGAACGATGATGTCTCTGTAGGATACTGACTACCGCATATTAGAGACGGTACTGTGCTTGATGGAGAATTTCATGGGTAGCTCGTTTAAATTTCCTAAATTATATTTGATGGTGAGCAATTGCTAGCTACAGAATATCTTATGGTGTCTTGACAAGGGTAGACATAGCGTCACTATGCCAGAAAAACCAACTAATTTCACGGCACGAAACACTTGCTATTCCTAGGCTGTGAATGGCTCCGGAGTCAGTTTCACTATTATTGGTTTCCGATCGATCGGAAAATCTATTGGCGCAGTTGAAGGAGGCATTTCAAGGATATACCTCGTGAAAGAGCACCTTGGTCTCCCAGGATGCATTCAACTGCTCAAACAACCTTTAAATGTAGCCATGCACTATTTATTCAAGAGCCCCGGATCAATTCGATAGTGAGATTAGTTACTCCATGCATGGAAAGTTTTAGCTATCATGGAAACTGAGATGCATGCGGGCTAGTGAAGAGGCCCCCAGCTTATGCCTGTACACTGACGTCCACGCTTCTGAAAGGTAAGATGTGCACCCTGCTCATTATCAGGCGTGAAAGCATACTAGCCTAGTTCATGATCATGAGCGAATAGCTAGGTATTCCAGGTTCCTGTTCCCATATCTAGGACTATGCCGTTAAATTATCTGGAACTAGACCACTCATTTGGTTAAAAGAACCCGTTAGGTACATGTAGTCAGACTAAGGTACGTACGTGTAATGTAAGGTTTGGAGTTGACCCCCCCTTTCTATTATAGCCTGTCTCACATTTACTACTTATACTGAGCATCGAAAATGTCAGTGCATTTAGCTGTAACCATATGCATCCGCAAAATCCGAGACATACTTGCCATGCTTGGTGCTTGATCGAATGTACTTAATTTGGTTCCTTAAATGGGGCCAAGACTCAGTAGGAGTCCTCTGTGAACTGCGGGTACCTTACGGTATGCTATGTTATGGATATATGAGTCAAGCTCTTGTCCTCTGAGATACTTGTATATCTTTATGGGAAGGCCTTAGGCAGAACATGCTAATAATTTTACTATCCTATAAAGGAAAAGGTGCAGCTTAGATATCTAGCTGCTTTAGGATGTAGAAAGGGGGCTTGTCATGTAATGCCAACCAGACTACTCGTCATGACGAGGTGTCACCATATAACTATATCACCACAAATACCATATCACCGCAAATACCATATCACTGTGAGTACTATCAAAATGTCTGTTGAAGCCATGATGCCTATCTCTGTTGATACTCTGTACTACCGCACTATGTTATTCGAGCTCGCAAGTTCCACAGACAATACTTACTTCCATGCCGACACATCTTCCATCTTGATACTGAAATCAAAGTGTTGACTACAGTGCAGTGGAAGGCGTACTTGATGATGTTTGAGGAGTGTGGTATGGAAGTGTATGAGACCATAGGTACTATATGAGTTGAAGATGAAGGTAGTGGGCGGCAAGCGCGCGCCCCCCCACCTGCGCTGAACCTGGCGGAATGCTGAGAAGGCAAATATTATTAGTCGGGTACGGGAAGCTTTGAGTTGCTGGATGCTTAACCTAGACAACGATACAGTACAAAGTCAGTGAATAGAAGAATGGGCTAATCATCACAGGTCATGTTGGGTAGCCTGACGAGTGTTCATGCTGAAGATATTGTAAATAGACATAGGCCATGGGAATTGTAAATAGGAATAGATGGTATTTGCGGTGACACCTCGTCATGACGAGCCCCCTTTCTGCATCCTAAGGCAGCTAGATATCTAAGCTGCTGCTTTTCCTTTATAGGATAGTAAAATTATTAGCATGTTCTGTGAGGCCCTTCCCCTTTATGTCGTTCAAGCCTCCATGCGCTAGTGCTAAGACTATGTCTCGCCCTGCTAAGACTGCTTGTGGTCTTAGTTTCGGTTGTTTTTTTTCTTTTCTTTTTTTATAATCTCAACTAGTTTCTGAAGGTTGTAAGGTATGTACCTCTTGTCCATACTTTAGGACCTTGCTACAGCGGACTGTCACAAACCATATGTGGAAACCCAACATACAAAGAAACTAATCAGAGATATTGCCCATGGCCATCTACAAGCTTCAAAATAATTTTATCAAACTATAGTATGTGAGGCCTCCGAAGTCGATGAAGCTGCGCTATCCAACGATGTTTTGCCGGTGAACCCAGTGGATCGGAAATACTCTCGGACTGTAATATGATTGAATTTGCGATGGGGGGGTCGGTAATTCGTCACCCAGGTCGCAGAACTCCACAATATGATCTTTTTTAAATCTGCCGAAGGCTCTGTTTCAGTTTTTGTCCCAGAGTCCTGGTACTAGCACTGCACTCGACCTTTGTGGTTGCATCTCCCCACCACGGCGCAGGGAACCCAAATGTAGTCTGGGCAAATCCCAAGTGTGAACTCATGAGGGCATAATTTGGTTGGTGTTAAAATATGCCGGTGCCTAGTACATCAGTACCGACAATGAGCCCAACCCGTTCCGAACCTCGGCCATGTCTTCACTATAGCTAGAGAAAAATTAACGAAACTAGTTCCAATTGCTTTCACGGAATCAGAGAAGGAAGGCTTGCTGTATGGGACCAATCTCAATCTATCCGTCGATCGCTAGGACCATTTGGAGTACCTTAGATAACTCCCAACGAACGTCACTCTCCGACATAAGCCCCTCCCCGGACCACGCTTTCTGGTGCCTGGTTTTCCGTTGACGCTGAGAGCAAAAAAAAGTGCGAACAGCCAATCAGTGAGATGAGATCTCTGTCCCTAGGTGCAGAAGCACACGTGAGCCATAGTAGCTAGCCAGGGGACGTTAATATCCGTGTCTCTCTTGTACACTACACGTAATGAGCTTCGGGGAGTCCCAGGAGTGTGCAATGGATACGCCACAGCTGACCCCATGCCAGCCCCCACAACGATCTTGGTGTTCCATGGACATTCTAGAGCCTGCGCACGGGTGGAACCTTGACCATGTTCGAGAAGGAAATCGAAAAAGGGAAAGCTTGTTCAATAAAGGGTACAACCGACGAAGGAGGGTTTATCAAAAAGTTGATCACTATATGTATGTTCTATGAACCTTCCACGCCTAGTAGGAGGAGTTAAATTCTGCTATTATACATAGGGGCCTTGCTCACAGTTCATCCAGTTTTGTGTCTTTTGATCTCCTCAATCCTACCTTTAACACACCCGTGCTTGTCTTGCTTATTCTGCTTACACACTTTCGAACTTCGAAGACGAACCACATTGCAGGGAGGCAGCCATATCACACTGAAGACGGGAAGATCTTAAGAGCCGCGCAGATTCACTGTGAAGCTATTAACTTAAAAGAATCGAACGGTTTGCAGGTGCCGACAAAATCATCATATATAATAAGCTATAATACCAAGAGTAACAGTCACCGGAGTTGTATAAATCTAGTCTGCGGAGTGAATTTTTCGGCAAAAGTGGAGCGACTTGGAATTTTGCCCAGAGCTTCTTAGGGGGATTCGCAACTTCGCAGATCCATATTATAAAAATGTCTAACGCGGGCGCTGGCACTGGCATTCGAACTTCTCCGGTATCGCATACAAACACAACCAATTCATCCCAAACAAAAATCACACCCCCCTCTGGCCCAGAACGAAGAAGGCATAAACAAATCTTGAAATGCACACAATGTCGCCTTGACAAACAGCGGGTTCGTAATATCTCTTCCCTTTGCATGTTATGTAATATTCATTCATCTTCGTTTATTTTTGGTTTCACTTACCCACGGCCCTGTAGTCACTACACTGTCAGAATTCTTCTCTGGTTGAGACAGTTCGTAAACTTGATTTTGCCAGACACTACTCCCCACGAATACTTTCATTGTCCTCTCAATCTCCATAATATCCCATTTTGCTTCCATTCCCTTGAATTGCTTAATTACAACTATAGGAAACTTACAAGGCTCCTTTTTTTTGGCCTCTTGCTGATCCATTATTAATAGTGTACTCCAGTTGAGCGAGTATGGCCGAATCGTTGCGACCGTTGTGTGAAATATAATCATTCTTGCTCACCGGGCCTGAATGCCAGAGAGGAAAGGCGACGGCAAGCACCATCTTCTTTCCCTTTGAGTTTTAGAACACCCCCATCACACAATGAAGGCAGAAGCAGGTCTAGAACTCTCTCTCCAGCCCCAGGTAGCCAATACGGAACGAATACGGCATATAGAATTCGAGTACCATCTCCGGGGACAGCATCGTCTACTGGGGGCTCTGACGATGACCAAGGGGATTATGCTGGTGTATACAGTGGGGTTTCTATACAAGGTAGTAATAGAAGCGGAATATCCGGGTATCAGTCGGATGATGCCCCACGAGTGGGACAGTCACAACATTTGACCAGTCTACCAATATCCATCATTGAGGGACATATGGGGACAAGCGCTTGCAATGATCGCGGTTTAACAGACCCTAATCACGATGTTACAAGCTACCTGAACTGCCTCATGCAGTCCCCTTGCGACCTGCCTTCCCCATCGATTTCAGATCCCACGACACCACTATATTCTATGCAAGTCGGCTCTCATTCATCAGGGTATAGCAACTACTCGTATTTTCCACTGGATGCCGACCAAGATCATCCACCATCCCGCCCTCGCTCACCAACATCCCGCACGCTACATACACGATTTACCCAATTTTGGGCACACCTGAATCCCTTTGGAATTGTGTGCCCCGAATCTCCTAAATTTGCCAATACTGTGCATACTATATTCACACATTATGTACCGCTTTATGCCGAGGTAGACGACATGGTGAATCATGCATTGATGGCATTTAGTGCAGCGGATGCGGGCATTAACGCTGGAGGGGAATGGGGGAGGAAGCTGAATATTGCTGGGTGGAAGCATGCGGGGAGATGCCAGAGGATGTTGGGTGCACGACTGGGCAAGTTGAAACTAGGTTCTATCCAGAGGGAGGTTGCTGATGCCTTGGTCGTGGAGTCCGAAATCACTGCCGTGAGGCTAGGAATCTTGCTTATGTTATTCTACGGCGTGAGTACTCTAGTTTTGAATTCAATTAGTTGACGTCCAATTTCTGACATCTTTGGTCAGCTATTCATCGGGGATGCCTGTTTGCTTAGACTAACGAGCCAGCTTCTCATGCGATCCAAAATAAATCCTGCGCATCCACCATCTAGCAATATTAATTCGCCTACAGCAATTCCGATAGTGAGCCATTATACGGATCTCCCCAATGGCGGTTATCGAGTGCACCTCACTCTAGATAATAGTCGCGAAGATAGGGAAATAGGATTGATTGTGGACCATGGTACACAGGTGTTTGCACAAATAAGGTCAGAGTACGAATCACATATCTCTCCCGAGATTTTGTGGGGGGGGGCGCTTCATGAAGATGATGATGATGACGAGGGTGAGGAAGAAGAAGAGGAACAAGATGAGAATTTTTCTGGGATGGGGGCCGGTGGTCGGATTAGGAATGAAGATGGCCAACGGACAGCGCGGCGAGCCAAGCAACAATCTGAATTACTGCATCTCTCAACGAATATGGGGACGACACACTCCGGAATACTGATAACACCAACCTCTGCAACGACTTTAACACCAAATATGTCCATCGTAAACTTTACCGAATTTGGTTCCGCTCCATTTCCTCCATCCACAGGAGCTTATAGGGAGCTAGTATCTGTATCTGCTAGCCAATCACACCCCCACTCGTTTTCCCAGCCGCATGCCCAGCTGCATCACCTACCCCATATTGCAGGTGAAGCCCCCAACTCTGCGGCACCCTCTTTCATTCTAGAAGCGACAGGAATTCCGCGAGCACCACCACATATGAACACCCCCCTGAACACTTATTCCACCACTGGGGCTATCTCGCCATCAATCCCATTAACACCTCAGATACCCACCGACGGAACTGACAGCAGCCTCAGACATATGCAAAGGCATATGCACCAAAATATTGGTTTATAGACTGCAGCAACCATACAAATACTCGAGCAGGCCCCGGGTATATGCTAAAAAAGAATTGGTACGAACTGTCAAAAATTGAAGTGATAGATCCCTTGATGTACGGTTCTGTGGGAATTTATATATAGAAACGGCTTTTTCTACACTCTATTGTCGTCATTGGTCTTATTTGGCGTTGTCTAATGTGCATGCACTTGTTTTACTTCGGCAGTTGTACCTAATTTTTGAAAGTTTTGGTTTGTGAGGCTTAATTAACTAGCCAATACCATGCGCATGCGCGCATTACTAGTGTCCACTTCCCTGTCCGATAGCAATACTGTTAAGCCCCATCCGTAATTGAGGGCCTTGATTTTATTGGAGAAAACGTTTGAATTGCCACTCGGGTAATGGAGATACAGCGCTATACCACGCTCTCTGCTAGAGTACAACATAGTCTACCACTCTCACTGCTGGGCGTGACTCTATGCAAAAACCCCTTTTGTATGCACACTGGCTGTCCAGGTGTTCGGCACCTGCCAGCAACCTCAGTATAGCAGGTAACTCAATTTGCCAGCGACCTCAATATGCCAGCGACTCCCACTCCAATACCAGCGACTCCAATATACTAGCGATTTTGCCAGCTGTAGTTTATTTGCAGCACTCCTGCTACTGCCTTTACTTCTTCTACCTCTACTGCTTTTGTCTTTTTCTTATGTCTATTGATGTAGCTATTCTCTACTGTCTATTATACAAGATTATCCCTCTGTTCCATACATTTTCTCCAGTTATGCTCATATTGTCCACATAGGCTACATGATTGACTACCTGTCCCTTTAGCTGATGCCACTTCCATACTATTTAATAAGGCTTGAGCTTTGGAAATATGCCTCTTAGATTCACCTGCAACCATACGCTTGACTTTAGGCCGACCCATTGCCTTACGTTCTGCGTTTGGCGCAACCACTGATAGGAAATTCTCTTCATTATTTGAGCTCGCTTTCACTTGCATTAGTGAAATTGGTGATAGGTTTTGCTGATAGGTTGTTGCCAGGCAAGTGTAGTGAAGTAATAAGGGATATAATCGCGTGGATGTATATTGGAAACGGAGGTAATACTTTGAAGTGTAAAAATCAAAGTAAAGGCATGTCCGCAAGGAATACCATCGTTTGAAAGTTGCCACATATATAGGTTCGATACCATAGGTTGGTAATAAAGGTCTTTTAGTTGCTTTGAGTAATGATGCCGGAGGTAGTGGAGGAGAGTTGAACGGTATTTTATTTAGCCCAATGTTGTTGATAGGCAAAGTTTGTATGAATTTGTAGACCTAACTCTAATGCTTGAATATACCGTTTGGCCCTTTGATCCATAACATAATACCAAATAACATCTAATAGGTCTAGAATAGGTAATTCCCATTGTTTTTTAAAGACCTTATTAGTAGCTTCAACAATATTAGATATTTTATGACCATAATATAGTCCAACATAATAGATAGTAACCTAGAGTCTAGGATCAATACGTTTGAGATAGATAGCAGTATTAGAGTTAAACTACTCTCTTAATAATGTGAGCGTATAATATACTATCGGTGTTTAGGCCACCCAGTGATCACGTTTTGTCCTAGTAGTTACACTCTCCAACAAATAGTATATTTATCTATTGTTTTAGTATTTGCAATAGCCTAAAAACTATATAATATTATTTGAGAAATCTTGCATATATTTCCCAAATAAAAAATATAAGTATGTTTATCTCATATAATCAGTAAAATTCTTACCTTTTAAATGAAAGCAGCAAATTAAAGTCTAGATTGTATTTCTATATATAGCTAACTCAGCTGCTAATAGCCTCTTATCTTAATTACTAATGAATGTCATTTCAATTGAGTCTGATATAGCTTGTTTAAATTGTATTAAAAACTAAGTCTATGACTTAGTATTTTCACTTTCAACTACTACTTATGCAAGTAGTAGGTTTTTGCTATTTCTATCAATCCTAACTGCAAACAATAATATTTGTATAAACTTGTCACAACCATCCTGTTGTATGGCGAGAGTCATGCCAGTACCAGCACAACTCTCAAGTTCGTTCGTCTCTTTGCTGTTGATGTTGCGAGAGTCGTGCCAGTGTCGGCACGACTCTCAGGCTGATTCACTCCTTGCTGTTATTATTGTCATTCGTCGCGAGAGTCGTGCCAGTGTCGGCACGACTCTCAAGTGTTAAATAGTTTCCCTTCCCCTCTTCTCTTTCCTTTCCTCTTCATCCAACGTCTTGTCCTTCCTCGTGTACCTAGGCTGCTCCATCAACCTGTTCTCATCTCCGCGACGCCCTTCCGTGACACTCCTCCGTGACAGCCCCGCCACCTTGCCAGTCGTGCCCCTTGGTCGCCTTGTTCCCTTGACCCGCCGTCACAAACTAAGCCTTTAGAAAGGTACTATCAACTGCCATGAATTTGCATATATATGTAAATGGACATAATGATTGCTTTGAGCTAATAAATATCCATTGAAATACTTTAACTATAGAAATTGGATATAGATATCAGGATATTGATATTGTAGAGTTAAAATATATAGAGGGATTTATTGAAATTGTTGTAATTGATATTCTCTTTGATCTTATATTAAAAATATCTTTACTAACTATACTAATTGATAGGAGGCAGATTGAGAATACTTCATGTAAATACAGTCAATGATCTCTTGAACTCTAGTTATTTTAGTTACAAAGAGATATTTTGATATAACTTGCCATAGCCATGGCTGTTAATTTGCAAATGAAGGTATAGTACTACTACTACCGATTCCTGCTCAAGTATGATAGAAATAGCCCAATCCTCTATTTCAGCTCACAGATCTCCCCCAAGTTGAAAAATATTATCCAATTGTAATAGCTATTGTGAATATACTAAATATATATTAAAGTTAAATCAAGATCACCTAACAAATACTTTTAACAGAAGAAACCTTCTATTAAAACTCGAAATAAAAAGTACTGATTGAAGTAGGTGTAATGGTGGTAGTACAAGTGACCAAAAGAAGTTGATAGAAGTAGGTATAGGTTATAGCGATCAAGTAGTAGTAGGTAAAGGTAACAGTGGCTCGTAGCTAAAGATAGAAGGAATAGTAGTAGAAATAACAGCAGAAGGAGAGATAATTATAATAATCTTGATAAAGAAGAAAAATAAAAAGAAAAGAGAAAAAGGGAAAAATATATCTAATAAGACAAGATAATTTCAAGCAATGAAATGAAGAACAGGAGAAGTCAAAGTCAAAGAGCAAGTCTGAGTCCGGAGAGTAGAGTAAGGAAAGGTTAGTAGACATAAGGTATGAGAGCCATTGCTCTATGGCTGGCATATTGAGGTCGCTGGCATAGGCATATTGAGGTATCATGATCAGTAAGAGGTAAATATTTGCATGGGATAGTAGCAAACCTGAAGCAAGCAAACCTGTGCCTGGGAGAGCAAGCAAGCAAGCATAGTAAGTAAGCTGCCGAGCTGGCGGTTTGTAGACTGCCGAGCTGGCAGAGTGCTAAACACCTGGACAGCCAGTGTGCATACAAATGGGGTTTTTGCATAGAGTCACGCCCAGCAGTGAGAGCGGTATAGTGTTGTACTCTAGCAGAGAGCGCTGTATCTCAAACATGTTCCATTAAGCTAGTGGCAATTCGTGTTATTCCAGTGGCAATTCAAGTGTTGCCGGCGTTAGGGTATGCACTCTTGGACGCATATTCCAAGACGGGGAACTAGCTTTAGTGTATTTCGAGCTACGCCCTGTCACATCAACGTCAACGCCTGCAGATCCGCAGCCTCGAATCGATTTCAGAGAGCCTGTCGCCTCTGGCAAGATTTCGACATGAGTTCATCCGTCTACCTTATGTGTTTACGTGTACATGAGAGACATAACCTGCAGGAGAGGCGATGTTGCATAAATTCGATCCCCGTTTATGGGGGGGTTTTCTTGTGATCAAATCCGGAGATAATTATTGATACCTACAAATACCTACCGGGAAGTATGAGCCTGATCGGTTTTTAAGACATTTCTGTTAACAGAGGGCATTAATACTAATTCTAGTTAAATCTGAGTGCTGCAGGTGGGATCAACTCTGCATCGACACTGTCTATTTACTCAACCTCCTTATCAGAATCCTACGTATTTTCCATCTGCCATGGCCCAACTGTTATGTCTGATAATCCACGTACATAAAGCTCCAACTCTTCAGTCCCATCAGTGGATGTCTGTTTAAAGGACTTAATAATACTATCTTTTTTATCTCTTTTATATAACCAAAGTCATGCTTGTGCATCTGCTTGAGTTACAAGAATGCAACGATAGCCAATACTATTGTTGTATCTTTAGCTCTAATTCATTAGCATCTGGGAAATTCTTACAATCTGATTGAGTCTACCTTTTCCCTATCCACCTACCGACCGTGTTGCCAACCTGTCATGTTCAGATGTAGGCTGGCGATTCAGATTTTGAGAGTTGCTGCAGGTATGTCTCAAAAGCCGACCAGGACACTTATTTCCCAGTTTGTAGGGGAATAAGAGCCCTGTCACTCTAATGGAAAACTAACGTAAACGAGAAAGGCTTGTCACAACTAACGTAAGTTTCATGTAATATAAAGCACTAATACTGATTTGATTAGATTAGTATGTTCAGTGCCTTGAGAAAGTTGTCACTAGGGGTTGCCACTTCAAAATTCAAGAAAAAAAATAGTGTATAAATAGTGGCCTTGGCGACGCCAACGTCATGCCGAATGTAGCTAGGATGCAATTAAGAAGTGGCAACCCCATAATTACCATTAGAATTGCAAAATCTAACAAATACAACTTCATTGCAGTATGCCACGGTTAAGCAAAAGAGGGTGGGAGCTTTCACACCTTATGAGACTTATGCGACAACTACTTCAGCTGATTAATCTAGAACAACTTATCTATGGCTTTACACAAGTCAATCCTATACTTCCTAAACTCCTTCAAGATCTTTGGAATCGATATGAGTGGATATCTAGACATCCTCTAGCTCTTCTTTTTGCCACATTCGTTGTCGCTCGGCCATTTCTAGGATTCGTAGGTTTTGTCGGCTTCGTTGGTTGTGTAGTTGATGCGATCACCTACGGTTGTTGTGCTTTGTAAGCTAGGATAATTCAGAATTCATAATTCCTACCTCGTCATGCCACTCGAGAGTGGCATTACGAATTCTGGAGGAATTATGAATTGCAATTGCGAAGGCAGCCAATCAGCGCTGGCAGTGGCGTTGCCAAGGCATTATTCACACACTATTTTTTTTCTTGAATTTTGAAGTGGCAACCCCTACTATTAGTTGCAATTTGACACCCTTTTAGATTTTATAAATTCTTAGTGAGCTTGTAGAAATAGATAACATCTCTAGCTTCTGGACTTCAATATGGGGTAGTCTGGATGCACAACCCCTCGTATTTGGGGCAGTGATTGTTGAGAAAGTGAGATCAAGTTTGTCTTGTAGCAAAAGTCTTATTGCTGGCAATAGCCAAACTACCTAGGCAAATCATCATTAGAACCTTTTGGTGGTGTGTGTGCTTAAATCTCGTTCCGTTAGTTTTCCATGTCTACGTAATCGGTCTGAGCACGAGAACAATGTCTACTAAATTCAGCGTGACAATACTAGTAGTAGCTGGACTAACGCAAGCTTGAAGGCAACACCTTCCACGGTGAGGCTAGCTCCCTTGCTATACCTAGTACAGTTGCCTGCAGCTGACTGTGGAATACTCCACGTGGGGCTAACTTTTACCTGGTGCGCCTTGTAATCTAACGATATTAATACATGAACACATGTAAAAACATCCGTAACATGCCATAGGCGGTACTCCTCCTCTTTTTGTGTACTACATAGCGGGAAGTGGCTACTAGCGTGTATTACATTCACCACAACCGACAGCTCCAAATTACCTAGGGGTGTATAAAACAAAAAAAGAAAACTGTGCAACACATGGATCCTATACGAGAACGAAAATGCGGGGCCCTTCTCGAAAGACTCTGCATTAGGATCATCGCCGCAGAGGTGCTTTTTGGGTACCACTAGTTGTCAACCTTGATAGGGCCAGGACAAAAATCTCCGCTTCTCACGCCATTGTATATTCCTTCTGACGAGGGTGAGGCCGGCAACAAGGGTTTGAATATATGTAGGCAGGTGTTTCGGAGGCTTGGGGCCAACTCACCGGCACCAGTGTGGTTCCAAAAGTAAACAAGTGGGGTCCGTTTCACAGGCACCGTGTAGGTAGTCTGGCTACTGTGGTACAAAGCTAGGAATACCATATGGTTATGTTTATCTAGCTTGGCTGAGTTGAGGCTCTTCATACGACCCTTAAGGTTGTGCATACGAGTACTGAGTTCAAAAAAAAAAAAAAGAATTGGCTGAGTGGAATAAGTTAGTCTTGTAGACAAGGAATATATGCTGGGAGTATCCACTCTATCGGGAAATGATCGTTACGGCTCTGCTAATCACATGACCTGTTTGGGTTAGTATTTAACTACAATGCATGTCACCTAAATAGTGTAGCAATTGCAGCTTTCACGCTGAGTTCAAGAGGTTGTTGGAAAAAGTATCTACATAATTCAAAGGCCTGCTTGGCGTCGGGAAGTGCTGATAGCTGGAGCGCAAGCCTGTGGTGAAATACCCTGGACGGAAAGAGGGGGGGTATTCTGGCCGCATGTATTCCCCAGATGTATTCCCCAGATGTATTCCCCAGATGTATTCTCCGGATGTATTCGAACCATAGTGACGGCTTGTTAACTAGGTAGGGAAGACATGCTTATCACGGTCCAAAAGCTGGGGCATTTATAAAGCTAATCTGTAAATACAGCATGTTGAGAGATGACAGTCCAGGATGCCTTCTGAATGACAACCAGTCGGCCTGGCATTGCTCTTCAAACATAGATATAGCACGTGACTGGTATCACAAAAGAAAAACATACTGGGATATTAATTGCAATTGGTTTTTGCTATAGACATTTTATGCAGTGTATACTTGGTTGCCGTTGTGGAATTCTACGGGCAGTCAGAGCATTATCACGGCAGGAGCTAAAGATAAGACACCGTCCCATGCATGTGTAAAGCTTACATATACGCTAAAGCTCTTTCAACCAGGAACGATTGAAGGCTTTAGGACTTTTAGGACTTTGGCACTTACACTATAATAGCTACTACGTAAGTTATAGAATCACGACTGTTAGAATACTGCAGTGAATGTCCCTTGCTTATCGGGGGGTTGCAAGGAAACAGTACTAGCTCAGTCGCCAAGTCTCATGTGATTACATGTTAGCCTCGTAACAGTTTGTCCGTTACTTGGCGCTGTCATGTGTATACTAGCCTCTACATTGTTAGTTAACAAACATGCAAATTTCTTAACCAATCGAACTCCCTAGTCTCATTACGAACTCCCTTATTTTTGAGTAGCGAATTAATTAGCCTGTTGTCTCTTGGGGGAGTTACTTGGCGTAGTCACGTACAAAGTAATCTCACAAAAATATTAACCTATAAGGCTAATTACATGTAGAGTACATGTAAACTGCATGAAGAGACTAAACCTAGTCTAATTACTAAACCATTCATCTAGTGGCCAACCAGACTAATCTAATCTAGTCTCCTTAGCCCTAGAGTAGTCATCAATTATCTCATAATTCGGGGAATGAAGACCGTACAAAATCTGGTAAAATCCGTTGACAATTGAAGATCACTGTGTCGATACATCGTTCTCCAGAACTACTTATATACAGGCCAACTAAGTCCGCTTGGGCTGTCTTGTGTGCCAACTTCGATTTGAGCCACTGAACATTCTTTTATTTCATTGTTTGGTATCCAAAGGGATTTTTTATTTATCTTATAATATATTATAATTTCCAAAGAAAGTACTTTTAGTATATATAGAAAGGCATGTATCAGTATAAAATATAGTAAATTATTCCGGCTACTAAATAAATATACCTATCTTACCATGGCCTTAAGCCGCATGCGTGTATTGACTCAAAAAATAAAAATTATATGAAAGTGAATAATCCCGTCACTAGTAGCTGGCCTATATTCACGACAAACTTTACTTATTGGTTGATCTCGTGATCTACAGCCGATGTAGCATCGCTGGCTTACGCGTATTGGTGTTTCATCATGTAAGTATAGCACACTCAGCATATTTCAATGGACATAGGCATCCAACATCATCTGGTGTAGCTACATTGTGGCTACAGATCACTCAAGAAATAGCACCAAATCCAATATATTTTGTACCACGGTTAAAGTTCTGAAAACAATTGCTAGCATAACGGTCAGATATAAAATAAATGAAACTAAGTAAAGAAATAGGATCGTAAACTTTCCCACGCCATGTCGAGAGAAACAATGTATGAGACAAAATAAGAATCATTTCAAAAAATGTATCCAGATGCCTTCTTCCTGAACGGAGTCTCTCACGACTCCTACTCCGCCACCCAATGCACCAACCCTCAATGCTACCTCTACAAGCTCAATACCACGTTTTGCCAATCGATAGGTTTCGACATCAAACTCAGGAGTTTCGATGAAAATCCACGGTGTCACCATCCCTGGGATTTGGATAGGAGCTGTAAGTTCAAGCCTTGTTGTCCCAAAGACTCTAACGGGCTTTGTGTTAAGTATCAAGGAGTATAGATCGATATAGCTCTCGAGCTTTTGTGGTGGGACAATTACTGAGAATTGCGCAATGCCTTTCACCGCACTTGGATGTGCTGTAGCTTGTAAATCTGTTGTATCCACTCGAAGGGCCCTCGGAGTTATATCATGGCACAAGAATGGTACCGCACCGGTTACCGAAGTAGCGTACATGCCTTTTGCAACTTGACTGGCAAGAGTGGGAAATGTGACTGTCCATTTCACCTCAGTCCCATCTGGTTTAATTCTACCCCCAGAAATGGGCTCTATATATTCAATCCCCAGGTCTGCTGCTTGAGAACTGGCACCCCGTATCCGTCGCTGCAATGCTTCATAGTGTGCGAAGGCTGCATTTCCTCCGTTGGCATCAGTAGGTGTGGTGAGGGCAAAATCGATTAATCCGAATTGTTTCTTCCCCCATCTGTGTTTCTCTCGCCGTGCCGGCTCATCATTTATGAAAGCGATTAGTTCGATGTATGTCCCGTCTTGGAAAAAAATTAACTTATTCTCGGTGCAATTGTCCGAGTGAATGCCACCAGGCGTAATTGCGAAGTTGCTGGTTAGCCATGAGGGTGGAGATACAAGCTCGCTATACGGAAGCAATATGACGATGTGGTCGATTACAGCTTTGGGCGTTGTGGTCATTGCGGGGGGAACTGGAACGGTATGACGTCAGTGATCCGCTCGTGCAGGCAGTGTAGTGAGAGAAAAGTTAGATCCGTAACACAAGAGAGCTCCGCGTTGGGTAGTTGTACTTCTGCGGACCGACACTATATTGATATCGGAACGGGAACGCGATTTTCGGTGCGGTGGAGATAACTGAATTCTGTGACGGAGAATACCCTGGACTATATAGATCGCGACTCGCTGCTATGTTATTCCTAGTTGCGAGTCAACAGCTTTACCTCCGCACAGAATATAACAGTTCATTACATGTATCGAGATATAGCAAATGTCAGCTACTGGCAATTAAAATGAGTCAGGATAGTTATTCTGCATGGTACATTTTCCTTACAAGTGTGCACTTATGTAGGTGTTCTTCTGGTACGTGTGCAAGTGTGAATTGTTGGTTGTGCAATCACATCATTTAGGCATGGATGGTGCTATATATGAATACGTATGTAAGCTCTCATCAGGCATACTCCTTTTAGAATCGACCCTGGGTGCACCGATATGGCCGCCAGTTGCAGTATCGAAATGGAATGCCCTACTGTAGTACTTTCGACTTCCGGTATACGTGGTCCATATACCAATTACTTGCGGATAAGTAATGTATATGGCTGCGGAGCGCAATGAAGACTCTTTGGAGATATGCAAAGGACTTGAAGGCATTCTTCATATTGCCCATTAATGACTGGATAGGCTGACAAATCAACGATACTCATTGGAGATGTCAATTAATAGGATATGTAATCGGGATTAAGATAGATTACTGGATAAAGTATAGGATCTGGGTCGGCAGATCAGCCCATGCTGGACTAGGGTAATACAAGAATGGTAATTGAAGGTCAATGTATCATGAGTAGAAGATTTGAATATCTTATACGATAATACTGAAGTTGCCATTGCTGCTGGTATTATGGGAAATAATTCAGTAGCTAAACATAGTAAGTGGATTTATATGACAATCATAATTACTGCATGGGGATATCTTGTATCCTAGCTACTATTGCAAGTCAAGTTACTTTGCTTCAATTCGTGATTGATCTCATTATCCTAGCACTTTCTCATGCAGTAAATGTCCTGCATTCTAAACAGCGTTCTTCTACATGCATGTACCAGCACTTACCAAATCGATCGCAACTAGTTTGGATTATTCGATAGCGAGGAGAGCTCGAGCTCGATTTCGAGATAAGCTTATTTTGTTTTAGCGAGCCCGCATAGTTTTTGTGAGGATCCTCCTGCCAGCTACCTTGGAGGGCATGTGCCACCTACCAATACTTGATGGATTATCATTCTAGGTTTTGGTTCATTACCTCTGTATTATCCTAACAAGTGGATCTTGGCACTGGTGTTTACATCACGCCCTGTAATCACGTCATTGAGTAAAACAAGCAGATGCGCATGCACACCATATGTATCGGGCCGCAGAAAATGATACTGGCGAATACAAAGTGCCTACGCCAGTGCAAAGGCTAGTGAGCATATTAGTTGAAAATTAAACAAATAGCATAGTATATAAATAGAGCTAGAAATAAGTTTTAGAGAGAGAAGCTTGAGAAATAGAAGAGTATATTTAAGAAAAACCTAAATAGACTAAATATTAACTCCAAACATCGACCCAAGTACATAAGAAACTACTTAACCACCTGTCCGGCTACAAGGTAGGTTGGTACACCTCTATTAAGCTGCATGCATAGCCACCGCCAACGTGACCGATGGCCACAGGCACAGGCCACACAGCTTACCTCAAGCCTCGCAAATGTGAATATAAAACTTACGATATTGGTAGATGTGTCTATCTTTGTCGCGAATCGACTTAATGCAGCGGCGTATTTTGGCTGCTGCGTCCAAAGAAGCAAAATGCTAATTTACCTCGCCGTGGTCATGCCGTATGCGAGTATTGAATTAAGAAAAAAAAAAATGCTAATTAATGTCGAGACAATTGTTCGATCTGCGCACGTGATTTCGGCGGGTGTTTCAGTTGCAAGTGCTTGCATAGGAGTTCTTGGGTTAATAAGAATGAAAATCTGTCCCGTTTGAAATGTGTCTACTTATTTTCTCGTAACAATCTCTGGCAACAGCATATGTACTGAATATATCCGGCACACTTGCGCGTTAACTTTTTCTCCGAGATTGCACTTTGAACAATCCCTAACCGAATATGAACTCTTGGATGATGAACTCTTTGCCTCCACGACTTAATGTCAGCGCTTCCGACAACAACAGCTCCGCTACTCAGTCCCCTCCAGTTACCGAGAGGAATACAGGAACATATTCCCAGCAACAGTTTCTACCAGGAGATGGAATCGACATGCGGGTTCTGAAGACATACATTGCGCACCATTATGGTGATAGTATCGACTGGCGCCCTGCAGTAAATACCACGGATGTATGGTACACATAGCGTTAATGCAAACACTGCTAATTTAGCTGCTTTATAGGGGAAAGAAGGTTTTCTCTTCAGAGCTTCGGCTCCAATTGGACCGGTGCGTATGCGTACCAATCTTGATGAGACTCTAAATGGAAACCTCGGACGCTAATAATCTCTAAAGGAAACTGTTCGGCTTCTTCAGCAGGAGACAAAGAAGCTTCGTGAAGCCGAGAAACAACATAGTTGCTCAAAGTACTTAGGTAAGCTTGCTTTACGCACTTCTTTCGTACTACTTTTAAGCTCTAACAGTATCGATATCCCTCGGTCAATTTTTCTTTTTTTTTTTTTTGTGTACATAGTCGCGCCGGCCTGGCAGGGTAACCTGCCTGACCCTGAATCCACCCGGGCTTCCAGGTGGCTCGTCATGCGACCCTTAAGGTTACACGCACGAGCAACGAGTTTTTTTTTTTTTTTTTTTTTTTTTTTAAAAAGCTCTAACAGTATGCGCATACCAAAGATAAATTACACACGGGCTGGACTCAACACCAGCACAACCTAGCTTATGAAGCGCAAAATGTTTTCAGTGTCCCCACACACAGCATAGACAGAAATCTCCCTGTTCCATTCCAAGACCTACCTCCAAAATACGATGACATTGAGGGTTCGCATTCACATAGAAAGAGCATTCAACTAGCACCACAAACATTAAGATTGCCCATGGCCTTAGGCCTGAGGCGCCGCCCGGCCTCATGCTCGGATTTAGAGCTTTTTAGTCCCTCTGGCGGATTTTACCTTGATGGGTACAGTGGTTTGGAGGCAGAAGTTGGGGAAGATGCCAATGGATTGACATTCTCCAGACTATATGGACCACCCGGTCTACCTGAATTTATGCCAATGCATGGTTCCGACCGAGGATTTTCTTCATCAACAGCGCCACAGAATGCCAATTCTCTTCACCAGGGCTACAGCGATGCAGGATCAACTTGCAATCGCTCGACACACATTGCAGCACTAAGCAGGGCTCGTAGCACAACAAGCCTCCACAGCTCTCACTCCGGCTTTGTTTACCAGCCGGGCCCGAGGCTTGATGTACCTAGCAAGGAGCTATTCTTTGGCACTCTAGAAACCTCGCTTGACGGGAATGATCAGGAATTGGGGCCATATGGGCTCCGGCGGAATTACGCGGAAGGGTGGCCAGGTTGAGCATGACGTATATGATAGTGGGCCGGAGGTGTGTGCCATATATCTATATATCTAATCACTGAGTACGTCTCCGATAAAGGTATGAATAGGGAAAGGAAAATTGCGTGTGGTCAAAATAATATAAAGCTTGGGATTGGGGACTTTTGCAGGGTGGATTTAATCATCAACAAAGTAGACCATGACTGAGAATTGCTAAGTCGCGAAAGAAGAAGTGAAACATTACATAATGTTGCAATGTTACAATTTTTAATAAAAATTGTGACAAAGGGCACGGGTTTGAGGTGTAATTAGTTGTTATAGGGTACTGACTGAGGGAACACAGTCTCTTTGGTCTTCCTTTTTTCCCTCTTTCTGCTGGCTTTTTCTTCTGCAATGAAGTTTGATGGACACGCGTCTCGAGATCTCTTCACGTGGTCACTTCAGGTTTACATACCAACTGCGTATTTTGCTTACTGAAAGCTTATGCCATATTTGAATTTAATTCAGACTACTTCTGATGTATATACACATATACATAGCACCTCTTCACCACTTTCAATTCGTAGAATAATCGTGCACATAAGGTAATTCATTACACGGTTTAAAATTTAGCTAGTCATGCATTTATACCGTCATAGGATATTCCCCCGATCTCGTGTATATCTTAGACGTGCATTACAATTGTCCCAACCAGGGTAATTTGCTCATGGGACGACCCTCCAAGCAGACAAAGTGGAATCGGGAGGCGCTACGAGGGCTGACATATGTAGTGACAGACTGGCCCACAGCGGTGGTGGCGGTAGAAAATAGGAAGGGCGGAGGACCCGGATTGCGGACTGTGTAACATGGGGGTGGCGCAGAATGCAGCCCACCTGCTAGAGTGTCCTGGGGTTGCGGACGGGAAGGGACGCAGGTGGGAATAGATATGGGAGGATCCGGAGTGGTGTGAGCTTTTGGTCGGGATTTGTTTTTTCTTTTTCCTTTTTCTCTTCCCTTTCCAGGGGTGCGTAATATCTTCACTGGGGTTATCTGGTCATGTATGTAGATACGGGCGTGGTAGGACAATCCTCCAGGCGTAACCTGGGGTGATGCCATACGCGAGAAGCGTCAATGCGAGTACTGATTAAACCCCCCCTCAAAAAAAAAAAAACTGGGGTAATTAGCGAACTAGACGTTAGCTGATCAAACAAGTAGCTACGACGTAACAAATTGCATACGAGGGCACCAATACATTTCCAACACCCTGTGGTGATTCAGGAGTATAGGTTAGCTTACTTCACAGTAGAGTTTTGAATGTGCGTCTAGTAGTTTGTACACTCTAGAGTTCGTAATAATGTGGTGACCTCTGACTCCAAATTGACATTTACTAATATTATGGTACTCGCATTGAAATATCGTGAAAAAGATAACTGCTGGGACGAGGCCTATGACTTGAATCCTAACCCTTCCCCACCGGCACCAGCTCACGGCCCTCTCTACTCCCTATCCAACTAAGCCATTCCGCTTTTGCCCCACATGCACTACTACAATCCCTCCAAGGCCACACCCCAGCACAACAGGACTTCAAAAATTTCCAACTAAGTTAAACCCAATCAATTGTTACCCATCTTAAAGTCTAACGTACATAAGCATTATCAGAGATATCTAGTTCCTAGAATAGTCTCTCCTGAAAGCCCAACATAGTACACCCCACTGTGAGGGATCTCCAGTCAACAATGTACTTTCCAACTGAGTACTTTTCTACCACCCGAGTGCTTACCTCTCTGAATCCATCCGATAGTAATATAAGTCTGCGAGATGTAATGTACTTACCGCAGCCAACAACTTATTAAGTACTCACTCACCTGTGGTCATTAGCGCATTTCGGATGGGTACACCGTTTTTTTTTTTTTTTTTTTTTTTTTTTTTAAAAAAAAAGGGAAAAAAGAACTCAGTACTCGTGTGCGCACCCTTAAGGGTCGCATGACGAGCCACACCGGAATTCCGTGGATTCAAGGGTCAGTCAAGGTAGTCCGGCCGCCCTGCGCGAACTATGTACAAAAGTGCCCCCACAGTGACCACCCCTCGAGGACGGATTCCATATCACCTTTGACTGTCCACACCACTCCCAACAGTGCCGGGCGCTCATCGGAGAGGTTACTACCTGGGAGGAGTTAGACACCGTATTTGATATAATGTAATACAAGGCGACATATTCTGGGACGTATTATAAGCTGACAGTGTTGGAAGGGCGCTGTGACGAGCTTACAATGGAACTAAAAGCGATTTGTAGAGGAATATCAAGCGAGAATTCCTAAACCCTTGTTCATTTTCCTATCCTAGTTTGCTCGAACCAAACCATACGTAGTAGTAAAGAATACCGCGAAGATTGGAAACCAAATAGGGGGTGCGCTGCACCAGATAGGAGAAAAATTACATGAGCGGAATACATAGAAAAATAAATTGCCAGAGAGCTTCATAGATTGGCATCGCTAGCCAACGATCGTTCCACAAATGCACGTGCACCTCGATATCATTCTAGCTTGGACATTAGAGGTGGTATTCAGTCCTTAATTTGTTCAGCCATCAACTCGGGCATCTCCGGGCACATAGCAGGCTTTTGAATGGGCGAAGCTATCATCTCGAGATTGAGTGCACTACCACTGCCTCCAATGTCAGCCAAATTACCCTCCGCGGTGCTAATGGTAGAGTGATTGCTGAAATTGCAGGAGAGCACAATGGTGGCTGTAGTTGTATCCATGGCCGGTGTAGAGTGAGATTGAGATGCCCTTCTGCTTGACGTGGAATCCATCCTGGTGTGACTTTGGCTAAAGTGCCTCTTTCGCTTGAGTTTTTGTAACTTGATTTCACGAAGCCTCTCATCAGCAACCTCTTCTTCACCTTGAGCAACCAGAGAACCGCCCTCAAACAGAGCCAAGCCTTGATGAATGACCACAGGGGTGCCTTGCGAAACTCGCAGAATTTTCGGAAAGAGACACAGCTTGACAAGGCGAGAGGAATCATCTCCACTTCGGGTGTAAACTGAGTCGAGGTCAGTGTCTACAAGATTATCGATTTGCACACCATTCCCGCCGGCTTCTCTTTCGTAGGGTATTGCCATCCCCATGAACTCGGTGTATCGATTGTCCCAGTCAGAATCATTCGAGAATGAGACATCTTGACTGGCCTCTATGGGCTCAAAGTTGCGTCTTGCATCAATCCATATCTCTGCGGCAGTTCTGATTAAAGAGTTAAGCTCACTGTTCATATCTTCCATCAGACTCTTGTCGGCGTTCAAAACAGGCAAAAGAGTTTCCATTTCAGGCTGGTATAGCTCCTCCCTGAGGATGTCCCGATCGTGCTTTTGCTTTCCAGCAAGATCATTTCCGTTGCTCGTCAGGAATCCGTATTCACCCGAGTCTTTCATTGCCTGAAGGGTCAAGTTTCGCCAGATTGCTTCCTTCATTGGATCCTTGCTGAGAAGAGCACGAGAGTAGTCTTTCAACTGTGCAATGCGCTTTTGGTCGTCTCTGTTCATGTGCTGACCGAAAGGCTGGAAGAGGTACTTCAAGAATGATCTGGAGATGTACTGTACAGCCCAACTGATGCGAAGGATTTTGGAGCAAGACGAGTCTGTCAATGGAATGAAACCACAATTCGACACCGCTTGCAATTGAGGCATCTGCTAGCGATTAGCATGAGGTATTCATTGAAATGCATAATTAGACAAAAAAATCAGACTTCAAACCTTCTGAGTGTCAACGGGGGAATTGATGTTCTGCGCAAATCTAACTACGAAGTTGATGATGTCGTTGGCAAGTTGATCGAAATGGGCGCCCCTGCGTAGTATGTCAGTAACACAATCCCTACATTCAATGCCTAACAGATAAAGAACAAACATAAGGTCAATTCTTACAGGATAGTATCATCTTGTCTGTATATCAACCTATCAAAACGTTCTTTTGCATGAGTGCACTCCCGTTTTGTCCTCTCAGTCTCACGAATCAGTTGTGTCTTTTCAAGCACGATACAAGAACTCTGCGCTTCTGAATGCTGCAGACGCTCTTGGGACTCAGTCAGTTGATTTTGAAGATCTTCTAGGCGGTTCTTAAGGCTGCAAGCATCTTTCTGGTGATTCGATTCCAGATATTCAATTCTAGCATCTATAGAGTGCTGTAACTGGGTCTCTAAGTCTCTCTTCTCCTTCTCATGACGCCTAACAAGCTCATTGATATCATTGCTCAGTGACTTCTGGCCAGCAAGTGCAGCCTCAAGCTCCCCGTTGGCTTCATCGAGTCGTCTCTGATATTCATTCTCCTCTCTTGCCCAGCCTTTCAAGAGTCTCGACAATTGCTCTTGGGACGTTTTTATCTCGTCATCTTTCTGATCGAGAAGTTGTTGCAATCTCTCGTTTTCGGACAGGATTCTTGCACTGTTTGTGAGGTGAGACTGGAGTGAATCTAAGTGCATGGGTAAGGAAGTTGCTTGTACTGCCGTAGCAGAACGAAGCAACACGTCAATATTTGTCTTGAGATCTTCTAGAGACCCTATTAAGGTGCTTCCAGTGTCGAGACTAGGAGCGGCCGGAGACGAGTTATTCTTCAAAGTAGGGGTTACAGTGGAAAGTTTCGATGATTGCTCTCCCTCGGTCTTTCCCTTGCCCGCCGCCTTGCCCGTGGACAAACTGTTCTTGCCCATCGCTCTATAGCACTAAGAGACAACTTTAAAAACAAGTAGTAGGAAATCCGGATGGGAGAATAGGGTGAAATGGACCTAACGTTGGGTGTGTGATACGGAGGTCGAGGCCTTGAGTTATTGGCCTCTATAGGAGGAAGCGTCTGTAGACTTGAAAGAAGGGGAAGAGCATGCGTACGAGCGGTAGTACCAAGCAAAGTGGTGGGTGGATGGTGGGTCTTATGTAGTCTGGTTGGCGACCCCTCCTACGTTTAGTCAGTCGGGCCAATCCAACCAGACTAGCCCAATCCCTAGTCTGGCGGGCACCGTAGTCTGGTTGGCACCGGGCACCGGCCTCTCGTGGGGACCCAATCCCAACCTCGAACTTGCACATTCAATTTCACTATCTTGACAAGGCAACCAGGCTACGCGATTCTCTATAGTTAGCTCCGAGTTTACCTGATACTCAACTAGGCTACCTGGTACTTTGCTCCCTCTCTCTCTCTCGTTATCAGCACAAATCCAGTGGGTACGAGACAATTCAAACGCAAACAAACGTGCAATTTAGGGCACGAGATCGCAATTCGGACGGCAGCGCTGAAAGCCCCTGCCCTTACGACCCTGCCCTTACGACCCTGGCACTCATGGGGTACCACAGCCATTGCCCTGCTCACCTTTGCAGAAAATTCGCCGAACCCGATTATCCTTGCCATCGTGCATGCACTATCGGTGCATCCCTAATGCTTCAATTGAGGCTTTCAAGTATATTCACCTGTAGCTGTGTTTTTGCTACTTTTATCAGTAGCAATAAAGAATACATACAGGTGAATGGTTGGATTGGGATTATGGATGATGGCATTGGCATGGACCTGCTCGATCCCCTGCATACATGATTAATTAGGATTTATGGGTTTACGCGTCGCTGTAAGTTGAACATACTACTACTATGGGTATGCTGGATAGAGCTTTCAAACGTGCAACCAGAGTACCTTCAAACATAATACTATCTAACAAGCTAGGTCGGTACCCATCAGCTATAAGTACTAATGTAATTAGTTATGCAGCCTACTCTGCCCTCTTTGCCCTCTTGGGTGTGAGCAAGGGTCAGAGTTGCATGGCCGTCGTGACGGCGGACTCTGAATGGACTATTGATATTTAGTATCAAACATAATGTTTGTTCACCTCTTCCCGTCTTTACCTCAGTAACTAATATAAATCTACTGAAGAATGGTAAGGCAATTGTACGTCAAATGACCACTTGGAACCGCAGTTGCAATTGCGCTCTAGTTAATTGAAAATGGGAAGGCCTATTCCGAACTTTGTTCCAGCAAAAGGGAATTTCCTTCTTTCAGCCGTGTTTATTGGATAGAAACATCCAAGCTTCGGAATAGAATGGTCCATACCAGTATCCTATGCTATTGCCATGCGCCCAGCAAGCCTGGATGTCGTTGGGTGGGGACCTATAGCCAAGCCAATCACTGACCCAGATTTTATCGTGAACATACAGTACACATTCATGATAGTTAGCCGAAGACTTAATTGTAGGCTGTTGTTTCATCAATATTAAACTTGTTCACTATCCGGTAAAAGCAATTCCGAAAACTGCAAACGAATCCGCTTCTTGACAGCACCGACGATAGTGGGATTATGTTACCCTGTCGTTGCAAGCTAAGTATAGTGGCCCGGAAGCTTGCAGTCTCTTGGAATAGTTGTGCACGTGATTACGGCTATGGATGCGTGAATAGTTACTTATATATTCCTCTAGTCGAGCTACACCTCGGTGTTTACCACAAACGAGCCAAGATACCAATGACCTACATCTATGAGAGTGGTCATATGCATAGCCACGTTCTGACCTTATGAAGGGCGACCCCTGTGCGATCGGGGATAAGCAGCAAAACACATCCAATAAATGGAATACGTTCACATGTCTCACACATAGCTATAGGATAATCAGGAATATTTTGTTAAGTAAACAGAGAGATCTTCATGAAGTGGCGAGGACGACCTAAAAAGCGCTGCGTGAGGTAAACCAAAATGTATCCTCAAGATGCAATCAGACTCTTCAGTGTCCTCAAATTCGGAAAGAGAATGCCAGTCCTTCAACTATTGCTACTATCAGATAACTTATTTAGGCAGGATAAATCTCAATAAACTAAAAATAAATGGCATTCATCACTCCTGTGATTATTACACAGCTTAGAAAACTAGTTTCCATCTCACAATGCAACTTGCCCTACTTTTAGCCCAATGCCAGCGTAAATATATGGCTCCCTACTAACTTGCACCAGATAGCTAATGGTAAGCACAATGCAGATACCCACCCCTATTGGTTATTGTGTCGTTTAGCTCGATTCTGGTAACCACTTGTTCCGCCGTCTCTCTTTTTGAGATATGCACATACCATGGTGCCATCTAAGTTGATATCATGGGTGCTGTGAGAACTCTTTCTCCGCCCATCTGAACCATCTTGTGAAGCGAAGGTGGATTGCAGCAGAATGACCACTGCTGGAGGCAGAGCATGCAAAGCACGGCTTGAGTGAGACCTGGCGCTGGTTTTTGACTGTTGAATAATGGGGGAAAGTGGTATGGAATGATGAGTGCTCTGTGAACCGGGACTCTGGTGAACAAAAGAAATGGGTATTGAGAACACTGGATCAAAAGTGAGATACAAATAAGATACACAGGGAAAGAAGTGGTAAAGGCATTAGTCAGATGGACTGGCTACTGCAATCTATGTTCGGGTTGTTCTTAAAGAACGCCTTCATGAGCACCATCCGGAACTTCTGCACATTGTGGAAGTGCTGAAAAGGTGAAAAAGGATATCAGCTTTGACTCGCCAACGGTTGGGAAGGATTAGAGGAAGAGGGATATGACCGGCTCATTGAGACTATGCTCCAGAGGATAAGCTCTGTATTTAATTTCTACCCGTCGCTGCTCTGGTTATTGTGTTGTAGACCAATGTCAATCACCTCGTAGGAAAAAAAAATCCAGCAAATTTTTGGTTGCCGTGCTAATACTTACGATCACTGACTATAACATCATTTTGAGTATCCACGGTAAATGTAGATTGTAGAGGCAATGTTACACTTCTTGATGTTGGACTCCCGTATCGCCGCTCCAAAGTTGAGACCGCTAAATCAAGTGCCATAATTTTCTCGTAAATTCTTGTAGGTCTTGGAAGGTTCTCAATTGACACTTAAGAATATATTTTGATCGTCTTCTTCAGTTGTTTTGCGTGGGCGCGACTATGAGACTTTTTTCGTCTAGCATAGATTCTCCTTCTCAAGCGTGTAAGCTGGGGAATTTGACACCCTGATAAGTTTCGCAATTGATACACTCAAAATGAGGACCCCCCCGGCCTAAGATTCCCCATAAGACATCCATCACGACCCACCTCAAGGGATTCCCTTTCGAAATCCCCCATATTTCCGAAGACCTATACAAACTCAAGTATCACTCTCCAGACGTCTCTCATTGACCTGCTCACCTTCCCCGAGTCATACGTCAACCTCTGCTTTCCAGATTCAGCCCAGGAACTCTGAGTTCAGATGGTGTAACGGTACACATGTGAGGAGGCCAAGGCGAGCAAAACGCGGACATGAATGAGGATGGAAATGACGGAGACAGAGGCGATGGAAGCAGGGGTAATGGCGGAAGAGAAAATCGAGGAAGGGGAGAAAATAAGAGAGACGGGAGAGTAAGACGTGAAGGAAGAGTGGGATGATCTGTCACGTGAGAACCCCGTGAGAGACAGATATTACAGGTCTCGTGACAGGAGAGGGATGACCAGCCACTAGAAGGTGAGGGGGTGGATGGGACCCATATTCTGGGCCTGACGAATATAGGGAAGCAGGCCTAAAAGTGGAGGACGTCGGCGAGTTCGATGGTAAAGACGTTGAACACTACATCAGATCACTCAAAATCATATCGGATATATACAGAGAAAAACGATGATACTCATCCTCTCACGTTGCATGAAAGGAGTAGCAAATGAGTGGTTCACCTCTATTCCAACAGAAGACCGTGTTTATACAAGGACTTTAGAAAGATGGACATATCTACTCAAAGATGGTGCGAGGGGACTACCCTCTCCTGGCGTACCTGATGCGGTAATACGACTGGTGAACTTGTATTTTATCAAAAACCGTAGGTAGATCTGAATGGCATCTTTCTCCTGGTCCTTTACAGCTCAGCCTGCTGCAAAAGGTCTCGACTTAGTCTACCGTAACCATCCGGTCACCTTTCTTGAATGCCTTCGTTTGTCAATATCAACCAAACTACTCCATCTTCTGCCTAGTCTTTCGCCATCAATACATACTAGTGCCACATGTTTCCCCGTTTGCCTCTTCTCCACATCGTCGACATTCTGCGTTGGTGGAGGGGTCCACCACATTTCCCCATGACTGGAGTTTGCCATTGCCGGTCATGCAATGTGTATAGTTCACCCATAGCCTTCCGATGCCATTGATTACTGGTCCCAACCCCTTTCCCCCGACCTTTCTCTCCTCCTCTCTTCGGTTCCTCCAGGCTTGTTTGACCCCCCTTTGATACCGTTTCCCCTCCAATGTACTCTTCCGCTCCTTTCTTTACAATCCTATCTGTTGCTTCATTGCCGACAAGTAGGGAAGCGGTCGAAATTTGTAGCTCTGCGTGCTAAGGCTTACGACCTAGAACTATACATAGGTTATACCACAGGGTCCATACCATCTGAGTTGACAACACAGCTTCTCAGGTCAAGTGTAGTCTCTACCTCTTTACTGTGCTGATTAATACTACATGATATAGACTACTCTTGAGCTTGAACATTCATCAAAAATTGGAATGGATACAAATAACATGCTGTTAAAGGCAAAAAAACCAAATTTTGATATTCTGACAGTTTTGTCAAAAAGTATATACAGCTTGGTGGCAAAAGAAACTGAACGGCCTTATGCAAGTCGTATGCACGTCTTACATTTAGCGCGCATATTTTAGGCTTAGCCGCGCACAGATACAGTATGCAGTATTGGAGCTATATAGATCCAGCGTGAAATGCATACATAGAACAAGAAATGCTACGGATCTAGTACTTGGTATACCAACCCTCTGCCTTAATAACAGCCGCTACAGGGCGAGGCATTGAGCTGTAGAGACTCTCCAATATCTCATGGGTCCCACGCTCAATATAGCACTTGATGAAGCCATGTATGGCGCCTTTTGATCGACCCATGTAGTCTGCAATTTGTTAGTAACTCCATCCTTATTCATAGGCAAAAACAATCTTTCCTTTCTCAAAGCCAGAGAGCTGTTTTTGCTTGCTCAGTGCTTGCAGAGAAGGAGTATCTAGGGGAGGAACATTTGTAGAGGAGGCATCTGTAGAGGGTTCCAGGGAATTTGAGGGACAAGGTTGGGCCATATCAGCGTGACTTAACACTAACAAAATAGTAGAGGATATAGATATTCGGAATGGACGGCCAGGAGATCATAAGTAATAGAACATACCTCCTGACCACGTGGTAAGACATTCACCAAAGACGTGATAGGCGCGATTTGATGCATTGAATCTGAATCAAGCGCGCTGCATGCTCAGGCCTTTTATGCAGCGTTCAGTTTTTTTTGCCACCTAGCTGTACAAAGCCACCCGACCATCGAAAGTGGTTAACAAAGCACATGGAACTGTGGCTGGGCGTGATGATATCGGTTTTAAACATCCTAGTGTAAATTGCTGAGTAAATGTCTCAGACGAGTAATGGAATTGCATATACTAGTAGGTACAATTCCGTCCAAACTGGCTTCGCTCAAGTATTTTATAAACTTATCACTTCCCTAGAATTACTTGTAGTCTTGTAGGCATTTAGAGATTATCAAAGTTCAACCTTAATAATCATGATTCATTCAATGTTACTGGAGTAGTGAACCAAAGATACTGAAACACAAGAGGGGAATGCCATACTAATTTACATGTGAAGATATATATAGCAACCCACCTCACCCATATTCTGCATAATCCAGATATTGATCCCCTTGCCTAATTTCTTAGTATATCAGAGGACTCACGATTTTGAAGAGAACCTCAAAGGTAGAGCTTCTGCCTTACTAGCTTGGCCTTTGACAGTATTTCAATAAGTGCTAATTTTGGCGTAAAAAACACCTCGGACAATGACTTGTGTTGTAGAACTATACTTACCTTAGCTTTCTGTATTGATATACGGAACCCAGGCTATATATACCCGGATTCTTTATGGGCCCATGCAGCTATGGAATTCGGTTAATCATAGCTCGCTAGAGCTTCACCAAATTTTCGCACTCGAGTACTCACGGTACGAAACCACTCTGTAACATAACGGCACTCAAACAAAACCCTCAATCACTTCCACCTTGCAGTATAGTACTTAATTAATACTTGTTTCACGCTTCAAAAATACCACATAGCCGTCCTAAGCCCCGTCGTAAATGGTCTTCTCCTGAGCGGATACATAATGCCATAGAGACTGGTAATGGACTTGTTGTTAGGACATTGCTCGCGATGGGAATGAATGTCGAAGAGCTTGATTCGAATTATCGGACACCTCATATATGCTACTGTGAAGCGTCAAGAATTATTAGAGAAAGGCGCAGGTATTGAGGTATTGGATGCTTTCACAAGTGGCATGGATCTCAAGGAGAGGTCTGAATTACTTGACCCTCTAATTTAGTAAGCTTTAGGTGATAGTTTGGCATTAGTAACGGTACTGTGCTAATGGCCCTTGGTACCAGTGATACAGGAGATGAAATATTGCGATTGATATGAGTTATACGCTTCTAGCCCGTGTGATAATCCACCTTGAACCAGGGATGTTTGCGGAAGCTGATACAGAAGGTCGAACACTCTTTGCTCTTGCCTACCACCTCCGACGAAACAAGATATGCGATATGTTACTTCAGACCTCTAAGGTGGATACAGAGAGTTGTGAAGTGAAATTGGAGGGCGACTTTGCTGGACGTATCTGTTTTTTTTTTTTTTTTTTAAGCATAGATATAGAGATAATTGGTATCGAAGGCTAAACACCGCTCGCTCACTGTAGTTTTAATTTCTGAAGATATTAACTACGACCCCTGAAATGACATTTTCAAGACACTCTAGGCAAGGCATCGAGAGCGAATATTGCGAGCATGAAAAGATCAACCTAAATTGCGAGACTCGTCCATGCATTGCTACAAGCATGCATGACTTAGTTGCAAAGGACTGTAAGTCGGTATTCTTGTTACTGTCATTAATGGGGTTACGCCATGCCGAAGGCTGGACTCCATTTGATTCAGCAAAATTTAATAACAACGAAGCTCTATGTGTTTAACCATCTATCATGTGAAAAATGCTTATTGGAAGGGGCAGATTCTACCATATCAAGCAGCCAGCGTACGATTGTGCTACAAACGCAGCATGGCGCTTGACAAACCGTGAAATGATGAAGTTTCTTCTTGAGCATGGAGTAGAAACTCAAACTCGAAAGCTGGTTAATACGAGGGATTGTCCCAGCTTTCACCTGAGCAACAGGCACGAGGAAAACCTCCACATCGAGGCTGGTGAGAGAAGAACTTCACCCAATCGATGGCCATGGAGCTCCACCTTCCTCGTACAAGGCTCGAGGATAATCGAATATATTTTGGCAAGCTGCCAAAGTTGCGGGATGGGAGGGAGTGGGAGGCAAGCGTATAGTGCTTACGGAGGATTTGGGATTGGAAATTCAGGCCGGTAGGGGCTGGGGGGACGGGAGGTTCATTTAGAATTGGAAGGAAACCTGCGGCGGAGTGATGTTTTCAGTTACTCCTTTTATTCTGGTTAGAAGGGGCAGAGGGAAATTCAGTATTACGAATCTGCCGAATGCAATTGAACTCCTCCCTTTCCGTTCGTTTTACTAGTCTCTTGTTATCTTATGAGCTTGTCTACTTCTTACCCTATTTTTCCCACGTTTAGTATTGGGAAATATTCAGTTCCGGGGTGAATATCTGTGACCAGTATGGCTTCATGAGGCTGGATGAAACTTACCGGACTGTGGGTGTGCAAAGTTCAAGGTAATTGTGATATTTTAATTTTTTTCCTATAGCAAAACTGCTTTCTTGAGAATGGGTTTGTGCGTCGTCACTTGAGGTTGCAAAGGATATTTTAAGCAAGCCAGTTTTAAAGAGCTATGTACCTTCTTTGTAACAACCTCGCGTTCAATCAAGGAACCCCAGATACATGATTGATATCAAGTACGTATGAAACTTACGGGACAATGCATGTGCAATGTTCAGGGTAACTTTTATATTCAGATATCCGGCATTTTGCTTTTCTTCTGATGGGATTCCACGCAACCACTCTGTAAGGCCTCAAGATTGCAAAGATATTCGAGCAAGTGACTTGCAGGACGATATATTTCCTTTGTAACACCCTCATTTGAATAAAAACTTTTTTCTGATCAATATTGAATCACCACATGTATCTCCCTCACCTGTATACATACCTACTACCCCAAAGCACACATATGACATGTGTATAAAATTCTACTATTCCATAATTGACTGATATATTCCTCTCAAACCTACTGTTTCCAGGCAGGGAACCTTTGAAGCATTCAAGTGCTACTGTCTAGGATGGAAAAACATCTAAAATATCGTTTTGTTCTCTTCTCCACCAACTCACAAAATATATATTTAATGGTATATGCTAGGTTTTAAAAGTAAATATAGCAAAGAATACCCTACAGCAATACCTATAAGCATATATAAACATCCACCCTGACTGCCTTTAAACCTATACATCTATGACTAGCCACACTTCACAGCAACGCATCCTCACCACTCCTTCTACCTAACTGCACACATCCACTACCCACCGCCCACTCCCCCCTCAAACTTCTGCCTCCACCCATCCATACCTAGCTAACTCACTCCAAAAACATCTTCCTTGCTTCCCCGACATTCAGCAAATCGAACACAAACGTTTTTGTCCAATCAAACGCTTATCCTCTCCCAACTCTACATGCCCCACCATCCTATTCCGCCCCGCCCTCAACGTCTATGCAATCTCGTACTGCTGCCAGCCGAGAACGATAAATCCCTCGCCACACCCATAACCAGTAAGTGGTCGAACTTGTTTCACATCATTCTATATAGTCTCAAGGTACGTACTACATCAGCACGACATTGGGAGAAGTATCCCTTGAGAGAAGAACAGTACATAGAATATTCATAACATCGATTCAGGAAGGTATTCTTTGAATAATTCATATGCTTGCAATTGTAGGATTTCAGGATAAAAGTAGTGTAGTTAGAAATAAATGGGATACCTAAAACTCAATTTCTTCAATTTTCCGAGACCTTCTACGTATAGTTCCGTACCATTAATCTTCGCTCTTCGGCATTTTTACACCAAAACATGCCAACTTTGCGAAAATATTAAAAGTTATGAACATGAATTAAGTTCATCAAATATTCTAAAATTTAGTTACTCAAAGATCATGCTCCTTGAACGCACTGTAATGGAAAATGCCCTTGGAGTAAAATCCAAAGATTTGAAGAGTGGTTGCCAAGAACCTTTCCATACAAATTTGTATGGCAACGCCATGTTATGCCCCTCTCAGTATTCTACGGCATCCGGCCGATGAATTACCAGTTCAAGAGCTATTTTCTTGAGGTTAATCGGTAGCCTTTCATAGTCTATATCTTTTTCCAGATATCAGTAGAATTTATAGCGTTGTTGTTTTTTGACACTCCACCAAAAAGTGGCACTTTTGGTGTAAAACGACAAAGTGCGAACATTAATGTTCTAAAACTATACAAGCAGTGGACTGTCTTATGTACCTACAGTAAGCATGATACGCAGAGAGTGGTCTTGCTGGATTGATCAGAAATATGTACTGTACTTTCGTAGCTCGCTCTTATTATCTCTTGGTGTCATGAGACATTCAGCGGAGTCACCCCTCCTCTGCCAACAGGCTATCATGTTAATCAAACACAATGTCACTCTTCTCATGGCGCACAACAGGCAATAATTTGCGGACATCTATGTTGACGCGCAAGTTTTGTTGACTCTGCCGGTACCTCCTACTACATCTTCCCCCTCTGCACTTGAAATCTGCTAAGTCTGTTAAGACCCCCACCTGCTGTATTCTTTGTAACAGCTCTCAATGGCTTCAGAACTCCTGTTTCTATCGCTATCACGCTGTCGAACACCTTTTGTAATTACTTTTGATATTTAGATTTAATTACAACCACGCGGTCTGGCTTCCGTAGAGGGACTCCGCAGCATGTCTCATGACACCAGGGGATAGTATGGTTGGTCTCTGGGCACTGACCAATCAAGCTAGAGCTGCGAATTTTTATATAGAGATCAAGGATCAAAAATGCCCTTGGGTAACACGAAATGCCCTTCTGTGCGCAGAAGCATGTCTCAAGACAACTGCATCTAATTGTGCCACTCCCAGACACGCTCCCAAACGCTGCTTCAGCCGCAGGATTTCATCGCTCCTTTTGGTACTTCCCAGATCATATACCTTACCTATGCTCCTATAGGCTGGCCGTATTCCTAGCGATCGTGCTCCTATATGCTGGTAGGTAGGCAGATACTGGTCATGCTACATCGGCCCGGCTCATGATGGGCTGGCAGGTACTGCAAAAACTCAGAAATAAGAGACCCGGCCACACTAAGAAGCTAGAACTAATGCAATGATACCTCAGAAATCGACTAGCCGGGCTTCAGTTCGTTATCTACAAAGCTAGTCTAACTTAGTCTGGTTAGCTTAACCGGGTCTCTAATACGGTATCTGAGTTTTTATGGTGATTGTGTACCTAACGGGTATATTGCCTAATATACATAAAAGCATTGACAAATCCTATACATTGATACATATGTATTTCATAAACTTTGGAAATAATCATTGTCCGTACTTTGCTATTGGATTGATGGGCACAGGTATTGGCCTCTATACCTGGTGGTTGTTCAGATATGCTCTTCTGAGTAGTTTAGTAGTGTAATAAACTATTTGATCTTGCTATCAAGTTACTACCCCGTGGCAGGGTGTCTCTAGGAGACGCAGCACGGTATCCCAATACTGCTTTTTTCCTACAAGTTAGATCTATAGGTCTACGCTTGTGCCCTACACTAGTTATTGCTGGCACAAACACAAGACTTAGGTACATAATGTCCAAGAACCTTCCTGCAAACTATCCAATGATTATCAATTAACAGAAATAACCAGAACTGCAACCTTTTTACAAACACATAACCCCATTACCCTGAACGTTGTAGCTATATTGCCCGCACCATAACAACATTTAATTATTGATAATACTAAAAGTCTATCGTCTACTAGAGCCCCTACTATCAAGCCCTATCGGAGTATAACCGGAGCGATTAGAGGGCGACCGACTGGAGACTATATAGGTCGGAGCCTCAAGAAGCGTAGGTAGTAAGGTATCTGATAAGAGCCTTTATTACGCAAAGCTAATAGGAGCGATGGAGCCTTTGAAAGCCTGCGAAGCAGCGTTTAATGCCAGGTGGGAGCGTGCGTGGGAGGTGGCACAATTAGTTGGCTATTTAGCAGTTGTCTTGAGGCATGTTTCTGCGTATAGGGTATTTTATGAAGTCCATGTCACTCAGAGGGGAATTTCCATGCAGTACCTACTCTGTAGATACTACAGTATGTCTCGCAAGGGTGCAGCTGCAGGAAATACAAATCTGTACCGTTCCATCAAAGTGTATTTAATTTGATAAGATGAACTGTAGATACCCCCTTTATCGAGGCTCAATATGATTAGTTTCGTGCCACCAATCTTCGCTATTCGTTGTTTTTACACCGAAACATGCCAACTTTGCGAAAATATTAATAACTATCAACACTATGACTTAAGTTCACCCAAAGTTCTAAAATTTAGTTTCTATCAAGAACTCAAAGATCATGCTCCTTGAACGCACTATAATGGTAAATACCCTTGGAGAAAAATCAAGCTCGTGCTCTAGACAACCAGACTAGGGCTCTATTAATTAGATCAATTTGTACTTATTCTCAAAAACTATTAACTATAGTTTTGACTTGTTCTCGGTCCGTTTTGACTTAGCTTATTATATGTATAAGCTGATAATATTATGAAAGCTTAGTAACTTGTATAAATTAATATTAATATAATATAAATAGATTTAAGCCTATATTTTACTATCGTAATTCTATAGCTTATGTTTATTTAATACTTTCCATTACAACTTAATGGCTTGCAAGTCACCTGTTGAGCCTTTAAATTTGGATTTCAGAGGTATGCTTTAATTTTGTAATATCTAGATAGGTACTGTGATTAGTTACTATGTATTTAAATTGAATTTTAGGAAATTACTTTTCGAAGGTCAACCGAGATTTACTTCAAACTTGGTATGCGCAGTTACCGGAAAATGCTTCAATTGCGCTTTTAGATGGAGCGGAACCTGGGGGTGAAACTGATTCAAAACAATACTGCCATTATCTTCTGCAACTAACATCATGGTTGTGTGCAGGTAAAGTCGCAGTGTTGAAGAGTTGCTTGTGTTACGTTGAAGAAAATTTTTTACGGACTAATGGACCAGAACATATATCTGTACGTGTATGCCACCGTACTGTCTGGTATACAATTCTGTTTACAGCAAAGTTCACATCTCGTTTAGGTAAACATACGTAAGTCTCTCGACTGGTGAACGCCCGGCACGCCTATCACTGAGGACGGTTACAATCCCGCAGCGACTACCAGAGCGCACTAGGCTTATAAGTGAATTCCGTGCATATTCATCTGACGCCGATATGGGAGATCCACTATCGATTGCCGCATCTGTCGCAGGCCTCATTACCATTTCAGCCCACATTGTCGGGATGGCAAAAGACCTCTTTAGCAAAGTGAAAGATGCACCTGAAACGATGAAGCGGGTCAGGGAAGAGGTCGAGAGCATGCAGCCCATCTTCTGTCAGGTACAACTATTGCTCTATGGCACTGGCTCAAAGCCTAATCATGGAAACCTTACAATGATTTCCATTCACAATCTGATGGCAACCTTAACTGGCTGTGTGATTGTCCATTCTAAATTGGAGAAGATGGTGAACGAGGTGTGTGGGTTCGATGACCCCACCACTGCTAGTGCGGCTTGGAAAAGGGTAGGAGTGATTGCGAATCGAGTCAAATGGGGACTGTGGAGGCATGAGGAGGTCTTGTGTATTATCGAGGATCTTCAGCGACAAAAGCTGAGTTTGAATCTGATGTTAACGATAATAACTTGGTGAGTTTACTATTTTGGTAGCGGGCTACTCTATTTCCGGTTCCTGAACACTGCCACCTGATTGATCCTTTACGTGCAATTCAATCTCTATATATTATATTCGCAGTAGATAGGGGAAGAAAAAAAACTACAGTAGAGTTTGAAGAGTACCGCTGACTTCTCATATTTATATAGCACTACGACCACCGAGGCTTCTGTAGTTCAGGGAAAATTACAGGAACTCTGCAAAAAAATTCTGCAATCGAACCATGCACATTCAGTATTGCTCCGAGATTTAATCAGTCGTCAAGAAGAGCAGGCCCGGGCTCTCAACGAGATTCGGTTAAACAAAAGTACTCCGGGGAGTACCGGTAGCTCCGCAATGTCGACCCGCTTATCCTCGGCTAATAGTCGCCCGTGCAATAACTCGGACAATGCCTCCTTCTCTCTTCGCTTTGGACCTTCTTATATGGAAGATCTCAAGGCATCAAGAGCATACAAGCGGCCCAGACAGTTTGGTCTAAGGATGGATTCAAGCTCGGGGTCGGTTTTCTCATCTGACAGCAGCTGCAGTGCTGGCAATTGGTCAATACAATCTGATATGACATTGGGAGATCTCTCAGTTTCGGAGATCGCAATACTAAACCTTCCCATTGATCTGACTGATGTCAGTAACCCCAAGCCTTTCCAAGAAGCAAGTTCAACAGAGACACATAGCCGTCCTACACCCCGTCGCAAACGGTCTTCCCGTGGGCGAATACATAATGCTATCGAGAATGGCAACGGATTTGTTATTAGGGTCCTGCTCGCCATGGGAATGGATATCGAAGAGCTCGATTCAAATTGTCAGACACCTCTTATACATGCTACTCTGAAGTGTCAAGAAGCTATCTGCAAACTGCTATTAGAGAAAGGCGCAGATATTGAGGCATTGAAGGCATTCACAAATGGTATGGATTTCAAGAATAGGTCTGACTTATTTGACCTTGCATTTAAAAAAGCTTTGGATAATGGTCCAGCGTCAGTAACAGTACTGAGGTTGCTAGTGCTAATGGCCCTTGGAACCACCGATGGAGGAGATGACACTAGACCCTCTCATCAGATTAATGTTGCAATCGCTATGAATTATTGGTTTGCGGTCTGTGCGATAATTCACCTTGAGCCAAGAGTGCTTGCGGAGGTTGACGCAGAAGGTCGAACACCATTTGCTCGTATTATTGAACCGCTTTTCGGTTCTGATCCAGAGTTCGAATACTATGAGTCCTTAGAAAGAATTTTCAAGGTCTATTTACTCGACACGACTATAGTTGCTACTCTAAGAACACTTACTGGGACTCGCATCACTGTAAGCATGCATGATATAGTCAAAAAGGGCTATAATTCGATACTGCATTGCTTGTCATTAATAGAGTCACGCGACACTGAAGGCTGGACCCCACTTGCTTCAGCAGCATTTAACAACAATGAAGCTCTATGCGTATTCTTAGTGGAAAAGGGTTGCAGCTTATACTTCGACACTGAACAAAAGAAGCAACTGAAACCTAAGCTTTCGGGCTGTATCCATGTTGCCGCACAGAGTGGTCATAAAACTGCTTTGCAGCTACTGCTGGATATGGGGGCTGATATCAATGAGAGAGATTCTGTTGGTAAAACTGCATTGCTAGAGACTGTTCGGTATAACCATCTATCATGTGTAAAAACACTAATCGAAAGGGGAGCGGATGCTACGTTATCAAGCAACAATGGTAGAAATGTACTCCATCATGCAGCATGGAACTCGACCAACGTTGAAATCATGAAGTTTCTTCTTGAGCACGTAGTGGAAATTCGAGTTCGAGAGCTGGTTAATATGAAAGATGGTTGTGGCAATACTCCGCTTCATGACTGCGGTAGAAACAGACACATAAGTTTAGAAAATGCAAAGATGCTAGTCCAGGCTAGTGCAACACTCACCATCGAAAACAACTACGGAAAAACACCCTACGAGCTTGCACAGTATCGGGGGAATATGGAACTTGCAAAATACCTATGGTCCCAACTTTCACCTGAGCAACAGGCAAGGAAAACTTCCACGTCGAGGCTGGTGAGAGAAGAACTACACTCGATCGATGTCTATGAAACTCCACCTTTCTAGCATAAGGTTTGAGGATCATCCAGATATTTTTTTGCAGGCCGCCAAAGCTGCTGGATGGGTGGGAGTGGAGGCAAGCATATAGTACTGAGGATTTGAGATTGGAAATGCAGAGCAGTTTTGTGGGGGTCACTTAGCATTGGAAAGGAATCTGCGGGAGCGCGTTTTTTTTTAATATCTTCGTCAGAGGGAAATTTATTGCTACATATATGCCTTCTGTCTTGCTAATTTCTTGTTGCCTTATTAGCTTGTTCAGTTCTTATCCTATTTTTTTTCTGTTTTTTTGGGGGGATCCTCAGTTCTGGAGTGAGTTTGTATGAGTGATTTGACTTCATGAGGGATATGGGACACGAAACATGAAATGTATGAGACTACCCATACACAAAGTTCAGGGTAACAGTAATATTTCATCTCGTTAATTCGTGAACAGCAAACTGCTATTTGTTAGATGGGATTGTGCGCAACCACTGTGTAAGGCCTGAAGGTTGCAGCGATGTCTGGAGTAAGCGAGACTTCGTGAACTCCTGTAACAACTCTCAGTTCAATAAAAGAATCTCAAATACACGACTGGTATTTAGTCACCACACGTATCTCCCTCACCTGGGAAGGAACAAACAATATCCACACCTACTACCCCAAGCACACATACATACATATAGAGATAATTCAATCCCAACTCTCTCTCCCCAAACAGCATGATACATTCCCCCTCAACCCCCTCCCCCGGCTTCTAGGCAGAGAACCATTTAACAATCCAAGTCCTATCATCTAGGATGGAAAATCATCTTCAAGGCTATTTTTTTTTTTTTCTTCACTAACTTATACAAGTATAAATATGCTAGGGAGAGATAAAGATAGTCCTATACGCATATATAAATGCCCACCTTGCTGCGCTTACACCCCATGTTCCTATATCTCTCCAAGCTGGCCACACTCCATGGCAATCCATCCTCACCGCTTCCCTCCTACCGCAATCATTCACCGCCTACTGCCCATCCCTCCTCGGCAACCTCCGCCTCCCCCATGCACATTTCACTGACTCACTGTTGGAAGATGATCGGAATAAAATCATGCAACATCATGTGGTCAGATCCTGCCTGTGTCGGGCAGAGGAATATTTAGCTGACGACAGATAATGTGGCAGGCGGCGGGTTGATTGATCATGTGTTTTCTTTCCCCTTGTGTACTATGACGGTAGGAGCTGAGGTATATAATTTTAACTGTGATTCTCTGGTCATCTGTTCTGGGGCTTGACTATCAACCGATATACCTCTCTTCCTTAAGCTCATAATAAGCTTGGTATTTACAGTGATCATCTACCTCACTCCAAAATTCTTCTCCATCGCCATTCCCCACATATAGCAAAAAAGTACCATTCCCAAATTCTTATCTTCCCCCAACCCCATATCGTCATCCTATTTCCCTCCTCCCCTCCCCCTCCCCCTCCCCCTCGCCCTCAACCTCCCGCAATCTCCCGCTGCTGCCACGCCGGATACAATATATTGCTCGCTACACCTAGAATCAGCGTAGGGTGGTTTGTGAGTGTTGATAAGCTTTTAACTAAATCCTCCGGTTTGCCATCATAGGCAGTTTTTGTAGGAATATGGTGATCCTGCAGCCGAACTGTCTGGAACAATGGGACCAACAGGCATGCGGGTATGCAGGTCGGCCATCGGGCATATGGGTCATGTGGGACGGAGGGATGTTGCGGCCGAAGCGTAAATTGGAGGGGACACTGGATGAATGGTCAGGATCACGGTGTTGCAAGGGTCATACGGGAATATATGTACAGACTGAATCTACTAGATGGTTTTCGAATCATGAGTGAGTATAGTCTTTTTCTTACAGCTTGACCCCGGACCTGTTCTTATAGTTTTCTTTGCTGCTATAGACGACGCTCGGGGGTTTTGTTTGTATCTTTGAAGGCACGATGGGGGCCTAAGGTGCATGTATCCAGCCTCCCCCTGCCATGCTTCTCGGGGCGTAGAGGGTAATGTCGACTTTCCATCGAATTTGGTTCGGATTGCTTCTATACCGCGGTGTTCTTTGCTCTGGGTTCGAAGAAATCCATTGTCTTCCTAACATACAACAAACCATTCGCATTGTCCAAATACGTCTCTATCAAAACATCTGGACACACGCAGGAACTTTCCTTCATCCGCGCTCCGTCCACCCAGTTTCTGCTCCCATCCAGGCCCACTGCGGTACTGATGGTGGCGATTTATCTTGCGAATCTCATTCTCATGCGCGGGGGTAGAACCTTCGGTAGGCATGCTGTGGATAGGCGTGGCACATGGCGATAAAGTAGGATGTGAGCGGGCGCAGCCGGAGGTGGATACTATTCTGCCCATGCGAGGGGAGAGAGCATGCCGGAGTTGAAGGAGATAACATACTGCTTTCGGCGGAGGCGCAGATTTTCATGATAGTCGATGAGATGGAAGCAAGTAGCGTAGGTAAGCCATTGCTGGGATCAGTTGACGGAGTTGTTTACTGGGCCTGATGAAAAATGAATTTCTCCCACCGGCTTTGGCGTTGGCTTCATTTAGGTATGCATAGCTAGACGCCGCAGGAGATTGCTCTGCCTTTTTCGCAATTTCAAATTTTGGGAGAACGGTGAGTGGAGGTGAGGGAGCTTGACTGAAGCTATGTACGCTCAATGGAAGACGCTGCGGACGCTGGACAGTAATGCCAAACGAGTCTATCTATGGCTGTGAACTGCAGAGGCCAGACTGCTGGCTGCACGGGTTTCTGAACCCCATTAGTCAATACACCTGTTGTTCTGAGGACACAGGAACTCCTCCGGAAGGGCCATCGGGGCCTCGTCATGTCATTAGGCCTTATACGATTAGAGATTATAGAGAATGAAAAGTATGGGCCGCAAGGGTATCGGGTACAGTGATAATGATTGTCGTGCATGCAGCTTGCAGCTGGCTAATCACCCAACCAGACTCCCATCAACCGACTGGCCAATGAACTCTGGTATGCAAGCTGCATGATAATAATTTTATCGCTGTACCAAGTACCATTTGTGTTGGAGGCACATACGTATGTACATACTGTATAGATTGCCACTGGGGCGGTTACAGTATTCCTCGAATTCTTGTACCTCATAATGTGGCTTAAAGTAGAACATATCGAATACAGTCAATTTGGGCTAGACAATTCGCGAGTATTCTGAATATGCGGTTGGGCTAGAGCATGCATACATGAATTACATACTGTACATACTATACCATACACAAATTTGTAAATGCATCGTTGCACTCACTGCTATCATCCTCAGGGTGTGTTCGTCGTTACCTTCAGTGTACAAGAAGTCTAAGGACAACGATGGAACCGGGTGTTACTGTGTTTGTACTGGTAGGAGTGTATAACAAGGTGAGCGTTTCCTATTGCAGAGGTACGGATAGAAGTGCATAAGACTACAATAATAACTAACCCAAGGGCTGAAGTGCGCAGCATAGGACACCTCGCAGCTGTAAGTTGTTATCTCACCTGAAATTAGCATACCTCTCCCAATATGAGAGGAGCATTCATGGTAAAACTGGTTGACTTTCCAGGTTCTAAAATTTGGTGTGGTCTTGGTAAAATTTATATGGAGATGTGATTTTACTACCACTACCCTCAGTTTTTCTATCCCCAAACCATTACAGTTACTGGTTTGGCTGTTCTATAAACTTGTTAGAATAGTATAAAATAATGAAGGATACATGCTTAGTTCCATCAGCTAATTCCAACCATGTTTGGATCTTCGCTTTCATGTATAAATACCCACTTAACAGTCCCGGTACCACCTTTCTCAACACTACACTCATCACTCCAAATATAATTTCCCCACTCCAAGCAATACCCCGCTCAGATGCCAGTATGGCAACTGGTGGTTGTCTTAACACTACTCAGCCGCAGACCGGTGCTGCATAATATGCAAGGCAGGCGTGCCATAACTTTCCCCCACGCACTGTACCTACATAGCTACCCTACTTTGTTGAGCTCAACATGTACATGTATACATTCTCCACCGTAACCCTCGCAGTGTCTGGAATTTGGTTTTGTTTGCACCAAAGTCTATATCTCGTTTAGGTATACACACCAAAGACTGTCGGTTGAAGAACGTACGGTGAACAGACTACCGGAGCGCACTGTATATGGCTACGAATGGTAGACCTAGAATGTGGCGGTCGAAGTCTTGTGTAGTACAATCCTGTGTTCTTGCGGGGCAGGTGGGGCAGCCTAGAAATCCACTGCGAAATGAAGTTGGCCGTATATCGGAGCATGGAAGGACTCTGTTCTTGAAAAGAGGGCAAGTCATGCGTCACACCTAAGGCAGGGCTGGGCCCAGGAAACACCGAGAGTTTTGGAATCTTGCCAGTAAATACGGTACAGATGGACATGGAAACTCCATAGTGAATTTTGTCATGATCCATCTGATTTAAGGGAGGGAACCTCAAGGAGCGCAAGGGCTTTAAACATACGATACATATGACTAGGCTGGTAGAACGGTTCACTCAGGGTAACTGTGATATTTCACAAATTTTTTCGTCAACGGCAAACTCCTTTTGGTTATGTAAGCCGGAGCGATACAAGATACCTTAAGCGTCATGAGACTATTCCTTAAGCGAGCGAGCCTTCCAGAGCTATATATTTTTATTAAAATAACATAGATAACCGTTTAAAGCTGAATGTCTGGAAATTCAAGAACTTGTATTTTCTCTAAAACCTCAAGATGCGTTTCTACACGAACTCTCTTGCACCATGCTACTGTGAAGTGTCAGGAAGCTATTTGCAAACTATTATTACAGAAGGGCGCAAGTGTTGAGCCATTGAAGGCCTTCACATGTGGCATGGATCTCAACGAGAGATCTGCATTACTTGACCCTTTGATCAAACAAGCTATAGACGATCGATAAATATCAGTATCGGTGCTGAGGTTGCTATTATTAATGGCCCTTGGAACCAAGGATGGAGGGGATAACACTGGATCTTCGAATCAGCTAAATATTGCAATTGATATGAATTATACACTTGCAGCCCTCGCAATAATTCATTTTGAGCCAGGGGTACTTGTGGAAGGCCGAACACCCTTTGCTTATGCCTACGATCTGCAGCGGAACGAACTCTGCGAAATGCTACTTCAGACCTCCAAAGTGGACAGAGCATCAGCAATTGAAGCTGTAAAATTAGAAGGGGACTTTGCTGGACGTATGCATGCGGTTATTGCGGGAAATTGTCCACAACTTCTGCGGTTGTTATTGGCATTTGCAACGAGCGTGGATATAGAGAACATCGGCATCGAAGGGCTCGCTCACGCTGCCGAAGTAGTTCTAAGTTCTGAAAATATTAATGATAAATCATGGAATGAGCTTTTCGAGACACTATTGGACATGCAATCTAGAGGGAATATCAGGAATGTGGAAAAGATCAGGTTAAAGCCCGGGCCTCGTCGATGCATCGCTACAAGTATGCATGAATTAGTCCAAGAGGACTATAAGTCGATACTGCAGTTCTTGTCATTGATAAAGTTACGCGACACCGAAGGCTGGACTCCACTTGCTTCAGCGGCATTTAATATCGACGAACCTCTATGTGAATTCTTAGTGAGAAAGAATTGCAGCTTATGCCTTGACACTGAACAAATGAAGCAACTGATACCTAAGCTTTCGGGCCGTATTCATGTTGCCGCAGCGGGCGGTCATAGGACTGCTTTGCAGCTACTGTTGGATATGTGGGCTGATATTAATGAGATAAATTCAGATGGTGATGCTGCGTTGCTAAAGGCTGTTACTTATAATCATCTGTCATGTGTAAAAATACTAATCGAAAGGGGAGCGGACGCTACTATATCAACTGAGAGTGGTAATAATCTACTGCATCGAGCAGTACGGAGTTCGAGGGACGGTGAAATGATGAAGTTTCTTGTTGGGCATATAGTGGAAACTCGAGCCCGAGAACTGGTCAATGCTAGGGATCGAGTGGGCGACACTCCACTTCATGACTGCTGTTACGGCAGTAGTAATGCAAATTCAGAAAATGCAAAGATGCTAGTCGAGGCTGGTACAACATTAACCATCGAGAACAACTACGGGAGAACGCCCTATGAGCTTGCACGTAATTGGGAGAGCGAAGAAATCGCAAAATACCTATGGTCCCACCTTTCGCCTGAGCAACAAGCACGACAAACACCTCCACCTCCGGACTGGTGAGAGAAGAATTACATCCAATCGATGGCTTTGGAACCCAACTTCCTAGCACAAAGGTTTGAGGATCATTCGGATATGTTTTTGCAGATCTCCAAAGTTGCGGCATGGGCTAGAATGGAGGCATATGTGTAGTGCTTACGGACGAGTGTGGGGGGCTAAGGGGGATCACTTAGCGTTGGAAGGGAACCTGCAGCAACGTGATGTTTTTTGGCTATTTCTTATGATCATGCTAGATGAAAAAGAGCCTTTCCTTTTCCTTCATATGTTAGTTTCTTATTACAGTATCTTGTCGGCCTATTTATATCTTATCCACCTTTTTTCCTATTTCTGTGGGACAGGGTTTTAACGACTGTCGAGCATGCGGGCCCCGGGGAGAATTCGCGGGAGCATGAGGGAGGGTGGGGCGGAATTAGCTTACGGGACTGCGCCGGTCCGCGGATGTGCAACGTTTAGGGTAACTGTGATATTTCATATAATTCTTTTTACGTTAAGTTTTTTTGGGATGCTTATTATGTAACAACCTCAGTTTAAATAAAAGAAAATAAAAGAATCCACGATATATTGATACATATAGTACCTCTCAAACCAAACTCCAACCTCCCATCTAAGTAAGAGTTTAAACGTCTAAATTCTAACGCCCGTATAGAAAACGCCGTTTCTTATTTTTATAGTGGGCAATATTGAACCCCAGATTAGGGTATACATACAACCCAGAATAAGATATTTGTACAGATGATTATTGCCGTAGCCTTTGGTCTCATGGCAAGACCTCTTTTTTTATATATATATATATAAAAAAAAAGAAAGTCATCTAGCAGGGCGCCAGACAGCGGCAAACCATGTACAAAATGTATAGATCCGCATTCCATCTATATAAAATGCCCGAGTGAAACAATAAAACAACATGAAAGCCCCCAAACCCTCCGCTGCCACTTCAGTGCCTAGTCATAAGCATCAACTGGGAGCCAGTAGTAACCTTTCAGCTTCATATGAGTTCCAAGCTTGAATTTCTTATCAAAAAATATCATAAAACAATCTCCGCATTCCTCCCAACGTGCCTCTATAATCATGTTACTTCCCATATCCTGTATAATATATCTGCCATGTGTCTGTGGCAGGAGACCCCGTACACCACTATTTCCTTCGTCGTGGCAGTGTTTGCTAGTGTTGTAGAGGTTGTTTTACCTAGTTTGGTTTCTTGCTAGCCAGCTGTAACGAAGTTACATTTAACCTCCATTAAACGCAATCACCTTACACCAAGATGTGGAAACAAGTGGAATTGGACTGTCAGTAAGGCCGGCCGCGGGTGGCAGAGCTGACAGGGGGTAGGCAGCACCGCCCGATTATACAATTGGTTCGTATGACTCATGTATTTCATTTGTGATATGAAGGCGTGACTTATGGTGTAAATCTCATAGGACTCGAGTCATGTTTGAGACTCCTTTATACGGGACCAGACTCGCTCATTTATTGAGATCCAATTCGACAGGCCTCGAACTTGACAACTAGAATTTTCCGTTCATGCTAATGGGCTATAAACTAGAGACTTCCGGGAATTACTAAAGGCCCCAATAAGCATAGCAAAGCTATGCTGGACCTTAGGACTTGTGCTCGTTGATAGGTCGAAAGGGTAGCAGTAGTTCAGCAGCTACGAATTTTAACCCGCTTGTGATTGAACCGGGAGTACTGTAGCTAGGTATTAAGCATATAAATGTGTCGTTCTAAGTCTATCGAGCTAAGGCTAACCTCCAACATATATAATATCCCCACTTGCTAAGTCACACCGCCGAACATGCAGCCCAAACATTCAAGGCAATACAGAGGAAATGCAGAGCCATGTAGTACCCCTACCACACCGACCGCTGAGACTCGGGCCCGTGCCTGACATGCAGACTACGCTGAGACAAGGCAGTGTTTATGCTGATTAGCTATATAGTCCATATCCAGAGTTGCCGCGCCCAGTCTGCATACATGTAACCTGGCCCTCTTTTAATTTATGTATCACGGGCAGTTTCTGAATGGCACTGTATATAGCTCTGGTTCGGTATACATATCAACTGAGGTGCGTTATATACCAAATTGAGTAATTATATAACTTGCCTGTGAGTGGCATAATCACTGTGGTGCCTATAGGCGGCTGATGTCCGCGAGGAAAGATCAACGCTTGGAACCAGGGTTCGGAGTCAACAGATGCCTTTGGCACAGACATGCCCTTTCGGATCCCCCTACGCATGGCTACATCTCGTCCGCAAAGTCGACTCCCCAAAATGCACACACTGCGACGCCCCACAGGAAGACGGATACCACGTCACCTTCGCCTGCCCCCATCATGTTCAACGACACCTGGAACTCGTCGGAGAGGCCACGACCTCTACCGAGGGTGTTGTGCCAACCAGACTAACGACCTAGGAGGAGCTAGACAGACCGATATGGAAGAATGGTGAGGGTGAGGAAGAGGAATGGGACGCGGTGGAGGCGTCCTTCGCCTACCTCTACCGCCTCCTCGCCGGGCGCTGAGGAAGACATTGGTTCCGCTTATTATTGCCTGGTCAATTTTCATTTATCTTTACACTTTGTATATACATAGCTCACACAGGCGACAGGTTAACTTTCCCGTCCCTTGAATCCACCCGGGCTTCGGGTGGCTCATCATGCGACCCTTAAGGTTGCGCACGAGTAATGAGTTCACCAAAAAAAAGGTGCCCGCGAGCGGCCCAGAACATCTTTAATATGTATCAACAAGAAAACTAGTTGCGAGATCGTAGATAGACCTGCGGCTGATGTGGGTGAAGGGGCACAGCGGAGTCGCAGGCAGATGAAACGGCAAAAGAGACCGCATGGCTGCGCTGCCTCCTCATAGGCTGCCCATAGGCTGGATAGTCTGCATGCGAGCAATAAGTCACCCCAAAAACTTGCGAAGGCCCTCTGCTCTTCTGACCTTGTTAAAAGTAATGAAGAGAGCCTGCAGCCATACTAGATGCTATTGTGAGTTATGCAGGACTTGGATGCCCTGACGGTCTAATAATACCACTGTATCGGTCAGGCTGGGCCGCCGGGTAGAACCCTGGGCTAGAGGCGACAGACCAGACGGTGGTCATAGGCAAAATCACCTGCACGAAATCTAACACCTGCATTACCTGTAAATTCTATAGTGATGTGAGTACTAGAAGCAGTATCACTGTTGTGCATGACCTGAAATATTCTTCGTAGAGCTGTGCTACTATCGAATTGAGCTATTAGAGGATTCTATGCCACAAACGTTATGCCCTATCACACGATGGTAACGGCCTACGACTGCTCCTAGCTACATGTTATAGTTAATTAGAGGTCTCAAATACGTATAACGGGATATTTATATCATTGATATTTTATTTGCCAGTAATCGAAAGGTCACTCACCGCACACGGTGAACGTATAGCTGCAATTTCTTTGTAGGATATGTAGCCCGTTTTTGTTCTAAAATTAATAAGGTTTCTGTTCCGTCAGCATTTCTAGCACCAGCAGAAGAAAAAGAAAAATGTGTTTTTCAATATTCTACTGTCTCGCTGGAGGATTTCAAGGATGATTCTCCTGGTTTGAAATGCGTGCATGGTAAATAGCTGTATGTGGATTGAAAAAGTCGGCGAAGCCGAAGAATGTTTGTGGTCTATTAAGCAGCACGGCAAATGGCCAGAACCTGTTAACACTGTGGAATATCGGCGCAGTGGTGGCGGTTGTGCCAATGAGCACAATTAGACAGACAGGAACGGATTGATTAAATACTTCTGATGCGGATTTTGTGTTAGCTGATGGTGAGAGTTCTGTGCCTATGAGTAATTAAGTTAGGGGTTATTTTCTTTGCATTTACTTAAAGTTTATTTGTGGAGGCAGCTAATTATCAATTGTTATTGTATACATCATTCATGATAGAGTTGGTGCGGCATTGCTCCTAAGATGGAGGTCACCGTTCTATCTCTCCTACGGAGGGGTTATGCAACCAGACTACGTTCTATCTATGCAGGAAGAATTTGGTTGCATCTTAAGTTGGTCTTGTGGCTAGCCTCAATCTGGCTGGCGACTACCAGAAGAGGAAATTAAAACCCTGATCCAGTAATTACATACCACATACAGTATGTTTAGAATAAGTATTCTTGTATATAAATAGCTTAGTAATAGGTTGTATTAGACTGTTAAATCACTCCTGAAGCTGTAATTTTCGTATACTTTATTTCGCCTTTCTATATAGGGCTACCAATCAATTTAGATAACATGATTTTTATCGTCAACGTAAGTAGCGCCGTCCAACCTGGACTTGGGATTACTCTTTTGAGCTGAAACGCAGGTAGTAAGTACCAGAGCATATAAAAATTTGTCTTGCAAGTTTATGCAGGAAGGACAAATCTGTATTGCTCAATCATAGTGCAGTGTATGCACTGTAACTTAATAAGATATAGGTACCACATGCACACTTTGTCGAGGCTCTTCCTATCATCTTCAGCAATTCTCCACCGCTTTGGACTCCCCTTAATGACTTAGAATTGCTAGTTCCGTGAAGCAGAGTTTACATTTCATTAAGGTACAAATATCAAAGACTATTATTCTCGCTGCCCTCAATAGCTCCGCAGTCTCTCACTGCTGCAACGCCGGGAATAATTTATTGCTCACTACACTTAGAATCTGCGTAGGGTGGTTCGAACACAAATGATGATATGCTCTTGTATTACCTTTCTTTGCTCCGAAGCTGAAGAGTTCCATAGCCTTACTAACAACTATGCGCGTCACAATCCGAACACCACGTCTCGCCCACATGGTCCAAATATGTCTTTATCAAAAGTCTAGATAGAGAGCAGAGCTTTACTCTCATCCTCCCGCTGTCGACCAAACCTCTGCTCCCATTCCAGCCCACTGTGGTGTGTGATGGTGCGATTTGTCTTGCGAGTTTTATTCCGTTGCGTGGTGGGACCTGGGCTGGTTCGGCTATGAGGGCTTGTCACTGGGTGTGGCGTGTAGTGATCGAAGAGGGATGTGAGCGGGCATAGCCGAAGATAAATACTGTGCGGCCTACACGAGAGGAGTAGAGCATACCGGAGTACAGGAGCATTCTCCCCATCCTACTCCTGAACGGAGGCGTAGAGTTTGGTGATGTCGTGGTCGAGGAGGTGGAATTGACCCAGACCATGTGTTATGGAAATCTACTTGTGGTAGAATGATGAAGTTGCTAGTTGAGCATGTGGTGTAAAATTGAGGCCGAAAGCTGGTTAATATATAATGCGAAGGATTGCAACGGCGACACTTAGGGTGAAGGGTGTGCGGGCATACGCTTCAAGCTTTGAGGTGTAATATTTGTATTGTATTAAGTCCAATGATAATGATAATGGAGATTGGGGTTGGTATTCGTGCGGTTGTCAGAGGGTGTGGGAAGTATAGTAGGGTATTTGGAGGTTTGACTACCGTTGCTGGCCGGAGCTTTATTTGAAAGTGGATATATTTAAATGGGCCCTGCAGATGCTTGAAGTGTGGTGGGGGTGCCCGCCAGACAACTCTCGCCAGACTACTATGTAAGCAAGACAGCGTGTAGTGCTTAATACCATTAGCAAGATGCTCATCAAGAGACCGGCAGCATGTGTAAATAAGCCACTCAGCATGCATCAATATACTAGAAACTGCTGTTGGAAATCTGAGTATAAGTAGAGCACAGGACGAATATATTAATCCGTGTGGAGTATATAACCACATATGGCGAAACTCTTTTATACTACATACTGAATATAGGTATAGTTTCGCGCGCACAAGGTCGCAATGCAACCACTGCGACACCTCTATATTCTCGCAACCACTTTAATCCAAACCGTGAAACTTTATAGTAGTGATTTAAAGGGTATATACATGCTTTCTCATGCCTTACAGAAAGATTAGTATTTGGTGTGCCAGCCCTTAGCCTCAATGACCGCAGCAAAACCTCATAGGCATACTCCTAGCGAGTTGGTCAACTATTGATGAGTCAAGAAGCTCCCAGAAGTTAATAATGGCATCAATCAACTTTGATTTAATAGTCTCTTGCATCGCCAGACATGTTGATAAGCTCAGGGTAATGTTTGTGGAGGTTTTTTTTTGAGACTTACCCAAGCATGTTGGATTGGGTTTAGGTCAGGTGAATAAGGTGGCCATTCCATAACCATATATTCCTAGGATGGAAACCATTCCTTTACTGAGCAGTAGGTATGTATTGGAGCATTATCTTGCATGAATACCCAACCCTTTTGAGATAGACCTGCAATATAATATACCCTCCACGTGACCCCCCTCTTGGACTCTGGACCGCCACTCATCAACCATAGGCCCCATTTCCGGCCGAGAAAAACAAGCTCAGACTATCTATGTAGCAGCTCCTTTGGGGGGATTAATACAATCTTTCAAATTTTCGCCGGGTATCTGGAAGACCAGACAGGTTTTGCACCAGAGGATTTTTCGACAGAACACTCATCACTCAAATTCCCCCCCACCACCTTCCTTACTGCCCTTCGCTCCAATTTCGGTGCTTCAATGCCCACTGAAGCCTCTTTGAGGCTATCGCATCATCTATCAATGGTTGCTGAGCTGCTCGCCACTTTTTTATATTGGCTTCTTTCAACCGGCGTTGGATGATGCGCTTAGCTGATTACTCTGCAATGGCTGCCGTCTGTCCTCCAATGCACCTTGAATAATTAATCGATCGGCTCGCACAGATGTTTTTCGTGCTTCGATTTTCCTGTGTCCGTCGGGTCTGGGTTGGAGTCCTTATTATTGCAAGATGTGGGGTGCGCAGTTTTGTGTGAATATTAATGTCCTAGAACTTATAGTAATATTTTGAAAAAAGAAAAAAAAGGAAAAGGTCAGGGTAAAATGAATAATTGGAGCGCAATGCGCTGAAATTTTGGCTGCCTACCAGTACTTAATACCTGAATCAAAATATGTCTCGGATGAGCGCAAGGGAGCACAGGTATGTATTGCCCAATCACAGTGTATGTGATTAATTGGAAATACCCCACTTTGTTGAGTATAGGAATACAATTTCAACGATTCTTCGCTGCGACTCTCGAACTGTCTATATTAACGTCAAACATCAAAGACTGTCAGCTCAAGAACTTGCAACGAACACGTAGCACACCTATCGCAGGGGACGATTCCAATCCGAAGCAAACTACAGAATCCAAAGAGATGGGTGATCCACTATCCATTGCCGCATCTGTCGCGGGTCTCATTACCATTTCAGCCCAGATCGTCGGAATCGCAAAGGACCTATTTGACAAAGTCAAGGATACACCTGAATCGATGTTGTGGGTGAAGGAAGAGGTTGAGAGCATGCAACCCATCTTCTGTCAAGTGCACCTCTTGCTCCATGGCTCTGGTTCACGACTGAATCATAGCAACCTTACAATGATCTCCATTGATAATCTGATGGCCACCTTAACTGGCTGTGTGATTGTTTATTCTAGGTTGGAAAAGAAGGTGAACGAAGTGTGTGGGTTTGATGACCCTACCACGGCTAGTGCGGCATGGAAAAGAGCAGCAGTGATTGCGGATCGAGTGAAATGGGGACTGTGGAGGCACGAAGAAGTCTCGTGCTTCATCGAGGATCTTCAGCGACAAAAGCTGAGTTTGAATCTAATGATAACTATCATTTCTTGGTAAGTTATGCATCCTGACATCAGGTACCCTAAACCGACAGTCAGGTTCCTGAAATGCATTTCTTTCTGATTGTTCTTTCTCGCTTTAAGTTAATCCCAAATATATATGCAGAATTAACTTGCAGTAGATAGGTACTTTAAAAGAAGAAAAAAACACAGTGTGTCGCTAACTGTCCATACTTATGTAGCACTACGACTACCGAGGCTTCTGAAGTTCAAGCAAGATTACAGGCACACACCACGGAAATATTGCAGTCGAGTCATGCGCATTCAGTCCTACTCCGAGATTTGATTAGTCGTCAAGATGAGCAGGCTCAGGCTCTAGAAGATATTCGGTCATATATGAGTACTTTTGGGGGTACTGGTGGCACCGCAATATCGACCTACTCATCCTCCGCGAGCAGCCGCCCGTCCGACAGCTCGGACAATGCCTCCATTATATCCAAGCGGAGTACCCTTTCTCTTCGATTTGGACGGCCGACCTATATAGAGGATCTCAAGGCATCAAGAGCATACAAACGACTCAGACATTTTGGTCTAGGGGCTGATGCAAGCTCGGACTCGGTACTTTCATTCGACAGCGCCTACAGTGTCGGCAATTGGTCAATGCTATCTGATATAACATTGGGGAATCTTTCGGTTTCAGCGATCGCAGTACTAAACCTTCCGATTGGTTTGGCCGATATCAGTAACCCGGAGCCTTTCCAAGGACTAAGTTCAACAGATACACATAGCCGCCCTACTCCCCACAGAAAACGGTCATCTCGTGGGCGGATTCATAATGCTATTGAGAATGGCAATGAATTTGTTGTTAGGACTTTGCTCGCTATGGGGATGGATGTGGAAGAGCTTGATTCCCATGGTCGAACACCTCTGATACATGCTACCATGAAATTTCAGGAAGCTATATGCAAACTGTTATTAGAGAAAGGCGCAAGTGTCGAGGCATTGAAGGCTTTCACGAGTGGCATGGATCACAAGAAGAAGTTTGAATTCCTTAACGCTTCAATAAAACAAGCTCAGGACTATTGCCTAAGATCAGTCACGGTGGTGGGGTTGCTAGTGCTGATGGCCCTTGGAACTAATAATGCAGGGGATGACACTATATATCTTCTTAGTCAAATTGATGTTCTGATCGCCTGTTTGAATTTTTGCCTTAAGGTCTGCGCGATATTTCAGCAGGCTGATACAGGAAGTCGAACACGCTTTGCTCAAATTACTCAACTAGTTTTCGGTGCAGATCGAGGGTTTATTGAAGATATGGGAATTTTGGTGTTACTCACAGACCACATGACCTTGTCTCTCAGAGAACTTCGCGATGCCGAAGGCTGGACTCCACTTGCTTCAGCAGCATTCAATAACTACAAAGCTCTATGTGAATTCTTATTAGAAAAGGGTTGGAGCTTATGCCTCGACACCGAACAAAAGAAAGAACTGGACCTCAAGCGTGCGAACTGTATCAATGTTGCTATGCGGAGTGGTCATACAACTGCTTTGCAGCTACTTTTGGATATAGGAGCCGATATCAACAAGAGAAATTCAGCGGGTAAGACTGCGTTGCTGGAGGCTGTGTAAAAATACTTATCGAAAGGGGAGCGGACGCTATGATATCAAGTAACAGAGGTTCCAATGTGCTGCATCTCTCAGCATCGAGATCGACTGATGGTGAAATGATGAAATTCCTTCTTGAGCATGTAGTGGACATTCGAGCTCTAGAGCTGGTTAATGCAAAGGATATATTGGGATATACTCTGCTTCATTACTGCAGTTCCAGCAGCCATAGTATATGTTTAAAAAATGCAGAGATGCTAGTCCAGGCTGGTGCAACAATCACTATCAAGGGCTACTTACGTCAAACGCCCTACGACCTTGCACGAGATCGGCAGATGAATGAACTCGCAAAATACCTATGGTGCAAACTTTCACCTGAGCAACAGGCACTAGAAAAACCTCCACCTCGATACTAGTGGGAGTAGAGGAAAGCATATAGTGCTTATGCAGGAATTGGGATTGGAAATGCAGAGCAGTGGGGGCTAGAGGGATGCCACTGATGTTGGAAGGCAATCTACGGCGCGGTGATGTTTTTTGGGAGGGTTATTACTTATAAGGGAAATTCTTCATTACAAATATGCCAGATGAAAGTGAACTCTTTCCTATTTCCCTCGTTTTGCTAGTTTCTTGTCAACTTGTCAGCTTGTCCAGTTCTTACCTTTTTTTTTTTTATTTTCTGGGGCGTGGGGTTTGATGGCCGTTGGAATGTTTGATTCCCGTGTGAATTCGTGTGAGCTATGGGGCAGAGTGGGGGGAGAGGAATTAACTTACGGGTCTGGATCGGCTAACCGATATGCAAGGTTCAGGTAACTAGTTTTCATATTTCTTTTCTGCAAACCACAAACTGCTTTCTTGTAGATTAAATTGTGCAAGATTTTACTGAATAAGGCCTTAAGGATAGGAGATAATTTGAGCGAGCGAGACATGTATGTATATATTCTCTTTGAACACCCTCAGTTGAATGAGGAGTCTTTCTGATTGATATTGATTATCACAGGCCTCTCGTCGCCTGGAAATACGTACTGCCCACAAACATACACACATAACTAATATATATAAGACTCAGCCCAAACCCATTGTCCTCATGCAGTCTAATACATGCCGTTGAAACCTCCTGCTTCTAATCAAGAAACCTTTAAATCCTCAAGGCCCTACGTTCCAGATAGATAATCATGACAACGCAATTTCACTCACAAATGGATATTTGTATTCTCTAAGAAAAAATATATATAATCCTAATCACCTCCACAGCAACGCTTCTACGCGTGTATAAACATTCCCCCACATCTCCCTTTATACCCTATACTCCTATAACTCCTCCAAGCCAGCTATACCCCACAGCAATCTATGCTCACCACTCCAGCATTCATCTAAACCCACCTTCCACTTTCTACTTTCCCCTTCCAACCGCCAACAACCACGGTATCGGCACGACTCTCGTACGACTCCTGCGACCAAAACCCCAACCCGAGATAACCATAGGAGCTTGAGAGTCGTGCCGACACTGGCACGACTCTCGCGACGAATGACAATGATAACAGCAACGAGTGGGTCAGCCTGAGAGTCGTGCCGCTACCGGCACGACTCTCGTGACGGCAACAATATTGAGAAACCCGACACTCACGTAGAAGTCTAGTGAGTGTCGCAACCCTAGGCGGGGTGAGAGATACTCGGTCATGGCAATAACGATGAATCAACCTGAGAGTCGTGCCGACACTGGCACGACTCTCGCCATGCAACAGGACGGAATTACCGATTTCTATAGCTCAAGAACCTCCTATAACTCCTCCTAATATAATGATGGGCTATATACCAGATCAGCAAAAGATTACAGAATTATTATCATTAGTTCAAGACTATGATATTAATAAATATCTAACCTCAGATTCCAATTTAGTATATCGTACTATGTTAACTACTCATCGATGACCTTTGGAATATCAATACCAAAGTCGTCATAAAGAAGCTTATATATTCTTACGACCAGAGCTGTGGGAACATATTCAGTTGAATTTGCAACCAGCTATTCATCAATTGAATAATCCTATTGGTAATCTTAATTGGGAGGGGCTGAATATTGAGCAGCAAGGTCGAGAAGAGCTTAATTGTAAAGTGAAGAGTATACAACTGCAGATGAAAGTTCTTGATATTTATTTGTATATAGTGGGGCTTCTGGCTGATGATTAATTAGAAACATGGCTTGTCCAGGTTGTTAACTCTTGGTTGGTTGCAACGCAAGTTGTGCGAGGCTTCTGGCTAATGGTTAATTAGAAATACCGTATTATCTCGCATGCAGAGTGGAGCGTTATGCTCAAGAAGGCAAAGGACCACATACCGACATATTGAGCAAACAATAATAATCAACCTCATCGAAGACAGAAGAGAGAAGATGTAGATACTAGCAAACTCAAATACCACAATGAAGTTCATCTATTTAGTTTTATACTTAAGCCTTTTTGTATATTATGTTTGGGGGGCACCACCAAGACATGGACGAGTTTTGCAGCCTATATCAGTATCTGATACCAATATTCTGCAGTATCTACCTGGTACTCGAAAGTCTATCCCTACAACGCCACGAGCAAAACAGCGACCTGGACCTAAGCCTAAGAGTTTGGAAGATCGAGTATATAAGGTTTGAGGGCCTATTCAAAGAGTACAACGTAGCTACTCAAGAGAGAAAAAGATAGAGGTCTTAATGTTTCCTATACATCATCGACTTCCGAAGGATAATGATGAGGATGATAATGAAATAGAATATCGTTGTCCTACATAAATTGAAGCTAGTCAATAGTTTAAGGACAATTGCGGAGTGGTAAAAAAATCGAATACAGATTGTGGGTCAGAAAATCAGTTCTCAACATCAACCAAATGTATCATGGTTGAGTTTGTGGCCACAGTTGGAGGTTACCTTATTTGAATATTTTGTTAAAGAGCCTGAAGCTGGTAGACCAGTATGATGAGGTTGGTTTTGAAGACAGGCCAAACAGCTATTCTCAGAGCTATATCCTAATGCACCTCAAATCTTTGTGTTTTCACATACTTGGTTTACCAACTTCCAATGAAGATGAAGTATTAGCTCTCGATCTATAACTCGAAAAGCATCTAACGTTCCAGAAGAATATCATCAACTTATTCAAGAGTAGCTTCGATTTAACTGCCGAAACTCTCAGCCTTGTAACTCTCTTGAATGGAATCAAATTATTACTGATATAGAATGCTATTCCCTAAACAATATCCTTAACCTAGATGAAACACCAATCCCATTCGAATACCTAGATGGACGAACATTTGATTTTATTGGAAATAAATCTATTTCTGTTAAAACCCAGCAGAATGGTTGGGATAAATGACAAGCAACACTTATCCTATATCTATTTGCTAATGGAGTATCTTGTATCAAACCTAAGCTTATTTTTCATGGATCAAGTGGTCCCAGTACCAAAGTCAAAAGTTGGGAGAGCAATCGATATCATAGTAATATTACAGTTGAATTTAGTGAGACAGTCTATAATAACGAAAAGCTTTTTCTAAAGTTCATTGAGAAAGAGCTTATTCCGGTACTTAATCCCAGCAAATCCAAATCTACCTCAAGTCTATTCATTTTAGATGCAGCTGCCTTCCATACTACCAATGATTTCCTAGCATATCTAAGAGATACAAATATCATGCCTCCTTTAATTCTAGGTGGTTGTACCAGTCTAATTCAACCACTTGATACTAACTAGTTAAGAAATATTTATGTAATTTTACCAACCAATATATTGCAAAGCAAGAAAAGCAACAACCTTCCTTAATAACCAAGGGGTGGTCATTAAGTGACAAGCGGATTATAACAACACATGCTGTTGGAGATGCGTGAGTTCAATTTTGCAAAGATAAGAAGGATATGATTTGCAAGGCATTCCGGGAAGTTGGAATTACTCTGCCAATCAATGGAAGCCAAGATGACCGACTTCAGATCAAGGGCATTCCAGCTTCAGAATTTGTTATTGGTGATGGAGAGTTCACTAGTCCAGCGCCTACTGATCCAGCATTGAATGTTGAGCTGGAAACTTTCTACCGCTCTATTCCAGCCAGCGGGGGTGATTGTGATACATTTGAATACACCTGGGTCATTGAAGATTATGTACAAACTATTACCTCCTCCACAGCCCCTCCCTAGATAGATATCACGCTCTTAGATCATTTTGATACTGCAGTACAGGTTTGCTGCATAATGTAGAAGCAGAATGTGCATTGCCGTACTTCGGTGTTCTGACACCTCCGTTCGCGCTAGCGAGTTTCTCGAGATAATACGGTATGGCTTGCCCTTGTTTTGCCTTTTGTCCAAATGAGCCGCCCTACTTATGCCCTATGATAGTCTGGTTGCATGACCGCTCAGTAGGGGTCATGCAACCAGGCAACCACACTACTTATGCCCACGGACTGTAGTTCTTGATTGTACTAACTGCAGATACCCCACTTTGTCGAGGCTCAATATGTATTATATGATTTCAACAATTCTCAGCTCTTATCCGGCATCTGGTTCTATTAATGTCAAAGTAAACATCAAACACTGTCAGCTGAAGAACTTGAGACGAACACTCAACAAACTTAGTGCCGAGGACGGTTACAACCCTACAGCAGAGCACCGAATCACCCTACGCAGGGCGCTGAATTTATAAATAATCGACTCCGAATCCTAAAGATTCTCGTGCGATCGATACTCATCTAACGCAGAGATGGGAGATCCGCTATCAATTACCACATCTATCGCAGGCCTCATCACCATCTCAGCCAAGATTGTTGGGATGGCAAGGGATCTGTTTGGCAAAGTCAAGGATGTACCTGAAACGATGATGCGGGTGAGGGCAGAAGTCGAGAGCATGCAACCCATCTTCTGCCAAGTGCATCTCTTGCTCCATGGCTCTGGCCCACCACTGAATCATAGTAACCTTACAATGATCTCAATTCAAAATCTGATGGCCACCTTAACTGGCTGTGTGATTGTGTATTCTAAGTTGGAGAAGAAGGTGAACGAGGTGTGTGGGTTCGATGACCCTACCGCGGCTAGTGCGACATGGAAAAGCGCAGGAGTAATTGCGGATCGAGTTAAATGGGCACTGTGGAGGCACCAAGAGGCGTTGTGCATTATTGAGGATCTTCAGCGACAAAAGCTGAGTTTAAATCTGATGTTAAACATCATTACTTGGTAAGTTTTGCATCCAAGTAGCCAACTATCTACTTTGAAACAACTACTGTCTTTCCCTTCTCTAGTCTGGCGGGCACCGCCAGACGATTCCCTTCGCCACAGTTCCGAGTATATATGCAGCAATAGATAGGAGCTTCTTTCCTTTAAAAAGCGGTAGATTGAAAGAACGCCGCTGACATCTTATATTTATGTAGCACTAAGACCACCGAGGCTTCTGAATTGCAGGCAAGATTACAGGCAGTATCCACAGAAATCTTGCAATTGGGCCATGCACATTCAGTTTTGCTCCAAGATCTAATCAGTCTGCAAGAAGCCGTCTTGAGGCGCCAAGATGAACAGGCACAGGTTCTAGAAGAGATTCGGTCAAACATAAGTGCTCTCAGGACCACCGGTAGCTCCGCAGTGTCGATTCGCCCCTCCTCCGCCGACAGCCGCCTGCCCGACAGCTCAGACGATGCCTCCACTATGTCCAAGCGGAGTACATTCTCTCATCCAGTTATAGCGTCTTATATGGAGGAAATCAAGGCATCAAGAGCATATAAGCGAAGCATAGATTCAAGTGCCGAATGGGTTCTCTTATTTGACAGGAATTTCAGCTTTGGAAACTGGGAAATGCTATCCAATATAACATTGGGGGATCTTCCAGTTTCGGAGATCGCAGTACTGAACCTTCCTATTGATTTGGCCGATGTCAGTAACCCTGAGCCTTTCCTGGAACCGAGTTCAGTAGAGTCACAATATAGTCGTCTTATCCGCCGCGGTATATGGTCTTCTCGTGGGTGTATACATAATGCCATAGAGAATGGCAATGAACTTGCCGTTAGGACTTTGCTCGCAATGGGAATGAATATTGAAGAACTCAATTCTCTTGGTCGAACACCTCTTGTTCATGCAGCTGTGAAGCGTCAGGAAGCTATTTGCAAAAAGTTACTAGAGAAAGGTGTGAGTGTCAAGGGATTGAAGATGTTCACAAGTGGCATGACTTTCACTGAGCGGTTTGAACTGCTTGTCCCTTCTACAGTTAGCATGCACAATGGACTTAATACCATCTATAAAACAACACTGCAGTTATTATCATTAATAGAGTCACGCAACTCCAAAGGCTGGACTCCACTTGCATCAGCTGCATTCAATAACAACGAAGCTTTATGTGAATTCTTGGTGGAAAGGGGTTGCAGCTTATACCTCGACACCGAACAAAAGGAGCGACTGAAACCCAAGCTTTCAGGCAGTCTCCATGTTGCTACAAAAGGCGGTCATAAGACTGCTTTGCAGCTACTGCTGGATATGGGAGCTGATGTCAACGAGAGAAGTTCATATGGTGAAACTGTGTTGCTAAAGGCTGTTTACTATGGCCATCTGCCATGTGTAAAAATACTAATCAAAATGAGAGCGGACACTAAGATATCAAGTAACGGAGGTTCCAATGTGCTGCATCTCTCAGCATCAAGATCGACCGATTGTGAAATGATGAAGTTCCTTCTTGAGCATGTAGTGGGTATTCAAGCTCTGGTTAATGCGCAGGATCAAGAGGGCAACACTCCGCTTCACCTCTGCAGTTTGAACAACCATATAGTATGTTTAGAATATGCAAAGATGCTAGTCGAGGCTGGTGCAACGCTCACCATCAAGAACAACGATGGAAGAACGCCCTACGAGTATGCACGATTTGGGGCGAAAAAGCAACTCGCAGAATACCTATGGTCCCAACTTTCGCTCCAACACGATTCTGGTGAGGGAAAAAGTACACCCGATTGATGGCTATGGAGCTCTACCTTCCTGGCCTAAGGCTCGAGGATCATCGGGATATATTTTTTGCAGACCGCCAACGATGCAGGATGGGCATGAGTAAACTCAAGCATTAGCTGAGTTTCTCTAATTAGTTCTCGCACATACTTGGGAATCGGAAATTCAGAGCAGTGGGGGTTTAGTGGGGTCACTTAGAGTTGGATGGGAATGCACGGCGGGGTGATGTTCTTTAGTTATCTTTCATATTTTGGTCAGAGGAAAATTCATGATTCTGAATTTGTTGGATGCAATTAAATTCTTCTATTTTTCCTCGTGTTTTTAGTTTCTTGATATCATGTTAGCTTTTTCAGTTCTTAGCTTTCTGGGGGATATTTATTTTAGCGGAGGGGGGTTTGATGCCTGTCGAGGATGCAGGATCCTGGGTGTATTTGTGTGAGCTATGAGGGAGGATGAGGAGGGAATAAGCTAAGAGGACTAGGCTAGTCCAGAGTTGTGCAAGGTTCAGGGTAACTGTGATCTTTCATATATTTTTTCTTCCGTCAACTGCAAACTGCTTTCTTGCGGATGGAAATGTGTGACAACTGTGTATGACCTAAGATTGCAGAGATATTTTGACCTCTAGGACTATATAGTTCCTTTATACCGCCCTCAGTTGAATAAGACTCTTCCTGACCGATATTTACTCACCACGGGCGTCTCCCTCGCCTAGAAGCACCTACTACCATTAAACATACACACACATTAAATATATATAATACTCAATGAATATCCACTATCCCAGCATGATACATGCCTCTTAAACTCCGCTTCTAGGCAGGGAACCTTTAAATTATCAAAGTCCTAAAGGAACATTGTCAACAACGCCATTTTATTATTTCTTCATCCACTCACACCAATATATATGCATATGTACACGCGCTAGTGCAACATGAACATAGTACATAGTACAGAATATCTTACGTGCTTAGGTATATACAAATATCAACCTTATACCCCCTTACTCCAATGGGTGCTCCAAGTCGGCCACGCTCTACAATAACTAACCCCCACCACTCCCCCCAACTGCACCCATTCACGGCCCACCGCTCCCCCTCAAACGACCGCCTCCGCCCATCCCTTCTTCACTGGCTCACCCCAAACCTCTCGACTCCCTGCCACTTTTACAAAATCCAACAAGCATGTATCAGACCCAAACAAACTCTTACTCACATGCGTCACCACCTATTCCCCTTGCCCTCAACGTTTCTACAATGCCACACCCGGAACAATATACCTAGAATCAGCATAGGATGGCTCGCTAGTGCTGATAGGTCCGTAATTAAATGTTCCGATGGGTTAGCATTCTTTGCTGATGGCACTCGATGGTTATTCTTTGTAGGGCTTTGAAGAGATGGTGAGGGTACATGTATCCTGCCCTTCTAGGGTTCAGCTAGGATCCTCAGCAAGGCGAGTAAGAGTAGGGTCAATTCTCCATTAATTCTTTGCACGGAGTTCTTCTCTATTGGCGGTGTTTGTTGGTTCAAGGTCGAAGAGACGACACTTACTGACACACAATAAGCTATTCCCGTCATACTCCAAACACCGCCTCTTGCTCGCATGACCAAATAGAAATCAGTATACAATGCGGCGGAGGGGTAGAGCGTAGCCGAAGTAGAGGGAGAACATTTACCCTATATAGTAAATTGAATTATATCATCACCGTTCAGCCACGTGACCTGATTATTAGACAAAGCTAAAAAATATGACATCATGAACCCATCCCTGGGCAAATCTTCAATTCGGCCGAAATATTCAATACGTGCCTACATCTACTCATCTATCACTATTTCCAGTCGCTCTAAACATGCTTCCTCAGCTATCTTAGTCTGTGTGTTTTTTAAGGTGGTGATGTTTGATAATCATGAGAAAGGCACTTGTAAGATGAATGCCAAATCCTCCATCCGTCTGACCCGGGAAACTGCCATGAACGTTAGTCAGACTGTCTCTCTTTATCCTCGAGCTCTACAATGACCTTTGACAGCATCAGCCCCTGAGACTTGTGGATAGTAAGAGCCCATGCCAGAACTATGGGGAATTGAATTCGAGAGCATGGTTGACCACGGTACTCAAAACAACTATTATACGGTCCTAGAGGGACTATGCGTGGATGAGTTGGTAGAAAGCTAGGCCCGGAGTACTGATCAAGCTCCACTAATAGACAAGCTAGAAGTCCCTAGGGCCGTTCTCCTATGACAATACCACGGATAGTACCCATTGATCCATTCACTATACCGGCCTGGACCCACAGGTTCTTCGTGATCATTACTCTCACTCCAATTGAGAAGAGCAGGTATGGTTGCAGATCCCGTCGCGGAGGGGATATTGCGAGAGGTGGTAGAACCAGATGCGGTGCTTCGCTAGATGTCTGGGAAGGGTGGGACCACGGGAAGGGAAGTAGGCATTGCGGAGCTAGACACAGAGGAGGTGACAGCGTGGTCAGACGGGTCACGGCAGGAAGGGGTGGCAGCAGCAGCGGCAGTTGGAGGGAAAGCGGGAGAGAGATGGGAGGAAGGGGTCTACCTAGGCTCCCTTGCCACTGTGATGGACGCAGAGATGCTAGGTGTAGTGCGTGCGTGGCAGGCGGGGAGGGCGGTAGTGGCACTCGACAGCCAAGGGGCTATCGGTCGGCTTCGGAACCTACGCTTTAAACAACCACGGTCATGGATAGAGGATTTAGCGGTGGAGGAGATGGGGAAGGGCGGCAGAGTGGTGATGTGGGTGAAGGGGCATGAGGGAGTGGAAGGGAATGAGAGGGCGGATAGGAAGGCGAAGGAGGCGGCGTGGGTGGGCAGGAGGATGCTACCAAGAAAAAAAAAAAAAAAAAAAAAAAGTGTTTGGTGCTGCCCTAGTGAATGGGCCCTCGAATATAGACGAAGTTGACTGTCCCCGCCACTAAATTTTCAAAACCATTCCTCCAATCGTTCCGTTGTTTTTGAGGGTGTGTTCGTGTCCGCATTCTGCCACTACTATCCAGTTCTTGTTCGTCACGCCCACCCAGTGTCCAAAGCTCCCTGAGGAATGTTCATCCCTCCTCCTTCGTTTTCTCTCCTTCTATCAATTGCCCTGACCGCCCCTTGCCGGTCGGCAAACTCCAAATTAACTAGAGTTATGGTTTGTCAGATATGGATTTGAGGAAGGCTTCCTTGGCCGAGCCGAAAAAGGCCAGCGCATGGACGGGCGTTTGTTGCCACAACGGTTCTTCCGCACGACTTTGATATTCAGCTTCCCTCGCCTTGTCCATCTGTTTTACTGTCTTTTTTGCCCAACTGTGCTCTCTTTTTGACCACTTTCTCTATGTCAGCCTGTTTTCTCTTCTTGTCTGCCTCAGTTTCTTTTTTTGGCACTAGTCCTGTCTTCGTGTGAAGTTCCCCAACCATTCTTTTAAATTCAGTGAGTTCCCTCTCGAACCTTGATCGCTCGCCAAGAGGCTGGCGACCCAAGTCCACGTCCCCGTCGGCTCTCTCAATGCATCCCATGTTCCATGCTTCGGCGGCTCCGTCCGCCATCTTTCCGAGCGCTTTCATCATCCTCCTATTTCCTCTATTATTGAGATGCTTGAAGCCCTCCACCCCTTCCCCTTGCAGATTTTCGTAGAATCCATGGACTGTCTGGATGGCTGCAGCCACAATCTTGCCGTTGACTCTGAAGTCGTGTGGATGGGCGCTTATAATCTTCTTACTGCTATTACGTTCTCTTCCCATATCTCCCTCTTTGTCCTCCAGCTCGCTGAACTCTTCGTCTTCCAGTGGGAGTTGTTTGGGCTCTTCCCTTTGCTTCTCTTTTCCGGCGTCGTCTTGTTCTTCCATACTGAGCTCCCTTTCCGCGCCAAGTTCCGCCGGTCCCGTCAGCGGCCCTGGAGTCGGTCTCTTGGTGATTTTGGAGCTGGTCCTGCCATTGGTGGACATTTCTCAGCAGGGTTGGGATGAGTACTCTGCTCAACGATTCTCTCCGGTTGGTTCAAAAGTAGCCGTGACTAGTGCATAGTACCTCTGTTGGCTTGCGCTCACTCTTTGGCAATGCTCATAAAACTTCATCAGGTCTACGTGTTCCGCCAGTACCAAGTCTGTCGGTCTGATTTGGACCCCGCCCAGGCTCTTTGTACCCCACTCCACTATCTGTCGGAGGCCTTTCAGGATATAGCCCACGGGTTTTCCATTTACGTTAGCGATGGCCTCGACCACAGTTTCCCAATTTTTTTGGTGGTTCTCCCCAGTGGAAACTCCTGCGTTCACCTTCTTCGGGTTCCCATTGCATTTTACCAGAACGAAGTGGTCCCCGTGGACCACATCTGACCACTTCTCGATCACTTTCACCGTCCACTTCCACCCATTGTCTTCGGAGGGACACCTTATCTCGGCATCGTGGATGGTCGTTTTGTGACGTAGTCCCTGGTCTCTGAGAGGTTCTTCTCGTCTTGCGCCGTGTAACCGTGCGAATTTTCGGCTGACTATTTGTGAACTCATTATACGTAAATAACTAATTGAATGCCGTACCGTCTCCTAAGTACGCATAGTTTCTCAACAGAAAATCGTTTTTGAAGGAGAGAGCCCGAACATGGGGCAGCCACATTCAACTGACAGTTCGCCACTCATTACGGAGAGCATATGATACGATCATGAGTAATCAACAGCTCAAGCTCACGGTAGCATTTCGCTACACGTAAACTATACCTATATTATATGTCATTAAACAGCTCTGGTTCTAGCCAGGGTTCCTAGCATGCAAAGTAGTATCCGTTAACCCGAGGCGAACTTGATTAAACAGAAATTGAGCGTTCTCAATCCTTATATTCTTCCTCGTCTTGGATTGTTGCTGCACTTTGGCAACATGATACGTTCAATAGCGCCAGCAGAATGAATGTTCTATACTTCATTAGACAATATATGTAAGTATCCTGATTCCCTTTCGTAGACATGGGATCCAATTCCTGCAACTCCGTTATTGGTGTGGGTGTGCGGGTGCAGCTCTCAGAGCTTTGTATATTTCCAACGTGAATAGTCCCTGGCATCGAATGCTCCTGCGATGGGTATCATCACCACCTGGAGTCCATACTTTTCTACACCGATGAGATTACCCCTTTTGTTCTGCTGCAAGTCAAAAGGACTGTTTGACATTTACGACTTGCATTTGTAGAGTTGAATGAGCGGACTTGCCCAGCAGTGAACGAGGTTTCTCAGCATGGCGAATAAGCTCGGGAATTTTGTGATAGCGGCTGTTATACCGGTTGCTGTCAAGCCTGTCGTGTTCCCTCTTTGATGATATTCCCGCTTGTGCTGCTCGATAGTCCACGAGTAGTTGTCTCGATGTAACTCTTTTTATTCCGGCTGTGCGGGAATCCTTTGGAGGTGTAGGAGTACAACCATCTGAGTGATAGCGGGCTTGGCCTTATGCTGTACTAATAACTGTATGTACATCGATTCACCACAGGGACAGAGTCTCCCTTGTTGATCATGAATATCGCTACAACATAACTTGAGTCGACAGCCTGGTTCACCTCGGAACCTGTTATCAATCACCATCTCAACCCACAACCACTATGGATTTTGCATCCATCCTCTCCACAGAGATCAAAAAGCGCAAACCCTCCACTCCCTCCGCCTCCACGTCCAAGTACCTTAAGCGCTCCGACCTCGAGTCCGCCCGCCAGGCCGAATACCTCGCCTCCCAAGCCCGCCTCGAATCCGAGCGTGCCGAGAAAGCCGCCAAAAAAAGGCAACTTGAGCTCGAAGAAGAAGCGCGGCAGGAGGCCCTGCGAGAAAAGCAGCGTCGCCTTGCTGAGGAGTCGCGGGGGAAGAGGGAGGAGGAGGAGGCTGCACGGCTAGGGAAGAGTAAGAAGAGTAAAGAGCCCGCGGGGGGAGATGGGAAGGAAGAGACCCCTATACCCGCCGAGGAGGACCTCCCCGAGGAAGAAGTCCTCGCTCGCCTCCGGAAGCTCAAACAACCAATCCGCTTATTCGGCGAGACGCCCCTGCAACGTATAAAACGCCTACACAAGCTCGAGCGCGGCGGGGGTGGGGAGGAGGAAGGCGAGAAGGAGGAGAAGCCAAAGTCCCCCACTCCCACCCGATTCAGCACCTCAAAACCACACCTGACCCAGCCCACCCTCACCGAATCCGAAATGCAAGTATGCCTAACCGACATCACTGCCAATCCCAAAAAAGTCTACGCACAGCTCCTCTCATGGTTGCGCCTCGTCCTGCTTGAATGGGACCTCTCCCTTTCCGCCCGCCCTCTCTCTGTTCGACAATCCTACTCTGGCAAGGACGCCACAAAAGCCTATGTCCAAGCGCAGTCTTACATGGGCCCTCTCTTCAAACTTCTCGAGAAACAAGATCTCCATCCGGATATTTTTCCAAAGGTGTGTGAGATTGTGTATTATGCGCAGCAGAGGAAGTATGTCACGGCGAATGATGTGTATCTGAGACTGAGTATTGGGAATGCGGCGTGGCCGATTGGTGTGACGATGGTGGGTATCCATGAGAGGAGTGCGAGGGAGAAGTTGCATGAGAAAGGGATGGCAGCGCATATTATGAGTGATGAGGTAACGAGGAAGTATTTGCAGAGTATTAAGAGGTGCTTGAAATTTTGTCAGGTGAGGTGGCCGCCGGAGGATCAGTTGCAGTTGATGGGATAGTGGGGGTGCTTGGTTGATATGCCCCAGGGAAGGGGTATCGAATATTTTCTTTTGGTTTGGTGCATCGCTAGCGATGTCTATGTGGTATGAAAGGTCTGGTATGACTTATCCCAGATACTTCAAGAAAGGAGAGCTGAGATCCGTTTTATACTTACAAAGGATGCATATGCTATATTCAAAGGCGCTGGTTTTCTTGAGAAGACCAAAAATGTTTGTCCGCAAACGCCTAATGTAGCTGTCCCACATACTTGAGCTGAGATCTGTTTTGTGTTCGCAAAAAGATGCATAAGTTATTTACAAACGCTCTTTATTTTTTGAGCAGTATATTCACAATGAAAAAACGTTTTGCCCGCAAACGCCGTAGCCACTTCCCCCCCTAACCCTCCCCGCAATAATTCAAGATACAAAAAGCTCGGGTGTACTCTTCCCCCCCCCCCGGGGGGAATACTGATCCAAGGTACAATGGCCCATATATCCTTCTACCCTCCACCCCATCTCCACCTAATGCTACTCTCGTAATCTCTTTCCACCAACGAGATATCTCTTACACCACAATCCACCCAGCTCACTCCGCACTCTCCAATAGCTTTCTCTCCCCCAAGGGTGATTCCTCCACCAACACCAACGCATATCAATCCTTTCCCCCTCATTTTAACTTCATCCCATACTATTCTAGCTGTCTACTCTCCTCTTGAATTCCATACAAGCAATCTCTGCCCATTCTGACCAAATCAAACATTCCAAGCATTCTCCCGCAAATCACCTTCCCTCCACTGCCCCCTCCTTCCCCACCCTCTTCTCCTCCTCCTCCCCCTGGTCCCTCCTCCTTAACCCCCAACCCCCCAAGCCCCCCTCCCCACCAACCTGCTCCAACCCATGCTTCCTCCTATACTCCCCCCGTCTCTCTACCTCCCTCGTTCTCTCCTTCCTCCTCTCCGCCGCCACCCTATTCTCATTCTCCAAATGCATCCTCACCGCGTCCACAAAACCTCCCACACTCTCTCCCGGGCTACCCCACCTCCACTCCGGGACTAACTGCGCGTAGGGGGAGGTTTTGAGGAAATTCGTTATGCTGGCGATGGCCGCAAGCGTGGAGAGAATGCCGAGGGAGAGGTAGAAGTGGAGGCGGCGGGAGGTCAGAAACCAGTATATGAAGGTCCCGGGGGGGGGAAGGGTCGAGGGGTAATGCGTTGTGTTGGAGGAGGAGGCGCGCGGGGAAAGGGGGAATTGAGGGGCGGGGCGCGCGCGCGAGAATTCGGCACGGGAGGGGTGAGAGGGGAGGGTGTAGCGGGTGGGTTTGGCGAGGTGGGGAGGGGGTGGGGACTTGAGATCGTCGGGGGGTTTGCTGTAGTATCGTAGGTGGACTGATGTGGGTGTGAATGTGGGTTTTTGGTTTGCAAATGCGGAAACTCGAAGGAGCAGGCCCCGTAAGGGGGCGAGGCGGTTCATTGCGGAATTGAATCGTGTTGTGTATGTGCGCGAGGTCAAGATCCAAGATACCTGGCATACAGTACTGCATATATTGGATATCACATGGGCTGTGTAGCTGCATTTCCTTGGCACTTTATAGCTGCATGCATATTCGGCCGTGCTACATACTCAGCAAGGCATTCAAGCAGTACACAGGTACAAGACTACCAAGTATGTACCTAAGTACACCGTATCGACTGGGGCTATTCGCCAGCGTATACTCACCACTTTTGTAGATGAGGTAGGTACATATCACAGGGTTACAGCACCTGGAGTACGGAGGCACACACCAAAAGTCTTTTCTTCCTCCTGATTTGAAATAAATGGGGCGCACTTTGGCGTGCGCTTTTGTGCTCACCTTGGTGTATCATTAGTCATGCTCACTACATGTCTCAATAAATGCAATTTCTTGGCATCAAACTCAGTCTGAATTCAGCCCTTCGCAACAACAGCCTCGGTCGCCCAGAGGGTCTTGGCATGAGACTACCACAGCCCCACAAACTTGCTATTACGTCACGGCGAGCTAGGTCTTGGTAGGTATTAGTACTGTATATACGACGTCATAAGCATGTCACAGCATACACAGCATACAAAGCACGCGAGACTGGAGTCCTATCGCCTTAGTGATAGGACTCCGCTAGGATGTTGTGGCTGTGATACCCATGCAGACCTTGCGCTAATGTCGACAAACCTAGTTGTGAAACCTCGTCCACCCTCACTTTCATATTTGGATTGTAGTGGTAACACAGACGAATACCCCTACACCCTCCTCGCCCGGTTTCGCTCGACCGATGGCAAGGGGTCGAAGGCAGCACGCGGGTAGGCCAATATTGGCTGAAATCCGCGTGCGTGTCGCGGGACGGGTGCTGTACAAGCTATACAAGCGGATCTGCATCTTGACGCGCAGAACATTACTACCGAGCCACTCTAGAGCAGCGTTAACACACTGGCTACACTACCATCTCGATCTACTAATGCATAGGTAGTCTGGTTCCGCTTGTGCCAACCAGACTAGCACAATTTAAACTAACTTGTACTTCTGTCAGGGAGCTAGCGGCCCCCAATTTATTGAACTCTCCACTTAAAACATTTAACCACTTGTATTCTCCTTCTAGATACCCAGTCCAGCTGTAGTAAATAATATCAGACTAGCTTTAACATGGCAGCATGAATAGAGAACTAGAAATTATGAATCAAGAAGAGAAAGCAGAATTGGTAAAGTAAAAGAGATTCGAGCTGTATCAGTGAAACGCTCGATGGCTGGGTTCTAAGAACCTAGTGGTGGCGCTTGGTCCTGCGGAGATGCTACAATAACATTAGTTCACAACTGTTTCAATTAAGGAAGCCTGCCTACTTACCTTATGTCCATGGGCATTCTTCCCATCAGAAGGCCCCAGCCCTGCAGTAGCATGGGGGTACAATGTTTCGCCCACGTATTCCGTCACAAAGGTAGTAACAAGGACCTCAACGTTATGACCCTCATTAACCTTTTTGGGGAAAGGCAAAGCAGTAGGTCCATTGGGCCGTGCTCCAGAAGCAAATCCCGAACCCAAGTTTTTTCTCGCATAGAGTTGATGGAGTTCTTCTTGCTGATGGGCCTTTATGTCATAGAACAGAATGGTTCCACCTTCCTTACCTTTGGGAAGGTACGGAGAACACTCCCCTGTGACAAACTGCACAGCGTAGGATAACTTCTCGGGCTCACAGATGGACTTCAAACAGTGGTAGAGGATCTGCTCAACACATTTTAGTACTTATGGCCATTAATAAAGTTCAAGACAATGTTTACCTTCTGGAATTGATGGTCCAAGCAAACACAATCCTTGCCGTCCTCATCGCAATCAGTGAAGACACTTGCATTCTCAGAGCAAACTGGAACGCAGTCTAGAAGGATATCAGCAGTCAATAAATTACTGGAAGAGATATAAACATACCAGGAAGATCCGAGGTACGAGTGGCCGCCTGAGCTGCAGGGGACCTCGTATACTTTGGAAACTTAGTGGATCTGGAGGATGATTCAATGTTCCTCGTATACTTCTCTTTGGGTTTGTCATTAAGCTCGCTAGAGGTTGTGGGTCTCCTGTATTTCGAATTGTTGCTAGTAGCTGCCTCAACCTCAGTAGATATAGACGTCCACCTGTAGGAGAAGTCTGGTTTATCACCAAGGAATGTAGGCCTGGCCGCAATAGTAGTCGTAACTACAGCTGGTAGGACAGAAACATCGGTAGTGATACTCTGGGAGGATTGTGCGAGAACAGAGGCTCCCAAAAGGCAGAGCCAATTAAAGGCCCTGAGGAACTGCATTTCTTGGGGCAATAAAGAGGCGAAACAGAGTAAAAGTGTTGGTGTAGGAGGGTGGGGTTGCCGAACGAGAGTAGGTATATAGGGGTTAAGAAGGAGGCTGAAGAGGGAGTATATGTGGAACTGAAGTTCAAAAGTAAGAGACTATACTGTGTCAAATTAAGTGTGAGGGGAGGATATGCCTCTGCGCAGAGGGAAGAGAGAGGAAAAGAGTGCGCACTGGAGAGAAAAGTATGCGAAGACGGTACGAGAACGAGAACGGAGTTAACTCATTTCATATACTACCGAACCCGGTTAGCTTGCGAGAATATATTTCCAAATAGGGTACACCATGTTCTATCTACCTTTAGTCTGGTTGGCACCCTTACGGAGGGTGTTGTGCCAACCAGACTACTAATCTACCTTGTCTCTACAAGAGGCCGGTGCCCGCCAGACTACAGACCTCGGAAACTTGTCTATCTTGAACCAGACCATCTGTCTTGTCTCTACAAGAGGCTTCACCCCAGACTACTTATGTATCTATCCGGCGTTCTGTATCTATCCTGATATTACAACGGCGTGAACATGGAAAATTGAGTACCAAATACCTATTTAGAAATACTTCAATACTGCATCCAGTGTTACTATATATGTACCTGCTAAGTACGGATGGATACATCTAGAGTAGTCACTCAAGCTACTAAAGCGAGCTTGTTTTGTGCTAATTTCAAAGGGGATCCTAATTGCAATTGGTTGGAGCAGGATGATAAGCATACATCTGGGCCTATTTGCAATGTAGTCTTTGAGGTTTCCAATATCCATTAGATGGTTTGAATTTCCTGAATTCCATCCATATGAGCTGAGTTTTATCATGGTATGCACATTTACACAAACTTATCCAGTATGAGGCCAAACAAAAGAGAAAACGAAGACTCAGGCAACCTAATAGAAGATTATACTGGTACTCCCATCCAATAGTCTTTTTCTGAGCTCCTCACTGCACAGTAAATCTATGACATCTTTTTGCGTCTCCTTGATCTCAAATATCCCCCTCTTCTTCTCATCAATTTGACTAGCATCTATTATTATCCTCTTCAGGTCACCAAGCTTCAGCACATCTATAGCCGGCAGGATAAATTAGCGTTCAATCCACAGCTGTCAGTTATTGATCCATACCCTCTTTGATCAACGCCAACACTCTCCCCGGCGTCCCCACACCAATTCCAATCCTGGTCTTCTGGCAATACTCTATTGAATCCTTCAACTTGATATGTTTCGCAAACAACTTCGCCACCGCATTCTCCTTTGACTGAAACTTCCTTACGGCACGGGTGATGTCTGCGGCTCGGAGCGCTGCAGCGGTGATGATGAGTGTGTGGGGGGTTCCGTTGCTGGGAGAAGCCTTCTTGAGAGATGCACCTCGCCCTTTATACCGAGAGAAGGTTTCCATGAATTCGGGGAGATTTGCAAGAGTGCGGTCCTTTTGCCAGCTAGTCATATCCAGGAATGCACTTGCTAGAACCCAGGAGCATTGTTAGCCACTACTTCCCAAATTGTGCCGCCAAGTAGGCTATTTGAAGGGTAAGACTGTCTACGCTCACCAGGAATGCACCTGTCCTCCAGTTCTACGGCACTCAGTTCCTTCTCAGACTGCTTCACCTTCTGCCCCACATAATCTGCAATGAGCTGCGGATCTAGCTTTGCGATTGCTGTATTAACTCCCTTCCCCCCCTCAAATACCAAATGCACCTCATCATTATCCTCTGTTGCCTCCTTCCGTCGCTTAGCATTCTTTGCCTTCTCAGCTTCTCGTTTCCGCTTGCTCTTGGAGACAGTGACAGTTGTGGCGGCTTCGGGACTGCTGGAGGGGGATGGCGCGGCGAGTAACTCGGTATCATCGAAATCGTCGTCAAAGCCATTCCCCATGGTGAGCGTGGATTATGAAGAAACTGGATGGGTTGCACGCAAGAAAAGAGAATGTATGGGCCTTGGCGCCAAGCCCTGTAGAGGACAAATAGTCGGGCACCAGTTGTAAGTGAGACTGGTATACCGTAACTCGAGTTATTCGCTAGCGTAATTTCAATGTGAGCTGCATAGCAAGAGTGTTTCTGGTGAGCTTAACTAAGGAACTTCACTATCTGCTAGATTTGTCGAGTATCAGCCACCAGCGTTTGCCATACAAATATATCTTGGCGCACTAACAGTACCGGGTATGCAGCTCACATTGAAATTACGCTAGCGAATAACTCGAGTCTACTTACGGTACTCCAATAATCCAGGTACTTGTCATGACGTTCTATGTACAGGACAACACCCATGGCCGTGACGCCCTCAAACCCTTTTCGGAGCCATAACCCGCAGCACCTTCAACCCCCTCCTCCAGTAGCCTCGAACCCAGACTCTTAAACTTGTCGAGCTTAGACTCTGGGCTTCAGTAGCCGCTCAACCCGAGCGGAGTAGCCTATTCTCTCCCAGTGCGCTTTCTTAAGGTATGTAGCAGCTGCCCAGCGGTTGGATAATCCTGCATAAGCGAGGTGCTTCAATACGAGTACTGATTTACCAAAAAAAAAAAAAAACCTGTTTCTACTTGCTCATGTTCTTCACTTTCGACAGGTCCTTCTGCTGACCAAATTCCTCCCCAGTCCTCGTCCAACATTACTTCAAAACGCTCCTGAGTCGACAAGTCTTCTAATCTATTCACATAGGCATCTAAAGGGGAAACATCTTGTTGTACATTCCGATACTATCGATTATGTTGACAAAGATAGTTCATCCATGCCCGTACACGAGGTATATTGATTTCAAAGTCTTTCAACCTCTTGCTGGTCTTGATGTTGAATCCCCTCAGGCCCCTTAACTCGTAAGACTGCACCTCTACGAGGGGTTTCCAACCAGACTATGCGTAGGAGGCCTTTACAAGGTTTATACACACTCCCTAATGTCTCTTAGAGTAGTTTCTTTACTTCTGACTTGTGGAGGCACTTTATATGCCGAGCTGCGTATTGTATATATTCGGGTGTGTGACTACTGTATATCAATGTGTTTGTGGCTACAATGGCTGTCTGATGAAGACTTTCCGGTCCTCACTGTACCTTTCATATGTCAATCAAGATTTATATGCAAATACTCCACACACTCAGTATGTGGCAACTTTCATAATGATGTTTTCATAATTATGTAAAGTCGAACATTTAGCAGTAAAGATTTGCTTCAAGTGCGCCTGCTGAGAGGGCGGAAACTAGGAGATGAATTAGTCAAGAATGATATTGATATATCTTCTGCAACTGGCATTTGTAAAGCGTGAAATAGACATTGAGTACTATAATTTTTCTGCAACTGGCATTTGTAAAGCGTGAAATAGACATTGAGTACTATAATTTTGCAAAGTGGTTGAGTAACCATGATGTTGCAAAGTGAGTGAGTACCGTGGGTGCAAAAAGGTTACTGGTAGCACATAATTAGCCGAATTCCCTAGCTACTTAGGCAAAGTAGGTATCTAGGCCATTCAGACATGGCCTAGATTCCTAAGTGGTCTTATATATTTATACTCTCTTTCCCATGCCTCATAAGACTAATATTTGGTATACTGACACTTACCTACACTGACTCCTAGGTATACTTCTGGAAGTTGGTAAAATACTGATGAGTCAAGTAGCTCCTAGCAGTGAATACTTGCGTCAGCCAGCTTGAGTTTAATAGTCATCATATCGCCAGACATGTTGATAGCCTTATGGTAATATTTATAGAGGTTTTCTTTGAGGTGTGCCTAGACATGTTCGTTTGGGTATAGATCAAATGAATGAAGAGGCTACTTCATGACCTTATATCACTTGGGCCGAAACCATTCATTTACTAGAGGGTAAAGTGTATTGGAGCAGTGTTTTGCATGAATATATAATCCAATTCTAAAAGGTAATTCTGCAATGCCTGTAAATATACCTTTCCAAGCCCCTTCTCTTTTTCCTCAAATCATGAAGGATTTACGTAGGAAGGTTACGGCTATTGTACCTGCTTTTCTCTATCATGATTGACATTAGTGCATATAGTATTCTTCAGCTGCGAACAGCTTGACCCTTTTATGAGGATACATATTCTTATAACCTCTTGTAATAATGATCACTGAGGTTCTCGCCAATCTTTATATTGGCTTCTTCAATCTGCATTGGTTCGTGTACTTGGAAATACCCCATTAGTATGTTGGCAGATAACTCCCCAATAGCTGCTGTCTATTCTCCTATACATTGAAATGTTTAATTGATTAGCTCACATTATGGTTTCCATGAACTTGAATTTCACTTGATGGTTAGTTGCGTTTTTAGAGATGGATCGGCGGGTAGACTCTGGAGTTCGATGGATTCTGGGATCGTCTCCTTAGCTCACATAAATAGGGATGCATGGTAGGCGGCACCTCCTGCCTTCGGTTTTCCTGTGCTTGCGTCTTTATTTATACTCTATGTAACTGGCTCATGCTGCTATCACGCCAGGCCCGGGTAGGTGGTGTTGGCGGCGAACATTAAAAATCCTGGGACTACAGTATACGTAGTCTGATTCACTATACGTACATCTCCGCCAGTTTTGGTTTCCGTTAACGACTCAGAGACTCAGAATTGTCGCTAGATAATTCTCTCTCTGCGGGTGTGAGAGGCTGGTCCCCACCAGACTAGGTGATTCTAGCGATAGATAATCGCAACGTACCGATATCTTAGCCTCAACAACACCTCTCGAAAGTTGGGTTGTGGTGGACATTTGAGAGAACTAGACTAATTAGTCTGTACACTAGCATGAATTCATGAAAACTTTGAACTGAAATGTTAAACGTTTGTTTCGCAAGCAACCACAAGAAGAGGGCAAGTCTGCATTGCTTAATCAAAGTGCAGTGCATGTACTGTAATTACTTGGATACAGATAGTGATAAACCCACTTTGTCGAGGCTCTCCATGTGTAGTTCCGTGCTATTAGTCTTCGCAACGCAACCTCTATTCTTAAATATTTTAATGACTGTTTAATTTCCTTAGCCGCAATCCTCCTAGGCATACTCCTGGCAAGTCGGTCAAATATTAATGAGTCAAGTAGCTCCCAACAGTAAATAATCCATCACATAGTCTCCGCATCGCTAGATATGTTCAATTTGGTTTAGATCAAATGAATAAAATTGGAGCATTGTTTTTGCATGAATATCTATTCCTCTTGATGAAATTCTGGGAGGTAGTCATGCAATACCTTCAGATATACTCCAATAAGTCTCACTTGAACTCTGAATTACCATATATCTCAACAATAGGCCTTCTCCACCTCAGCAGAACAAGCCCAGTCTTTGTAACAGCTCTGATTTCTCATATAGATCAAGACAAACCTTTTTCCACTTTCACTAGGTGTTTGTTTGCAAGGCCCATACAGGTTTTGCGCCAGGGATTCTTTGACAGAGCACTCATCACTCCAATACACCTTCCCCAATCGTACCCCTCAGTCTAGTTTCGATGTTTCCACTCCAACTAGAGCCTCTTTGAGGCTATGTCATCATCTAATAAAGGTCGCTGAGCTGCTCGCCACATTTTTATATTAACTTCTTTCAATCTGCATTGGATAGTACGCTTGGGAATACCCCTTAGGCCACTAATCCTATGTGGCTGATAGCTGCCTCAATGGCTGCCGTCTGTCTCCAGTGCATTCCGAATGATAAAGTGATCGACTAGCATAGATGCTTTCAGTGGTTTTCCTCGAAGGGCGGACTTAAATTTCACTTGGTGAGTGGCTGCATCTTGCAGATGTATCGGATAATATGTATGTACAATATATAATCATCGCCTAATGACGTCATGACATTTCTTATATCGAGAGCAAAGCTATTACTTCCGGCGTTCTAACTTGAATCCTTGTCATTCAATTAGAATATAGCCTGCGGTAGTGCTTGCTTGCTGAAGTTTGATCCAACACAACACACTTCGAGTGGTATCACATTGCCCAGTTTCCACGTCTTTGATTGAAATATTGACCGGTTTTTGTTTCTTAGGCATTTCGACGACTTAGTTGAACATTAACCAGTACAAACATTGTGAGTTTTTTCCCTTGACTGCTTGTATTGCCGACCAGACAACCTGCTTGCCCTAGTTTTTTTCCTCCAGATTGGCTAGTCTCCGCTGACATACCAAGCAATTTAACGATTGCAACGACTCTAAACGCTGCACATGACTCTGCAGCGCGCATTTTGACCCTGTGAGATTGCTCTGTTGGTCAAGGTCTAATTCGAACCGCTGGACAGTCTGTTTCGAAGTCTCAGCAAGCTCATCATCTCCTCCAACACAAAAAGACATCTTCGCGATGATATATCCACATGCTGCAGACCCTGAAACCACTCCACAATACGGTCACCAAGTTCGAACAGTAGCTGGTGCGCTTCTGGTATATGTTTGCTATGGAATGCCAACTCCAACACTATCACCGAGGCCGCTGTGGATAGGAAGTGAACTAGGGACCACCATGGTCCACTCGTCATCATGGTTTGTGAATCTACCTTGGTAACGAGTATAATGAGTTCACGAGCACTTTCGATGCAGGCCCTTGCTGAACCCAGCGGAAAGTAGCCCGGTTGCTGGGACTCGCTTTGGAAAGCGCTTTCGTTGATACACAAGAAAGGTCGGTGGATGATCATGCGAGTGTTGTGATAACGGACCGCAAGATCCAATCTTTTCTACATATATCACAAGGGTATATTAGCAAATGGCATTCCAGTGAATTGCTATCTATATAGGTACCCACATCGTATTCAGTAAAGTTATTTGCATCCCTGGTTGGCAAGCTTTCAAACTTGAGTTCTTCCGGTAATTGCGATTTCCACATTGTCAACCTAGATTCGAAGCGTGCAACATGCTCCTGATATTCTGCCTGACTCATAGAATTGTTTTGGGTATTGTACAATATCATTACTGACTCATTGATGATTGCAAAGAGCCCACGCTGAGAGAAGAAATATGGATCCGGTATGACATTACCCTGGCCATCAACCTGGAGGTTGTCATTCCGCACCATTCCCGGCACTGGTGCTGAACAGTGGACTTCTTTAATCAGGGGAACGCGTCCCGTTGTTAGTACTAGTGCGGTTTCGATGGAGTATAACGTGTGCCAGACACAATTTCGGATGTTCTTAATCATTAGATTGAGCGAGGGGGCATCACTATCGAGATGCAGGCCAAGTCCTTGCGCTTGACATATAGCCAAACAATTGACGTTCCAGGCTCTAGAAAAAGTAGACTATTAGCCAATTCCTATTACTTTAAAACCGGGTGCATTTTGTAGTATAGCAGGTTCTTGGAAGGCAAGGGATGCATAATCAATGGATGCCTACCTATTTATTCGATGATTTGCCAAAAGATAGTTTGCTGCCAATCCAAGCATCTGCACCTGTTGCAAATCTGGGATCTGAAAAAGAATTCCGCCATCCAACGCTCCCAAAATCCGTGCTCTCATGAAATAATCTGCTTCATATTCGTATCCAGCAGTAATATCTCCCGTGATGTTACAATGCGACCTCCCAATAGCGAGAACGAGATTAAAAATTCCTAACCACTTAGCGCCTGTTTGGAGAGGTTCCAGTTGATGTTTGTAGACGAGTTCATATTGCGTCAAAAAGTATGTCTTATTGAGAATTGGGAATGAGCAATGCACAGTACGAAAGTAATCGTGCACTAGCACATCGGCAACCTCCTTAGGCGGAATTGTAAAAGGTGAAATTTCACGGTCCGTTTCGGGCATGCCGAGATCGTCCAGATGATACATGGTGGCATCTATTTTAGTGATTCTTTAGTCGACCTATTTGTGAGAGCAACTATAAATATGCAACTGATGTCTTCAGCCATTGACCGAAGGGGGTTTTTGTGAAATTGCAATTAAGAGGAGTATACAAAAGCATCAGTTGGAAACGCACCCAATTTTTCTACTGCGGGTACCCGAGGGTCAACCACTGTATCGATGCCGACTGCCAGTGGTATGGATTTTCCCATCTCTTCACGGGCCCGTTGGATCCACCAAAGACAACTACATTTCCCTAGATAACCGAAGGGGTTATTGATTGTGAATGTATTGATATCTTGTGATATATGTTCGGATGAGCCAGCTAGATCCCCTTGTACTGATGAGATCGAAGTACCAGTTACATTTCTGAAGGGTGGTGGTAAAAACTCCTCACCCCCAGAACCAGATAGGAGTGACTGGTCACCCTTGAGCCTAGAGTAATGTTCCGTGTCCTGAATCATGTAAGAGGACATGTGTTAGACATATCTCAGTAGCATTTGTTGAACCCCGTCCCAACCCATCAAGGTAAGAAATAGATTGAAAAGAACGTGTGGAGACTACTTACACCAGCAAGAGCCTTCTCAATAGCTAACTGTAACCCACTGTGTGTGAGGTGAGATTGAACATCTCGTAGCAGCTTTCCGTATACTTCTAGCTTGGATTCAAGCTCATATACTCTTCTGCACAACCATATATCCAATGATATCAGTATACAAATCTTGGTTTGGTAGTACGAAGAGACAAATATAACCTCCCGAGAAACGTTGAACGGCAGTTGAGAAGCACCAAACCTTTTCTCAGAATCCTTCTTCTTCTCAATATAGCGGCAAGCTAGTTCAGAATCTCTACAATGGTTGCATGCAGGGCTAGCAGAGACATCTTAATATTAGTGAAATGTTGTGAAAACATATGTGCTTCCATGGGGCTCATTATCATGGCAAGCCCTAGGTAGTAGGTGGTAGCTCGAACCGTTCCCCATTGCACTAAAACATGAATCAATTTCTATCATTTTTCAATGCTATTATAAGGTTGCTCTTTGCATACCCTTATCTTTCTGGATTTACAACGCTCGCACGCATGTGCTACCCGGACGGCTTTTGACCGATCCCCCGGAGAATTAGATCCATCTTTGGGATGAATTCTAGCGTTCATGTGGAGCATTGGCGGTATAAGTCGAGGTATAGGGAGTTTGGGATTCCCAGTGACGAAATTCGAGTTCCGGCGTGAGTTAACTGATTCGGACATGGTATGTGTGGCAATTTCAACAAGTTTATGAAATGTTGTGAGAAGGAGATTTCCTGGACTGCAGTGCCTCAACATATGATTATGACATCACAGCTACAGCTCCCGGCCTTGGCAGTATATTTTTTGTGACGCCAAGCATGTCTTCTCTCATTTTGGCCAGAAACTAGCGTACTACTTAGTCTAGTTAGCACAGCGACCTCTAAAGTCGTTGTGCCAACCAGACTACGTGGGGGGAAGCGACCGAGATGAACCCCTGCATACTTGGCACTCCTCAACGGACCCCACGATGAATTCAATGCAAACATATACAGCGTAAACTCATAGATAGTATAGGTATATCGAACCTGCTCTATCTCATGCGTATATTAACTAAGCCGCAAAAAACCCAATGCACCAGTACTTATGAATCCGATAGAAAAAAGACCAAATACCCTCCCCCTTACATATTCCACCTTACCAACACTTTGCTCGGGGAACAGGGAGCATAGGGCAATAGGCCCGCCTGAACCTCGCCATGGAAATTTCTATATGCGAGTATTGAATTAAAAAAAAAAAAAAAAAACCTTACCAACACTGCACGCAGCCCATTACCTATGCGGATAGATACCCAAAGATCACTCAAAGCCCTATGTTCCTATTAGTATATAAGCGAGCACCCGTCCTCCTGCTTCCAACTAGCAGTAGGTATCTACATACCTTGAAAAAATCCTGAATTTGTAGAACTCACCGCTGCTCCTCCATTTCCACCTCATCTAGCTCTTCAGAACCATCACCAGCCTCTATATTGATCTCAGTTACTACCTGCCCCCCTCCCCTACTCCTGCCACTACCGCCCCTCCTACTAGCACCTCTCCTACTAGCATCCCCTCTATTAGAACCTCTCCTACTACCCCCCCCCCCCCCCCACTAGCCCCCCCTTCTACTGCCTTAGCCTTCACTGGCGCTCGGGGCCGTTTGGGTTTAGGAAGTTCACCAGCCAATGCAGCATCACATACCGCCTGATATTCAGTCTCACGGATAGCCTTTGCTTCATCCGATGCTTTCTTAGCAGCCACCTTCTCAGCCCGCCGGACAGCGGCTACTTGCTCATCTTCTTTCCACTTTAACAATTTTGCAATACCCTGATCGACCTCCTTCTGTGCCAGCACCCTTCCCTTGCCTACATAAGCTCTGCTAGTAGCTGTTTTGATTGTTTTTCCACTCCGAAGCTGCTTGAGTGTAGCTGATATCCCAGTACTTCGTAACTTTCTGAATCATGAAGTCGGTGCATACTTGAAATTTCTCTTTTAGCACTACCATAACTTCAGCTGAAAGTTCAGCATTGATCTCAGTAACCGTTTGCTTCATTTTGCCAGGATTGTCAGCAGCATAGCCTGAGGAAGTTGGCTTAGAGGGGGTTTGGCTGAAACCATGAGCATAATCCAAATCGATTGGCCAGCAGCCAGACTTCTTCCAAGCCGACAAAATAACTTCCATACTAAAAACCTCTTCTCTAGTCAAGGTTAATAGGCTATGGAATATTGCCTTTGTTATTACTGCTGTTGGGTTCGCTGCAAACCAGGTTCGGAGGTGCCGCTAATAGGCCTTCTGCACTAGACCAAAACACCCAAATCGAGTAGCTGTAGCACATGTGTACTATGTAGAGGTAAGCAAATTATGTGGATACTATGGTTGAGTGCACATTGTACCACTCGGTAGTGGATATGTGATGAATAGCCATCCACAATAAGAATCTGTGGTTTACCCTGATTTCTTGTCCTCGGCTCAAAATGCTCAGAGATATATGCAAACCCTAAATTATCATCCATATACCCACTAGGTGAGACTACAAATATGATTTCCTTACACTCCACACCACGCCAGGTCGACGTTATCGATACTGCAGCCTGGGAGATGCCTTTTGACCCTACATTCATCGGAACCATTGGCAACCACTCCCCGAAAAACACCTGTTCTTACAAGTCAGTAGCTTACTGGTAGTAGTTGATAACCCATTGAGATAATAGGATACTCGATGGGTTTTGCCTTGATAGATAATAAATGGTGAGATAATGCGACCAGCTGCGGAGATTGTTTCCAAGACGCTAACGAATTCTCGTGATCCTTCACTTAACGCCATGGCTTCCTTTCGGCCTGCACGAACGATTGCCTTCTCACATTGACCACCACTACCTATGGTGATCCCTTTCTCATCACAATTCCATATATTATCTGGTATAACCTTCTTCCGACGGGCAAGATTAGCCAAGTCCCGAAGGAATTCCTTCCGTATCTCCTCTTTGGCGGCCTGTTTGCGTACTCCCTCCTGGTAGGTAATATACCGCTTGTTTACTGAGGGGTGGCGAGTAAGGACTCTATCTACCTATTGCATACCTATCTCATGCGGTGGCTTATTGCTGGTGTTGCTGCGCTCATTCAGCACATCTTGTACTATCCGATGGAGTAAATCCTGTGATAACAGAAATCTGCAATCTGCCATCAACTCACAAAGCTCCACTATTGTACTCTCCTCTCCTGAACTAAACAGCTGCTGATCTTGATGCGCCACCCTCCGATTGACTTGTGTACCCTTAACCCTACGGCGCAGTGTTACTTGGTTAACCCCATATTTGGCTGCAATACGGGATGCCTTCTGGCGGGGGTGCCTTCGGCAGTATTCAATTGCTGTCTCAGTCTTGCCTCTGAATCTGCATCTATATTGTAAGGCGACGAGTATCTAGTATGTTGTGATAGATAGGCCTGCCATCGTGAAGAGTCTGCACACTCAGTTGCTTGCTAAAGCTCCTAATCAAGCCCATATTGGCCATAAGAAAGGTTGAATTGCATGGGCTGGAGTTACGGAAGCTGGGGGGGGCTCCCATATAGGTTCGCCAAAGAGCTGAGGGCGGTAGAGACTGTTGGGGCTGCTAAGGCCTCCGAAAACATGCGAAGGTATACTTAGAGGGCCTCAAGGACGTTATTGCATGAAAATAGCACAGTTGGAGCTCTTACAATATAGCAAATACCATTCCGAGGAAGCTGCTTAAGCATGTACTATTATTTTTGACTCTTTGAAATACATCTAACAAATCCATGAAAGTGGCTTAGGCTCTATGCTTATGACAGTTATATAAGAGCCCAATAGGGAGTCTATTCATAATGTGAACAGCCATATATGGTGGAGAGTGGTTATGGGCTGGGAGCTCTACCGTAGCAGAGGCGTTGCAGGCGCTGCTGAGGTTGTGAGTGCTATAGTGAGTTCAGGGCCACACTGAGAGAGCTGTCGACCTGATAATCGAATTCAGCGACTGCAATTACCCTATAGGCATTGCCGTTTTATAATACAGAACCATATTGTGAAGACTTCGTTCTCTGTAATGGATGAACCCATAACTGGTTACTATCTCTTTACTATATAGCCGATCCTTACTTAGTAAGTGATAGTAGTGGACTACGGGTGTGCAACGTTCAGACTAATTTGTAATATTTTATATATTCTTTCACTTTCTTGCAGATGGAGTCGTGTTAGGGCAGGTCCATCGTGTAAGGTCTTAATCATCCAAGATATTTTGAGTAAGAGAGGTAGAGGGGCTTATAGGGCTAATACATTCCTGTTTTCAGTTTAGGAAAAGAATCCAAGATACATGATCGATATATATCTAATCGCCTATCCCTCACCTATGAACGAAAGGAGATGTATATACACACACTAACTGCAAGGACACTCATATAATACATAAGTTTCAGTCCCAGCCCAAACATAAGGAGTAATATCTCTCAAACTGACTCCCTCAATTTCCTTTTAAGTAGGAAACATCTAAGTTCCAATATCGGCCTGAGAAACGCCAATTTATTCTTACAATTGCACCAATACATTTATGTATTCGTTAGGGCTAACAAACTATAAACTAATTTAAATACCCCACAGCAGGCTTGCAGTGCTAATACGCTATGAATACCTATCTATATCGGTTGATCAAGCCCGACTTAGTAGAGACATTCTTTGGGAAGCTGGACTTGTGAGGGAGCACAGATGGGAGATGGAGGGGGATAATATACCTTGCTATTTCCTTTTATTTTTGTTTCTTCTTCTGCTTCTTGACGTAGGGAATTTAGGTTGAACGAGTAAAACAAAAAAAGAAAAGAGTCTCAACCCACTAGATTACCTGTAACATGACTGGTAAATATATATGATTGGGACATTGACTCAGATTCAAAGTTTTAATACTCGGTACAGCCTGAACTTTGCACAGCATGCAGCTTGAGGAGAGACGATTGCACAGTTTACATTGGATGATTCGTTGGGAATATTCTCACTTCAATGTAATACAAGCTGTCTAGAGTGCAATAACTGATTGCTGTGCCGAGTTCAGCAGTTTTTGATATCAATGTAAGGAGCCCTGCGGGATTACTATTTATGAACTGAAACATACAGCAACCAATAGATCAAAACATGTCTCATAACTGCAGGAAGCATTAGAGTATGTATTTTAATTGGCTGCAGATAGTTTACCCCGCTTTGTAGAAGTTCAATAGGTATACAGTACAATTCCAATAATCCTCCACCGCAATTCCCCGTACTGTCTGATATATTGTTAACCCCGAAGTTTACATCTCGGTTAGGTACAAATATCAAAGATTGTCAGCTCAATATCTCTCTACCAAGTCCTCAAAAGTCCTGCACATATCGATATTCATCGAACACAGAGATGGGAGATCCACTATCGATCGCCGCATCTGTGGCAGGTCTCATTACCATTTCAGCGCAGATTGTCGGAATGGCAAAGGACCTGTTTGACAAAGTCAAAGATGCACCTGAAACGATGATGTTGGTGAGGGAAGAGGTTGAGAGCATGCAACCCATCTTCTGCCAAGTGCACCTCTTGCTCCATGGCTCTGGCTCACGGCTAAATCGTGGTAACCTTACAATGGTCCCAATTCACAATCTGATGGCCACCTTAACTGGCTGTGTGATTGTGTACTCTAGGTTGGAGAAGAAGGTGAATGAGGTGTGTGGTTTCGATGACCCCGCCGTGGCAAGTGTGACATGGAAAAGAGCAGGAATAATTGCAGATCGAGTTAAATGGGGACTGTGGAGGCATGAAGAGACTCTGGAAATTATCGAGGATCTTCAGCGACAAAAGCTGAGTTTGAATTTGATGTTAACTATCATCACTTGGTGAGTTAGGCATCCTGGTTCTATTTTTGAAACACGCTGTCTTTCCTTTCACGTCAATTCCTAATAAATATACAGCAATAGATAGGAGTTTTTCTTAAAATGAAAGAAACTAAAAAGAAAAGTGCAGTAGATTCTAAGAGCGCTGCTGACTTCTTATATTTATGTAGCACTACGACTACCGAGGCTTCTGAAGTTCAGGCAAGATCACAGGCACTCTCCACAGAAATTTTGCAATCGAGCCATACACATTCGGCTTTACTCCGAGATTTAATCAGTCGTCAAAATGAACAGGCACAGGTTCTAGAAGAGATTCGGTCAAACACAAGTACTCTTGGTGGTACCGGCACCGGTAGCTCCGCAGTGTCAACCTGCCCATCCTCCATAAACAGCCGCCTACCCGACAACTCGGACAATGCCTCCATTATGTCCAAACGGAGTAACTTCTCTCTTCGATTAGAACGGCATACTTATATGGAGGATCTCAAGGCATCAAGAGCATACAAGCGGCTCAGACATTTTGGTCTAGATTTAAGTATTGACTCAAGCTCGGAATCAGTTTTCTCATTTGACAGCAGCTGCAGTGTTGGCAATTGGTCAATGCTATCTGATATGACATTGGGGGATCTTTCAGTTTCGCAGATCGCAGTACTAAACCTTCCTATTGATTTGGCGGATGTCAGCAATCCCGAGCCCTTCCAAGACCCATTTTCAATGGAGACATTTCGCAGTTCTAATTCCCGAAGCAAACTGTCTTCTCGTGGGCGTATACATAATGCCATAGAGAATGGGAATGGATTCGTTGTTAGAACTTTGCTCGCAATGGGAATGGATATTGAAGAACTCGATTCTCATGGTCGAACACCTCTTGTCCATGCAGCTGTGAAGCATCAGGAAGGTATTTGCAAAATGTTATTAGAGAAAGGTGCGAGTGTCGAGGCATTGAAGATGTTCACAAGTGGCATGACTTTCACTGAGCGATTTGAACTGCTTGTCCCTTCTACAGTTAGCATGAACTATGCACTTAATACCATCTATAAAACAACACTGCAGTTATTATCATTAATAGAGTCACGCGACTCCAAAGGCTGGACTCCACTTGCATTGGCCGCATTCCAAAACAAAGAAGCTTTATGTGAATTCTTAGTGGAAAAGGGTTGCAGCTTATGCCTCGACACCGAACAAAAGGAACAACTGAAACCCAAGCTTTCGGGCATTCTCCATTTTGCCGCAAGATCTGGTCATAAGACTGCTTTGCAGCTACTGCTGGATATGGGAGCTGATATCAATGAGAGAAATTCATCTGGTGTTACTGCGGTGCTAGAGGCTGTTTACTATAACCATCTGTCATGTGTAAAAATACTTATCGAAAGGGGGGCGGACGCTACGATATCAGCTAACAACGGTTATAGTGTGCTACATCGTGCAGCATTGAATTCGACCGATAGTGAAATGATGAAGTTCCTCCTTGCGCATGTAGTGGAAGCTCGAGATCGAAAGCTGGTTAATGCGAAGGATCGATCAGGCAATACTCCACTTCATTATTGCAGTTTCAACAGTCTTATTGTACATTTAGAAAATGCATGGATGCTAGTCCAAGCTGGTGCAATACTCACCATCCAAAATGACAACTGGAGAACGCCCTACGAGCTTGCACGGAAGAAAGGGAGAAAGGAACTCACAAAATACCTATGGTCCCAACTTTCGCCTGAGCAACAAACACAAGAAAATCTTTGACCTCCAGACTGGTGAGAGAAGAACTACACCCGATTGATGGCTATCGAACTCCACCTTCCTGGCACAATGTTTGGCGATCATCCAGACATATTTTGCAGGTTGCCAAAGTTGCAAGATGGGCAGGAGTGGCAGCAAGCATATTGTTCTCCTGGATCAGAAATGTAGAGCAGTGGGGAGCTTTGGGGGAGGGTTCACTTAGCGTTGAAGGGAATCTACAGCGGGGTGATGAGCTTCAGTTATTCTTAATTTCATCAGAAAGAAATTCATCATTACGAATATGCTACATGAAAATAGACTCTTTCTTTCTCTTTCGTTTGTTAGTTTCTTGTTAACCTGTTAGCTTGTTTAGCTCTTACCTTTTTTTCTTATTTTTGGGAGGCCAGTGTTTCAACGGCTGTCGAGAATTCAAATCCCCAGGGTGAATTCGTGTTTATGAGGAATGGGGGGATTAGCTTACGGAACTAGGCCGACCAACGAATTTGTACGATTGTGATATTTCATATATATTTTTTCGTCAACGGCAAACTGCTTTCTTCCGGAGGGGAATGTGGCAGCTACTGTGTAAGGCCTTAAGGGTGCAAGCGAGCGAGACTGCTAAGACTATATATTTCCTTTGTAACTCGGTTGAAAAGTGTTCTCCTAATCGATATTTCAACACCAGTCACTTTCCTCGCCAACACCTACCACAAAACATACTCACATAGCTAACATAAATAATCCTGCACTCGAGACCCACTACCCCAAACCAGCTGCTAGGTAGGGAACCCTTAAATCATCCAAGCCCTACCGTCCAGGATAGAAATTAATTAACAACGCCATTTCATTCTTATTTTCACCCATACTATAGATATTTGTATTCACTAGGCAGAAATAGATATAATACAGAAAATACCCACAGCAATGCTTATTAGCATGTAGTAATACGCCTGCCTTTACATCCCATAGTCCTATTGCTATATGGCTCTCCCAGCTGGTTATATTCCAGAGCAATCCATGCTCAGCGCTCCACATTCACCTTTAACTCCTCTTCCCCCCAATCACTGCCTCCCCCTCACTAACTCACTCAAAAACCGCTCCACTACGCCATCCATAACCACCAAATCCAATTAAATGTATCATGCCCAAACAAACTCTTTTCCCCCAAAACTCCACATGCGACACCATCCTGTTTCATCTTACCCTTAACATTTTTGCAATCTCACGCCGCTGCCACGCCGGGAACAATATATCGCTCCTACACCAAGAAGAAGCGTGGGGTAATTTGCGAGTGCTGATAGGCCTATATCTAAACCCTGCGGTGGACCGGCAGAGGTAGTTTTCTGTGCTGCTGCAGCAGGCGGCGGTGGGGTTGCTCCCTGTAGGGCTTTGGAGGGAAGGTGAGGGTGCGGGAGGGTAGCATCGATCTTCTATTGATATCTTGCACGGATTCCTTCTCTATCGGGGGTTTTGGTTGAAGAGATCCATAGCCTAACTATAGTCACCACCAAAAAAGTCTCTGGTGAGACTGTCGCTGCAGTTGGCGACTACCCAATGAGGAAATGAAACCCCAAGCCGGTCTAGTCTAGTGAATGAAAAAAAAAACCAAAAGAAGTTAGCTTACAGATAAATGTATGCACCGGTAGGTACATTGGTACTACATCTACATCTACTGTATATGGCAGAGTCAACTAGGTTGGCGGGCTTGGCATGATGTAGATAATATGTGAATATGATCCTAGAGAGAGATCATGACATGACGAATAGAGATGCGTTCTATCAGGTACAGTACTCCTGCGACTCGATCTAAGGTGTGACAGTTATAGCTAGCCGTAGAACCTGAAGCTGTGATTGTCGCATACCTACTGATATGGCTGGGGCCTGATGGTATTTTTATATAGGACAAGGAATCAAATTAGATCAAAGGTTTCTAATGTCAGTGCAGGTAACGCCCAGCCTGGACTCGGAACTGAGCTGAAATGTACAAGAGAAGCTAGACATTGGTCTCGCAAGGAAGAAAGACAATTGCAAGTCTTCATTACTCAATTAGAGTGCATTGTATATACTTTAACTACATGTGCTGCTCTATATATAGGTCCATGCCATTTAGTCTTCGCAACACAACTACTGCGACTCTTCTATTCTGAATATCTTTAACAGCCATTTTATTTCAGACATGCTAGTAATCGCAAGGATATTTACATTCTTTCCCATGTCTCAAGAAAAGCTAATATCTGATATACCAGCCCTGAGCCGCTATTAATGCCGCAGTCCTCCGTGGCATACTCCTGTTAAGTTGGTCAAATATTGATGAGTGAAGTAACTACCAGCAGTGAATAATTGCGTCAGCCAGCATGGGTTTAATATTTCCAATACCACTAGAGATGTTGTCTTTGGGGTGTACCTAGATATTTCGATGGTTTGAAAGACCCATAGAGGTTTTGTGCTAGGGGGCTTTTCGACAGAGCACTTTTCATCCAATTCACCTTTCAATATTCGGTCCAGTTTCGGTGCTTCAACTCCAACTGAAGCCTCGTGGAGGCTATTCATCATCTAACAATTATCACTGAGCAGCTCGCCACTTTCTTATATTACTTCTTTGAATCTGCATTAGGTAGTGCACTTGGAAATACCCCCTGGATCCCTACTCCTATGTTGGCTGATAAACCACTTAATGGCTGCTGTCTGTCCTCCCATGCATTTCGAATGATTCGTACATAGGCTCGCATAGATATTGCTTGTGGTTTCCCTCGAGGGGCGCAATTGAACTTCGGTAGTTCAGCCTTTACAGATATATATATCAGATTATGAACTTCGGGATACCGATAGATTCTGAGATTTGTCTCCAGCATCTCTACCAGTACACAAATAGGCCTGTATGGTAGGTGCCTTTGTGCTCGTCAGGTTTGGGTGGTGGTGTTGGTGTCATAAAAATGAGGTGCGTGTTACGATTGGCTGCGATGCAAATTTGGGCGAACATTAATGCCCAAACGTTGAAAGGAATTGCCCTACGTACATATGAAATATGTAGTACCTGGATCAAAATATATCTCCCAAGTGCACGGCTGCAAGAAGAACATATATGCATTGCTCAATCAAAGTGTATGTCGTTTACTGGGATATACTATACCTCATAAGTCGGTCTGGGCACGAGAACACTATACCTCACTTTGTCAGGCTCAACCTGTACTCTACATTTAAAAAATATCAATAATTCTCCATCGTAGTCATACAATCCGATGTACGGTTCTATTAACGTCAAGTAAATACCAAAAACGGGAAATTACGACCACCACTCGGCACACCTATCGCGGGGGATCGTTACAGTACTACATCAGATCGCCAGAGCGTCCTGAAAGGGCATATGGATAACGCAACGATGAGAGAATAACTATCGATTGCCACATCTGTTGCAGGTCGCATTACCATTTCAGCCCAGATAGTTGGATAGCAAAAGACCTGTTTGACAAAGTGAAAGATGCGCCTGAAACGATGACGCGGGTGAGGGAAGAGGTCGAGAGCATCCAACCCATCTTTTGTCAAGTACAAGTATTGCTCTATGGCGCTGACTCGATGCATAATCATGGCAACTTTACAATGATTTCCATTCACAATCCGATGGCCACACTAATTGGCTGTGATTGTCCATTCTAAATTGGAGAAGATGGTGAACGAGGTGTGTGGGTTTGATGGCCTAGCCACTGCTAGTGTGGCGTGGAGAAAATGGGGGTGATTGCGGATCGAGTTAAATGGGGACTGTGGAGGCAGAAGAGGTCATGTGCATTATCGAGGATCCTCAGCGGTAAAAGCTGAGTTTGAATCTGATATTAATCATCATTACTTGGTGCATCCAAGTAGCCGACTATTCTACTTTGAAACACACTGCTGTTTTTCCTCTCCCAATTCCTAGTATATATGCAGCAATAGATAGGAGTCTTCTCTTGTAAAAAAAGGAAAAAAAAAAAAAATTGAGCAGTAGTTTGAAAGAACGCCGCTGACATTTTAAATTTATGTAGCACTAAGACCACCGAGGCCTCTGAAGTCTAGGCAAGATTATAGGCACTATCCACAAATCGAGCCATGCACATTCAGCTTTGTTCCGAGATTTAATCAGTAGTCAAGACACAGTCCTGAACCGTCAAGATGAACAGGCACGGGCACCGGTAGCTCCGAGGTGTTGACATGCCCATCCTCCGTAGACAGCCAGCAGCCCGACAACTCGAACAACGCCTCCATTATGTCCAAGAGGAGTACTTTCTCTATTCAATTTAGATGGTCTACTTACATGAGGATCTCAAGAGCATACAAGCGTTGGTCTAGGAGACTGATTCAAGTTCGGAATCGGCTCCCTTCATTGACAATGGCTTCAGTGCTGGAAATTGGTCAATGCTATCCGATATGACAAAGAGGATCTTTCAGTTTCGCAGATCGCACTACTAAACCTTCCCATTCATTTGGCTGATATCAGTGATCCCGAGCCTTTCCAAGCACCAAGCTCAACAGAGACACATAGCCGTCCTAAGCCCCATCAAAAACGGTCTTCTCGTGGGCGTATACATAGTGCTAGAGAATGGCAATTGATTTGTTGTCTGGGCTTTGCTCGCTATGGGAATGGAATATTGAAGAGCTTGATTCTCATGGTCAAACGCCTCTTATACACACTACTATAAGTATCGAAGTTATTTGCAAAATATTATTAGCAAAAGGCGCAAGTGTTGAGGCATTGAAGGCTTGCACGAGTAGCATGGATCTCTGAATTTCTTGACCCTTCTATTAATAATGGCTTAGCATCAGTAACGGTGCTGAAGTTGCTAGTACTAATGGCCCTTGGAACCAATGATGGAGGAAATGACATTGGATGCTCTAGTCCGATTAATATTGCGATATTAGCTTGCATTCCGCTCGATAATTCACCTTGAGCCAGGGGTGCCTGTGGAGGTTGATACATAAGGTCGAACACCCTTTGCGTATGGCTACCACCACCAGCAGTACGAGGTCTACGAAATGCTACTCCAAAGCTCCAAAGTGGATATAAAAATACTGCAATAGAAGTTATAAAATTGGAGGGTGATTTCGCTGGACGTATCCATGCGGTTATCAAGAAAAAATTGTCTCCAGCTTCTCAAGTTGCAATTACTAGTTCTAATGAGCATAAATATAGAGAAAATTGGTATTGAAGGCCAAAGGAAGTTTCTCAATTCTAAAGATGTTAACTACAAGCTCTGGAATGATATTATTTTCAAGACACTTTAGACAAGGCATCTAAAGCGAATATCGAGAGCATGAAAAAGATCAGCCCACATTCTAGAATTCACTGACATATCTCTACAAGCATGCACGAGACAAAGTTGTTGGATGGGCAGAAGTTGAAGTAAGGATATAGTGCTTACGGAGGATTTGGCGCCGAAAATGACAAGCAGTAAGGGGCGTTGGGGGCAATTAGTGTTGGAAGGGAACCTGTGGCGGGGGTTATGTTTTTTAGTTGTTTCTTATATTTTCGTCACAGAAATTCTTCATTACGAATATGCTAGATGAAAGTGAACTCTGCTTCATCTTCCTTAGCTCTTGTTAGATTCTTGTTTAAACCTGTCAGCTTGTTCAGTTCTCATCTCTTTATTTTTATTTATTTTTCTATTTTTTTTTGGGGGGGGGGTCTTATGCTGTCAATGATGCGGAAGCCAGGCGTGAATTTGTGAGCCACGAGTGAGGGAATTGCAATGTTAATTCTTTCGAGGAGGCCATGAAGGGTGGATAACGGTACCTATGTTATTGTCAGTTGCGTTAGCGTAGCGGTCGCATTCATCCCCGAGGTCTTACCGATAACTCTCACCACCGCCTGACCATCACAGCAGCGAAAAATAAGAATCCCTCGCTACCGTGGAACGAAGGCTCTGTATGGTTGATCTGCTCCGACAAGACCGGAATGCTCACAAAGGTAGTTACCCTGAAAACTGACCACTTGATCGAGTTTCCACTGGCAGAGCATAAATGCATGAGAAATATTTCGCTATATTTTCCCAACGTTTCACCACAGAGTCTCTGGGTGATAAGCCTTTGGCTACCCTGTCAATTTTGAAATTACATGAGATCGCTTGACGTTGTAATTCTGGAGAGTTCGACGCCACGACGCAAAATTTGCCCCCTCCAGGCCAGGAAAGTCCATGGCAGTGCGACTGATGCTACCATTTTGCGGTTTGCTGGTGGTGTACGGAGTACCCTGCCACAGGCCATTGGCAGGAGCAAAACAGGATGTGTGGAAAACGGGTTTGCGGGGAATGAGAGGGCTACGTTAGCTCCTGGGGGGGGAACAGAAGAATTGGGAAAGCTACCAGCTCAGTAGTTTGTCTTTCTGGATGAAGAGGTCTCTTTTCATATGTATGAAGTTGGTTTGAGAATGAGGTTGCGGGGCCGCCTTCTATCAGTGGAAGCATATGATTTTGAGAGGTGTAGTGATGTGGTAATTTGGCCATTTCACAGTTTTTTCTTCTGTCATGCTGGGGAGATACAGATGTACGTGGTTTTTTGCTCCTTAATGATAAAAAATAAAAAAAACGTACTAACCACTTATTAATCAAATCTTTTCCTTCCTAACGGCTATGCAAGGTTCAGGGTAACTATGCTATTTCATTTTCTTTCTAAAATATTCATTGCAAACTATGCGGCCACCTAAAGGTTACAAAGATATTTGAGACTTCCAGGGCATATTTCCCTTGTAACACCCTCAATACCCCCTCAATTGCATAAAAGAATCCCCAGTACAAGGTCTAATCACCACATTTATCTGAAACATACACTACCCCTAACCATACATACATACACATCTAGATATATTAACCATCCCAATATCCATGCAATACATACATCTCAAACCAACCACCCCCATTCACTTCTAGGTTTAAATCCTCAAAGCCCTACCGTCCAAGATGGAAGGTCACCAGAAAAGCCATTTATTCTTTCTTCACTCACTCGCACCAATATTTATGTATATGTATGTGCTGGGCAGAAATAAATATAATACAGAATACCCCTACAGAAATGCTTATACGAATATATAAACACTCATCCCCGCCTGCCTTTACACCCCCTACTCCTATGGCTGCTCTAAGCCGGCCACATTCCAGAGCAATCCATCCTCGTTCGCCCCCTCAGCCACACCCCATTCCCACCTCTGGCTCATTCCAAAAACCTCTTCACTGTCCCCCCCACATTCACCAAATCCAACAGAAACGTATCATGCCCAAACAAACTCTTATCCTCCCCCAACTCCACATGCGTTACCATCCTATTCCCCCCTGCCCTTAATGTCTCTGCAATCTCGCGCTGCTGCCACGCTGGGAACAGTATATCGGTCGCTACACCTAGAATCAGCGTGGGGTGGTTTGCGAGTACTGATAGGCCCTTAACTAAATCCTCTGGTGGGGCAGTAAAGGTAGTTTTCTGTGCTGCTGCTACAGATGGTGCTCGGGGCTGCTCTTTGTAGGGCTTTGGAGGGAGGGTGAGGCTGCATGTATCCTGACCCTCTGGAGTGGACCTAGCATCCTCAGCGGGGCGAGGAAGGGTAGGGTCGACTTTCCATTGATTTCTTGCACGAATCGCATCTATATCGGCGGCGTTCTTTGCCCCGAGGTCGAAAAGATCCATAGCCTTACTAACATACAACAAACTATTCGCGTCATACTCCAAACACCACTTCTCGCCCGCATGGTCTAAATACGTCTCTATCAAAAAATCTGGACACAGCGCAGGAGCTTTACTTCCATCCGCTCTCTGTCTACCAAACCTCTGCTCCCATTCTGGCCCGCTGCGGTACGTGATGGTGGCGATTTGTCTTGCTAGTTTCATTCCCGTATGCGGGGGGACCTGGGGGAAGGAATAGTAGAACCCGCGGTTCCAGGCCGGGTCGGCCATGAGAACTTGACGTTGGGTGTGGCGCATGGCGATGGAGTATGGGTGCGAACGGGCACAGCCGGAGATGGATACTATGCGGCCTACACGAGAGGGGTAGAGTGTGCCGGAGCAGAGAGAGAGCATTCCCCCCATACTGCTCCCGACGGAGGCATAGAGTTTGGTGATGCCAAGGTGGTCGAGGAGGCGGAATTGACCCCGAACCATGTCCTGTAGAGTTAAGATAGGGAAGCGGGTAGCGTATGGAAAGCCATCGCTGGGATCGATTGACGAAGGACCGGTTGAGCCATAGCAACCCCCTAGGACGTTCGTGCAAATGACAAAGAACCGATCTGTGTCCACGGGTTTTCCAGGACCGATAAATTGCTCCCACCAACCTGGCTTGGGGTTGGCTTCGTTAGAGTGTGCGTGGCTGGACGCACTGAGCCCCGTGTGGAGGAGGATTGCGTTGCTTTTTTCGGGGTTCAGAGTCCCCCAGGTCTCGTATGCGATGGTGAATTTCGGGAGTACGCCGCCGTAGTCGAGGAGGAGGGGGCTGGTGGAGGTGAATGCCTGATGGGAACCGGTAGTGTAGGTTGGTTCGGGGCCGGTATAGGAGGAGAGGTTGGTTGAGGAGGCGAGGGCTCGGGATTGGAGGGATTGCGTGCGGGCTTCGAGGGCGTCAAGGCAAGGGAAGGACATTTGGGGGTTGGAGCCGCCAGAGCGGCCTGGATGTGTGGAGGATATGCTGCGGACATTGAAGAGGGGTAATATTCTTGTTCGCTCCAGCGATGGTAGTAGTGGAGGTGAGGTGGGTGATGTTCGCGCAGCCCGGGAGAGCTGTCGGAGGGCGTGGCGGGGAAGCATGGCAGGGTATCTCGAGGCAAAGCTGGGTATATGTGGGGTCTACTAGGAGCTTAACTCAAGCCTCAAATAGATGCTGCAAACGCTGTGATGCGCGAGAGGCCTGTATATCTTATCAGCCCTATAACCTAGGCCGCGATAGTGGAATTCTTGGTGGGGCAGCTTAGAAATGGTCGTCATTACGTAATGCGGGCTGTACTCGTACTGTAGATACGGCACGTAATGGAGCGGGAAAAAAACACAATCATTCATTACATGTATTACGCTACACATCTATCATCTTCGGATATGCATACGGTATACGCTTATCTGGCTCAAAACTTCCCGACAAGCATCTGTCCAATCATATGCTTCGCCGTGAGATACACCGTCTTCCACAAATTCCCCCAATCCAACGTGCTCGTGAACGTGTCTAAGAATCCAAACGGCAGCATCGACGGAATCCACCCTACAAAAATTCGTTACATTATCAACATCCGAAACCTTCAACTCCCACTCCAGCCAGGGGTTAGTCTGGGGGGAAGCTTACCTTGAGCCAGCTCCAACGCATACCCCTTGAGGATATACTGGTTCCCATCTCCCCTCTTCATATGGTTCTGATCTCCCGCCTTGAAAACCATCGGCTCGACTTGATGCGGTAACACGGACCTCTGCTCGCCAGTGAGGATCGTGAAATAATCATCCGCCATATGAATCCCCGTGTGTCCTTCCGTTCCGAGCGGAGTTCCAAAGATGATCAAGTACTCCGAAATCGACGCATGGAGGATCACCATTGAGCCCTACACACATTAATCCCGACCTCACAGCCTCGAAGCCTAAACGCCGCAACTCACCATCGCCCCACCGGCATTATTGAAAAACCACTCCTCGTGGTTCAAGTCCGCTACATACTTCCTTCCATACTCCTTCTGCAACCTCCCCGTCAGATCCTCAAACAGCAGCGTCGTATTCCCATTCTCCCCACCGTAAAGCTCAATGCTTTGCTGGCATAGCTCCTGCAGCTTCGCGGGGTTGAAGATGTATAGTTTTGGAAGGACGTTCCTATCGAGGACGTAGAAGATGGAGAGGAAGAGGGGGAAGTAGATTGCGAAGAAGAGGCGAAAGTTGAAAATACTGCACCCGCAGGCCATTGTTGCGGGTTGCAGGAATTAGTAAAGCTTAAGGCCCTCGGAGTACAATTGACGGTGTTGGTGCTTGCGGGAAGTTGTTGCAAAGCACCTTTAACGTTGATGTTGATGGTGAAAGGGGTTTTAAACAATTTTCTCGTAGGGCCCGGCTACAGAGGTACCTGATCGGACTGTGAGACACGGTAGTTATCCGCATTGTTGTGTGCCCTGCAGGGTCTTGGCACGTGTTTGCAAACGAAAAACGACCCTTCGGTAATGATAATGCATAAGTAACGTTTATGTCAGGGTAATGCACTTCCGAGTCATGGCAGCCGGATCCAAGCCCATTTCGCAGGGAAACGCACATTCACTTGGCGGATACTCCTCCGGATCAGTAAATCCGTGGTGTACAGCTACCGGGAGGCCCGGTACTTACATCTTAACCTCATGTAGAGCAGCTGCATGATTCATTTCGGATGACTAGATCAAGATAATGGATGGATTTCATCCCCCAGGCCAGACTATCCAGTTATCAAGTCACTCCGATATTAAGGGAACTAAAACTGAACCCAACAAAGCAAATCACAGGTAGCTTTATCAAACCACAAGTTCAACCAACCGCCATATAATATTTACACCAACTATTTTTACAGATTCCGATAGGAGGACCAGCCTTCAACTACTACTACCACTCCTCTAGATTCCACCCCACCATCTGGTTCATCACATACCCCACCCTCCCCTTCTTCCTCGCCCACTCATCCCCGCTCATCCCCGCCGCATCCCGCCCATCCACATCCCTAAAATTCATCAACCTAACCTTCCTCCCATCCATTCTCACCCCTCTCAGTTTTGGATTATTCCAAAAATCAATCGTCACACTCCAGGTTACCGCCTCCCACGTCCCCGGCTCCGCATCCCTAGGAGGCGGATTAAGCACCCACTGCTCATCCACTCCCTCCATAGTGACAATATACAGCCTCTCTTTCGACAAGTCGACTTTGACATGTTGACAAGTCTTTGCGAACGAGAAGGTAACCCTCCCACCATATTTCGCAATGGCTTCATCATCCAAGCGGTTAAGTTTCGGCGAGATACTATCCTCAAAAAACCCTTCCTCCTTGAATCCCCCAGAAACTGTTGGATGTTTCCCCTCCCTCCGCTCCATGGTAATAAACTCCTCCCATGACAATGGATTAGCGACAAACTGATCCTCCGGATTCTTCGGAAAGTGTCGTCGTCCAAACTCCTCTACAGAGCTAGTAAAGCACTCTGGGCTGAATTTCTTGTGAAACCCAACGTTCGGTGGGCCAGTAACATGCCCCGCCCCCCAACACGAATCGATAAGATGCCATCTTCCCAACTCCGGCACATACACTGCGTTCCACGCATGGCCTCCCCTGTTTTCCGGGATTGGGTCTCTGGGTTTCAACTCTATATGCCCGTATCCCTTCGACCCACCACTGATTAGCTTAACATGCGCTGGATCAATCCCACCGCCTAGTCTTGCAAGTTCAACAAATAACTCTGCGTACCCCTGGCAAACAGCCAAACCGGTTGAAAGTGTATCCTGTGGCGTTTTGTGCGTGACGGAGTTCCCAAAGAAGGATTTTGTGTCATAAGCGATATTGTGATGTAGCCAAGTGAATATTGCCCTTGCAATATCTAGTGTCGAGTTCGGGAATGGAGCGGATAAGGCTGTCGCAAGGTGTTTCAATGAAGGAACAGTCGTACGAGAGAGATGTGGCGCGGCGGCGATAGTGTCTGCGAAGGTAAAGTCTCGGCAGCGAAGACATATTGGATCTTCGTGGGATGGAGAAATTGGAGGGGTAGGATGGGAAGAAGGACAGTTCAATGGAATATGGGGTTGGGTGCTAGGTGGTAACGGGGGTGGTTTGGGGCGGGAGGTCATGGGGATTGGTGGGGGTGGTGCCGGGTTTACGTTGGTTGGTTGAGTAGGATGGGCAGAAGGTAGGGCTGGGGGAGGGGGAATCGTGGTACTAGGTGGAGGTGGAAGACGCCGCCGCAGGGCCGTTGGATCTGAAACCTGAGGGCGTGGTGGCATTGGTGGTGGAACTTCTTCTTCCCATCTACTGATGTTTGAAAATGACACTGTTGTGGTACCAATGCCTGTGGTAGGCTTCCGTGGGGGTAGTCGTGGTGGCAGTGGAGGTATTGAAGTTGTGTTGTTCCCCCCCCCCGCAAGCAACTGCACCGGAAGTGCTTCCTTCCCGTTCCATGCTGGTGGCAATGGCCGCAGGCTATCCACAGAACCGATGCTATTGAGCGAAGTACTGCTAGTCTTCCTCGCTGGCAACTTCGGCGGCTGTGCCGAAGATCGGGCGTTCGTTGGCGGAGGGGGTACGGTTACTGTCCGCCTAACTGCCGCTGGTGGTTGAGAAGGTGGCGGAGGAGGCAGTGACGTATTCCGCCTCGCTGCTGCCGGCGGTTGTAACGGTGGGGGAGGCGGCGGTGATCTATTCCGTCCCGCAGCTGCAGGTGCTTGCGATTGGGGAGGTTGGGGCACTGCCTTGTCTCCCCGACCTGGGACTGGAGGTGGAGGGGGCCTTTCCCTCTTTGTGGGAAAAGCTGTGGTTAGAATTACGGTTGGGCGTAACTTCGTCAAAGCATCGTTCTCTTTTTCTTGCGACGGTCGACGGGGTGTAGATGGTCTAGGACCTATAGGAGACCAGGGGACCTCATTGATGAAGCGGGTCGGAGGCTGTGTTCGAGGAGCGGGGTGTGAATTTACAGTATCGTTTTGTTCGGCTTGGAGCTTCAGCCTCGCTAGACGGGCGGCGACACCACCGCCCGAGGAGGTGTCGATTTCCGACATGGGCGAAATTTGGGTATAATCTTATTTTCGAACTCTTTCGCTTTATTTCCCCGGGTACAAGTATATGTCTCAGCCGAAAGGACAGTTTATGAATTGGGTGAGGGTGGATTTGTGCCAATTGCTCGGATGTATCGACACTTATAAGCTATATAGGTCCTGAACTCATGTGCTTCTTTTTAAGCTTCTGGAAGATCTGTTTATGTTTGCAAGCTTAGCTGGGCTAGTCCACCTCTTATACTAAACTCCTGGTAAGGAAAGCTTTTCTTAGAAACCGTATCGACCTCCTGCGGAGATAAGAACGTGAAACCCTGCCTTTCCCCAGAATTAGTGCTGATGTGAACCTGTCTGACCCGACCGGGGTCTTTTTGCTCCCGTCTCTCAGACCGGGGCGTGACGCACAAGCAGCACAAGTTCTTGCTGTTACAGAACAGATGCACACAGTGTATTGATGGTAGCTGTGAAAGTATTTGTATCAGGATCAATACCGTAATGTGCATATGCGTGTCACCCCACTGACAGTATCGTCAGTGGGCGGTTGTAATGTATAGAGGTGAATTAGTCTCCGCATCCACGATGGGCGACTCGAGCTTGTACTTCGTCTATCAGAATAGCCCCCCCCCTTTAAACCAGCCGTCCCTACAGCCACAGCCGCACCTCCAATGCACTGGCAGTTTGTCTTTACTCCGTTTTATGACTTTGCTTCTCTTCTAGCCCCGCAATCTTCAACTCCAATTCGGTCTTTTTACGTACGAGTCCTGCACGGTATCTCTCTAATCTATTCCACGAGAACCCCAATTAGAACCATCATACATCCGCGAGTGTAGGGACACACCGTTGGATTTTCTCAGCAGGAGTCTCTTGGCGGATAATTTGCCCGACCTGTCATCATGACATTAGATGCTGATAGCACTCTGGGGGCATGGTGCGTACCTTCTCCTTCTCTGTCTCAGTCTTCAGAACAGCCCCTGCATAGGCTCCTGTGGCGGTGATGAGAGCTACGGCACCTGTCAGGATATATCGTCGGGCTTTGGCCTTGTCCATCGCGGTGTCTATGAAGGAAGTTTCGGAGGTTGCGGTTGGAGCCTGAACGGTCAAGGTTCTCCGCCAATTTGGTTTAGATCCTTCCTGAACACACTGAAACCTACAGGTGCAAGTCCAAACCAGCACGACTCTATCCTCGTCTTCCCCTGATTTTATTTCTTCGTTCTTCCGTCCAAGTCCTGACCATGACCAGTCAAAAGACTACGCCAAGGCCGCGTCACGAACAGCGCCTGCGCGCCTGATCTCGTACCCTCGTCTCATCTGCCCCTCCCCCAGTTTCCTCCCACATCTCAGCCTGATCTCCACTCCCCGTACACACTACTCCGCTCCAAGCCTGCAGGAAGGCGACAGGCTGAACCCAGCTGAAACTTTTAATAGGCAGAGAGACCTAGCTGTTTCCAGGTAGGCCAGTTTGCCAGCTATAAATCTGATGAACAAACGAGAATCTAATCTGAAAACTTCCAGAAGTAAACTCTAGAACAACCTAAGTTTGCGCTCTCCCGTCACAACATCTCACGAACTCTAGCCTACATCACACAGGAGCTATGGGTGATACAGCAGCTGACCCACTGCCGTTGCCCAAGGACACTGGGGCCCTCGGTATCCTTATGCCCCTTATTCCAACCTACGCCCACCTCCTCTTGACCGCCCTCCTTCCCATCGTCGCTGGTGCGCATGCCTCTCTCGGACGCCCAAATAATGTCCGTCCTCCATCAAAGAAGTTCAAGAAAATTACCACCCCATCTCGCCAAGGGAAGCCGCAGAGCAAAGAGGACAAACCCACCATCTCATCTCCCCAAGCCGATCACGACGACCAAGATGACGATGAGGAAGAGGGACTTAGCCCGGTTGAGACGCTCACTCCGAGAGACGCTATGCTGTTCCCCGTTACTGCTGGCATCCTGCTCGGCGGGCTCTACCTCATAATAAAATACCTTGACGACCCAACCATTCTCAGCAAAATATTAACATGGTATTTCGCCCTCGTTGGGACGTTTGCAGTTGGCAAGTTCTGTGCCGATTCCTTGGGAGTCGTGGTGTCTATTGTTTTCCCAAGGCAGTGGTCCCAGGTGGTTGGTGAGGAGATACGGGTATACGTTGCAGGCCATGATCGTTATAAATTACTAGTCAGTGGTGAGGAAAATGCTGAAGCTGGAATCGAGACAGAAAAACGTAATCCCTTCCCAAGGAGTATGGTTCCTATTCCCCAGTCTCTCTATGCACCAATATGGTTCTACCGCCGAGCTCTATTAGCAAGGTGGGCAGTCGTGTCCAAGCTCGGCCGTGGCAAAGACAATACCACCCGCACCACCTTCTGGATTGGAGATATTATCGGCTTGATTATAGGACTCGTTTGCGTTGCAGGGTATGTCATTAGTGGAAAACACTGGATAGGTACAAATATCATGGGAGTGTCTTTCGCCTATGGTGCAATGCAGCTTATTTCCCCTACTACCTTTGGCACTGCAACACTCCTCCTCTCGCTACTTTTCTTCTACGATATCTACTTTGTCTTTTACACTCCTCTCATGGTTACCGTGGCTACGAGCCTCGATGTCCCTATTAAACTGCTCTTCCCTCGACCTGCACCTGAAGGCTCCCCTCTCGGTAAGCGCTCGCTTGCAATGCTCGGCCTTGGAGATGTCGTCCTCCCAGGAATTATGATCGCTATGGCCCTCCGCTTTGACTTTTGGCGATGGTGTGAAGCCCGTAAACTTAAGGAGTCTAAGGCTTCCAATGCGGAAGCCGCTTTAGGGGCAGCTAATACTTCTTTCAAGGCGCAGTTGCCAGTTTTCATCAAGCCTACTGGAACTTGGGGTGAACGGTTATGGAATTGCGGAGCAAAGGATGTAGGAGGAGTTTTTCCAAAGACATATTTCTTTGCCAGTATCGGCGGATATGTAGCGGGGATGTTAACGACGTTGTATGTCATGCATGTGTGGAATCATGCGCAGCCAGCATTGTTATATTTAGTCCCAGGAGTGTTGGGAGCGGTATGGGGGACGGCAGTAGTGAGGGGAGAGGTTGTAATGGCATGGGGATACACTGAGGAGGCAGAGGCTGACGACGAAGAGAAGAGAGAAAAAAAAGAGGAGAAAAAGGAGAAGGGGAAGGGAAATAAGGGCAAGACTGAAGAGAAAACGATTGTGGGTAAGAAGGCGGGTGAGAAGCAAAATTCTAGCGAACCTTCCCCCGCCAGTGCAGAGAATTGCAGGGAGCAGGAGGGAGGCCAAGATGAAGTTGGGGCTGAGAAGCCTGTCGATATTAAGGTGGAATCAGAGGCAGTACCAGCAAAGGATGAGGACAAGAAAGAGGCCGACAAGGTGGATGAAGATGATGGTATCGAGTTGGTGGATGAGAGTGGTGAGGCTGAGTATATCTCTGTGAGGATTGTCAAGAAACCTGCTCCCGGCGCGGCGTTTACCCGGTGTTGATACTTGGAATAGAATGTTGTGATGCCTACTGTATTTCTTTATTTTTTGGAGTGGAGCTAGAGCTTGGTCTCGGACTACAATTCCTCTTTTGACTAGGGTATTGGATAGGAATGAATTATTGGGTTATTTAATAGATTGGTTTTTGGTGTTGGGGCATGGCAATGTAGTTATGGTGGAACAGCTGTTCAGATTCCATGACTTCTATTCCTTTATCAGACAGTTCATGCCGCTCAGTGAATACAGGTTAAGCCATCCCAGTTTCAGCGCACCTTAATGGTATTTAGTTGATCTTATTCACGACAGCCACATTACCATTCTTTATCCCAACACGGACTCATTTAGAAATGAAATCGATACCCCAATACCATTTCCATCCCTTTTCTCGTGCTACATTTACCCTATGAAGGATATCATATCGTATACATCTGCCCCCTCCGATTCTAGAAAATGCTACTACAATCAGCTCTCTACGTGTTAGTATTGGTGGCTATTCCGTGCGCACCCGTAAGCGCATACTCGCTCCGCCTGGCTCCCCGCGGAAAGGCCTGTTTCTTCGAGGAGCTCCGCGGGTCAGACACGCTCTCCCTCCGCTTCGACGTCGACGAGCCTTTCGACGAGTTTTCCTTCGCAGGGCTTGGGGCCGCCTCCTCGTCCTCCTCGTCCTCCTCGTCGTCGTCATCGTCGAGCGGGACTAATCTCGACATTGGGTTCTGGGTAAACCTCCCCCTCTCACCCACATCTACACACAATCCCACTATGTTTCCATTACTGACGTCTGCATGTAGATCCAAAACCATACGTCCCGGGATGCCCCGCGCGCGCAGCGCGCGCAAAGGGGGGAACACCGACTGACTAGCCCCCCGGGCGCTGCGGGTAGGTATACGTACTGCTTTTCGAATGTCCACTCCGTGCAGGCGAAGGCGGTTGTGTTCCAGGTGCATGTGGTTTCTGCGCTGCGAGGGAGTGCGGGGCTGGGGATGGGGGCGGAGATAGATGGGGGGGTCTGGGATATGGGCTTGTTGGTGGAGGAGGTGCGGGAGGAGGTGGGCTGGGTGGGGGAGAGGTGGGGGGGGAGGGAGAGGCGCGAGAAGTGGGTTAGAGCGTGGGTGGGGTGGTGGGCGGTGGGCAAGGGGGTGGGGATGTGTGCAGAGATGGGGTGGGTGGTTTGGATGGTGAGGAGGTGGGTGGAGAAGGTGGAGGGCGTTGAGGATGGGAGGAGGGAGGGAGGTGCAGGGTTCGAGTGTGGATGGTGGTGGGATTGGGGATGGGAGCGGGGGCGAGAGTGGTGGAGGTGGGGGAGAAGGAAGGGAGGAGGGAGGGGAGGAGGGCATAGGTGGGTGTAAAGGGTATATTTTGAATGAATATGATATATTCACTTCTTCTCTTGGAAGAGTCCTAGTTCGAGATATCATGACGTCTGCATTCTTAAAAACAAACCACATGCATATCAATTCGACCCAGATGTACATACCTACATCCACCCTCCTGCACGAAGAAGAATCTGCAACTGCTCCCACCTACTCCACCCCTAAATCCCACAGCCCATCCCCCAAATAATGCACCGTCTCCACCCCCACCCCCTTATTAATCCTCTTAATCTCCTCCGTCCCCATCTTCAACTTCCCAACCATACACGCATGCTCCTTCCCTTCTGCATTAATCGCCACCACCTTCTCCGCGGGTATAGCATCCTCAGGAGGGGGTAGACGTGCCCCAGGGGAGGTGAGACCAGGGCACATTAGTTGCGCGCCGGAAAGGATGAAGCGGATGGCGCCGCGGTCGACTTGCACTGTAGGGAAGGCTTGCGGGACTGCGGTGGGTGTTAGTCGATGACCAATGGGGGTAGGTAGGTATGTGGTGAGGGGTGTGGGAGGGCGAGGGGAGGTGGGGTGGTTACACTTATGCACAAGCTTCAAATGCGGGTATATAGTGTCATGATGCTGGAAGAAGATGATCTCCCCATCCACCGCATACAGCGAGACTTTCTCCGGCCTAATCCATCATCAGTCTTACCCCCCACCACACCACCAACCATCCAATGCGGGGGAGCTCACGCTTTAATCAGCTCCAAGTCGCTCTTTTTCGGAAAGACCTCATCGATATACGGCTCTAGCAGAGGGAACTGCTCGACGAGTTTTGCGCGGAGGCTGCGCTGCACGGATTGTTTGACTTTGGTTTTGGAGGAGCCTTGGAAGCTGTTGGCGGTGGGGGCCGGGTGTGGAGGGGTAATTAGCTATGGGCGATGTGAGTATGGGTGTAGAGTGGATGGATGGGGGATGGGGGGGGATTGAGATGGAGAGGAGAGAGGGAGGACGGCTTACCCTTTCTTGAACATATTGTGTACTTGAGTGTCGGGGCAGTTGGGGTGAATCGACTACGGTTCAGAGTCGGAATTATATCAGTACATCCGAGACTAGCAGACTAGCAATAGACTAGGTACAAGGAATACTTCACTACTACGTAGATGTACATACCCCCATCCTGTACCTTTTATCACGTGCAGCAACACCTGTATGCCTCCAAACTATAGCCAGTGCCTATCTGTTGGGCATCATCGCCAGACCAGGCTGAAGCAGCAGAAGCGCATCGCAACATATTCTCACATTCGTACGGTGCCTGGTACATAAGAAAAGTTTGCAGCAAACCTCGGAAAATAAACGATACAGTACGTTGGTGTTGGGCCATATGCTGTAAAACGAGCAGGTAAGGCAGAGGCAGCACAGAAAACTACCTCCCGCTAGAGATTTAGTTATGGCCAACCAGCATCCGCGAACCGCCCCACGCTGATTTTGAGTGTGGAAGGGCGATACATCATTCCTAGCGTGACAGCGGCGCGAATTGCAGGAGTTGGGGGAAGGGTAAGGGTTTGTTTGGGCAGGATACACCTTTGTTGCATTTGCAGAGTGGTGGTGGTTTTTTGGAGTCAGGCAGGGATGGGTGTTTGTATACGCGCATCAGTATTACTGCGGGGTATTTCTATTTATTATATTTATTTCTCTCCTGCATAGACATTATATATATATATATATATATACCGCTATCTATCGGCGTCAGTGAAGAACAGAAGCTAAGACGCTTTCCCCGACGATCTTCCATCCGGCTTGGATGACTTGAAGGTTTCTGCGAGCTTATAGGGGTGTTGCTTACGTTTGTGAGGTATGTATCCTGCTGCTTGGAGATGGTGGGTTGGGATTGAATTTATATATACTGTATGTATGTGCGTGTTTTTGTGGATAGAGGTATATATGTTTCCCTGGCTCTGTCCAGCGGCCAGGCCAGGCGAGGGAGATACGTGTGGCGATATACCTGGGAGACTGAGGTATATTCCACCGAGGAGTTATGCGGGGAATACTTACTGCGGAATATTATATCCCAAAAGAAAAATGTAGTTGTGGGGGTTACTAACAAGATGGTCATGAGCGCTACACGGATTGTACTTGCCAGCAGAGCGTATGGGTGATCTGTCTGGAAGACTTCAGGGTAACAGCATCTGTGGTTGTAACCTCAACACCGACAACAATATATCAATATGTTCCTGTGCGATGCGTCAATTCTGCTGGTTATTCATTGCTCGCATGGAGCAGCTCGGCTGCCCTACCGCAGTAGGTGACTTAAGAAGTAGCGCCGCAACTCGTTTGACTTTTTGATATAGGACGCTTGATGTAAGACCCTTAGCATTTGCGCCCAGCAAGATGCTGGATATAAGCCACCGGCTACGAATAGTGAACAACGCGCTACAGGACATTGAGGGATACTGACAGTAGGACGTGACAGGACAATGAAGGCAAGGCATTGCCACACACACACACACAGTGCGATGCTGATGTGGATCGTTCACCAGCTAGTTGTGTTATCGATAGGCAAGGCAGCTGAACTGTACTGTACATGCAAGTGATTGATCAATCGTTCGGCCGATCGGTCCAATTTTCAGACCGCACAGACCAGCTCCGGCCCTTGACATGAATATAGAAGCATATAGAGATACATATGAACGCGTGGAGTCCACTGCGAGCTTCAACACAGCGAGAGAGTAGATAGCTCAGCCCACGCACCCTCGAGGGGAATTATGTAGTTGTTGTGAGTTTTCTTGAACTTCTTTTTTCTCATATAGTTGGGGAAAAAGGAAATCATTTTTTTTTTCTTAAGTAGCGTGCAGTAGATATATATTACTATTTCTAAATAAACTCATAGAAAATGCTGCTGCGGATTTTACAAATGGTGTTGGAATGAAAGATGTATGCATCTCGTTCTGAGTTTAGCCAAACCACCAAATACTCTGCTTCAGGCAGCGTTGTCCAATCAAAAGAAGCCAAAAAAAAAAAACCCTGCTCGCTCAAATATCTTGCAGTGGTCTGGTTCCGCGCAAGAAAGCAGCTGGCGATTTGGCTTGATATTTACGAAATAATATGTAGTTACTCAGAACCTTGCATATCTCACCTATCCGCCGGCCAGTCCTGTGGCAGTCATACATGTAGTTCCCTCCGCCCTCAACTCCCCTTGCTATTTTCTATGCCAGCTGGGTCATTCTTCTTCCATGAGCAAATGGCTTACACAAGCCCATCCCAGAGTTCAAACACAACAAATTAAATATAGAAAGAAATAAAGATTAGATAAACAATGCAAGAGGCTAACAACACAAAGGAAGAGATCAGTTGCCATAAGATGAGGTTCCCTCTGACAAAATAATAAAAGACAACTGAAAAACATTACCCCGCCGCAGATTCCTTTCAAACGTGCATGAACCTAGGTGACTCCTCCCAGGCCCCCACTGCTCTGCATTTCAGTTCCCACAATCCCAGATCTCCAAAGCAGTGTAACTTTGGCGGTTGGAATCTATATCCCGATAATCCTCGAACCTTGTGCCAGGAAGGTGGAGCTCCATAGCCATTGGGTGTAGTTTTCTCTCACCAGTCTGAAGGTGGGGCTTGCTCGCATGCCTGTTGCTTACGCGACAGTTGGGACCATAGGTATTTTGCGATTTCTTTGCTCCCTCGCTCCCGTGCACATTCGTAGGGCGTTTTCCCTCTGTTGTTCTTGATGGTGAGTGTTGCACCAGCCTGGAGTAGCATCTTTACATTTTCTAAACCTACAATTCGACTGCCGAAACTGCAGTCATGAAGCGGAGTATTGCCCCATTGATTTGTTGCATTAAGCAGCTCTCGAGCTCGAGTTCCAATATGTCCAAGAACAAACTTCATCATTTCACTGTTGGTCGATCTTAATGCTGCATGATGCAGCACACTGATATCTTCGTTAGTTGATATCGTAGCATCCGCTCTCCTCTCAATAAGGATTTTTACACATGACAGATGGTTATAGAAAACTGCCTGCAGCAATGCAGTTTCACCAGATGAATCTCTCTCATTGATATCAGCTCCGATATCCAGCAGTAGTTGCAAAGCAGTCTTATGACCGCCCTGTGCTGCAACATGGATACGATGAGAAAGCTTGGACTTCAATTGATACTTTTGTTCAGTGACGAGGCATAAGCTGCAGCCCTTTTCCACTAAGAATTCACATAGAGCTTCGTTGTTATTAAATGCTGCCGAAGCAAGTGGAGTCCAGCCTTCGGTATCACGTGACTCTATTAATGACAACAACTGCAGTATCGTTTTATAGCCGGCATTGACCACATAGTGCATGCTTACAGCAGAAGGGACCAGAAGTTCAAACCTCTCTGTGAAAGTCATGCCACTTGTGAAAGTCTTCAATGCCCCGACTTTTGCGCCTTTTTCCAATAACAGTTTGCAAATAGCTTCCTGGTGCTTCACAGCTGCATGGACAAGAGGTGTGCGACCACTTGAATCAAGCTCTTCGACATCCATTCCCATGTTGAGCAAAGTCCTAACCACAAATTCATTGCCTGCCTCTATAGCATTATGTATCCGCCCACGAGAAGACCATTTGCGGCGGGAATAGGGACGGCTGCGATGTGTCTCTATTGAACTCTGTTGTTGGAAAGGTTCGGGGTTACTGACATCAGCCAGATCAATGGGAAGGTTCAGCACCGCGATTTGCGAAACTGAAAGATCCCCCAATGACAAATCAGACAACATTGACCAATTGCCACCACTGCAGCCGCTGTCAAATGAGAGAACCGATTCGGTGCTTGAATCAATCCCTAGACCAAAATGTCTGAGCCGCTTGTATGCCCTTGATGCTTTGAGATCCTCAATATAAGAAGGTTTAGGTCGAAGAGAGAAGGTATTCCGTTTGGACATAATGGGGGCATTGCCGGGGTTGTCAGGCGGGCAGTTGCCAGCGGCGGATGAGTGGGTTGACACTGCGGAGTTGGCGAAGGTACTTATGTTTGGCTGGACCTGCTCTTCTTGATGGCTGATTAAATCTCGGAGAAAAACTGAATGTGGATGGCTCGATTGCCAAATTTCCGTGGAGAGGGCCTGTAATCTTGCTTGAGCATCAGAAGCCTCGATGGTAGTGCTGCATAAACGAGAAGTCAGCGGCGCCCTCCGAATCTAATTCCGTATATATATTAGGGATTGACTTGAAGGCCATATGCGGTCACGTGAGAGGATCAAGAACAGATATATCGAGAAACCAGGGATATGACTGCCGGGATGTATGAAAAACTCACCAATTGGTGATAGTTAACATAAGACTCAAACTCAGATTTTGCCGCTGAAGATCCTCAAAAATGCCCAAGACCTCTTCGTGCCTCCACAGTCCCCATTTGACTCGATCCGCAATTACTCCTGCTCTCTTCCACTCCGTACTAGCCGTGGTGGGGCCATCAAACCCACAAACCTCGTTCAACTTCCCCTCCAACCTAGAATATACGATCACACAGCCAGTTAAGGTGGTCATAAGATTGTGAACGGCAATCATTGTAAGGTTGTTATAATTCGATTGTGAGCCAGCACCATTGAGCAAGAGTTGTATTTGACCAAAGATGGGTTGCATGTTCTCAACCTCTTCCCTCACCAACATCATCGTTTCAGGCGCACCTTTTACCTTGTCAAACAGGTCTTTTGCTATTCCGACAATGTGAGCTGAAATGATAATGAGGCCTGTGACAGACGCGGCAACCGATAGTGGATCTTCCATCTCTGCGTTATGTGATTTCAATATGTGTAACGAGATGTAGGCTCTGATGATTTTGAGTCGTTAACGGAACCGATATATGAATCCGAAGCAGCGGAGAATTGTTGAAACCTAAGTATATACATTACAGTACGTGCTTCATGCAGAGACTCCCAAAGCGGGGTATCTGTATCCAATTAAATTACAGGCTTGTACCTCCTCGATAAAGTTACTCTTGCTGTACAAACTTGGGCCTAAGTTGATTCGTTGTGCTATATAAAATAACAGCAGTGCCTATCATATGTCTGAGGATAAGGAGTGAATTGCAGTAGTCCTGAGACTACTAGTAAATATCCTATAGGTAGTTACCTGCTAACTGAGAACGCGAGAATCCTAACCACTTGGAGAGTGAAGAGAGCCGCAGAGGTATATTATATATAATATAATAATAGTATTTTACTCGGCAATTAAGTTCTCGTCCATAATTGCTCAGTGAGAACCAAAAAGTCGGTGTTAGGGCGCGAGTACTGGTACCTAGGTATGCAGTCATGGAAGGTGGTTGCATATTACAATAGCCCATTGCATACGCACCGAAGTGTTTACACTCTCCCTAATGACTTGGAAAGTAGTCTTTTCATTCATGAAGTTGTAAGCACTTAATATTGCAGTAATTACAGCATATCAATGTGTTTGCGGCCGCAGCGTCTCACAAAACTTTTGGTCCCACTGTACCTAAGGCTACCCATACTGACGTTTATTCATAAAGTGAAGGTTAGTTCAGGGTAATATCGCTCGCTACGTATGCACATGAATATCGCACAGGGGACAATAGACATCTGAGTTCACATACCTCTGACAAAAATGTAAGAAAAAATTAAAAACCATCACCCGGCCACACGTACATAAAACTAAGTGACCCTTCACTACTCGTTATTTCTCAGTTCCCACAATCCAGGTCTTTGATATGTTTACCTTCACTCCCAACCGTCCTGCAGCTTTGGCGGATATTTGGGTGATGCTCAAACCTTGTGCCAGGAAGGAAGATTTCCATAGCCATCGGGTGTAGTTCATCTCTCACCAGTCTGGAGGTGGAGCTTACTCTCGTGCCTGTTTCTCGGGCGAAAGTTGGGACCATAGGTATTTTGCGATTTCTTTACCCCCCTATTTCTGTGAACGTTGTAGGGCATTTTCCCTCGTTCTTGGTGGTGAGTGTTGCAGCAGCCTGGACTGCAGTCACGAAACGAAGTGTCGCTCTGGTCATCCCTTCGCATTTAAAAAACTCTCAAGCTTGAATTTCACTACATGCTCAAGAAGAAACTTCATTATTTCACCGTCGATCGATCGCCACCATCACCTTTGTTGGCTGATATCATAGCATCCGCTCCCCTTTTAATAACTACTATTACACATGACAAATGATTATAGTAAACAGCCTGAATGCAGCAGCGCTGACTTTCTCTGGTTACACATAGCTAGCCAACATATGAAACTTCTCAAGACCTCACATTCCTATCGCATGATCCAACAATGGCACCGCATAGCGTCGTCATCTTACATTAACCACATATTGCATGCTATCAACGGAAGGGACAAGTAGTTCAAACCTCTCCTTGAGGTCCATGCCACTTGTGAAGACCTTCAATGGTTCGACACTTGCGCCTTTTTCCAGTAGCAGTTTGCAAATAGCTTCTCGACGCTTCACCGCCACATGGTGTTCGACCTTCCGTATCAACCTCCATAAGCATCCCTGGTTCAAGGTGCAAATAATCCATATCGCTCGCAACATTAATCTGACTAGAAGAGCCACTGTCATTTCCTGCATTATTGGTTCCAAGGGCCATCAGCACCAGCAATCCAGCACAGTTACTGATGCTGAGCCATCGTCCAAAGATTGTTTGATAGAAGCACCAAGTATTTCGGACCTCTCCTTGAGATTCATGGCCACTTGTAAAAGCCTTCAAAGCCTCAATACTTGCGCCTTTCTCCAATAACAATTTGCATATAGCTTCCTGACACGCCCGTTTTTGTCTAAAAAATTTAATATTAAATATTAATTTTTAGATAAAACTTTTCACAGTAGCATGTATAAGCGGTGCTCGACCATGAGAGTCAAGCTCTTCCACACCTATTCCCGTAGCGAGCAAAGTCCTAACAACAAATCTATTGCCATTACATTATATATCCGCCCATGAGAAGACCGTTTGAGGTGGGGCTTAGGGCGGCTTGATGAGTCTCTGTTGAACTCGGATTCACTGACATTAGATAAACAAGGTAACTTAGGTTGACGACGATGTAGTCACCTGATTTGGCAACGATCGCAAATTACAAATAAGGGTAAAAGATTAGCAGGTGAAAGTGGGAATTGAACTCAGAACCATTATGGATTGTTGTATCGTGGGTTCTGAATTGGATGGTGCGCCGGCGTCGTCGTAGGGAGGTTGAACTTAGCTGAGAAGGCAATTCCGGAGAAGACTGGAGAGATAACATAGAACTTGAATCTTCAGAATTTGTTGAAGTGAAGCTTTTCTCATTCTGCTAGATGCTCGATCTGTTAATAGTAGTCCCTAGTGTAGAGGGGTTATAATGTATAACGACTCTCATATATACCTGATATCCTGTGACTGCTCCTGTAGTTGATTTTTTTTTTTTTTTTTTTTAAATTCATTACTCGCATATAGAAATTTCCATGGCGAGGTTCAGGCGGGCCTATTGCCCTATGCTCCCTGTTCCCAGAGCAGAGTAACTAACTACATGCTGTCATCCCTCCCTCGTTAAATCAATGGAACACCCCATTCAGCACGAACGTAGGCGACCAAAGAAATCCTCTGCGAGGTCGCGGGATACTTCTTTCCCGTCGACCTTCTCCTTAACCACCACCCTCTTCAGGTCATCCTCCTCCGCCCACGACCCAAACCGACGCCCAACCCAACCCACTCCCCCTGGGCACAAACTAAGGCAACATGATGGCCATTCTCATCATACCTCCCGCAAACCCTGCAGGACGCATCTCCATCCCCTACGCCAATAACTCGCTTCCATACAGCAAAATCGCCTTTGCTGGTTCGGCATCTCACGTAGTTCACCATAGCATTCCGCCTCCACCTGATCACCCTCCCCATGCCAAACCCAGGTACCTTCCTCTCCTTCCTGCATTTTTCCTTATACCACTGCCGCACCCCCCCCTCCGTGATTATCTGTACGTCATTATTTTCGGACCCTTCCTTCGCCAATACATCCGCCCTCTCATTCCCCCGGATCCCGACATGTGCCTTGACCCACGCGAAATGGACCTTCTTGCCTGCCTCGCGCAGCTTTGCCATGGTCCTATTCAGGTCATGGGTCCTCGCATGGCCCCTCATTCCAGCCTTCTTGATGCTCATGACCCTGTAGTTGATTTGAAGCCTCAATATTATGTAATGGTTGATGAAGCTGTGCAAACCATTCTTAAGTAGGTTTTGCTGCTGCTGCTCTAGTTCTTCTTGTCGTTTACTCTATGGATTTATATATAGTAATCCCATATAAATCGAATTTAGGAAACAAGAAAGTGATCGATGAATTTTCCAAAGAGGCCAAACCCGGCTTCGATAGTTGTGCCTAGTTTGGTTAGTGCAATGCAAGGCACACAAATGAAGCATAGGATAAGTCTAATACTTATATATAGAAGATCTCAGAAAAGTGAAGGATCCACTGGTATTGGACCATAGATGATTTAGCTACTCTCCAGCACTTCCATAAAAAGTTCCTACATGATTCAATGCTATAATATATTGTAAGCACTGCTCTGCTCTCAGAAGATACATTCTGAATAGTGGCTTGCTAATAAAACCATGCAAATCCCATTGAGGTATGTGGGCTCAAGTATCTATTGTCTCTCTATATAGTACTTATATATATATAGGCAGATCTAGATGCAGGTAAAGAACTATAGATCTATGCCAGCTAAGCTATTACTTTACTTTACAAACAATATTATCAGTAGTATTAATTTAATCACCTTATCAACATACATATGTATGTAGATCCAATAACCGCACCGGCAGCTAGGCCTCCACGCCCAAGCGTCCCAACCTAAAATCCACTCCGATCAACAAATACCATCCTAAAGATTTCAAATACCTCGACTGCTATATCAGCTTGTACAGTTACCCTGAACATCTTCTCGATAGACTTTGTTTTAGCATAAAGTATGTCACCCCCCCATGTTTCTGGAAAAGATCTCATGTAAGTATATTTATGGGGATTTGGAGAGTGGTATTAAAATTCAAAGATCTGAGTTTAGCCCAAAAGTCCCAATATTTTGCTTCAGATAGCTACGTTGTATAACTAAAAGGAAGTATATAGCCCTACAAGTCTTACCCGCTCAAGATAATTTGCACCTTTGCACAGTAGTCTTGTTCCAATGTGCACAGCCCGGCCTAGAGAAAGCAGCCTGCCATAAGAATTGAACCTAGCATATCTCGCCCTTCTGCCGGCCAGTCCCGTGGTTCCCATACATGTAAATCCGCCTCGACTCCCTATGGCAATTTTCTGTGCGACCGCATTGTATGTGCTTACAGCAGAAGGGACAAGCAGTTCAAACTTCTCCTTGGAGCCCATGCTACTAAAAGTCTTCAATGACTGGATACTTGCCCCTTTTTCCAATAACAGGCGCGTCACAGCTGCATGGGCAAGAGGCGTGTGACTATTTGAATCAAGCTACTCCCATCGCGCGCAAAGCCCCAACAACAAATCTATTTGCTATTGGCTACAGCATTATGTATACGCCCACGCGAAGACCGTTTGCGGTGGGGCCTTGGGCGGCTGTGTCTCTTTTGAACTTGGTTGTTGGAAAGACTCGGGGTTACTGACACGGGTTAGATCAATGGGAAGGTTCAGTACTGCGATCTGGTGAAACTGAAAGATCCCCAATGTTATATGAGATAACATTGACCAATTCCAGCACTGCAGCCGCTGCCAAATGAGAAAACCGATTCCGAGTACTTGAATCAATTCCTGGACCCAAATATCTGAGCTGGTTGTATGCCCTTGATCAGTATCGGAAGTTGTGGGACATAGACATGTAAGCAACTTCAGCCAACTAAATTACAGTACCTCCACTTTGATTGAATAATGCAGACTTGTGCTTCCTGCACTTGGAAGTTCTGCTATGGCTGTACTTTTAACTTGGAAAAAAGCAATCACACGTTGACGTTATAAGGGTCATCACTTCACGAGCTATCTCTACTCTATTACGTATATACCGTATACAAACAAACCTTGGATCTAAATTCATTGGTCTCCACGAGAGGTGCCTGCCAGACGAGTCCCCTTCTACGTCCAAAAGCAGCTAGACATCCAAATTACCGCTTTTCCTTGAATCAGTTAGTGAAATTGTTAGCGTAATCCCACGAATAATATTCCGTCTCAAATCTTGGCACCACAAGTTATTCACATATTAGTCGCACAATCTCCCCCCGACACCTACCCAACCATGTCCGAATACTGGAAATCCACTCCCAAATACTGGTGCAAGCACTGCAAGACCTTCGTCGTCGACACCAAGCTCTCACGCACGCAGCACGACGCCACCGCAAAACACCAAGGCGCGCTCAACCGGTTCCTGCGCGATCTCCACCGCGCAAACGAGCGCGAGACCGTGAGCAAACATGCTGCGAGGAAGGAGGTTGAGAGGCTAAACGCCCTTACTTCGGGGAAGCCCCTCACGGCGGCTGGTAGGGCGGGGACGACTACAACGACAAAATGGGCTTCAAGCTCGACCCAGCCCGTGTCCGAGGCGGAGCAGAAGGCGCAGTTGAAGCAGTTGGAGAGTCTAGGCGTTGCGTTACCAGAGGAGTTTCGGAAGGAGGTGGCGTTGCCGGGGGAGTGGATGGCCACTGCCTCTGAGGGGGCGCAGAAGCGAGGAACGCTCTCGTCGAAAGGCAAGCAGGCAGAGGAGGACTCTAAGGATGCCATCAAAAAAGAAATCCTCCGTAAGCGAAACGCAGACGAGGAAGCTCGGCGGTGGGAGGAGATGGATGAGGATGAGCGGGCGATAAAGAAGTTTAAGGTTGAGACCAAGACATACCCCGGGGATGCGGAGGACGAGGAATTAGATACATTACTAGGGTTTAGGAAGGGGAAGGTACCGGCAGTGGTGAAGAAGGAGGAGGTGCAGTGGGGTGCGAGTGCGGTAGTAAAAGAGGAGGTGCAGTGGGGTGCGAGAGTAAAAGAGGAAGTTACGGAGGATGGGAAGGTGGTCAAGCGGGAGGAGGAGGATGTGGGATTGTTTAGCGGTGATGGCGGCGCGGCGGTAGTCAAGCCGGAGGAGGGCGTGGAGAAGAAATTGGGAGATGGGATTGCGTTTAAGAAGCGGAAAGTGGGATGTCTGCGCAAGAAGTAGCGCCATGCCCTGGGAGTATCACTGCATTGCTTTTTCTAGACATTTAGAGCGTTGTTTATACCTGGCCATGGCGTTTAAGGTGTTGAGTTAACTTCATGGGGTGTTTATAATGATGAATCTTGTGGAGGGGTTAGTCTAGACTGGAGGTGAGGGGTTGGCATTTATTCAAATTGCTTACAGAACCCTATGGCAAATGATGTACCACATGGCAAACTATTCTGGCGTCCCAGCGGCCAACCAACCCCATGAAATGCAAGGCCCCAACCATCATCATCATGAACAGCACGCAAATACGCCCCACGCCCAAGCAAGCAACATAGCATCTAGGAGCACATCACCCCCTCCCCCTGCCCCTCCTCCCTTCCCCCCTTTCCCTCCCCAGCGACCCCCCCGCCCTCGGAATTCCCCTTCCCAGGCCCCTTTTCGGTGTTGGTATAGTTGCGCCGCGGGGATCATTCACAAACGACGTCTCATTCGTCAAAAACGTCATCTCTGCCTCAAGATCGCTCCTCCACCTGTTATTCCTCTGGGGCAGCACCACCACCTCCTCTCTGTGCTGCTCCGCCTCCCTCCTCTCCGCCCTCGCAAAACTCTCTGGGATCGGTGCCTAAAAACATACTTCACACGTCAACTAACCACCCCGACCACCACCACAAACACCCCGGGCTTGCCAAGGCGTACCTCAGTGAAATCGACACAAAACGCATTGACCTCCATCCCGTACAAAAACGCGCTGAAGCTCTCGCAGAACCGGCTCATGCTCTCCTGCATGAGCTGGAGATCCATGAAGTTCGCGTCGAGGTCGGTGAGCGCGTCGGAGAGCTCGGCGAATTGGGGCGTGAGATGGTCGAGGGGGAAGGGGTGCGTGGCGAGGTTGGTTGTTGTGGAGTCTCGGCGGAGAGAGTCGCGGGACGAGCGGCGGAGCGGGGTGGTGGGGCGGGAGGCCGGACGCGGCCGGGAAGTCGTATTGCTGGAAGGGGTGGCCATGGTTTGTGGGGTTGTATTTTGGTGTGGGGGGTACTTTGAATGTTTACACTCCGTTGTTCTTGGCAAGAAACTACCCGCGCAGTTACCCTCAGAGGACAACTCCAGCGAACCGTACATCAATCTCTCTCACATATCAAGTCTACATAGCCCGCTCACATAGAAGATTCCCACAACAGTTTCTCGCTGTATCCCACAAACCGGTACCCCCTCGAGCTCTGTCCATTATGCAAAGCAAGTAACATACTCCCCTTCCCTCCCCTCCCCCCCCATCTGATTCCTCATAATGGCAACGAAAGAACTGAATAATCAATCTTCATTGGGAAAAGCAAGCTAAGTAAGCCTGCAAATACATTTGCAAGTCTTACTCAGAGTGCATGTGCCAAAGGTCTTGAGTGGTTATGCCTGTACTTGACGTAATACAAGTGACAGACATGTACAGCAAATAGTTCTGGTTTCGGTTACAGTTATGTACAATGCCTGTATCACATGCTCGGATTTTAACCATTTAACCTTCGGAGTTTTTAAATATCGCATATATTCCTTTTTCACTACCTGCGCGTGTAGTAGTGTAGTTGCAACTCACAAAAGAACGCCTATATCGAGAAGAGAAAAAACATAAGTCTTTACTGTAAAATGGAGTGAAAAAAAGAATGAACGCCAATCCATCCCAATCCATCCAGGCTTGCATTGTTGTACTCCACCTCACCGGCATCTCATCTTACCCCATCCAAACATACAATCCCATTTTACCCATCTCACACCGCCTCACCCCCACGTTTCTCCACGTTCTCATTCCTCCACACAGCCATTTACACAGCCAGCACCTCTCTCTTCCTCCAATCCCAATAATTCGCTCTAATGGGATCATACCTCTCCGCCAACAACTCCAACGCCTTCACCGCCTGTAACTTACTCTCCTCCTTGGCCGCGGCGCCTCCTTTCCCCTCCAATTTCGCCTTCTCTGCGTAAATCTCCGCTAGGAGATCCAATGCATGGCTACTCGTAATCTCCCCCACCCCTGCAATGCTGGGACTTTCACCTCGGTCGGTAGTTTCAGGTGGTTTAGATATGGGCGCAAATGTCAGGCAAAAACTAAGGAGTGTGGAGAGGGGAGTTCCTGTTTGGGCAAAGATCCCACGGAGGTAGTTCCATGGAGAGGGATTCTGTGGGGCGATGTATATTGCAGACTGGGTGTAGCTGTTTCTGAGGTTAGTTCGTAGTTTGAGAGGGATGGGAGAGAGAGACGTACTCAACCTCACGCGTGATGACATCCTCACTGGGACGAGTAGCGGAGCCGAAAACGATGAAGAAGCGGTGATTCCAGGCGGAGTTGTTACGCACATCCTTCCCGAGCAAGGTGTCGATGTATGCGAGCTCAGTTGGGTCTTGGAAGAGGTTGAAGCGGCGGACAAGCCATTGTCTGCATAACGCCAGAAACGCACATTAACAGCTGTCGAAATTATTCCAATAACCTCCCTAGACAAGCTCAGTGAAAGTGCTATCAACATACCTATAACTCCAAACATGATAATTCTTACTATCCAGATCAAACATTCTCCCTGTAAACGCCTGTTCACACTTGACCACCTCCCTAACGTTCTGATTCCCTTCCTCCTTACCCCTCTCACCTAACAACTCCCCAATCCTATCCATAACCATCTGCCTATGATGCCAAATCTGATAATTCTTCTCATGCTGCACCGCGACTTTATTAAGATACTCGATCTCTCCTTTCAACCACATCAACTCCGATCCCATTGCCAGCTCCTCCTTCACAGCCGGCTCCCCTGACTCTGCCCGCGCACTGGGGAGAGGCTGAGTTTTAGCTACTTGGAAGAGTGCACGGAGACGGAACCCCCAGCAGGTGTAGTGCGCGGGGTTGATAGCGATGATGTATTCGGTGACTTTGAGCGTACGCTCAGAGAGTTCATTGGCGGCCATTAGTGCGCGAAGGTAACTCATGGCCTCGGTGTAGCTGTCCATGTAGGCGATTTGGGCGAGGGGGCGGGGGCCGTCATCTTGGGGGATGGGGTGGAGGTCAGGGAGGAGGGTGGGAAGGTCGGCAGGAGGGGGTAGAGAGCGGGGCATGTTAAGTGGGCTTTCAAGCCTGCTTTGTCTGTAGAGAGAGGTAGCTGGATGTGAGGTCACGGGAATGACACTGCGGGAGCTTAACTGCTGTATATAATCTGCAGAGTTCCTGAGCAGGGAGAACGGATGAAGTGAATATTCTCAACCCCTAATGTGATTTTGATGAAAGGGAGCGCGTGGGGAAATATATTAATGGTGGGGTAGCACGATACCTGCCTTTTCTTTGTGACGATACTTCGAAGCCCTCTCTTGGCGTGGGGGATGCCCCACCTCAGCTTCAATATATCTCAAGGAAGGATACGTATATTAACGTCGTGAATCTACATATGCGAAATATGACTTTATTGTGCCTCCTTTTAGCTGCCATCTTGATTTGTCACCCCAGCTCAGAGGCGGGCGGCGTAACCTTCTAGATCTGACCACTGCGTTTGAATGAACTGGGGTTCATATTCCTTGAGTCCCGGTGTAGTCTTCATTCTGTCGATCTCATTTCGATTCAGTAATCGTCCAACAAGCATTGTTATTGCAGATGCCAGTCTCGCAGCTGCAACCCCCGGGGATTTGCAAATGGGAAGCATGGCAATCAAGACTGTTGTCTTGTCTTTTAATATAAGACTTAAGTTATCTTTCAATAAAGCTTCCGTAATGAAGGCACATGGATAAGCTCGCAGGCTGATCCTGCTGCATATATGAAGGTGAATCGCGAATCAGCTCTAGGCGGGAAGCTTGGTTGTCTCCCCAGGTCATCTCGTTACTATTGCTGAGACCTAGTCCACAGATAACAGCTCCCAGGGGTCAATTCAGCCATATTCCAAGTAACCACAAACAGAGAAAAATCACATGTAGAGTACGGCAAAGAATAATAGAAACAACCGCGCAGCATAAAACAAAAAGCAAACAAAACTCCTCTAGGTACAAAAAGAAACTCGCATTTTTCTTCCCTTCCCGTTCTTTCAAATCATTCATCTCAGCCTTTCCCTGAACCTCCACCCTGGTCACAAGACTAACAATAAGGCACCCCACCCATGCTGTGTGCCTTATCAACAAAAATCCTTGCTTCTATTGGTTCGTACTCAAGCGATGCACCACTGGTACTGAGCTGGGAGGCAAGCTTCCGTACTCTGTAATGACCAAGGTAATGTTCTCCGCTGGTGTGACATCGTACATAATGTTCAGAATGTTCAAGTTTGGAATATCTCTCCACTTGCTCAGCTTCCCAACTATGGGCTGGTATCTGGTTATAGAAAGGTTCGTGAGATCATCCGGTAATGCTTTATGGTTTGCGATTAGCAAACTGCGTGTCCAAGAGAGGGAAAGTGATAGCCTACCAAGCTCATTCGTCACTATACTATCTAACCCAACTTTATCCGTGAATTTGATGCTCTCACAACATACTATAACCGGAATCTCAAATTCCTTTGCGTACATTGCTAGTGCCGCAGTACCCACTCTCGAATACAAATGCCCATTTGACAGCATCGCATGCGCACCTAAATAAACCTTCGTGGCATCCCGTATGGCATAGCTCAAAGCATGTATCAAGGTGTACGTGCAGTCAATACCAAACTCCGATAATGCCTGACACATCTGCGCACCCTCCATCAACGGCCGGGAATCCACTACCACAACCCTAAACTTAATTTTCTTCCTATGCGCTTCAGCAAGCACCATCTGTACTATGTTGCTCTTTGCAAATGTAACAATAACATCCCCATCCACAATCTTCTCCACGGCGGTAGCAACGATGGCTTGGTCTGCAATGGTAATTTTTTCACGGATGTAGTTGTCAATTTTCTCGAGCAGGAGCTCCTTGGCAGTATGTTCAGGAATATCGATACTGATGGTGGAGATTTCGAGTTTGAGCCAACGGATGGCATTCCGCATGGATATAGACATAGGGCGAGCGGACCGAAGGTGCTCAATTTGAGGGGAGAGGTGATGGGAGGAAAGGTTACGAGTGAGAGTAGTGTGTGGTGGTGTTGTGTAGTCCTCGATAACCTACGAAAGTAATGTCAGTGTGCGTTACCCTCAACAGGGTGTGCATCAATTACCCTCTTGAATGCTAGTAACGTAGCCACACATCGTGCGCTCGATCCACAAATATCATATGAAGCCATTTGCAGCCCCAACGCCAAAATAGCAGGATGAACATCCTTATGTGACCCCGCCAAATTCACCTTTCGCCCCGGACTCTCCAAATGCCTGAACAATGGAATTTCTTTCTTAGGTGCCTTCTCGGTTGCGGCTTGGCCTGTATGCGCAACAGGAGTGGCACCACTTCCTTTCTCTACTTTCTCTACCTTTCCTCCCTTCTTCTCTATCCAGGGGCTCTTAGCACCCTGTTGAGGTTTTCCCTTTTTATCACCACCAGGACCTACCTCTGGCTTCCCACCCGGGGCCACTCCAGCAGTAGCTTTATCTGCAGCACGGCGGGCTTGCTTCTCCGCCTTCTTCAGCTCTTTCAGCTGCTTTGGGTTGAGCTTTGCTTCTCCCCCTGGGGCGGAAATTCCAGCTTTCGCTCCAGCATCGTCTCTCTTTTGTGCCTTATCTTCTTTTCCTTTCTGAGGCTTATCCTCCTTCAATTTCTGCTGTTTAGGGGCCTTTGGCGTGACGGATTTCGGTGTAGCCCCGGCTGGGACTGCTGGTGGTGATGTAGACATGCGAGGTGCTGTGTGCAGCCCGTGGAGTAATTTATTTTGGGGAGGTTCAGTGCCGGCTTGGTGACTTTTCCACGGTAAAACCTAGTCTGGTACGAGAGGCTGGTGCCCACCAGACTACGTATAACCAGTTTTATGTGTGCGCTGCCGCTGCTGCCAAATAGCCGAAGTCCAATTGATGCTGTGAATGATGGACCTATTTCTGCAAAGGATCGCCAGGGCATGCAAATGCTAACGGCTGGTTAGATACAGATGGAATGCACCCGGCAATGTGGGGCAGGGAAGCGGGGGGATACACACATAAGAGTCATCGACGAGTTACCGTATGTACCTGCTTGCTATCGAGACGGCTAACTGCAAGAGGTGTAGCCGGCTTGCAGGGTACATCTGTCAGCAACGCCAAGAAACGTGGCGCAGGAGCAGCCCGCAAACAAACAGAAGTAGCAAAACACATAATTAACTCCCCTTCGACTCAGCAAACAGAGAATTCCAAGTACGGTTACACGCTCAGACATGCCATGATGTTGGCCATACCTCGCAAAGCCTCAGCGGTCGCTCGCCTCCTCCGCACATCAACCCACAGCCGTCTACTCTCGACAAGCTGCATCCTCCGTTCCGACTCAAGCTCGCCTATTGGATCCCACTTTTCCCCAGGACCATCTCCGCCTCGCCTGCCCGCAGAACAGCAAGCCGAGTTTGAGCGTCTTCAAAAGTTAAGTCACGGTGCTTTTTCCCAGCCTGCTTCAACTACCTCAGCTCCGAATTCCGAGACTACACCTGAGATTGATACAACCCCGGGGGAGATGCTACACCCAAATATCAGGCGAGGAGCGCCACCGGAGTTTGAGGGTGATGTGAACCCCAAGACCGGAGAGATTGGTGGACCAAAGAATGATCCCCTGAGATGGAAGGGTGACTGGAGTTACAACGGACGAGTGACGGATTTCTAAGGCAGCAGAAAGGAATATTCAATGCTGCCTTTCGATCGACCGAGGCTACTTACGGACCACTGCCTGCAAGCGAGATTTGATCTGACGACTCGTCTTGGCGCTCCATCGCCACCGTACTTCACATGTATATGTATGTAGTCTGGCGGGCACCGCCTCTCGTTGCCTGACTGATGTATATATATGCATATTTGCTTATTCCAATTTCTTGTCCTGTTACTTTTCCACTTGCAGACTCATTGCTCAGACTTCATCTGATTCCATGATGACGTGATTGGATGCCCTCAGGATGAACCCAGGCAGGCAACACCAACCTTAAATTTTTTTGAACTTCGCCCCAACCCCCTGATGTACCAATCCATGCAACTCATTGGCTGGAATCCCTAACTGCACATTGCTTTTGTGATGTAGCCTCGGCCCCGCCAAGCCCAGATACCCGCGCATGGCTAGAAGCGGCGTATCATTGGGTGCCGCACGCGGCTTACCTCCCGTTCATGTGCAATCCAGGCTGCCAACGTACCGGCAGGTACCAAGTATAACTGCAGCTTCCAACTGTTCAAGTACGTGAAACAAGAATCTCCGCCTCATTGTCTTTTTTTATCCACTGGCCAAAAGATCCTCGATTGCTACCTCACATCATACCTTGTTCACACCCACATTCTAACAAACAAATCCCTTTACCTCCTGACAGCCAACAGAACCGCCATCTCGCCGGGGCCGAGGTCCAAACCTGCAGTAGTACAAGCGATAACATTTACTTTTTCGCTGGCTGAGTCCAAGCAGAGCAGGTTCTATCGCCGTATAGTATCATATTCCAACTTTTCTTATTTGCGGATGAGCTTGCTTTGTGCGGAGCTTGGGGCGTAGTCTACCTTTCCACCTCTTTGTGGGCATAAACCACCACCCGTGTCGTGCCGTTCTGGTTTGTCGTTCGTGCGTCAGATTCAAAATTCTAGCCTTTGCGCCGCCCCATCTGGCCGGAAAGGGAAAATAGAATAAAAAATAAATATACCCCATCCCAAGAAGAAAAAAAAAAACGGATGATCTTTAGATTATCAAGTCGACGAGCTTCTGTTACACTTCTGTCTTCGCTCAAGAAAGTCAGGAATATCCTAACCACCTCCTCCTCCTCCGCCGCCGCTGTCTCCCCCATCACGAGCTACAAACTGCCACCAGGAGGCGTGCTGCGACTTTCCCTCTTCAGATCTTCCTCCGCGATGACCGTCGATACGCCTAAATTACACACGACTAAATGCTCACAAAATCCGACCCCGCATTCCAATTTCGTCAAAATCGTCGAAGTCGGCCCGCGCGACGGTCTCCAAAACGAGAAAATCATAGTCCCCACCAAAACCAAACTCGCATTAATAGAAAAACTCTCTCAGACTGGGCTCTCGGTGATCGAAGCCGGTGCGTTTGTCAGCCCCAAATGGGTACCCCAGATGGCGGATACTCCACAGATTCTGCAATACTTGGATAAACACCCCGTAGATGCAGTTAAATCCGAGGGCATCATGTATCCCTATCTCGTCCCGAACCTGCAGGGGCTGCAACGTGCGTTGGAATTGGGAACCACAAATCTCAAAGAAGTTGCCATTTTTGCGAGTGCGAGTGAAGGTTTCAGCCAGAAGAATATTAATTGTAGTATTGATGAGTCTTTGGAGCGGTTCCTTCCTGTCTTGGAACTCTGTCATGATAGAGGCATTAGGGTTCGAGGGTATATCTCTATGATTTTCTCTTGCCCATACGATGGTCCCACGCCATCAACTAGAGTCGCCGAAGTCACAAAAAAGCTTCTTGATATGGGGTGCTATGAGGTCTCGCTTGGAGATACTAATGGCACGGGTACACCGCCATTGACATCGGTACTCCTCAGTACACTCTTGAACAAGCCTTATTCAATCCCGGTTTCAAGGCTTGCCTGCCACTTCCATGATACTTATAACTCAGCTCTTGTCAATGTTATGACAGCGCTCTATTTGGGCGTGAGGGTGTTCGACTCGAGTGTGGCCGGGCTGGGTGGGTGCCCTTACTCCAAAGGCGCAACGGGGAATGTGAGCACTGAGGACTTGGTATATTTCTTGCATGGAATGGGTGTGGGGACAGGCGTGGATCTAGAGAGAGTAAGCAGGGTCGGGGATTGGATTAGCAAGGAGCTAGGAAGGGCCAACGGGAGTAAAGTTGGCCCGGCGTTACTGACCCGAGTGAGGGCAGAACAGGAGAAGATGGAGAAGGAGAAGGAGGCAAAGTTATAGAGAGTTGGTTTCTGTTGGTTCTTGGTGGCGCTTTGTGTTCTTTTTGGGGGGCCTTAGGTTTTGTTATGGCGTTGAGTTGGCTTTGCGTTGGTAATATCATATTTTTTATAGCATTTGGGTACAAGGGTTCGTGCCAGGGGTGGATGCATTATTCCTTTTTACTCTTTCCCTCCTTGGAGTACTTTTTTTCCACGTATCTATGGTGTAGAGAGGTAGAGATTTACATGCATCTATGGTGTAGAGGGTCGAGCATCATTAAATAGAAGAGGCAGATCGCATTACTTCCTCGTTTTAGGATTCCTGTTGACTCCTTATCTCGTGAAATTTCCACTGCAGCTGTTTATGGCTTCTATTAGTCTATTCAATCAGAGTTAATCGTTACCCTGATACTAGACTTTCAGCGTGCAATATGCTCATGCTAGGTATCAAATCTACGCCGCTACGATATCCACCTCCGGCTCCCCGTAGACCTTTCTATACTTCCTCCAACATACTCAGACTTATATTACTCTCTTCACACACAATAACCACAATTTATCCTCCCTCTTAAGTTCCGGAAGAGCCTTCTTGAATACCCCTCATAGCAAACCGATAAACTCGCCCCACAAGCCGCCTCCACAAGCCCTCTCCTTCCGCAAATTGAATACATGCACGAGCGGCTTGGGCATCCTCAACGGCTACACTACAGACATTGGGATACTGAGCTAGCTCGAACGTCTTATCGGCTACTCTCCTCGCAGAGAGGATGTTGATAGGTATATGTATGTGCAACGCCAAGAGAGAGGGGTATATGTAGAGGGTTATGCCCACTTAGGCAGTAGATAAAAAGCGGGAACAGGCAGTCAACGAACACAGTACGCAGTCAGAACCAAAAACAAACACAAAATAAACAAAAATAGGAATAAGGTATGGTTTGTGATATTCGATTAATGGGTGTTAATTTTACCAATATGAAAAAACTATGAATGATTCGTAAAAAAAATAAAGAAGTTGCTAGTATGTAACTTTTTTTCTTTTCTCGTTTAGGAGAGTGAGGGTTCCGAGGGCGATAAAGAAGGGTTGGACGGAAGCATATGAAAAGGCAAGGTGATGGAGTGCGTGAGAGGGGACTATTGCGGAGTGAAGAGTTTGAGAAAGCGGTGTTGAGAAACAGCGGTAAGGGAGTTGGGGATTAATTTTGAACTTGTTGGCGAATGTGACAAGGATCGGTGGGAGCGGTTGTATGATATGGATAATATACTTAAGTAGTTGGAAGGGGTTGATTCAGGTATGTCGATTGGACTTGGGGCAAGTTGGAGCGTTATATGGGAATGTTTAGTGGAGAGCGAATGTTATCATATGTAGGAAGGCAGGAGGGACCTTGATACGACGAAGTATGTTGAAGGTGTGTTATCCGGTTACGGCGTTGAAGATACGATGTGGAGTTCATTGGGTTAGTTATAAGGTACTGATATGTTATAGGTGTATTGAGGGGGGTCGGAAGTTGGTGTTGGAGGAATGGAAGGAAAGTAAGGATGTTACGGCGGAAGATAGAGAATTTGCAAGGTTATTTGCTGAATGTGTTGATGTTGAGTATAGGATGTTTAGTGGTGAAGATATTGTTGAAGCAGGAGGAGTTGGAGATGGAGATTAGGTGAGATGGATGGTTAAGAGTAAAGCGGAGGAGGTTTTTCGGAAGCTGGTAACAGAAAGGGAAGGGGATGATTAATGTAGAGGTCTACTTAGTGGGTTATAAATTCGGACACGCACCCCTAACACTCCCGGCAGCTACAAGTCAGTCTATCCTCGACCTCACTCTCACCAAGTATTATTGCCATCACCATCTCTGCTGCCCTTGCTTCAGTGCTGCCTGAAATTGTCAGGGCATCAGACTATCTCCAAGTGTAGTCTGGTTGCACAACCTCTCGTAGTTGTGCAACCAGACTACTTCAAGTGTAGCATACATGGTGAAGCCAAAGGAGGCAAGTGGAATGAATCCTGGCAAGAAATCAATGATTAGGTGGCCGAGGGAGCTCAGTGGTACGGGGCCTTCTGAAAATAAGTATAAGTATAAGTAGATGTAGATGTATATAGAGACTTCATTCGCTTGCAGATAAATATCGATCGGTTTGGAGTACATAGAATGTTGTATCTTGGCAACGGCTGTGGGAACGCCAAGATATGTACAGATCCACCCTGTCACTGTGTCATAAATGCGCTAGGGCTGCTGATCAGGAACGCGTTTTCTGCCACATTCTAACCAGCTCTCCGTTCCAGACTCAGCTCCCAGTTCGACTCTTCGGAACCAGGCTAGCGACACACGGCAGCCCTTCAGAGACAGTAAAAGTAACGGTTCTTTAGTGGCTCAGGTGGAACCGCCTTTATGCGCAGACGAAGCAGAGCGTCCTCCACTCGTCGACCAAGGCCAAATCCGCAAAAGACACCGGATCCCAGCGACACTAGTACTACAATGGCTCAAGAGAAATGGAAGTTCCCGCTGTTGAAGCATATCTTCATGGTATGTCTTCCTTCTGCCCAGTCACCTTCAGATTAAAATATGCTGATGGGCTATACCTCTAGGGTATGGCTCGGGAGATTCCACCAAAGGATGGAGGCAAGGACACCAAATCGAAGAAGCCGGTCACCTTGGATAGTATGAATTCCCCGGACTCAACAGGCACGACTCCACAGAGTTACTCTCTGTTAACAATCAGACGGCAAAAATTAGATACATTCTATTCTGTTTCATTCTATCCATACAGCAGCCCGGAGGACGATCCTGTATTTGCTGTATGCGGGGGACTTGAGGTACTTAATCTACAGTTACCTCGCACTGTTCGGCTGGCATAAAATTCGGCTAATATACCATAATTGTTTCTAGACGATTGTTTATCGATTTCATCCGGAGAAAGGGGCAGAGGTGATTCAGTACTTTGTCGATGATTCTGTATGCCGCATCCCACCCCTACTATGTCTGGGAGGAAGTCTTGAAATTGTGTATAAACAGTGGACCCTGTGGTGTGGGTGCCCTGTTCAAACATTACTATTGCAAAAATTCAGCACTGATAGTTGGACGATTGTAGCCTACGGAAGTACTTTGCACCTCATGTTGGACCAAGGACCTCGAGACTGGAGACCCAATTCTTTGCGTTGGTGGCAATGCTGGGACGATAAAAGTACTGAATGTCAGGGAAGGAAAACTCACCCAGGTGGGCGTTATTCCCTTCTAGTTTGATCATGTGCTAATCTTTTGGTAGACCCTTATAGGGCATGGAGATGTAAGTTTGTCACTGTCAAGTCAATGTACAATATCCATTTTGACTCGGACTGACCCTGGCCGTGTGCGTGGTAGGAAGTCATGGATCTTGAAATATCCCCAACAGACCCAAACATATTAGCTTCAGCATCGGCAGATTCGAGCATACGGATATGGTCATTGGACCCCAAGCACAGGCAACAGCCTTTGGCCAGTGTACTAGCTGGAGAAGGGCATCGGGAAACTGTCCTTACACTTGTAGGTTCTGCGAATGGTATTATATACCTTAATGTGTCTAACTCCAAATCAGGCATTCCATGCCAGTGGGCGATATCTTCTGTCTGGTGGGATGGACCATATCGTGAACCTTGTAAGATCTTGTACTCCTATCTTCAAAAGCTGTGCTCGCCTGACAGCTTCATTTGTGAGCGTAGTGGACCCTGCCCGAGCTGCCAGTTGAATCTACTGGCACAGATTCACCAATCCAAGTAATATATCCGCACTTCTCTAGTTCTATAGTTCACAGCAACTACATTGACTGTCTCGCCTTCCATGGTGACCTCATTCTATCTAAGGCTGCAAAGGAGCATAAGATTATTCTCTGGCAAATACAGAACTTTTCCTCTTCTGCCCCACCTCTCCCACAATCACGGGCGCCAACAACACACGAGTGGCGTGAAACTCGTTCAGCTTACGGTGGTACATACGACCGTCTATTGCAATTCCACGCACCAGATACGGAACCCTTCTTCTTGCACTTTGGACTGTTAAGCGAGCCTGGCAGACATCCAATGCTGGCTGTGGGGGGTACTACAGGAAGGGTATGTATGTGGGATTTAAGAAGGATCGAAAACGTAAGTACTGCTGGGAGTGGGGATGGGATAGGCGAGGGGAATAGTCGCCCTACATCAAGCAAGAGTAAGAAGGAGGATGGGATCAATGATCCGTTTGCAGTCATCAAGCCACATCTGACACAGGATATCCCGAAGGGGAAGACCGTGAGAGAGGTTGGTTTCTCGAAAAACGGAGAGTGCATGGTTGCGGTGGGTGATTTTGGATTGGTCGCCCTTTTCCAAAAGCAGAGCCCGAAATGAGTAAGGCTGGCGTAGACAACGGGCGGGGCAACAGGGTGAGCTGTTAATCGGCTTTCAAGAGCACTGTGGTAATTAGGCATCCCGTCTCTAGGCAAGTTTTATTATTTATGACTAGAAACGATAATACTTAATCATAGATCTGTAATTCATAGTTTCAGTTTCTTTATGGAAGAGTATTGCCCCTATTTATTTAGGAGGGTATACAGGACAACAACATAAGTTACTAGGAACTAGTGTATCATCTAGATACATTTATTACACTAGCCCAACCCAGCTGAAATTGAAGCTGTAAATTCATAAGATCAAGTAATTAAATACTATCAATGCATTTGTGGATATGCACAATTTTAAAATATTTGCTCTATAGGTATTCTAGATTAAATGATAAATCGATTCAAATAAGCTTGTACTTAGTAAAATATTCTTTATAGTAAAGAAATCAATCTCTAGAAAGCGCCAAAGACATATATATAGCTGAAACCTAATACTATATAAATTTCTTGGGTCATAACTTTTACCAAAATTCCCTCTATCTAAAGATGACCCTCATGTATACAAGCTCATATGATAGCATAATTATTAAAACAGCATTTTATAAAGAATTTGTGTTTACTTGAAATGCACCTGTGACTATTTTAGATAAAATAGGGTACTAGCTTACTATATATACATATTCCTCCTAGTTAGGACGATGACCCTAATGCCACGTAACAATACAAGTACCTGTTCTATGTGTAACTCGCAGCATATACAAGCCCATACGTAGGAAGGAAGCCCTAAGTCAGATTCTAGCACAATTGGATTATGTTTAAATTTTGATAAAATATATAGTAAAATAAGGAGCAATACTACCTAGGCTTCCATGACTAATAACATAGTATTGTTCTTAAAGTCCTTTCTATATTATGGATAGCATATGAGACTACATACCTATGCATTCCTGTATTTGCAATACATATTTTCTATAATATAACTTGAAAGTGCTTATGTTAGTTCGGTTAGTATTACCCTCAACTTGTCAATATCTACTATAGTTTGTAAGTCTAAGTATTTCTTATTTCAGAGCCGCAACTCTCGGACAGCGTACCGGTAGCAATAGATATAGATATATGGGGCCTATCAGTATGCACTGCGACAATACAATTGGTTGTGTTGACCAAAAAAAATTATATATCCTGGACTAAGTAAGGGTCCGCTAACACAAGAGGGCCCAAAGTGCAAACCAGACTACTCTAATTGTAGCTGAATGGGCCGTAATATGCATTTAGAATAAGTTTAAATATTATGCACCGAGCCTCTTTGTGAGCGAGTGAGTTCTTGTGAAACATTGCTTGAGGGGCTGTGTGGGAGGGAATATTTGTACGCATTGACTTGACTTATGGGAATTGGTACTTATGAACTGGATATGCATATAAAGTACATATTATGGGATATGAGTAACCATGCAACCGCCTCTTGGCCACGAGCATGACATTAGGTGCAACTGGTCGGCGCTTACCGCTACATTATGTCATACCAGTAAATAATCTCCACTCATGCCATGGCGAGACGAATCACTATCTTGCAGGCATTTCTATTATGCTAAACACATTCCCGCACTCTCCCACACTCCGGCTCACCCTAAACACGTCCTAAACACAAACATATCCCAATACATCATGATAGGTATCAAAAATTCCTAATGCAACTCATGGTTTCCTTCTCTTAACCATCTCGTAAATTCATGGGAGAAATCAAGTTCTTGCCGCTTTCACCATCGCCGCCAATACTGCAGCTCCAATAATTCCACCATTCTTTGCTTCTACCAGCCTCACTTTCCTTCGGTGGGTAGATTTCATGGCCTGCTCATCATACAATTTTTCTGTAATTTCCTCTATGTACCTCTGGCATCTTTCCCTGAAGTTAGGGTATTTCTCCAGGACTGTTCCCGTGAAGGAGATGATTACATCGCCGCCGATCTCCTCTTCCTGTTGTATCGTTTTGGGGCTGTACAGTCCCAGGTCGTTGTTGACGTCGAGAATACCCACAGTTGCCGCCACAACTAAGGCCGCGGCGCGGTTTGAAACAGTTTTGCATATACTTGTAAACGTCGTAGCGGACGTAGTGTCCCAATTCCAGCTTGCCACCTTGTCACAGAAGTAAGACTTGAGTATCTCAATTACCTTCTCCACTCGGCCTTCACCTTCCACCTCCGCACATAATTTTGTTTCCACTGCATATGGCTTATAAAACCGGGACGGTAGCATCGCCCCCTCTTTGCCCAATACATCTAGGGAAGCCAACCTCACAATTTCTCCCAGATACCGTCCTGATACCATCTCCTCCAGCGGCTGAAACCCTGGCTTCTCATTCTCCTTATCTAGAATCCTATCCCATTTCGTCATGTGCCTTTCCACCGCAGGTAAGGTGCCATTGATGCTCCACTCTGTATTCAATAACACATGTGTAGCATCTGCCTTTTGTGTTGGCTTCTTGAAATCTGCAAGTTTCCCCACCGGACACAAACACGTTGCATTTGTCCCTGTTCCCACTATTATACCTACAGCTGCGTTTCCTTTGTGTACATACCCTCCGGCAAGCAAGGTACTTATGCTATCATTTGTTATCGCAACAACTTCAACTTTCGGTAACTTAACTCCTCCCTCCGACAAGATGCGTACTTTAGCGTAAGCGTTGGTGAGAAGTGTTGCCAGGTCGTTGGTGGTGGAGAAAGTAAAGCCTTTACCCATTGGCATAAGGAGAGCGGAGGTATGACTCGATTGGACCATAGGAAACGAGAATGTGACTCCGAGAGCGAGCCCTTCGTGAATAATCTCCTCTGCAACGTCCTTGGAGCACTGTGACAAGTACGTCCTGATGACTGAGGCTATACACTCACCAACCCAGTCGAACAGAGCCTCTGCCTGCATTGACTTGAGATAATCAGGGATCCCCCATGCGGAGCTTGGTGCAATCCTGAATCTTGGCACAGTCAAAACCTCACTCTTCACGAGCCCAAGATTTGGCTCCATAACCAACTGGGTAGTCGACGAAGGCGAAACAGATCCCGACCAGGGCGATCCCGAATCATTTGTTGCTGGAGTTGGTTCCTTGAAGGCCCCCACCCCACAAAGCTCCACAACCCCAACTCTCAAGTTCGACCCACCCAAATCCAAAGCCAAAAACTTGCCATTCTCCTTCCCATCTGGTAAACTCGTAATCGGTGTAGGCAAGAATTGCGTAGAAGAGCTCAATGCTAGATCGTGGTATATTTTACTGAAGTCCTTCGCAATCTGCAATAAATTATCCAATGGAGCTGTCAATTCCTTCAGCGGATTCTTCACCTCTATTGGTAGCGTGGCCTGTGTAACGGTGACTGTGGGCATGATAAGGTAACAAGGCAGGTTGAAGGGGGAAACGAAACAGATGAAAGGGAACGGTGTGGGGAACTTGAGTAATTTATCCCTGGCTCTGCGACGCTGATCTGTCCCTTGGCCATGAAGCTGACGGTTGTAGGCATATGCCTATTTTGCCCTTGTTTAACCTGTTAGGGAAGGTGGATACCGGAAACAGAATGCTGTGCGGAAGTAGTCTACGTATGGTGTCTAGACAAACTCTCGAATGTTAATCCGGAAGGCACTCCGATTTTGTTACGAAATATTTTAACCAAATTTTCTCATGTGGTGCTTATTGTATTTAAAAGCCGTTTTATAACTGTTCTCACTCCCTCTACCTGCACTACATCGATACATGTCAGTCTAAGGATTACTACCTCTCAGGTTATGCGAGAAAGGTATTAAGTATTTTTCTCGTACTAAGTATGTGTGACCAAAAATGTCATTGTAGTATTAAATTATGGTGTAGCTCAAAAGTCATGACTACTGAAGAGCCAATTATCATCCGCAATAATATCCATATAAAGGGCTCTGCTTCCTTGTATTTCTCATGCATGCCAGTACTCCTCATACCTCTCATCGTAGGGCTTGAGTGTTTCATCCTCGTCAACCCTCCTCCTCGCCCCGCTTTAATGTACCTCACCAGATCTTCAACTCTACTTCCTCCCTCACAATTCCTCCATTTCCCCATCCCCTCAGACAGGCTAACCTTATGGAGCAGCTCGCCCCGTATCCCAGATATTCACTTTACGCAACACTGCTTTTAAGCAGCCCAATTCCACACTCAAACCCTTGATCAGAAACACACTCGTTGAATCATGGGAAATCAACTTTCCCTTCCTTTGCACAATCTTCAATAAAAGATTGATCTGGGAGTTTCTCATAACTATGTATGAAGCATTGAGAGAATTGAAGAAAAGTCGTGTTTTGCTTTTCGGCATGACTATATGGGTCTGGTTTCACTCCACATAAATGGACAATATTCCCCAAACATTCCCCTGGACTGTGCATGTAGGTGACTCCGCCATTCCCAGGGGCCGTCCTATTGCACCAAATCTTAGCTTACATAATTTTGAAGGACTATGGGAGGATAAATCTACTTCTCAATAACGACATTCTGAAATCAACCATCTCTGGTCCTAGATTCCCTAGTGCTAGGAATCTAGGCCCTCCACACAGTCCCTCGCATCGGGACACTTCAAGATGATGTGAATTTCTAGTTGAACCTTGGTCCTCCGAGCTTTACTTGCCCGTACTTGTCTGTGAGCGCGCGCTTACTCCCACTTTCCATAGACTTTATCGAATACATTTCGATACGCCATTCCAAACGAGGTCTTTTTCATATTCCTGGCAATTCGTGAAGTATCTTGTGGGCCCTCGCCACCATTAATTTCACAGCTAAGCCTATGCACCAGACATCCGGTCTAGTCTCGTGACCCAGTGCATATTTCATAGCTGGATAGTTTCACCCGCCACTGATGCCAGGAAACATTCTCCGTTCAGTCCTGCATCATGTTTCAGCGTTTTTGCAGAACCTCGAGGGGCACACCTGGCACCGCTTCCCTACAGATGTGATCCTTTCGGGGCCTGCCCACGGAATTTTTTTTCTTCTCAGTCTCAACGGTCAATACATAGCTATGTTGGGGATAATTCTTTCAGTCCTGGAAGATTACCTAAATGTCTGCCGAAATTATGAGGTGTACAACTGCCAAACTTCCATCCCTGCAAGAACATGCAAGACTGGTCATCCTCCCTTCTAGCTACCCGTTATTTCGTGCTGGGAGTTGGCCTCGTAAAGCCAGCGGAGCCCATGCTGGGCATCATGGGGTGAGGTGATGTGTGTGTTCGCTGCTTCCACCAGCTCTCGTACTTGGAGGAATAGCGATATCTTGCTCCCTTCGAACTCACCACCTCCACATGCTCCCCTGACGTCCCGCATACCGGAAATTATACAATTGGTGTCCCCAACTGCCAGAGCCTTGCTATTGCCCCTTGCCATCCCCTCCCACTTGTACTATACACACGCCAAAAGTTTTGCTGTATTTCTGAAACCTGAATTTGAATACGGCTGGACAGTGAAAATTAGTACTAATGAGTTTGCTCCCTATGCTAAGACGCCCGATTTTGGTTCTTCTTATTCTCCGGACTGTCCATAGGTAGTTACACAGCCTTCGGAACTTGTGATGGTGTTTGGGCGATCTCAGTGGGTGTGGTGCAGGTGGTCATAATTGTGGCAGTGACTACCTGAATTTTATAGGCGAGGACTTTTCTTTATTTTTATTTTTCCTTTTTTCCATAAATCGTTACTCGCATTCGCCTTGAGATCATGGGGAGGCCCCGAACGTCCCCTTAAAGGTTGTGCTATGCTTGCGGGCAAGAAGGTAAAACCAACATATATCTGCATTTCCCCAATATGACAAGAAAAAGTGTGAAACGGCCAAATTACCACATCTCTACACTCCTCCAACCCATATCAAAATCATATGCTTCCACCGCTAGAAGGCGACCCTGTAACTTCATTCTCAAACCACCTTCATACATATGAAAAGAGGCCTCCTCATCAAAGAAGACAACTATCGAGCTGGTAGTCTTACCAATTCTTCTGTCCTCCCCCAGGAGCCAATGTAGCCCCATCATTCCCCGCAAAATCCGTATTCCACACATCCTATTTCGTTTCTACCAATGGCCGGTGGCAGGGTACTCCGTGCACCACGAAAGCCTTCATGCTGACAACATCTCCAGCGGTATTTCTGGTAACCTTGTTTTTGGCAGGCTGAGGACAACTTGCCTTTTGCTTCGATCGTCTCGTATACTGTTTTGGGGAAGCAGGGGGAACTGCCTAGATTCATCCTCATCCTCCTCCTTCTCATATGAAGAGAGGTCTTTGTAGGGGACCAAGCCTCTGATCCCTCCCCCGTTATCACGTCCACCTCCACCTCCACCTGTTTCTTGACCTCCTCTTTTTTCTCCATTTTTTCTCCGTCTATATCCCTGCGCTTTCCATTCCCGCTTCAATCTCTGATGGCATAAGGTTGGATTGGATCTCCTACGTTATAACTTTAACTGGTGTCTCCTTTCCTTTTGCCTTCCACTTTTTCCTTTCAGCTGCTATCACTTTCCTGTTTATATCTTTGCCCCTTTTTTCCCTCACTCTCTCCATATTTTCTCTGTTGCCACCTCCCCATACCAACCATTGGCCTTTTCCATCTGTCCTTCCAGTACTGTGTCTTCTCTTTATATCATATAAGTTTTCCATTAGGTAACAACATTTTCTCCAATAGTTTCTTCTAAGACTTTAGGCTGTCCATCTGTTCTTGCAGCTATTCTCTCTCCGTTTCTACATTCTCCAGTTTTTCTCCCAGAATATCAATCTTACCCTTTAGCTCTTCAATAAAATCATTTGTTTGCTAGAAGTATTCCAATCTCTTGGTCAATCCCACCAATCCCCCCTTCCCTTAACTTCGATCTTCCCCTAAGATTGCATCAATAAAGCACTCTTCGTCCACTGTGATGAGAGTGGTAACTTCTGCTAAAAGCAAGCTAGTTATACATGCCCACTCTATCTTATTCATCTTCCACCTCCTCTTCGCCTTCACCTCTCTAAACTCTATCTCTAATACCGCTTCATCTTCTGAATCTAACCGTCCTGGTTCCTTCCTCTTTTTGTCCACGGCCCAGAACATACTCTCTGTCAGTATCCTCATCTGTTGATTCAATCACCCTTTCCTCTTCCTCTATGACTTCCAATTCATGTAGCTCCAGTTTCCTCTGTCCTCCGCTCGAGCGAACCTGTCTTGATACACCATGAGCCTCCTTATGTCTGACTGGAGTTGCGGCAGGTGTAAGGTAGCTGCAACTCCACATCCCCGAACGTGCAAGATAATCCTCCCACCAATCTCCTTCAACGACCGCCACACTAAGGTTTTTCGAGAGAAAACGTGATTTCTCTTGGATTTAGAAATTGGATTGCGTGTGAGGCGGAGGGATATAACGATGAGGATCAGTGTGAGGACTCAGGAGGAGGTATATTCAGGGTATGCCGAAGGAGGATATTCATTCATGGGTTATGCATACTGAGGGATAGATGAAGATAAGCGGAGAATACAGATCAGGCATTTAGTTGATAGCTTATATATTTCGTGATAAACCCTTTCCTGTTCTCCTTTCTGTCTCTCAGGTCCTACTCTTCCATTTCGTTCCGTTAACTACTTCCTTTATGCTTCACTAACTAGAGGGATTTCGCAACCTATTCTCTTGTTAATCTTCCTGTTATGTTATCATGGCAGACTGACAACCTTCGATATTACTATAGAAAACATATGTTAGTAAATGTTCTGGCTTGTTCAGCAATAAGGTCGATTGTCAATGGGAAGGATTGCGCTATTGACAGTTGGGCAGACCTATCCACCAATTGCGTACAACAGGCCCATTCGCCAATCTGTAGCCAGACATTGCTTAATTTCTATTTTTCTGTCAATCACATACAGTCAGAAGGCAAAAAAACTTTTCCGACCAGCCCTTCTTATCTCTACGAGAGGCCGGTGGAGGGCACAGACGCATACACCTACGCACCAACCGAGGCCCCCTCAATCAAACACTCCGAAAGGTCACCAGCTTGCCAACACTGCGATCATCCCCGGGAGGACGGCTACCATGTCACCTTCGACTGCCCCAAGCACCTCCAGCATTGATCGGAGATATCAGAACGTAGAAGGAGCTAGACGCGCCCCGGTGGAAGAAGTAAGAGGGAGAGGAGAAGGAGTGGGATGCGGTGGAGGCGTACTTCGCCTACCTCTACCGCCCCCTCGCTAGACGATAGGAGAGACACTTGCCACGCATATTTGAGGTCTGCTTCTTTGTTTTGCTTTATTTGCTGCATTGAGTTGCTCTGACAGTTTGCATTTTTGCACATACCTCGCGCAGGGCGGCCAGATTAACTTGACCGACCCTTGAATCCACCTGGAATTCCGGCGTGGCTCGTCATGCGACCCTTAGGTTGCGTACATGAGTACTGAGTTCCAAAAAAAAAGCCCCGCCAGACTACACTTCTCAGTCCCTTTTTATCACTTCAATCGAACGTTCCCTCACCCTTTAAGGTCCTTGCCATCTTTGCCATCTTTGCCATCCTTTCCATTAGCAGCCCTGTTCAGCCCCTTGAACTTCCCCAAGTTCACCCAATCCCTCTCGCACTCTTCCAACACATACTGTCTCGTTTCCGTCCCCATCTATTTCCAAGATGACCTTTCCACTTAGTCTTTGAGGGAACTATACTGTACTAAATTGACCTTCTCCTTGTCCATCGTAATAATTGCGTTGGATGGACCAGGCCTTAGTGTTGCATGGTGAGGAAAAAGCAGTCCTGAGACGTATTTTTCGTACCGAATCCGAGAAGAAATTTGGGGAATGGAGTCCACTATTCTATGCTCAATTACCATTCATTTCGCCTACGCTACTGAAAATTGTATTATCCAGTATATTTGCCTTCTTTTAAATTAAGCCTGCATTCACTAACCAATTATCAGGTTTTACCGCAGCCGAGTGACAACATTTTTAACGCGAGCCTCCCATCTAATCGTCTTTCTATTTTCCGTATTACTACTAATATTCTCCGATATAGGAACCCTCAAGCGGTTGATTCCCCTAATCGACCCCTGCAATTATTCTATGTATGTACTCATCCAAAAAATGTCACCATAGCCATTGCGCCGTCTACGGTTTTGAAACGGATACCTTCATTAGCGATGCCTTAGCCCCGCACTCTGTATAAATTGATCTGGTTGCAGCGGAAGAACCATGACTTCTTTACAACTCTGCCCTCTCGGCTTTCACCGCGCCTGAAATTACCTCCGATATCTCTATGCTAGACCATATTAATGGCTATGAGGTATTTCACAGAAAACTATTAGATAAATATAAAGTTACAGTCCCTCGACCATAACAACACCTTGCAAAGTATGATCCTAACATGTATAGGTTACCAGATTGTCCCTATGGAGGGAAATTATTTTTCCACAGGGTTGGAATACTCCTACGGAGAGAAGTCATGGGCTTTATATGCATATATCCCTGCAGGCAGTGCCCCAACCTACCTGTGCTTCCATATTGGAGCTGATTCCAAGACTCGCCACCCCATACGACATTCTTTACCTCCCTCATGGGAAAAATTCAAGTCCCTACGGAATACACCCTCATTTACTGCGGATAATTGGTTAATGGACAACGTGCAGCTAGGAAAGCAGTGACTATGTTAATGGTTTCGTATTCGTGATGATTCCCAGGAGATCACCCGTCATCAAAATCTAAGTACATCATGCCAACCGTTACACTATGTAGTACCAACACCCCCCTCAGGATCATGATGAAATGAACGTATACATATAAGAGAAACAAAGGTTGAGTAAACAATAGAGAACATTCAATGAGTAGGAAAGAAAAATGAGAATGAAAACCCTGCGCCCTCCCCTGGTTGCCCGATTGAACCAATACCGTCCCAGCTTCTGATATGCGGTGAGTCTGGGATGTTCAGTTAGTCGGCGTATGTTAGGAAGGGCAGTGGGGGGTTGGTTTTCTCGGTCTGTATTCACTGTTCCTAGACATTGTAGGTAAAACTTCTATAAGTAGGAAGAATATCTGCATGTAATGAACACACGCGGAAGAGATATTACGCGAGTGTCAATATCTTAGAGTTGTGCCAGTACGGCACGAGTGTCGACGATGTCCAGGAGGCAGAAGGCTTTGGGCGAGACCAAAGCAAGTCACGAGGCAAGGCAAACGCCAGGGCGAGTGGAGATCAAAGAGTGTATTAGTTGATCTGAGAGCAAGAGAAACAAGGATGTAAGATCTAGGGACGAGAGTGTATACAAGATCAAGGAATAGGACATGTATACAAAGAGAGTGTATACGAGATCAAGGAACCAGGAAGTATACAAAGTTGTTGCGTGAAGAGCAGAATACAGACGGCGGAACAGGACTCCTTTATAGAGGTCCGGAGCAAACAAGGTTTGACAGCTGACGTCCGGTCAAGGTTTGCCAGCAGCAGAAGGCGATCTGCTAATCACAAGCAACAAGCACATGGCGATACCATATGTCAAAGCAAGCAAATCACAAGCAGCAAGTGCATGGCGATACTGTATGTCAGAGCAAGTGATTCACAAGCAACAAGCACATGGCGATACCATGTGTCAAGGAAAACAAGGTTCAAGTCAAGTGTAAGTCAAGTACCGGGTTTCCGCATCCGAGAGTCGTGCTGGTATCGGCATGACTGTCAACCGGACAGTGTTCAAGACAGGGCAAGGTTCACACTCACGTAGTCACTTCACGTGAGTGTCGACAGCAGTCGAGGTTCAAGAGTCGTGGCAGTAGTAGTGCGGGTGTTTCAAGTGATCACTCACGTAGTCGCTTCACGTCGTGGTTCGAGATTGGCTCATGACACTGCATCTCATGGAGATCGTCAAATCTGTAGGAATAACATTTATCAGATTGTGATTGGTTTTGGTCAGGTAGAACCACGGAGCGCATGTCATACCCCATGCTGATTTTCAGTCACAGAACGCTTTCGGGAGAGGGGGAAAGTTTCATCCACGTAGTGTGATTCCTTTTTGATATGGTTGTACAGTTGGTTTCTGAATGTATACAGTATATGCCGAAGCATTGACCACATTGGTGATATTGAGATGCTTTGTATTGTAGACCCATCGCTTTTGCATACAGCTTGGTGGCAAAAGAAACTGAACGGCCTTATGCAAGTCGTATGCACGTCTTACATTTAGCGCGCATATTTTAGGCTTAGCCGCGCACAGATACAGTATGCAGTATTGGAGCTATATAGATCCAGCGTGAAATGCATACATAGAACAAGAAATGCTACGGATCTAGTACTTGGTATACCAACCCTCTGCCTTAATAACAGCCGCTACAGGGCGAGGCATTGAGCTGTAGAGACTCTCCAATATCTCATGGGTCCCACGCTCAATATAGCACTTGATGAAGCCATGTATGGCGCCTTTTGATCGACCCATGTAGTCTGCAATTTGTTAGTAACTCCATCCTTATTCATAGGCAAAAACAATCTTTCCTTTCTCAAAGCCAGAGAGCTGTTTTTGCTTGCTCAGTGCTTGCAGAGGAGGAGTATCTAGGGGAGGAACATTTGTAGAGGAGGCATCTGTAGAGGGTTCCAGGGAATTTGAGGGACAAGGTTGGGGCCATATCAGCGTGACTTAACACTAACAAAATAGTAGAGGATATAGATATTCGGAATGGACGGCCAGGAGATCATAAGTAATAGAACATACCTCCTGACCACGTGGTAAGACATTCACCAAAGACGTGATAGGCGCGATTTGATGCATTGAATCTGAATCAAGCGCGCTGCATGCTCAGGCCTTTTATGCAGCGTTCAGTTTTTTTTGCCACCTAGCTGTAGCACTCTAGAGCTTCATGTGGTAAGGCTTTTGTAAGTGCATCTGCACAAAAGGTTTTATTCCAGAGGGTGTTGTGCCAACCAGACTACCAGAGTTAGATTGACTTTTTTGGGAAGTCACCAAAGGAGTTCCGATTTGGCCTTATCCCCTTCTGATTGCCATTTTTGGTAATTGAGCTAGTCCCACTTTAGTAGTCTCGGCACCACAACAGGCACTAGTCTGGTTGTGTGCAATTGGCTTTGATCTCGATACCTTGGGTTATGACAAATTAGGGGTTGTGCAACCGGACTCATCGATAGACCTCAAGAATTTTGCCTCCTCTTCGGGCCACTCTGCCTCCAGAGTCCCTTCACACCGCCGACAGGCCCAAAACTCCTCCATTTTCTGCAACTCCTCCGCAGTCACCTCAAGAAGTACGGTTATTTGCCTCCTCCTTGAACTACCATTCTCTGCAGTCCCTCCACCAAATACCTTTGCCACAACAATCTTAAGCATTATGGCCAATAACTCCTTCAATGCCTTCACTCAAGCTCACTCTTGCAGGAGTGCAGCTGATTATTAGCACTTCCAAGCCCTCTTGATAATAAAGGGCATCTCCATCCCGAAGAAGCCTTATCAAAGGGGCACAGTGCGTAAGCTTAACAGCACTGAAAAACGTTCACCAAATTTTCCATGACACGTTAAGCATGCCAGAGGCAAAATACACTACAGATGCATCTGATTCTGAGATGTTGAAGATGACCAAATGTGCATATTTGGATCAACCTCAATTACGACCGTGATTCGCCCAATGTTATATTTATACTTCCCATGTCTTGCCATGCGGTTCACATGCCAGGGCTCACGTAAGTTGAGGTGATTAAACACTGATTTCATAGCAAGCTTTCTCATAAGGTTGAGTAACTTTTTGCTTTTTTTTTTTTTTTAATTCAATACTCGCATAAGGCGTGACCACGGCGAGGAACTTTTTGCTTTGTAAGTATATAAATATATATATATTGTAAACCCCACCTTTACACTGTGTCAACCTCCAAGGCGCAACGATATCATGGGTGTAACAGACCATAATTCGCACATCTTTCGCGGGCAACAGGTTCTTCCGCTGAATGCATATAGATCTACATACAGCGATTGTACGTGTGAGACCCTACCTCTTCACTATTCGTATTCCTTTGCTCCTTGGCTAGCTACTACCCGGAATCACCATCCTCAATGTACAGCTTCCCAAATCAGCAATGGCTATCGCCGACATGTGCTTGCTCCTCAAAACCCATCCCAGTCTCAGCATCTCTCGTCCCTGCCCCTCATCCCCTCTCAGCCTGCACCTACACCCACACCCGCCCTCGTTTCACTGGACACGTCGGAAGATCTTCCTAGCACTGATACCACCCCACTTGCCAACACCGAAATCATCATGGGAGACGCTACATCTACCCCGACCAATACTAAAACCGAGTCCACCACTCCCTCTACCGCAGGCCCTCCCGGAGACGGATTTTGCGGGATTTGGACAATGCTAGTTCAACCGATCTGGACCTGGATCGTACAGACCTTTATTGCCTGGACTTGGGGGAAAGTTTCCCCACAGTTGCAGCTGAAAAACGAATACGCCGAGAAATTACTTGTGCAGTGGGATGAATTGCAGGAGAAGCTCAAGGAGGAACGGGAGAAGCGGGAGAAGGCGGAGAAGGCATTGGCAGAGGTGGAGAAAGAGCGAGCATTGTGGGAGTACAGGCATCGACATGAAGTTGAGAGGCGGGAAGAGGTGGTGACGATGTGGCAGGAGTGGTCCCAGAAGCTCAAGGAGGAACGGGAGAAGCGGGAGAAGGCGGAGAAGGCATTGGCAGAGGTGGAGAAAGAGCGAGCATTGTGGGAGTACAGGCATCGACATGAAGTTGAGAGGCGGGAAGAGGTGGTGACGATGTGGCAGGAGTGGTCCCAAGCAGACAAGGAAAAAGCCGACAAGGTGAAGACTGCATTGGAGGAGGAGTTGAGGGCGGAGGGAGAAAAAGTGGTGGAAGCAGGCAAGTCAAAGGTCCGATGGATGGGGAAGTGGCAGCGGGAGTGGGAGAGGGTACAAGATCTTGCGAAGATGAAAGAGACAGGTTTGTAGGAGAGGGTAAAAAAAGGGTTGCGTTTGTGAGTGGGAATCGGAAAGCCGAATCTTGTAGATCTTGTAGAAATGCTGCTCATTACTCTGCATGTAATGTACACTATATACGATAGTCTGAGACATTCGGTCCCATACCTGTCTTTTACCACCAAATTGGAGTTGGTAGTCTGATTACTAACGCTGCGGAGTTCACTACACCGTTCTAGCTGGAGCTGGAGAAGATGGAAGCAGGGGGTAAATGGGAGATCACTGATTGCAATTCCTACAGTAAGAATTCTATCTCGCCAATGTTCGTAGTGAACGATCCTCTTATTTTCAATAATGGCCAGTATACTGCAAGCGAACAAGGGCCTCTTTTACCTCGCCATGGAAATTTCTATATGCGAGTATTGAATTTAAAAAAAAAAAAAAAAAAAAAGCGAACAAGGGCCGAATACAAAAGTTCTTTTCCCCAATATTTGGAAATGTATGGGCTTTGGCGCTAAGCCCTACGCGGAAGGAGAAAAAGACTCTGGTTGTGCACCTCTCATTTCCTGCAATGCACTAGCTAAACTAGAAATAAATAAACACATGAGAGAACGCCTTTCTGCATAGAGTCATACCTGCCAGCCTGTTAGCCTGCAAATGCTCGTCGTCCTGATATCACTCCGCCCCGCTGACCTGGCAATCCGCCTTACCCCGTGATATTGCAGGAATGCCCATCTTTGACATACACCAGAAATCTTATTGACACCACGAGGGTTGCACCTTGGGGAGAGGGATGTTTGGAGGAAAGGACAGCATGGTAAACAGAGTTTGGTTGTAGCTTCTCTGCCATGACTTACTTGGACTCGTCTTCGCCTGCGTCGCTCTCGCCCTCGACTTAAGGAGGGGAGAGGTTTGTTGAGGGAAATGCTGATGAGGAAGGTTTGGCAATTTGTCATGGAAAAAGATGCTCCAATCCTATATATTCAGAGATGCAATCCACGTCACATGTGCGATTCTCACGCCAATATTTCATTAGTCGTTGCCGAGTTTAAGTTATGGTGCTCCTCATACAGACGCCACTAGCAAGTGAGAAGTCAAGTTGAAGGGCTTGCAAGCCGTAGTCAAACCAACAAGCTGAAGAACACTGTAAGGTAAGAAAGAAACATACGGAAGCAGCTCCGAGTCCTCAAGCTTTCTACTAACCCGGGCCATACCGCCTACCGCGCCCACAACTTTTTACCAAGCCGCCGGGATCTCTAACTCCTTATCCCTATCCTCCTCCTACCACCTTCTCACTCCGCCGAGCTCCCACTCTCGTTATTCTCGCTACTCCCCTCACTACCCGCTCTGCGCGCCTACTTCTGCACCACTACACCAGTGGGTATATATCCCGGTGAAACTTTGTTCCGCTGCTGCATGGGCCCTCGTGGAATGAGGATGAGAAGAGGACGAGTTTAGGGCAGCGATTGGAGACGCAGATGGTGCCATAGTAAGTGCTGTACATGTAAACTTGGCTATAACGAATGCCAAGATTCCGACCCATTTCCTTCGTTATAGGTTTCGCTATAACAAAATGTCACGTGCCTGCGAGGGTAAAGGGAGAAGTGCGGAGTAAAAAATAATAGGATGTAAATTTGTGTTTTCTCTACTGCAGCTCGATAATCAACATGCATCCTCACCGTTGATATGGGCGTACTGCCTTAGAAAAATAGCAGATATGTCAAGCTCGACAGGACAGCGGCCTGGAGAAATGACATTAGAGGAATTCTACAAGCTCTTTCCAAATCGCGAGGGAAATGCAATACCTTTATCTACTATGTGTACAATCTTAAAGCAGTCCGATCGGTTACTCATAAGTGGAAAGGCACCAGAGGGAGCCAGTGCAGTGAAAATGAAGCAGCGACCAGAGCTATTCTCAATCTTTTAAGAGGTTGTTAGCAGAGTGGATTGAAAAGGCTATATACGCCAAAACCTCCAGTCCTCGGATCAGCTGAAATTAACATCTCCGACCTTGCAAAATCTCTTGCCTATGCAGAGCAGTCCTTACGTCAGTATATAGAGGCACATAAGAAACAAAATACGCTCGACAATTGGCTGCAACTACTTTCTGGCCCGTCAGTTTCTTAGTTTTTTATTCGAAGCTCTATATCTCGTATTGTATTACATCAATGTTACGTGTGTTTTCTCTTATCCCTCTCTAGTATAGCGTCCTAAAATAAGCCCCTTGGCTTCCATTTTCTTTCATGAACAAACGTCTTCAATATGCTAGACTACCACAGTGCCCAATGCACGACTACCACACCCACCACATGTCCACTGAAACACAGAACACAATTAAAGCGTGCGACAAAATGTATAATAAAAGGAAGCAGGTATTGAATAAGAACTCGATCAGATACAGTCACATGAAAAAAGTCTTCTGCGGACAAGCGCGCAGTTCATGTGACTGTATAATTAGGAAATGCATAATTAACAAGTAACATAATAAGAAACAGTGCGATATAAAACAGTAGAAACAGCACGACACAGAACAGGAGAAACAGCGCGACACAGAACAGGAGAAACGGTGCAACCTCAGAGCAGTAGAAATAGCCAGCTTAAACATGTGGCTGTTTACAGGTTCTAGCATTATGACCAACGAGGTCACAGGTAGAACACTTTTGAAGGTTACCGATACCTTCAATATTATGTCGGCCTTCTCCTCGCTTAAGCCTTTGCTTTTTTGGGCGACCACGAGGCACTCGAGTTTGTGGCGGCAGACAAACATCATCTGGCTGATTGTTGAGATTTTCAAGATGCACGGGAGGTGGAGGAGGAAGCACAGGTCGGAAGTTGTTGATATATGTTTGTCGCCATGTTTCTGTTGACAACATGAGCGGTAAAAATAGTTGTGGTGGATATTGAAGATGAAGAATTAATGCTAAACTATGGGAGCATGGAATGTTGTTTTCTTGATACTTCCGACAAGTACACCACTGACGTTGTAGGTTCACAATATGAACCATATCCCCCAATGCCATTGCTTCAATAACTCGAGCCTCAATTGCTGATGCTCCATGAACTCTATGTTGGCGTGCCTTTAACCCAACATCTCGGAGCTCTTGCAAGCAAAATGGCGTAAATGTCTGTGTATATGCAAGTGCCATTCGTTGTCTTTCCAAGCGGTCCTTCATAATTTTGTGCCAAATCTCATCCAACATAGTAACAATAGGTAGCTCTCGCTCAGTTTTGAAGTATTCATTAAGACGTTCAACAATATTGGAGGTATCTTGATTGAACCGATATCCAGGAAAATGAGCTCGGCAATAAAACTGAGGAGGAATTTGTTGTAGGTATTGAGCTGCATTGGGGTTGATTTGGGAAAGCCGGTTCAACTCTAACTCGTAAATCTCAACTGTATTTGCACGAGCTACCTTCCAAAAATGGTCACTTAAAGATCGAGAATACTTAGTGGTAAAGTTCTCCTTTAAGTGAAAGCAACAATAAGCCCGATGGATAGGAACTAATCCTATAATTGCCTCCTCCGCAGTTGCAATTCCCTTATCACGATCACTCATTATGGTTGTACATTGGGTTGCCATAATAGGTAATGCAGCAACTAAATGACGCAAAAAGTATTCCCATGAAGCTGCATTCTCAGACTCCACCACACTCCATGCTAATGGCACAATATTATTATTTGCATCTGATGCAGTAGCTAATAACAATGTCTGAACAAAGCGAGTCTTAACAAATGTTCCATCAATAGCAATGAATGGACGGCAATATATAAATGATATTGCACTCTCTGCTGGGCAAATAAATAGTCGCTTGAATTGACCAATAGGTGTAGTTTCAAGATGGGTATATGCATGTTCATTGCTAGCTCAGAGGGAGTTGAAATATGCTGGAATAGAGGTAAAGCTATCTCGATGTGCATGTATCGTATTGTGAAGAAGTGTCGTCTTTGCTCGTAAAGCTGATGTATATGGGACAATTTCACCATAATTAATCCTCATAGTCTCAATAATTGCTGCAGGAGTAGTTTGTTTCATAATTTGCAGATGTTGTGGAATTCGATTTAGTAACCATGTTACTGTAGAGGAGACTGAACGCGTTTCAAATCCAGCTATACATGTATGTACTGGTCCACATACAGTAACTTTAATATTATCTTCTGATGTACGATTTCCTCTTAACCTCCACTCACAATCAGGGGCTTTTTGGCATACATAAATCACTCGTGACTGATCTTTATATATAATACGATAATGAAACTTATCCCTAATTGCCCAATCTTGCATACACCGTTTCAGTGTATCAAAAGTATTATAATACTGGCCCAGTTCTGGTATGTCTGATAAAGTATGTAAAGCTGCCATTTTGGTATAGAGAAATAGTACAGGTGAGTTGCAATTGATATCACGATATCTTTATTTTCTAGAAAATATTTCCCCTATTTTTTTTATTTCTACTTGTACTAGTAATTCCTTCATCTAGGTTAGTTCATACATTGTGTTCTGATCTTGCGCACCGTTGAATTCTATAGTTTTGAGTTCTTTGATCGTCGTGGTAGTCTAGCATTTCGACCCCTGCAGTCGTGGTATTGAAGACGTTTGTTCTTCATTTTTTAGCACACTACTACTATAGCCAATATAAGTTTTGCTATGAATGAATTTATTAGGCGCGTAATTCTCTTCACTATCGTTATACCGATTGGTTTTATAGCCAGGGTACTTTAGCTGCGTGCAGGAATGGTCTGACAAATCCCTAGATGTCGAGGTTCACTATAGCCAGGTTTACCTGTAGAAGTGGAACATTCTAGATTAAGCACTCTTGGCATCCGATATTTGTATTTGAACTTAGCGAGGATTGATCATCCTCTCATGATCAAGATCATCACGAATGAAAACAGCTATTCTCTGCCAGGCATACACCTTCTACAGGTTATGAGCCGTTGCTATAAAGATCTTTAGAAGCTGTGTGTGCCCTTGCTCCTCATTCAAACTGTCGGACAGAACACTCCACCCCTGTCCTTCTCCTCCTCCAATCTCGGAAATGGGTGAACCTCAACCTCCTCCTCCTATTCAAGAACCTGTCCCGTTCCTGGAAAATCATGGGAAGAACATAGACAAACTATCAGATACCAACTACAAGATATGGGCAAAAGACATAGAGATACGGCTTAAAAGGCTGGGAATCTGGCATATCATTAGCCATCCCAAGCCAGACAACCCATCCGATGCGTGGACGAAAGCTGATGACTATGCTCTATCCGAAATATACTTTACCGTCGAACCAAGTCAGAGGAGCATTTTCCGGGATTCAACGACTGCAAGACAATGCTGGAAAGCGTTGGAGACTGCCCACTTCTCCAAGTCATACATTGACAAGTTCAAACTCTCTTACGACTTCGGAGTCATGCAGATGGGCTCTACAGAAACACTCCAGGCCTGGATTACGAGGGTAAAGGAAGCGGACGCAGACTTAAAAGCAGTAGGGGAAATAATGGGGGAAGAAAAGCTTGCGTATAAGCTTCTGATGGGACTGACGGATCGATATAAGGCTGTTTCTACCGCAGTTTTTTTTTTTTTTTTTGAAGTCTGTACGTCTATGGGCTATGAGACGGTCCCGTTCCGCCCCTTTAAAGGTTTGGTACTCTCACGGAACAACGAGAGCAATACTACCGAAATCAACCCCGTCTCCCCCCCGCCACGCTCCTAACCTAAGTGACTGCCGTGGCAACCTTGGCCCACAAAACCATTGGCTTGGCCCACAATACCCCGCAACCCTCTTTCTTGCATCCCTAACCTTCGCATCCTTTCTTTCTTCCCTCTACCTACCCCAACCCCGCCTTACCTTCATCTTGTTGCGTCTAAATTCAACGCCACGATCAGCCATCTGAAGCCACTGCGATCCCGCTGGCAAGAACAACAGGATGAGGTAGGGGATTTCTTTCCTTCTCGCCTCCATGACCTTCGCCTCAACCCCGCCTTACCTTCATCTTGTTGCGTCTAAATTCAACGCCGCGATCAGCCATCTGAAGCCACTGCGATCCCGCTGGCAAGAACAACAAGATGAGGTAGGGGATTTCTTTCCTTCTCGCCTCCATGACCTTCGCCTCAACCCCGCCTTACCTTCATCTTGTTGCGTCTAAATTCAACGCCGCGATCAGCCATCTGAAGCCCCTGCGATCCCGCTGGCAAGAACAACAAGATGAGGTGGGGGATTTATTTCCTTCTCGCCTCCATGACCTTCGCCTCCATAACCAAATTGTCCTCCGAGGTCTCAACTAAGATCAAGATTCAAAAAAAACGTCTCGACCAGATCTACTGTGTGTTCTTCTGTTGAGTCGAGATAATCGGTCGATTGATACGAGCAAGACAGAGAGGCATGATCCAGTGAAGCTTAACATCGGTTGATGAAGAGAGCAATCGCACGATGGCAATTGAGAAGAAACGGGTATTTAAGAGACTGAGATTTCCACACTGTATTTCTCTTTTATTATCTCTATTATCTCCCTAAGCTAGCTAGCAGGGGAATATACTCTTATTCTCACTCCGAAGAGTGCACGACGTAGAAGGGAACTTCTACATGGTAGCAACACCCACGATTGGGTAAATAAGCAACTCCCCATCGATCACCTTATCTCCACCCTCATCACCTCCACAAATATGAGCGGCACCGTGTTCAAGCCACTTAAGGTAGCCCGTCCTCTCAAGGACCAGGACAACTATCACCCATGGGTCACTAGCATGGGGGTCATACTCCGTGTCGCTAAGCTAGCCACCATCGTCACAGGATCAGCTACTACTCAGCCAACCGTTGAAGCTGAAGTGGAAGCCTGGCAAAATAAGAGTGACAGAGCTCTCATCACCATCGTCGCTAACTGTGAGCAGGAGGCACAGTCTATGCCCACTGCTATTCCAAATCTGATCCAGACTGCGTTCGTTACATGGGCGCAGTCCAACCAGAATCGCACCCGGTTTACAATCGAGCGGATTGATGAGTACATAGCTTTCTTATCCTTCCCGGATAGAAAGTTATGTACAACCCTGGATAAAGAGGCAAAACAACGGTGGTATAATTGGAAGCATGATGCTCTTGCCCACTTTGAGCTTATTAATGGGGAACTTTTTCACTCATCGAGGGCTGTGCAACTGCCGCCGAAGCATGGGATATACTCAGAACATTACGAAGGACGAATTAAAACACACATGTCAGCGCTTCTACTGAACATCACCAACCTACGATTTGACGACCGAAGAATGTCAATAAGCGATCATATCACCACTTTTGAAGGAAAATGGAATATCCTCAGAATGAACGCATCATCAGCCACTGCTGACGCAACTACACTAGCTGGAGCAATCAAACACTTCACCGCTCCGAGGGCTGGAAGGCAATGATGCTACTAGCCACCCTACCTAAGATAGCCATCTATCAGAATATCATCGACAATATTACTTCAAAATCCGACGATATCACCTACTCATCAACAGTTCTTCGACTTAAGGAACTATCGGAGCGAACCAAGACAAGCGTCAAAGAAAGATCACTAGATCCCCCATCAGCGTTTGCCATCACTACCAAATTCTGCGGATATTGCAAGGCAAAAGGATGGCCAGGAACATCACACAATAGAGAGGTTTTGCACCCTTGCACGCTAGCTATCTTACAACCCAGCTAGTGCACTTTGACCCCTGTGAGCACAATAGTGTAGAAACAGAGGTTTTGCAGTCCTAAGAATATCTCCTATCCTATCTCTCCTTAGTAATCACCAACAGGCAACAACCATGGCGGATAACATGCTTATGTGCGGGATGATGCTGATGGGGCAGGCCATCATTGCAGAGTCTTCTGATGACGACGATGAGCAGACACCTGTGTGTCGAGCCCCTATCTCCTACGAGAGGAAGAATTGGTCATTAGCGGATGCGGACTGGGGGGACACGGAGTGTCTAGAATATCTCCGATTTTCAAGAGCAGAGATTGCAGAGCTTATAACGCATCTGGGACTTGTGGAATGGGTGGATTCACCCGTCAAAACACTTGGGCGATATGCCAGGTGCGCGGAACAAGGACTTTGCATGTTACTCTATCGGCTGGTATCTCCAGGGCGCCTAAAAGATATGATTCACATATTTGGGTATCACGAAGCCAAATTTCGAGCATCATAGGTGATCTGGCACTCTTTCTATATGAAAATATCATCAGAAGCTCTTATGGAATCATAATAGACTCTCATACAGCCAGCTATATGCGTATGTGAAGGCTATTGAATGGACAGTAGGGGAGTCTATGGAGATTTGGGGCTTTATTGATGGAACGGTACGTCCGATTGCAAGGCCTACAGAAGATCAGCAGCTCTATTATTCAGGGCAAAGGGATACGATGGGATTAAGTATCAGAGCATTATGACACCAGACGGGTTGATCAGCAGTCTCTATGGTCCTGAGTTCAGCCCTAAAGGTGATTGGAAGCTCTGGCAGGAATCGGGGGTGGAGGAGATATTACGGCAGGTGTTTACACCGAAATCAGAGAATGACTCGGAACCAAAAGATGTCCTTTATCTCTATGGCGATCCGGCCTATGCACCATCCTATGGGATTCGAGCACCTTACCGTGCAGCTAGGGGGGGGTTGACCCCAGATCAGGAGGCCTTCAATGTGCTAATGTCGAAGTATCGCATTGTGGTAGAGTGGGGATTTGCGAACGTTTTGAATCAATTCACATCTGGAGAATGGAAGCGAATGCAGAAAGTTGGGCTCTCGCCAGTTGCAGTTAACTACATCATAGCTGTACTATTATGGAACTGCCAAACCTGCTTGCGGCAAAGAAACTAGATCAGTGATCACTTCGGCAATCGAGTTCGCCCCCCGTCTTTGGAAACCTACCTATCTTGACCTATGTTGCTCCCTCCTTACCCTTGACCACCTGTTCAAGAAGGTGTTTAATGCTGTCCAGATTTACCTCATAACTAGACATTCTTGCCTTCAGTTCTGCAACATCCATCGCTAATTCGGAGGAGGACCCAAACGCACTGGGTTCAGGAGTTGGGGACCAAGGTAGCGGGGTTGCCGAAGAGCTGGCTTGAGAAGCCCCGTGTTTGAAGTTACTCATGTAGTCAATAAAAACCTCCGTTAATTTGCTGAAGTCCTGCCTCATCTTGTTTTTGCTCTCACTATTACTCTTAAATGCTCGTAGGTTAATACGAAGCACAAGAATTGGAGAGCTACTCCATGCAGACCTATGCGGACCACTGCCAACAGAAGATATTTACCGGAAGAAGTATATGCTAGTACTAGTAGATGACTTCTCCAGATTTATCATGACACGAGCAATCAGAGACAAGAGCGAAGCAGCAGCAGCACTACAAGAAATGATCCCCGCTTTCGAGTCTCTTACAGGATGCACAGTCATTGCACAAGAACAGATTGGGGAGGAGAGTTTAATTCTAAAGACTTTCTTAGCTGGCTAAGGAAAAGAGGGACCGAACTTAAACCTACAGTACCACACCATAGTGAAACCAATGCTGTCGCCGAAAGAGCCATTCGAACTATTATGACCATGACACGGACTAATCTATCAGAGTTACCAAGACAACTCTGGTCACTAGCAATGGATTACAGTGCTTTCATCAAAAATCGACTCCCCTCATTAGTACTCCTCGGAAAAGCACCACTAGAAATAATATTTCCCTCACGAGATATCCGCCATGAACGAGCAAGGTTCAGACCCTTTGGCCAGCAAGTATTCATTCATACATACACCGACGGAAAGTTGACAGATCGAGCAACTAAGGCACGAGTCGTGGGATTTACCCCCTCGGTATTTACAACGTCATGATCATTAGTACGCCACGAGTTACTACAGCAAAGAACCCAATCCCTGTGAGGACCATCAACCCTATGATAGTGTCACCCACTCCTGAAGCACCACAAAAAACTCATACTGCCCCAGCATCAGAGAATCTAACAAGACAAGAAGAACCACCAGCGAAGGCCGTCACTACTCCCGAGGCACCTAAAAAATCAATGCCGGGTTACTTCCCTGTCAGCACAATCAAGAAGCCAGCCGCACCAATAGTTACAGCAGACACTGGTGGGGTAAGAAGATCACTTGGCACAGCAATTAGAGGCATTGAGAGAAGCGAGAGAAGAAGAAGAGGTGGCGAACCAATTATTGGGAGAGCAGAAATCGTCAGAGCAAAGCCATACTGAGCCAAGAAGGTCAGGAAGATCCACGGCTGGGAAAGGACCACTTAGACTTAGTGAAGACCCCATATGGCTGGGAACACAAGTAGCAAGTTCAACACCTGAAGAGACGCTTCTCACCACTGAGGCGCTGGCGAGACCTGAGGCAGAATGTTGGAATAAAGCAATGGAAGAGAGTTAAAGCAG